>OX104059.1:34151969-34837866 GCA_944474145.2 Dicrocoelium dendriticum | reverse complement strand
ATCGATGGAGAGAAGAACACATAACGAACCTGACTTCCCTCCGACACCAATCGGCACACACCGTGCCTTTCCAACATCTTCGCCACATCGGACACTTCACATGTGGTTGTATTCCGATGACGAATACGCAAATTGCTCAGGTCTAAACGGGTTACACGTTTTCCCGTACTCCTGCTAGATGAAACGCCGCAGATCCGGAGTGCTATGGAAACTGCCCATCAAACGAAGAACTTCCTTCTCTTGCTCCGGAGAAAGCCGACGGTTGCATGCGTACAACCACGGGTTACCCAAGTGAAAAGCATGAGTATGTATCATGAAGTAACTCCGCACGACATATTTCCCTTCCTTGCAAACCACGGAGAACCGCGCCTCGCAATCGTAGGATTGGTACCTATATGCGTTAGACTCCATGTTGCATAAACATTAATTTACCGCTTGCCAAACTATCCTGAACGTTTACAATGAACACAACGGTACATGATGTAACCGTGGCAGTCCCCATCCGGCAACTGTTTCCTGCTTCCAAGATGGTACGCCGCTGCAGGCTTGGAGAATGCACGGGAAAAACAAGTCGCTGTTTCAATCTGAAAACGTTCCAATTGCTTCTCCAGGTCTTCAACACTTTCCTACTTCCCAATAATCAATATTTGATCAGTATTTGATCATGCCTTTAGAGGTCGTCTCGTTTTACAGAGAATATCCCATTTATTTATTTAATAACCTGAACAGCTCACTATCATACACAACCATAGCGATAGCAGAAAAAACAAGTATGGTCTCCAAAAAACAAAACAAACAGCATGAACATGCAGCTATACAGGTTACCATTTGCAAGGCATCGTACTTCACACACAATCCAATTTCCACGCATACCCTCCACCTATTTTCCAGGTATTTGCACATTCTTCCTCCTTGGCATTGTCGCTAGGCAACCGTTGCAATGTACCATTTGTACCACCGAACATCACGGAGCAACGGAAATTTTGCTTCCGCCTATCAAACAGTCCCGTGTAGCCGGTCCGCGGGCGTCACGGCAACACGTTAACCGGTAAGAGGTCGATAGGTTTTACTTCCTGTTAACATTACCCTCGTATTCCTCTCCGGCACTCTTCTTTCTATTCCGTGCTTCCTTAGCTGCTTTCTTTAAATCGGTCTCTTACTAGGCGGCTCGAGCGTACAGCCGTCTACGAGGTATTTATTTTGCATTGCAGCTTGTCACCCTACTTGGACACCGAAGAGCTCAGAGCGCCGGACCGGAGGAATATTACATATTTGGCGACCCTGCTAGTTCACGACAGTAGTCCACCGAGCTAGACTGTAGTCCTGGAGGCAACAGTAAACTTTTTATCTCGTGCTGCTGTCGTAGTTTCTCCCGAGCCTAATATACCGCGCTCAACGCCTCTTGAAGGCACATAAATTGATGCCGGTATGGGCCATTATGGGCGCTGAGGGCAGCGCCTGCTAAGGGGGGATAATGTAGCCGGTCCGCGTACGTCACGACAACACGTTAACAGGTAAGAGGTCGACAGGTTTTGCTTCCTGTTAACATTACCCTCGTATTCCTCTCCGGCACTCTTCTTTTCTCTTCCGTGCTTCCTTAGCTGTTTCCTTTATATCGGCCTCTTACTAGACAGCTCGAGCGTACAGCCGTCTACGAGGTATTTATTTTGCCTTGCAGCTTGTCACACTGCCTGGACACGGAGGAGCTCAGAACGCCGGACCGGAGGGATATTACAAATGGGTCTAAAGTCGTCTTATGTTATTGGGTAAGTAAATAGTGCTTTTCGTCAATCAGAAAACGGAAAGAATCCTTTGCAAGGGTGTATACGTAGAGTGATACACCTAACGTGAATGGGAAATGCATATTATGCTAAACTTACATGCGCCTATGTGATTTCGTTTTTTGCGTAAGCACTAGGCAGCAACGTTAGCGTGCTCCGGGAAATAAGTGGACAAGTACGGAAATGGCTGTGAGGATGACATGTAAATAACGGGGTAAACGGAGATGGCACAAATAGGGATGTGACACTATGATGTGCGCATATATATTTACATAAGGGACTTGTTACATAATGGGTATGTGTAAGGGAAACATCAATTGGAAGCGTCAGTTGCGGGTCAGGATGCCTGGGGAACAGAAAGTTAAAAGATCTAAGGTGAATGGGACGTCGAAATGTATGTCAATCTCTAGTATAAACGTGGTACCATAATACTCGCAACGGTGGAATGAGAATCCATAGCGTTCATAAATTGTTGATGAAACACGCTGTATATATATATATATATATATATATATATATATATATATTGTAGGAGCAGCAATTCCGTTTATTACCATGTTAATCTTGCAAAATTTGAAACGCAAATATTAATAAAAGAATATATGCACGAACTTTCATAAAGCATTATGTGGCATATATGTACTAATTATTAAATATATATATGCATATAGATATTTATATATTTGTGCACATGAGATTAGAAAGGCGTTCATTCATACTGTAGCGCCCAAAAAGATAACTCTTATCTTTCATGTACAATTTACTTGTTGACCGATTGTACATTATTCATTCTTGTTTTAATCGTCCTTACAACCGGCTCGACAAAACAGCCTTGTAAGTCCCCACGCTCACGTGTTTGCTCGCTTCTTGATTCATCCGTCCTCTTCTTCTTGTAGCCCATCAAATACAGTCCGCTGTGTCCGACTCCAATTGCCTTCTGATGTCCGCGTTTACCTTCGCGCACCTTCTCGGACTAGTATTAACTAGTCCTACAATGCCTACCAAATGCTGTTCGGAAGTAACTGCATATATTTATTTATAAATATGTGCGTTTCTATTTTTGCAAATTTAACACGATAAGAATTGGTTTTACTGCTGCTTCAATCTATCCATGCTTATATGCTTATGTAGAAATACATGTGTACACTTAGTATGGTAGTTCGGACAAACAACATTACGCGGTGTAACAGGGAGCTACGTCATTGCTCTGCGCTGAGAGTGCCTAATGCAATTTTCTGCAATAGCGTTGACACACTTACTCACATGGTAGCGATGTAGTGCCCCTCCCGGTAGTGGTGTGTATCCTTCTTGTCAATGCTCTCTTAGAAGAAAATACCTGGAACTAAAAAAACGGTAGATTGGTGATAAACCTACGATCGCCTTTCATTGCGGTGTCACCTATCAACCGCAGGTGAGGGTACATACGGACGACTGCACGATGCAAGGTACAAATACAACAATTATTAACACTTCGGTCTGGCCTTGTCACTTACCTTGTTTGGAAGTTGGCTTCGGACCTGGTGTGGTGTCCATTTATGCCACACCGGAACCACTGCAATGCAGTGGTTTGCGGACAGGCGGAATAGGTATTTCACACCAGCAGCCGCAGACTACATACAAAAGTGGTAACGGTCAACAAAGTGCGTACCCGTTGTTGCAAGCTGGGCACCGCAGACATATTGTATGTTAGGTCTAAGTTAATATGCAATGATAGACATCAATAAGAGTGCCAGTTGGTTGTCATGTGCAGTATTGGGTCTATGCGGAGTGGGCAAATTTAACTTGCCGGTTACTGCATCCGTTATCCCCTGTTCGGTGTTTCCGGTGTAATGGTGGGTGTTAAAATGACCAATGGATGGCACCATGACTGGAAACTAAAGCGGTTGTCGGTGAAGGGAAAATTGTGGGCTTGCAAATTCTATGTTGTCCGGAATTCCCGAGAAAGGTTACCACAGCAATTTCACACAGTAAGCAAGTGGACTGCCCAGTACTTTAATCGGTGGGCGATTACGGACCCACCCATTGCACCTATGTCTCAGTGCTCCAACCGCTGTAAGCAGTCCGGTGTTTACGTGGTGCTTGCACAGGGGAGACGCAAGGCTAACGGACAGAAGGTGGCCCTGAGAAGGGCCGAGGGGTCGTTCACGCACACATGGATAATGGCAACCAGTAAGCATTCGGAACTTCACGTGCAATAACGACTTACTAGCCGGAAGCCAGGGAAACTCCTTCCATCTGTCGATGTCATAGTTCACAGGTGCTATGAAATGGGATCGTATACATTTAAGTCACCTGCATGTGTAAAGCGGGGGCTGTAGTGGTAATGCTGATGCTGGGTAAGGCTGCTACAAGGGTCGGGAGGGGAACTGCTACCATTTCTGTGGAAGGATAAGGGAATGCGATAAGTTTACTTACGTGTTATCATCATGCAGCACGTTAATGCCGGTGGGGATGTCGATAGAGGACGCTACACAACACGACGGTACGTGGGAGGACGTGGCGAGTTTGTTACGATGGCTAAAAGCAGTGTGTTTACATTTAATGCCCTTGCCTGGAAAAGTCTGTGGCTTATGTGCGACTGCAGACGCTGGGTGAGGCAGCTTCAATTAGTGACTTTGGGTGTTGTTACCATTTAGGTTGAAAGGGAAGTGAATAAAATATGCACACTTACTTGTTGTCGTGGTGGCACACCTTACATTTGTTGTCCGTGTCGGCGGAGGTTGCTACACAGCACGGCGGCATGTGGAGGACGTTGCCATTGTTTATCCTGGACTGTAAGCGGAGTTAGTCGACCGCAACACGGTAAGTGCCGTGTGCCTGCATGTGCACGTATGTCAAAGAAGGCCCGTGGTATCCCAAAATGGAAGCTCGAATCCTACGAAGATAAAATTTAGGTAACAGAAAACTTTCGTGTGATAAGTAAAACAGTGGTGGAGTGGAACAGGGCAGTGTCTTAGGCCCGTTACTCTTCCTACTGTCTATAAATGACCTGGTTTCTGTTATACAATTTGGGAAGCCTTATTTGCTTGCTGATGATTTAAGTTTGGTTTACACCTTACCAGGCTCTCAGCGTACCGCTGAAGTTAACAATATCCAAAGCGACTTGAAAGCCATTGAGAGATGGCTGATATGTGGCAGAGAACATTTGCAACATCGAAGTGTAGTATTCTATCGTATGGATGTCAGATAGCAGCAGAAGTGCTCAGGCTTCATGATGAAGTCATTCCCATCAGCCAGTCTGTTCGTGACTTAGGTTTAAGATATTCTAGTTCGTTAAACTTTAGCGAACATACAAATGATATCGTGAAAAAGGCTAAGCAGTCGGTCGGGCTCATTTGCCACCTGCTAACCTTGAAAGAAACCAGACTAATTGCTTTCAAAATCAGTATCTGGCCTTTGCTTGAATATTGTTGTGCTGTGTTCAGTAACTTGCGAAAGGCTGACTTGAGAGCCAATGAAAACCTTCAACGCGCCTTTACGAAGTGCATATTTGGCTGTTCAACCGCTCTTTCACACCGAGATAGGTGCAAGCAACTGAATCTTGAACCTCTGTGGTTACGAAGAATGCAACTAATTCTGTGCTTCCTCCACAAACTCGCGTGGCGGAAAGCATATATTGGAACCTATCAATTGCACTTTCGGGGAAAACACCATTTATGAACTGCGAGATAATGAATGCATATTCTATTTACCTTAATTTAAGAGCAGTCTAAGGAGAAATTTCTATCTTCTTAGGTATGGCTCCATTTGGAATAAGCTGCCAAAAGAGATTAGATGTATTGAACATTTCTGCATGTTCAAGAAAAATGATAAAGGCTTATCTGTCAACGGACAGAGCGAAATGGAACTTAAACATTCAACTTGATGATGAAAAGCTGTATGAAGAGGGGCCGGATCATGTATGATACCGGAGAACCTCAACTCTACTGCACCAGAGAAAACTTGATCAGCTAGGATGAGCTGCTACAAACCGCTTCTGATGCTATTTCTTAACGCTACCTTCCATGCGGTTTTACACCCTGTAAACTTAATTCATATCAACTGTCTTCTGTTTAAAACCGAGAGCAAAATTTTTTACTGGTGTGACGTCAGGAACTATATTTGTAATTTTCCCCACAAATTGATTAATTCGTAATATTGTTCTGCTATCCCTTTCGCTACATTTGTTCTCCAGTTCTAATCATTTCCCCACTTTTCTGAAGTTAACTGTCCAGAAACATATACCTGAATTCAGTGATGGAAATAACTGATTCCGTATGCGAATTTTGCCTATGGACAACTCTTACAGTCATCTGTCTCCGGCTGTCACGTTACACAATTTATCGTATGGTGGACTCGATCGATTTCTACGCCGATGTACAAAACATACCTGTCTATTTTTCACATTAACGATATAGTACCTCGTTCACCTAATTCTTCTTTTCTATATTCTTCCTATTTCATAGTTGGCCACGACTGGACTGATCTCCTGTGGTGACGGATTACAGCTTCCAGATTATAAAAGACGTTACCTATGCAACGCAAATTACCACCAACTGACTGGCGTATAAAAAAGTGCCGCATGACGGACTGGGCTGAGCCTTCATGGCCCATAATACATGTTCAAAATCAGCCCTAAAAAGAACAAAACATATGATATACAGGTGATGGCTCATATGCTACTATGCCGCACAGGCACAAGGCCAGTTATTGCATGGAAGTGCGAGCGAAACCTTTCGAGGGAATACCTTGCATGGAAGCAGGTCCCCTGGGGATGGTTCCACGAGTAGCCGTATTACTTTAACTGGAAATCTGTTTAAATCGGCTTACGTTATTCTTCCTGCTTTTTTATTTTTTAATTGCCTTAATCCTGCCAATTAGTTTAGTATCTATTTTGGATCCACTGTAAAAAGCGTGAACAAATTGATTATTATTTTGCCATCCTGCCATCCACATAGTTGGACTGCACCCCGGATAACCGGGGAATATATCATTTATTATTTATTATTATTATTGTTATTATTTATTATTATTATTATGTTACGTTAAGGGACCGGATAGGCTTAAGGAATGTAGAGAAACGCCATTATAACGTGATATCATATCTATGCCTCTTGTTGAAAAGAGTTCCACAGTATTACCTTATTACTGCGCTGTCCTGCCAAACTATATGCTTGTGTTACCAGCTGGATGAATCGTTTTTTCCTTTTTACATCAGACATTTCAGCGGCCATGTTCTCAGACACGGTGGATCTCTACTTGGCAAGCTATATCATTTCAAAAAGCCAAAAATATCCCTTTGACTACACTGCGAGTTGGCGGTTGTGAATCACTGCCCGTTGCTTCTCTCCGAGAGGCATGGTAGTTCTAGGCTGCGTTGGTCCCTTAGTCATTCACGGACGGAAGGGCGGATGAACCATCGCGATGAGGCTGGACCTTACCGTGGTGTGACGGTTTGTGTGCCTCAGTGATCCATTGAGCTATACTCTGTGGTGCTTTTGCACCGTAGAGCCACACGTATCAGATTGGTCAATGGTAAGAGGCCAGACAAACTCAGCAGCCCGGTCCTCCGGGTTGGAGCTTGGAATGAGGGTGGCACCTAATTCCTTAAAACGGACGCCCTGTAACCCAACCCCAAACCCGGTGCCTTACGGTCAGGTTTTTGAACCAAACGCTACTGCTACTGCTCAGGCCCTCTCCTGTTTTTATTCCACCTCTTACGCTTTTTCTTTCTTATGGTGATCTGCAACGGTGTTAATTGGTCACTTGCGCGGCCCAAATGTCAGCGCACTTTCATACACATTCAGAATATGTGGCTTTGCCAGCTGCCTGGTGTCAGTAAGTTCACATGGACGTTGCGGACGTCCACCGAAACTCATCCGGAGGTCGGCGCAGACAAGTGCGTTGTCAGCGTCCACGCTAATGCTCCAAATCGAGCGACAGTTTTGGCCACAGCCTCTCCAGCGGTAACTGATCGTGATGTGGCCGAGTTGCGTCCATGGCTGGCCCGAGGCTGTTGGCTGCCAAATCACCCTTCTGCGAGTGCTGTGTCGAAAGTTAGTGCTCGAGTGAAAGTGGTGAACATCTACACACAGCTGTAGCAAACGCTCACTGTCATCATTACGGGAGGCTACACCATGCTGGTCGCCCAGATGAATCTCATCAGAGGACAGGGGAACTGGTGGGCGGCCAAGAATTGGGGATTGAAAATAGGGGGCGAAAAGTGAAGTTGGAGTGGGACGATAAGGATGAAGAAGCACAAAATGAGGATAAGAAGACGGGCAGGCTTGCGCAATAACGCCCTGCTCGATGTACCAGATAAGGCGCCGTTTATTTTCCTTTGCGACAGCTAGAGCATCAAAAACCTGTTTGATGAAGAGTTCATTGCATTGCGTGGGCAGAATACTGTCAGATTGCCCAGACCTAGACAGGAGAACGATTAGGGTTCTCAAGCAAAGCTTTTGGTTCAAAAACTGACCGCAGGGCAGCGGGTTTTGGCACTGCAATACAGAGAGCCCGTTTTATGATATGAGGAGCCACCCTCATTCCGACGCCCAACCTGGAGAACTAGGAGGCTGAGTTTGTCTGGCCTCTAACCACTGACCAATCTGGTACGAGTGACTCTGAAGGTGCAAAAGAAGCAACATCCAGCATAGCTCCATGGATCTCTGAGACACGCAAACAATCGCACTACGTTAAGGTCTAGCCTCATTGCGATGGTTTTGTTGCCCTTCAATATCATTAGCAGTGTGAGACAAGGATGCCGGTTGTCACCTTTCCTCTACAACTTCACTATTGACGAAGTCATGGAGATAGCACTTACTGCATATGAATTAGAAGGTGTGGAGCTACTTCCAGGGATGACGACTTCTTGGCTTGGAGGATGCAGACAACATTGCCCTCATCTGTGACAGCTACCAGACGTTCCAAGCTACACTGCACAGATTACCACTGGCTGTCAGCCGCTTCTGGCTTTGCTTTGCACCATCGAAGCGCAATCCTTTCCTCCAAGATTGACAGGGATCGCCACTTGCACTAACCCTTGGTGGAGATCAGCTAGAAGTCGTTCAGAAATTCCACTACCTAGGAACTTGGATCAGCGTCTGTGAAATTGAAGATGAGAGCACTAACCGAATATCAAAAGCTCGAGGTGTTTTCGCTATCCTCGGCCACCTATGGCGGCGGCGCGACATCACTCACGTTTTTTAATATTTTCACGGCTGTGGCACAAGGATGCTCTCTATCACCTTTCCTCTTCAACCTCGATATTGACGAAGTGATGGAATTCGCGTTCGCAGGACGTAACATATAATGTGTAAATCTTCTCCCAGGATAATAACTTCCTGACCTTGAGTATGCTAAGGATATTTCCGTAATCTGTGACCTCTCACGAAGGTGACTAGCGGCACAGGACGGATTGCCGCACGCTGTCCGTCATTTGGGCTTTGCTTCGCACCATGGAAGTACGACGCGTTCCTCCAAGCATGACCTTGACCGCCTCCTACGCTGACCCTTGTTGGGGATCAACTAGAAGTCCATTAATAATGAAATCGCATGGGAAGTTGTATTAGTATGCCTGAAACTTAAGGGGAGATCACGAAACGGACGGCCAAATCTCGAAGCTCTGTTGTTGACCTTCGCCACTTATGCAGCCTGCGCGACCTGAAGCTCGCCCTAAAGGATAGAGTATGCAATGCGACTGTAGGTTCCAACCTACCGTACGGTTGTGAAACCGGGCCCCTTAGATCAACGGACATAAAGCGGCTAGTTATGTTAAACAACCGGTGCCTTCGCACACTACCTCCCATGAGGTGGGAACACTGTGTGAGTACCGCTTGTGTTCCACGTCTTTTTTACAGAGCAGGATAAGGGAATAAACCGCTCAGCACCATTATTTCACGCACCAGGCTCCCCAGCCTCCGCAACCTGTCACGCATGACAGGACCGACTCCCGCGACATGCATGTGGGGCCCGCGGTGTGGATGGAAGAAGAGGAGCGGTGATCAAGCGATGACTAGGTCGAGAGGTTTGACGGCCCTCACTTCGAATGTGGCCTCGGTTGCAACCTCTCCGTTCTCTGGTTGCTATCCGAAAGAATACGAAAATCGTGCAAGTAACGCGGTCGCACATACTGTTCTAACCAGGGGAGTAATATCCTAACGCGGATGTTCCGTTGGCAGTAGCAACCGTGTGTATGCTGTCCAGGGTGGTCCGTAATTCCTATGCGCTTAACACCCTTAAAGTGTCAATTGCTGCTGATACACAAACAGCCTTTTTGGGACCCATTGACTCTTGCTAACAAGGAACTCGATGTGGTGCAACACTTCACTTAGGCTTTCATGTTTATTTGGCTAGGACGGCCGCGTAGAAACTGAAGTTAGGTCACGTACCGTACAATCCAGCACGGACTTCTTAAACCAGGCGGACTATTTGTCGACAGAAGGCAGTTTCCATCCCTGTAAATGGGTGTGTATGTAAGGGCACAGTTACCGCTCTTTAGCTATACTACAGTTTCGCCTGGGCTATTGGTTCTGAAGAGCTGAAGCGCCTTCAAGTTTTTCATGCTCACTGACCGCGAAGCATTGTTGGTGTCCGATGGCACCGACATGTCCGCTACGATGAACTGAGCACACGAATACCACCTAGTGCTATTCAAGCGATATCCGTAGAACATCAGCTCGCACTGCTTAATTTGCTGGCATCCCTAACGCATTGCACACAGCAAAGCAGCAGCGTAACACCAATAAAATGAGAACAAACGCGCCATTGACCGTTAGGTCGGACACATACGGTAACTCACCAACCGTTAGTATGCCGTATGTCTGCTGGGGAATGAGGGGCGCAAACACCTGAGGATATCGCAAACCGATGGAACCCAAATATCTATTATGACGTAGGACGTTTGATTGAGAGCAGATAAACCTTCTTATCGTGACGTGCGTTGAATGTACTACACGATGGTTGTGATTCAAACTGATAAGCCAGACGTAAAGCATCGTTTATGCACTTCAAAGAAAACGTACCTGCGCAGAACAGGATGCCCTGCTGTTGCCATGACTCTGTGGACAGCAAACTGCCAGACACTTGAAAGTCACAGTCTACTCATGTTGCTAGCTCGGCTTCCCTTTCAGTTACAGTCATTGATCTTCGTTTCGCGACCGTGGCATTGGGAGCTCACCACTCACAAGTCGCACAGGTCGTCCAACTCCCGTTGCATTTGGCTTATTTAGCTCAGTCTACGATTACAATAATTGACACCGTCACTGGCTTTCGCAGTGGCGTTTGTTTCTCCGTCTCTTGTTTAGTTGGGTCTGCTCCGTGGCGAGCTTGCTCGTTGAGAGAACACCGTCGGAAAATGGCTATAGCCTGTTTGTGTTCCCAAATTTCAGTGCTGCTACTGCATTGGCCGCTATGTTTTTGGACTATCATAAGTCTCCAGTAGATTTGGACACTCTGCTGGTACGTCGTGCTTCGGATTCAGGAAGAGGCGGAGGTCGCACACTTCATTTGGACGATTCAGCCGGCGACGAGTGGGACGAATATTTGCATACGGAAGCACATCAAGCAGATCCCAAAGACTTGCATACGAACATAGCTAACGATCCACTGGCGGATGATGGTGATGTACTCGATAATGTTCTGCGTACAGGGACCCTGCTGCTCTGGGAATCTGAACAAATTGATGAGCAACCGTAGTCGCTTATGACTATCCACGTAAATGGTGTAATGTATGACACAGAGACCGCCACTGATGGGCCAATTACCCCACGTTGTGGTCCGCCTCCACCTTCTGTTCTAACAGACTGGGACACTTTGTTCTCCTCTCAACCTCATTCTAACCTGTTGCTTATCGTTCTCCGATGTCTCTTGACGCAGTCGAACTGCAGTGTTTAATGCAGTCACATGGACATTCCGTTTCATTTCTATGCGCGGCATCTACCACGTGTTCAGCCTCTTAGCTAATCCGCGCGTTTGCCGATAATCCCCCTCTGATGCTAGAGCATCCACTGGATTTGGAGTTATCTGACTGGGTTTATCGGCACACCGATCCATTTTAGTCTGATTTGTGGCTTCGGATTGTCCACGGAGTCCGTTTAACTGTGCTGGACCCCAGGCGGGTGCACGGTTACGAAGAACATTGCTCGGTCGTTCGGCATCTTTGCTGGACAAATTTCTGCTGTTTCTTGGTTCCCTTTTGCCAATTACCTGTGATTTGGAAGCGTTTACAAACTCTCCAAGCTCATGTGAACCTGATGCACGTCTCAAGCTTTCTGCGTCGGCTACTCGAACGTATCTTCTCGCTACTCTGTCTACAGTCCGCTCCCAGACCCACCGCCGTCCAAAACGTTTGGCTGCTACACTGGCGTCTTGTGATGTCCGCCGCTGGAGTGATGCTTTAGGATAAGCCGACGTAATCGACCGCACCTTGGCCTTGTATTTATCCATTAAACAGGTAGGTACCGCTTCCGTGCGAGGTAGCATCTCCTTCATGGCCTCCCCAGATTGCCGGCAGCTCTGGTACGTCTGATTCAAGCGCAACACAGCAAAAAATGCGCCGCACCAGTTATATCCACCAGCATACAATGCCACAAGATATATCCCCAATACTTCCCTTAGTAAGTTGCTTCCGCCAAAAGTAATTCGCAATATCGTTCCGCAATGGCTACATATCTGATGGCCCGAAGAACAAATATCTCACAACTATGCCCCCTTTCTTTGCTAAATTCACCATTTAACTTGAAAGAGAAATGTGCCTTGCAATCCAGTATCCGGTAACTGTGTAACATATTTATACGGCTAGAATAGCAATTTACTCTTTCCCACGAACGTTGCTACGCCTGCCATGAACACAGCGACACTTTACATACTGGTAAGGGTACTCCTCTGGAAAATGCTTCCCCGTTTGCCGTTCATAACGCTGCCGAGTCACAGCCGCAGGTTTGTAAAAAGCTATGGCAGTTTCAAAGTAAAATTTCTTTTTATCGGATTTAAACTCCTCTCATTTCCAATAATATGTGCTCATCGACAGACAGGATCTTTCGCTATCATCTACCATGAGGACAGTTACAAATTTAGCGCCAAGTGATTTCCAATACCCCAGTAGTCTACCACAACTATTAACTACAATAACCACATTCACCTTCTTCAATAAAAATAATACATCGACTTAACTTGTGCATACTATATATATATATATATATGTATATATATACAAACCTTCACCTAACGACATCTCCACTTGACCTAGCATAGCTACCGCAAAAACCCACCGCTAGAAAAAACTCAGATGTGAGATTCCCGGTCCGTTTCCTCACTAACGTGTTGCTCTTGTCTCGCTTCATGCGTCAGTGGCTTCTGGTAGCCAATCGAATACAGTCTGCTGTGTCCGACTCCAATTGACTTCTGATATTCGCGCTTAATTTCCCACACCATCTCGGACTAGTATTTACTAGTCCTACAGTTTCCATCCTAACCTTGAACAAGGTACAAGCATGACTTCGGAAAGCGGAAAAGCATTCCTGTAGAGATTGAAGGGTAGAACAAGATTACAGTGTTAAATTTGTATGTTAGCTTTGTGCAGGAACTATCGCAATCTTCTGTATCCTACCAAGACTAGTCTAGACTAGCCGGAGCGAGTACAGAAGCCGGCGCACCCAGAATTCGAACCCAAGCCCCAAGCGAGTAATGCCGCAAGTTAACAGTACGCTGTGCTAGTCTTTATCACCTCCCTTATGGTTTAGCAGCAAACCCCGTACGTCGGCAGTAGCATCTTCTATTATTTCATGGCCGCTGTACCATAGCAACACTGTCAGCATCCCACTGCCCGCCGGTGGCTTATTCGACGGTCTGAGAGTAAATTTATGTATTCAGCCGTAATTTCTAACCGTTTGATGTGGGAGCGCAGCATATACGCTTATTAGGTGGTTTGAAGCAACATGAACCCAGATCCTTTACGTTGACAGCTCTTCATTTATTGAAACCGTATGCTTCTACCATTTTTCAAACCTCGCAGGGGAGTATGCATTTGCTTGCACACACTGAATTGTATTTACTTCTCTATTTGCATACCGAACAATCTTAAAAGGATGCAATTCCATAACGTGACATTACCTAATTATTTGTTGCAGGAAATGGGTCTCAACCCTTTGTGTTAAGGGAATATGTAGCTCGTTTACTTTCTAAATTGTAATTTTCGCGCTACAGACTGGTAGAGCGCTACCACTGTTTCGTGGCCTTTATCTAAACAGGCTACTTCATGATACTGATTGGCCAGCACCCGTCGTGAATGGATGTTCGCTTTAATGTTTTGGTCCAATGTTGCCATTTCCATGCTTATATCTGATTCGCCCTTGATTCCATGACTGCGCATTCGCTTGTAACACTTGACGTTTGGTCTCGGTTTTGTTGGAACGAACGTGTTTTAGTATTTTTCTATCAAAACCTTTTTAAAACCAGATAAGCGGCGTGTGTTTTGATGTATACAATGCTTTCACGGCTCACCTTAGGAGTTTTTCTTGCGGCCGTGGGGCGAGAACAGTCGTTGGGCGACACAAGAGTTCATGGCGACGGGTATGGGATGCAAAAGGGATTGGACGCTTGGCTCAAAAAGTTGGCCTAGTATCCGGAATCGTGTGGCACAATGCTGCTGCCAATATGGGCACGCACAATAACTTGACTCGATGATTTATGTACCTCCAAGGGCCAGTGTGTCCTGCTGGGTGTGGCTTCAGCAGTATCGTTTCATTCACTCACAACATCTAGACCTGCGGTTATGGTTTAGGTACTCACAAACTGTGAGACCATATATACTCCTGGTCAACACTACGAGTTCAAAAGTACTGCTGGGATATTACGCTCTGCGGGCACTTAAAACATCCAGAGCTGACTGCGGTCATCCTTGTGAGCAGGCACCACAAGAATTGTGAAATTGATCTGGGAAATAAATAAATTTTTGGTGCCTCGCCTTTTCGCGAACAAACAATTTATTTACTTATGAATGGAAGGATTTTGGTGAGTATTTTTGTTCGTCGTAATCAGCCGACAATTCATATATGTCGACCAGCTAGGTAGGTTGCAATTACTGGTCCGTACGCAATTGCAGGGGTGGTACCAAAAATAACTGGTGCCTTGCGTAATGCGGACAGATTTAGCCCCTATCTAAGGTCGATCATCACGCGACAATGTACTAAACAATCGCACAAGCACACGACAGCGTGAATAATATGTGAGACAATTAATAGAATAGCCGCTGAAAAGCGACAACGGCTAAGTTGGTAGGAAAAACCGATTGTCTTTAATGTCTCACAAGGACGTCTTTTAAACTCGATGCTGGGCACCTTACTTAAGGTTTGCACGCTAACAGAGATATGTCTCCAAAAGTGTTCTTAATAGCGTAGCTGACCACAATTGTTAAAATCCATCGGGCTATCTAATACAACAATTCTTGTTCGGAGCAACCTAATCAACCCCCGTCTTAGGAAGTTAAATCCACCTTCATTAAGGTCGATCCTACACCCTGAAACAGAACTTTAACTCAGCCATGGATAGCCGCTTACGGAATCCCCAACCACATACTCCTCAGTTGGATCACAAGGGTGACATTTATGCGCATGTCGATGCGGATGAAAGTCATTTGTTGAATGTGTTACTTTGAATGGCGTGCCAGCAAAAATGCAAAATGCAATCCAACGTTCATTAAGGCTGATACCAGGCTTCCGGAAAGTTATCTCTTACTTTTGTACCAATGATACTAGAGGTCAGTTTTAGCTAATCGCTTGGCTAACATTCACCCAATCCCTTTCGTAACCAAGCGGTTTACGTCTATACTGAGTCACGAGGTGGTGATCGACATGCATGAAAAACACAATGAAAAGTGTTTTTCGGAATGCGTACTAATAATTAGTGTGTTATTAAAGGAAATGTTAAGCAGGGTGGAAGCATGCTCTGAATCGTTACAAAAACGGGCATTAACCAGTGAGCGCACGGTGACGGCGATTATCGCAAGGTGACAGTGAGGCCAAACTCGATTGCTCAGCCAACTAGTGTATCATCCTGCAAACAAGCACTTCCACCTCACCTAGTAAGGTTAAAGCAACATTTTGCTCAGCTACAGTTAACAAACATTAAGGTCGCCTCGTGAAACCTCTTCCCAATGCAGGCGGCGGTTTAAGGATCCCGGTCAAGTAAAACAGCATAACACCAGCAGCTAATTTTGTATATCAATTGCCCTCGGAGTTTCAGACGGTCTTTTTGGGAAGGAAACCCTAAGGATAATAAAAATACACTTCAAGCTGTAAGATGACCATACTTCGGTACTCGACCTCCACAATGTTCACGCAAACTACCCACGCCTATTTAAATGATTTCGGCCTCAGACGCAAACGTATGTTAGCCCAGTATTGGAACGACTTGTGGAACACGGATACACATTCGAAGCTTTGCATTACTCGATATAGCAACAAAAGTCGTCCACCCAAATGTAGCCAAAATGTTAAATTATCAGCCCAGCCTGTTGCACCGTTACTTTCTCTTTACACAAATAAGTGTGCATTTCGTCACGACCCCTCTACACATCTTCTTCATGTCTTGCTTTGCCAAATTTGGCTATACCGCACAGAAGCACCATGGCTTGTGTCAGAACAGATCGCCTTCTACCAGTATACTGTTAACACGAGACAGTTGGACCGAAACAGTGGATGTTAGCTAAGAAGTTGAAGTTGTCTACCTCAACTTCCATACGGTAACTGATCGGTTTGATCATTGCATCCTACTGGCCAAGCTTCAGGCACATAGCATTGATAATCTCCTCTTACGATGGATTAGCAATCTCCTCTTGAACACGCACCCGGCAGTGAAAGTATGCGAATCAGCATCAAAACGTATACATATATATATATATATATATATATATATATATATATATATATATATATATATATATATCAGACGGTGTGCTTTGTAGCGCCCAAAAAGATAACTCTTATCTTTCACGTACAATTTACTTGTTGACCGATTGTACATTACTCCTTCTTGTTTTAATCTTCATTACAACCGGCTCGTCACACAACCGCCTTGTAAGTTCCCGCGCCCACGTGTACGCTCTCGTCTCGCTTCATCCGTCCGTTTCTTGTTGTAGCCCATCGAATACAGTCCGCTGTGTCCGACTCCAATTGCCTTCTGATATCCACGCTTAATTCCGCGCATCGTCTCGGACTAGTATTAACTAGTCCTACAAATTGATGACACCGATTCGCGCGCGCGAATTCAACATTTTTTCTCGTTTGTATTTTTTGGTGAGTTCGTTCCTTTTTCTCGATTATATACCTATATTCATTTGTTTCTTGCGTAATTTTAGTACTTTTATCGTATTTTGTTCGTTCTTTATCTTTCGACTCACATTTCGAGAGTGGCACCTGAGTGGTTTTACAGCGTAACCATGCTTAATTTGGCTGTTCCAAGTTTCATGGAACACAGTCCAGAAGTTTGGTTTAAGATACTCGAGATCGAACTAGAAAATAAGGGCATAACGACGGACCGTCCAAGGTACAATCAGCTCGTCCCACGCCTTCCTCCGTCGGTAGTGAAACTGATTGAGGACATTCTATTCTGCCCATCGAATGAGGCAAAGTATGAAACGATGAATCAAGCGATTTTGAAAGAGTTACGACCCAGCGCACGAACACGATTTGAGCAGGTCAATGGTCTCAAGCTTGGAGATCGCAAGCCGTCGGCATTGCTCAGCAAACTTCAGCGCATCGCTGGTCCCTTATTCGTTAGCGAAGAAGGGATAAAGGAGCTGTGGTTTGCACGTCTCCCAGAGCCATTGCCGGTAATGCTGTCCATGTTTATAGATGCAACTTTGAAAGACTTAGCTACCAAGGCAGACGCTGCGTTCGAACGTTTTCCGCAGCAGACGACCAGTAACTCCGGTGACGTATTCTCACCAAGGAAAACCGAATCTCATCTTTGTTCCCAGTCGCTAGACTGATCTGACTCTAAAGAGGAGGAAATTGCGCTACTTTGCAGCAGGATAGCAGCCATGAAGACTTCAAAGCAGCGTGTGCCACGGTCAAATGCTTACCACGTTTTGGCTACCGTTCATTGCGGCTCGTCTGTGCCTGCACCGAGTACGTCACGTTCGGCACGAAAGCGCAACATTTTCCTTACAAGTTCTCAGTCATATAATGTCAAAACCGTCGAAGTGGCATGTTGGTATCACCGCCAATACGGTGTAAGAGCTAGACGTTGTCGGGCCCCCTGGATTAGGCACGACCCAGGGAAAACGAATAGCCCGCATACTAGCATGACGAACGTATCATTCAATAACCAAGCAAACCGACTGTTTTACGTTAAGGATCGACGTTCTTCCATCACATTCCTCATCGATACTGGAGCGGAAGTCAGCGTCATCCCAGCGGCCGCTAACGACAAGCACTCAGAGCCTACGTACAATTTGCGTGCGGCCAACGGTTCTCCGATAGCTTCATTCGGTCAGCGCATGATGAACCTGGATCTCAATCTTCAACGAGGTTTTCAGTGGGTCTTCATGGTTGCGCCTGTACCCTTCGCAATTATCGGTATTGACTTCCTCCGACATTTTGGGTTGCTTGTTGATGCTGGTCGCCACAGGCTTTTAGATGATCGTACGAAACTAGGTGTTGATGGTGTCCTTTCAGATGCCCCGATAATCAGCCCTGTATTTCGGATCGCAGACGCACCGTCCGACTATTTGAGTCTCCTCTCCGAACACCCGCGACTGGTTCGACCGGCTGCAGAGCTTCCGCCAGTCACGACAGAGGTCGCTCACCACATAGTTACGCGCGGTCAACCAGTTAGCGCACGACCAAGACGGCTTGCTCCAGACAAACTACGGGCAGCACGAGCCGAATTTGACCACATGCTTCAACTTGGTATCGTCAGACAGTTCAACAGCCCATGGTCGTCGCCTCTGCACATGGTCCCGAAGAAGGTTGTGGGGGACTGGCGTCCTTGCGGCGACTATCGATCCTTGAATACGTTAAATACGCCTGATCGCTATCCGATCTCACACATAGTGGATCTCACCGCCAGTCTGACGGGTAAAAATATCTTCAGCAAAATCGACTTGGTACGCGCATACAACCAAATTCCGGTAGCCGAGGCGGACATCGCTAAAATTGCCGTGACGACTCCATTTGGTTGGTTCGAGTTTCTGCGCATGCCATTTGGCCTAAAGAACGCCGCGCAAACTTTTCAGCGTTTCATCGACCAAGTTTGTCGCGGTTTAGACTTCGCTTACGCGTATCTTGACGACATTATAATCGCAGGCTCTTCACGAGAAGAGCACATACGCCACGTACGAACACTTTTTGATCGTTTATCTCAACGCGGGGTGACGATCAACGCAGAAAAGCGTTCGTTTGGTGTGGATACAGTCCATTTCCTGGAACATTGTATCTCTTCTGCAGGCGCCGTGCCACTGCAGGATAAAATTCAAGCCATCATCGACTACCCCGAGCCTCATTCTTTCAAACAGCTCAGACGTTTTGATGGCCTTGTCAACTTTTACCGACGATTTATACCCAACTGCGCGCCGCTGATGCAACCCCTCACGGACCTTCTCCGAGGGAAACTCAAGAAATTCGAATTTCCTGCTGCAGCTAGCGCTGCTTTTAAGTCGCTGAAAGAGGCTATGGCCAACATAGCTTCTATAGCGCACCACGATCCGGCCGCCCCACTGTCCCTCAGTACTGACGCCTCGGACGTGGCAGTCGGCGCTGTTTTACAGCAAGGAGTATCCGACACGTGGCAGCCCTTAGCGTTTTTCTCCAAACGCCTACAACCTACCGAATCTAACTACAGCACGTTCGGTAGAGAACTACTAGCCGTGTATCGAGCGATACGTCACTTTCGACACGTCCTAGAGGGCCGCTCCCTTGTCGTCTTCACCGACCACAAACCCCTGACTTACGTGCTCGGCTCGACTACCGACCGTTACTCTCCTAGAGAGTCGCGCCACCTTGACTATATCGCTCAGTTTACGACCGATATACGGCATGTCTCAGGTGTGCACAACGCCGTCGCCAATACACTTTCCCTCATTCAAGCTATTTCCGCTGACGCCGGCACTGCTATCGACTTGACAGCCATGGCCACAGCACAACTCAACGATCCTGAGTTTGATCTACTACGCAGGTCTCCCTCATTGGATATACTACCCGTTCCGCTGACAGCAGCAGACGGCAGTATACTTTGCGATTAATCTCTGGGCACGCCGCGCCCAGTGGTCCTACGCGAGTTTCGACAGACCGTGTTCGACGCGTTGCACGGCTTGTCTCATCCAGGCGTTCGTGCATCGGTTAAACTCGTAACCGCACGATTCGTTTGGCGCAATGTTGATCGGGACATCCGAACCTGGGCGGCTGCTTGCCTTCTGTGTCAACGTGCGAAGGTGCACAAGCACACGAGAAGCCCATTAGGCACGTTTCCGACGCCAGGCGCACGCTTTCATCACGTGCACGTGGACCTCGTAGGTCCTCTACCGCCTTCCAAAGGCTCTGTATATCTACTGACCTGCATCGATCGATTTACTAGATGGCCTGAGGCCGTCCCCATCCTAAATTGCTCCTCGGAAACGGCAGCGAATGCTTTTATGGAGCGTTGGGTAGCTCGATACGGCTGTCCCGCCATCGTGACCACCGATCGAGGGTCACATTTCTCGTCGACCTTTGCCATGTTGCTTAAGGATTTAGGCTGTCGTCACGTCCAGACGACGGCGTATCATCCGGCCGCTAACGGCATGGTGGAGCGTTTTCATCGCCAGTTGAAGGCAGCGTTACGTGCGCACGCAGATCCTTCATGGTCTGAAACGCTTCCCCTCGTCCTCCTAGGCTTAAGAAACACGGTTAAAACCGATTTCGACGCCACACCAGCGCAGCTAGCCTACGGTTGCACGCTGCGGTTGCCCGGACAGCTGGTAGCACCAGCCCCATGTACTTCCACTTTTGACTACGGAAGTTACACTGACCGATTGGCTCACCAGATGCGTGAGCTACGTCCACCCGCTCCTCGATCGCAGAAGACACCAGTGTACGTGCACGAGAAGCTGTCTACGTGTTCACACGTTCTTCTTCGCGCAAGCGGTGTTCGACAGCCTCTTCAGTCGCCGTACATAGGACCCTTTAAGGTGTTGCATCGTGCGAGTAAGGCGTACACTATTGACCGCGGTGCTCGACACGAAGTCGTCACCATAGACCGTCTAAAACCCGCCTTTATGGAAGAAACTTCCTCGCCTACTTCGTCTAGTAGTGCCTCGTGTGCCGTCACAACTCACCGTACCAGTTTACAACATTCTAGTGCAGTTCAACCAGACCACGATCTCGGTCTACAAGCCGTCCCAACATCTCCCGAATCTAGCCCGCCGCCTCCCACGACCAATCGCCGTGGTCGGGAAGTGCGTAAGCCCGTCCGCTTTTCCGACTAAGTACAGTGTAAATACTTTTAACTTTGTAGATATTGTATTTATTTGCCTCATTTTTGGTCGATTAACGTTTTGAAAACAAACAAAAATATCAAAAACCTCCGAAAAACCTTTTTCAAAAATATTCAAAAACCAAAAAATATTTAAACACACAGCTCGTTCGTTTGTTCTTTTTTGCGTTTTCTGCGCGTGTTTTTCTATTTTCTCGTCTTTACATGCCCTAACCCTCTCCTTCGATCGACTGGCCTACATGAGGCGTGTTTTCGAGGACCCTGACGCGAACACTGATCGTTTCTCCGCGGGACGAGTGTCGTTTCTCCGCGGTACGAACGTCGCTTCCTCGCGGAACGAGGATCGCTTCTCCACGGGACGAGGATCGCTTCTTCGCGGGACGAGGGTCATTTCTCCGTGGGACCATGGTCGTTTCTACGTGGGACGAGGGTCGTTTTGGCGCGGGGCAGGGTGCGGCGGGGGGAGAGACCACTCCCAAGCGCACCGTTTGGCAGCAGCGGAGGTTTAGGTCCTGTCGGCCTTTTGCTGGGCTAGCCAGTTTTTTGTAGTCCGACAAGCCCGCTCCAACGGCTCGCCGAAATGCACCCTGCCCTGCATTCAATAAATAACAAATCATAAACGGCACAGCGGACTCCGACTTCCGACGAACCCACATTTACACGAACGCATGCCCATTTTTACTCGGCACGATTTCGCCATACGAACCTCGTTTCAACATTCCTTTTCGATTTCGAAGGCTTTCTATGTTCAGCCTTCTAGGGGGAGCTCTGTAGCGCCCAAAAAGATAACTCTTATCTTTCACGTACAATTTACTTGTTGACCGATTGTACATTACTCCTTCTTGTTTTAATCTTCATTACAACCGGCTCGTCACACAACCGCCTTGTAAGTTCCCGCGCCCACGTGTACGCTCTCGTCTCGCTTCATCCGTCCGTTTCTTGTTGTAGCCCATCGAATACAGTCCGCTGTGTCCGACTCCAATTGCCTTCTGATATCCACGCTTAATTCCGCGCATCGTCTCGGACTAGTATTAACTAGTCCTACAGCCTCTAGGCCCTGTCTGTCTCTGCATTTTATTAGATGTTTATTACGCTTAAATACTTTACACTGTTTACATTAAGTCGACGACTTCAACGCTTGACAACCGATCAGGGTTCCAATCGACCGCATACAGCTGCAAAACGAACTCCATAAGACCGATAAATGGTCAGTTCACAAGTGTCTACAATTTGATGTGATTAAATTGCAAGTACTCCAACAACGGCATCAAATTTTTCACACCTCTAAGCTGGGCGACTATGATCTGCGGCATATTCCGGGAGAAGGATCTCGGTGTACTAACTAGGAAGAGCTCGGTTGCTTAGAGAAATCTACGCTTCCATCAACAAAGCGTATCTAAAATTTGGGGATGTTAAAGTGAGCTTTCTGTTAAGTGGACTCATTTATTTTTCCACAGCTGTTTTGTAGCAGCCTGGAGAATCCCGGGGTTGTGTGCGTGTGTTGTGTAAAATACTTAAAAAATTACCTTCTAATTATACACTTAGTGGTTGTTTGTAGTATGCTGATATGTAGGTTGCATTGGTTTACCTGACCAAATACAAACGCGATATACGCACACGATGCCATGGTTGGATTTAATACGCCGCTCTATCTCGCGGTCCTTCACATCCTTCCTTAGCTAGCTTGCGTCGTTCGGTGTCGCATTTTTAGCTATTAGACGGGAACAGCGTGTACCACAATACACTTTCGTCTCGGTACATTTGTGTCTTCTCTTTTTCAAGCACTGTGAACGGTTCTCGATAGCAGACCATCGCGATTACTTCAAGTCGATTAGCGTGAGCCAATGGTTCTGGCTACAGTTTTCTACATACCTACAGCTGCATGTTGAATATCCGGTTCAAGCATAGCAGTCGTGGCTGAATTGGGACCTTACGACTTTGGGAAGTCCCCCACGTCTGACCACCAAAAACCATAAGCGTCTGGGTAGATTGGGAGTGTTCAGTGGACGCCATCAGCGTTCGCTTGATGACAGACATCATCCTGGTTAACCAACGTACAGGTAATCCTAATTACTTATGCCACAACCTGTCAAAACTCAGCCATAACAACAGACTGGGAGGCTCCCATCTTAAACAGGTAGAACAACACAGCGGGTTAGAGCGTAGCTGGAGTTTATACTCGTTCGGTGTTTGTGGCCTATGAATTCCCATACCAGAACACGTTATTCCAACCCTTACCTTAACTGTGTTCAAAGATTGTATCGAAAGTGGGCTAGTTGCGTTGCCTCAAATCCCATAACACACTTGAAACATAATCAAATTCAGAAAACAAAGCCGGATCAACCCAGCTCCGCTTTGCTGGGAAAACCAAAGGCGGTAATATTTTCAGTTGCATAAAACCATAGGTGTACCATTTAGAGGATAAAACTTTGCTACGCAAATACACTGTTTTTGGTTGTTCTCTGTTAATGGTTGGTGATCCCTTTTTCTTGTAACTCCCAACGCGTCATCCAACAGTACATGTTAGGCTTATACTGTTTAGCTGCAATAAACCATTGACCATAGACCATACTTTTACTCCTAAACCCACGTGACCAACTAGTTGTAATCTAATCCATTTGCAAGGAGATAGTGCAAGTGCGCTAGTTGCTTCGGAGCGTGCGTACTTGTAGAATTCGGAGGGAAGTAAAAAAGCTGGCGATTTAAGGCCGCATTCTAGGGGAAGTTGTAAGGATGCAATCAAACACCTACCTTAAACCATATCCAGCCTTAAATTGGTGAAGAAGTCATTTCTCCGGGAGCTGTTCTGTCTATCCCGATCAGGTTTGACATGGGCGATTTGTATGGGAGCCAAATGGTTGAAATACGTGCTTAACATCCTTCTCACATACAACTACACTTGATGCATTGTTAATAGCGTGAGATTGGGTTGAGCACCTTGCAGATATTCCGCTGCGCTGGATCTCGTTCGCTTCTTCACATTATTGAAAAATACAATGTGAGGTTAAAGCATTGCTTGCACCGCACTTCTAAGTGAAAGAAAAGTCCGGTCGAAATAGCCTGAGGTGGCAGCAAAATAATGTGCCGGTCTGCCAGTTGCAGAGTGTATTTCGGCATACGAAGTCAGGCTTATTCACTCTGGTCATCCGTCCCACTCCTGTCCTCTTGCCTTAAACGGATATCCCGTTTGTTTGCTTTGTGAGACCGTTTTGACTCCATTCATAACGTGCTCGATCACGCCAGAGAGCGTGATCCCGAGTTCCGGACATATTCACTGCGGCGTCTAAGTTCGTTCAGAACTGGGGTGACTTCGCCTTGCCTTCACATCTCAGGCTTTTGGTGCTGGAAACTTTAAGTGAACAAGCAAGTGCTTCCTTCCCTTATTACCAAAGGCTAATACTCACCTAGCCGAACGGATGGTTGAGTTTCCTGCAGCATGACATTAACTGCTGATGATTTCAGTTTGACCACATCTGTGTCTAAAACCTTAAGTGGCTCTACTCTAATTATTACCGATTTTTGCTGCACACACAAAGCCCAATGGCTATATGTCCCAGCTGCGTTTAGGTTAAGCGGCCGTACCGTCATATTTTCCGAATGCCATTGGCTTAGAGCAGTAAACACTCCTTGCGTTATGGATGCAGTTTCCGTGATTATTTGATTAAATTTTTTGAGTTAAGGATGAAAGCACATGCACTACGAATCAAAATGGTTGAATTAAGGACGTACCCGATTAAGAAATGGTATAATTCATGAGTTGAGAAATCTAGCACCACCATCTTGAACCCGGGATGTTTGTGGTATCAGAAGGTCAAGTGCAAAACGATACATTGCGGGACTTCTTATCATAAAAAATGAGGAATCGCCGCTTTATTCTGTGTACCCTAGCCACTTTCACTTTTTGATCATCGCTGCCCCCAGAACATTGCTGGTATCAGAACATACGAACTTATCTCCAACCATGATTTGGGTAGGCGAGCAATGGGTCGTGATATTCGAGTTATTCCCCTAGATCGGCATCCATCTATGGCAGTGGTTCTTATACTTTTTGAGGCTGTTACCCACAAAAATGTTAACCACAAACAATCACCCTTGAAAGTATTTGGTTTAAGTAGCCAATTAACTCTTAAATTTTTGCCTTTACTTACGAAAAGACACTATTTCTAAATACTTTCTATCACTCAACTAAAGAAAACACTTATTTTTAGCCACTTTTAAAAGTGCAAGAAGTGAGGTGTGTCAAAGAGACGGTTGATATTACTTAGTTCTGACAATTTCTGATGGTTTTGGTACTCTTTTTTCTTGTTGCATATCGTGAGTCGTGCTCTAAGATTTTTCGATTCCTTGCTTTGGTGTATGATCCCTGATCAAACGTGAACAGTAGTCAGTGGCTTCTCATTTTTTCAACCATCCCTTCCAATTCCGTCCCTGGTGATATGTTCCCACCATCACACTGTGTCGATACGTCCGGAACACTAATCGTTTGTGTTTTATTTTCTAGCTTGTATACATTCGCTCATTCCTTTAGCTAGTCGGCTGACGTGCTCCCACGTTAGTGTCTAACTCGGTAATACGCAATTACGGAGGACTGCATGACGCAAAAGAACTAGGGTCGTCGAGCGAGACGGTAGAGTTACCATCTAGCTTCGCTGCTTTGTAGACTTGTATTTGTGTTTCATAAAACTTAGTAGCGAATATTGTCTGATTCACTAAGCACTCACTATTGATTAGTCACTGGTGGCTAGTCCATGGCGATTAAGCGGTTAGTTATATGTTTTGATTCAGGTGGTCGACAAGTTGATGACCCCCTTCTTGTACTCATATGTACCGCTCGTAAAATTCCATTTTACCCCGTTGGGGGTAATTCCCTCCAGGTTGAGAGCCACTGATCTATGGTGTGGACAGGCTTTACATAGACCAGGCGCCGTTTACCGTAGAGGGCCCGGTGCTTTGCCAGAGGTGGGGGAAGGGCACAAGCCTCGAATTGGGCAAAGGTTGATTTGGAGGACGGAAACGAACTCACTGACGATTAAGAAGAGTGCTATCGGCCCGCATGGGATTTCAAGCCGGAGCCCATGTGACCCGCTTTGTGGTGGACTCGATACATTACATGACATGGCTGGCAGTCAGCATCAGGAACACGTCTGCTGTTTTCTACTCCGATTGGCTGTTCCAATTGTGATTGATACTGTGTTATCTGCAGGTTACTTAGTGATTATGAATTAAGGAAGATAACACTCCAAGGAGTTATCTCACCGATATATCCGTATCGTTGCATGATAGCAAGTTGGTTGTGGTTATATGATTCTAACAAGGTGTAGAACTTATAGCTCCGAAGCATTACTTAGTTCAGTTATGTTTTTGCACCAAGTCCCCAAAGTTACATTATGGTTGTTCCTTACTTCCGAGGTCATCATACTTTTAAGACAGTGAAAAATCTATTCCAATTGCCGGAGTCCTGCTGTTGTTGTTGATGATGAAGTGATTTGCTGCGAACTTGAAATTTTCATGAACCGTAAGTAAGTTCAACCTGTGCATATGCTTAAGTGACCCCAAGTATGAAGTAGCTTTGGCATGCGGATAACGTAACGTATAGGTCCTTATTGCATGATATGGAGCAAAATTTACCTCAAAGTGCTGATTGATAATTAGGCTGCTTGTCTCTGGGGATACGAAAAGAGAAACGAAGTTTAAATACGCAGATTATCACTGGTCCTCAGTCCGAGTGATATACTGCTCCCATTACGATTGCTGGTTTCATGCTTTGCACCTCCGCTTCAGGTCTAGGATACATTGTGTTCGGCAACGTGTACGTTTTGTGATAAGTGTCTTTGACATTGTCCGATGCCATGCTAGAGGATTTGCAATGTAATAAGTTCCATAGCTTGTCATCGAATAGGAAGTACAAGAATGTGTTTACCTGTTAGCATAAACCCTATTGATCAGGCCTTATTTCGTTTACTTGCATCGTCTGCGAAAAACATTGGACCCAGTTTCTGCCCAAATCTTTATCCGAGTAAATCGATATGAGGTTGTGTCAAATGCCGCTCATCTTGACTGACTTTAATCCAGTAATTCCTGATGTATTTACTTGGGACCCTAAAGTAAGTTTGCAACCTGGAGCTACCTGGTTGTATGGGTGGCAGTTTCTAGATGGATATACGGTCAATAATCTTAGAGGTAGCCGTGTCTCTAGCTCCACGTAGATCAGTAACTTCTGAGTCGTTTAAACGTTTGATACAATGGGGATTTGTTAGAAGATGCACCGCTTAAATAAAAGGACGCCGTGTTGGAATCTAGTGGGTGGATTCTGAAATACTCATGCAGAATATGACACACTTCATTACGTTTTTGCTAAACATCATAGTATTAATTGCAATTTTGAAAATGCTGCATCCTGGAAAGATACCATATGAACCGTCTTCGAGATTCACTTCAAGTTCCTTCTCTACCCACGTAACAGACAACGTGGCCCAACAGCCGTAAAATTTTGTTATTTCAGGATCAACCGGTTCTTAAAGTAAAAGCAAACCCCCTAAAAATTACAACGCGTTTCACTAACAGAACGCCTTAACAATACTACTTAAATAAGTACACAAATCACAAACATTTTGTGCCGACGGGGCGTCTTCTTTGACTCGATTAAGCAAACGACGTCGGACTCACCGCAACACACTCAGCCTTCAGGCAGTTAGCGGCGCGGCGCAGATGGATGACTACGCCTTCTGCGTTGCTTAACGGAATCCGCCAGTTTCCCCTCTTGTTGGATAGTTGAATTCTGTGGAGCATTCCGTTCCCTTTGTCGAACAGTGACATCACACTACCCAATCGATGTCCTGCGTGTACTCCAAGATATTAGTTATGCAGAAAGGAGTCCCGATTGATTTGACGATTACCCAGGCCTCAGTAACATACATGTCGCTAATATGAAAGTTTTGGGAAATATGCACTAAACGTACGGAGATTGGCGCCTGGGTCGAAGCGCATTTCATGACGACATAATTCTTTGAACGGAAACGTTATGCAGCGGCCATAGCTCTTGTCTCTTTGGTAGAGCTAAGCAACCCCCTGGGACCAGTAATCCAGATAGCTACGTCAACAGGTATTTTGCCAACGCGTGCTTTGAGCTCAACTAAGTCTGATACATCGTCAAAGCTTAACGGCCCAGCGTGCTTCCAATTTTTAAATGCAACCCGATTGACAACATAAAGCACAACAAGCAAATCGTCAGGCATATTAACAGGATCAACACAGCGAATGTCCAAAACCAAGTTAACTAATCGATGGATTAGTGCACATGCGTAATTGCTTGTGTTTGCGAGTTATCTGAACCACAAGCAAACTCATGGAACATAGTAGAAAGGCACGGTATCGATGTGCAAAGTCAACATTTAGGTTAAAATTGTTAGCCGCTTGTGCGTAGGGCTGGGAATACACATACGCCGGCGTGCTAAAGTAGTGAGGTAATCAGCCTAAGAAAACGATAGTTGCAGCAACTTGTAGTGATTGGCAGTGAACTAAGTGTAGTTTGTCGTTTATGTCAGGCGGGTCCTTTACACCCAGAAACGTTGACCTGTATATTGTGCTAGACGGTGCGTAGTAATCCAAACCAGTTAGGTTATTTAAACTTCATATTTGGCACTTCAGTTTTAATTTCCTGCTCCTAATGATACCACGTAGTTGTGTGCACCTGGGCGTGATCCATGCACCTGGTGAGACAATACAACTACGTCCGAGTTTGATTCATGATCTCACTTTAGATTAACTGTGACGTTTATGCAACTTACGAATGAAAAACGAAGAGTGGAATTTCTGCTGGTCCATGTGTGAAAGACGAATCTTTCGGCTGGCTAGTTTATCACCGTGGTGGTCTTTGGCTAACGAGCAAATCGTTCAAGGCATATTGGCATCTAGGTTCAGTCATGAATGGTTGGCGGCTTCGGGCTCCAGACTTACCCGTCACTATGGCCTCTATGGGTACAGCCACAGAATGCCTGCGCTTACAGAGAGATCATGGATGGCTTGCGCTGCACCCCCCAATGTTATGTCCACACACCTTATATCCAGTGTAAACCCGAAGGAATAAGACCGGTAGGCATGTGGCTAGGAGCCACGTTTCATCAACAGAACCTACCCACACACCTTTAACATGCACAGAAGCACCATTCCTGTCTATCTGTGTTGGGAATCATGCGGAACAGAGGTACACATGACAGTGGCTGGGCCGTAGTCCGATCCACACCGGATGAATGAAACCACGCCTGGAGTCTCGCACGGTCACGCAAACGGCGCATCCCGTCCTCTCCTGCAAAGTTTAGCAGTATCCTAGAGCCGGTGTATAACGAAATGGACGGTGCTCGACAACATTCACATAAAAGCAGTCACAGCAGGATAGAAATCAACAACCAAAACCCCCCTACTAGTTACAGGTTCAGACAGCAGAGAAAAAGGAACTTTTCATATGACTACTCTTCAAGGGAGACGCCGCTGCTGAACGTGTAACTAGAATCCTTTCAACAGCTGTCAAGTCAACTTTTCCAGCAACCAAGCTTAGATGTACCATTTCCACGGAGCCACTCATCCGTATTTACAACAAAGACGAGTTACCGACGCTGACCGATTGTATGGTAATTTATCAATTCGAGTGCGCTTATGGCTCTACTTACATCGGTCGAACGGCGCGGCAACTGTCGAGGCGCATTAAGGAGCACCTACCACGCTGGTTGCGTCGAGGCGGTAGTGGAACTATAACTTGTTCGGTTGTGGTTCATTTTGTTGATAGTGGGCATGAGGTTGACCCAGTCAGTGTCTTTCGAATACTATATAGGATCCTTCCACTCCAGTCGAAAGGCCTGCACCTCCGCACCCTTGCTACTGCCGAGGCGATCAGCATTCGGTTGTATCAACCGCTTTTATGCGCACAAAAGAAGCTGATCGAAGCTGTTAAGCTACCTTGGCCAGCCAAAACGGATCCTTCTGAGAGCAACTGCAATTGTGCAACTGTACCTCTGCGCTAGTTTGCTGTTTGTTACTGGTTCATGTCTTTGCTCGACACGTGATCAATCTCATTTGAACTGATCGTTAATCCACTTGTACGCCCATTGCTATTTCACCCATATGATTGTACAGGTCTGAAGATGAATCATCGAAAACAAGTGTTTACCTTCGGTCTTTTGTTCTTGAATTGCAAGACACGCATGCATACTTACAGACTGTTACGTCCGTCGCTTGTATTGTTTAGTTAGCTCAACCACACCACGTTCTTATAGGTTTGTCCCGCACTGACAAATCAACAATTCTTCGTTTCACGCCATAAATCATGACACGATACACGCTGCTTCGTACTGTGTCTTGTTCTGTCTGACTACAGTCTGGAAGCCTGCTTGCTTGACTTCGTTACTATCTAGTAGATGCGACGGGTCCAAATGAATCCCATTATTAATTCACCCGTTAACTTTTAGTCTCCAGCTAAAGACGAACCAACCTTATCATACTGGATGAGGTGAGTGAAATCATTTCTTAATTACCGGGAACTATATCTTGGGTTGCATCCCATGATTTCACTTTCGAACTCAAACAAAATGGGACTGTTCAGACAAGTACTGGGGGCTGAAGGCCAACGACACGTGGAAATTGTGACACTCTTACATCGGCCTTGGATAAATATACTACACCGCAGAGATTAAAACATAATGTTTATACTGCGTGATAATGCTTTCCAAAGCCGGTACAGAAACCGAACGAGAGCGTCAACGAGTGCAGTGCACACAACCACTAGTCCATTCCCGAGGGTAAGTACAATGAAACTCCGCCCGACAAGTTTGAAGGGGGGGATAAACATACAGTGATTAATTACGGGGATTCTGAACGAAAATTCACAGGAAAAGTTGTTATCTTTGGACGAGTTAGTTACCACGTTGGAGAACGCTTGTCTAATCGTTCGCCAAAGGGAAAATATCTCTCAACAGCTACGTGCATTTGCTACCCATGCAGTCGTCGATGCTGTTCACGCAATTGATAAACCCCAGGCTTCAGGTGAATCTCGAGGACAGTTCATGTGCCACCGCTGCGAAAGGAAATACGCTAGTTCTGCTGAGTGTCGCCACAACGAAAGCAGCTGCCGAAAATGTGGCAAAATAGGCCACAAAGCCCACGTATTTAGATCGAAACCTGCCTTACCCAAGTGAGGTGCCATAATAAGCTGTCGCTTGCAGAGCAAAACATTCTGGATGACCCAGACAACGATCTAAATTCCGCCTACTTGAATACCATGTCACCTAACAAGTACCCTCCATATACAATTAGTTTAGTGATGGAGGATGAGTTGATTGATTTGGAACTATATACGGGGACTGCACTTATCATTCTAAACAGTGATTCAATCAGGAGTCTGCCTCTCTTACAACCTTGTGACCCCACATTGCAAGCTTACACTGGAGCACCGATTAGGTTCTTGGGAAAATGCATGGTTAAAGTCAGGCACAGCGAGCGGCTTTTAACTCTAACTTTGACAGTGGTACCTGGAAGATGAGCATATCTCTTGGGCAGAAATTGGATCCGACACTTTCCAGGAACGATACAGAGTCATGAGGTAGCGATCAATGATAGCAGTCTAAACTACCGGAAGAATCAATTTTCCTCGTTATTCGGAAATAATTTGGGGAACCTGAAACATTTTAAGGCTTCCACCAATCTACGGGAGAACACCAATGCAAAGTTTTACAAAGCACGAACAGTAGCGTACGTTATGCGTCCCAAACTTGAAGTAGAATTACAACAGTTACAATCCGAAGGCCTTATCATGTCTGTAGAACCTTCGGATTTGGGTACCCCAATTGTTCCGGTACTTAAAGCCGACGTACCGTTCGTATCTGTGGAGACTATACGTTAACGGTCAATCAAGCTTCCAAGGTGGAAGGTATCCTTTGCCGCGCATCAAAACTTCGTACGCTACTTATCCGGTGGTCAAAAAACTTCTAAGCTTGATCTTGCACACATTCTCAAGTTGAACTTGACGAGGACGCACGTGAATTAACCAACATAATTTCACTTCTTGGACTATTTAAGTTTACCTCTCTCCATTTCGGAATAAACTCCGCATTGTGGACGACATCGTGAAGGATATATGTGTTACCTGTGCTTATTTTGCTGATATCCTGGTTTCTGACCGCAGTCATGCTGCACATTTAGAGATACTTCAGACGGTGTTTGAAGGTTTGGAAACAAATGGATTGAAACTAGAGTAGTCTAAATCTGAGCTTTTGACTGAGCCGGTTTGTTATCTTGGCTGCAAATTTGATAAGAGAGGTCTGCATGTTTTGCAGGATAAATCGTGCTTCATGTGCGCAGTTTTTGGCCGGCTACACTCTGCTTTGTATTGTGTCTTGTCTTGCCGGACTACGGGTTGGGAGGATGCTTTGTGTGACTTCGTTACACGATAATACAAACCATCAGCAATGATGGTGTGGCACAAGTGCGTCGACCGAATTAGTGGAATGGGTTAGTAAATGTACTCTGAAGCAACGGAGCTAACAAGCACTGCGCTGATGATAAATGCAAATGTAGATAACTCGTCTTTTTTTAACTGTTGGCCCCGTGTGGCCCTGTGGAGGGCTTAATAAGCCAGCTAGACTGAGGCAATCGCGACCGCATGTGCTATAGCACAATGCGCGAAATGTCGATGGGCTATCCACCATCAACATCTGTCGCTTCCCTATACGGCGTTTCTCCTCCGCGTGTAATAGTGCTTTCTGTTGCAACTGGACAACCGTCCCCTTGATACGATCTCGTCATCGGTGCCAATCTATTGCTATCAACTCCCAACACCTAGAATCAATATTAGTTCGTGACGAACTCGACTATGTCATATCTTTGTAATATAATTTGCTTTTCCAACGTGCTGCTTCTCTGCACGCGATTGGTCCTATAGCATTTTTTTCGGTATCCCGGTGAAATGCATGAGGCAAACATACCAGCTCCACCTCAGGTGTCACATCAGAATTATGCAGCACATTGCATACATACCACTGCGTCGGAGCATCTGCAAGTGAACAACTCGGTCACCCTAGCCACTGCGCATAATCCGACGCAGGCATTGTTGAAGGATACTCTCCAGATACCGGATATTCTTCGGGGATTTCGTTTGATTTCTCCACCGTATAGCAGCACGACAACACCATGGACTGGCGCACCATACGTTTTGTCCTAACAATGAGCTGCTGGTTGTTCCACACATGATTTTTCAGCTTGTCAAATGCAACAGCCACCTTCCGTGCGCCCTCGCGTAAGACGCTCGTCGTCGGCAGATCGGCTGAACTAATGCGCCCAAGATAGCAAAATCTCGTGTTGGATTCTAATACGTCGTTGCCAATGTGGATTTGCGGCATGCTCACGGATTCCATTTATAGAGGAGGATGAAAATGACAAACAGTATTGAGCCCGAATTTGGTCGCTGTCGAAGCGAAAGTCATCGCCATGCGCTGCAACTCATTCGCAGTGTAGGCAAACGACACATTCCTCGGCAACCAGCAACATGCCGATGATATAAAGTAATGGGGTTCAGGAACCCACCATCAATACGATCTCTACACGGATGCTATGATCCCAATCAGCAATAAAATTACATCATTGCATGAAAGTAAATGGTAACCAGTGAGGGGGAAAGCAAGCGGCCTTGCTTAACATCAGGGACAACATCAAAATCATCTAAGCTTCGTCCACAGAGCCGCACCCTCGCCCATATTACACTGGGCAGACACCCAGTTAAACATAAAACTTACGGAGATAATAAAACTTACCCAACGCCAGCCATCGTGCCTCACGGTTCACCTTCTTAAGCATATTAGTCTGGATACTCACAGCGCAATTTTTAATGGGGTGAACTAAAATTACGGATAATATGTCAGTGAATTTTTAATCGCTAGACTTTGTGTCAGACACGAGCCTAATCATCAAATGGGCTGCTCATAGCTTGCTGCATGGGGTGCCTCTTATTCACCCTTCTCAATGCAGTAAAAACTGGACTAATTGCTAAGTGCATGCCATCAAAGACATCTCAGGGAAAATTTCGGAGGCAGTGTTCTTCGTGAGTCTCCTAGATGTGTTCTACCGACTTCCTACAACCAGGGTACATACGTAAGACATTCTCACATACAACTAACTCCACCACTGAGCTTATTCGACGACATTCACCGTGACATAAGGCTGATGAGACCCTAGTCATAAGGTAAAAACAAAACAAGCAGAAAATGATTCCGATGCAGGGATATGTCAACAGCTGGGTCTCAGCTATAATGTGGGTGGGCTTGTACTCATGTTAGGCTAAGAAGACAAACAATTTGCGCCTATTGCTTCTGGATAAGCAGGTTGTTGGTTAGGCAAGTACTATTGCCACTAAAGCGACCATGACATAATTTGTTAGTACCGACTATTTCGAAGAGTACATTGCCAAATAGGATTGTCTATAAGACACATCCACTATGTCGACCGTATGGGAGTATGAAGTCGAACTTTTAACCATCAGGGGAAGTCTTACTGCAGACAGCGCTTATAATCTTGGTGAAAGCTTGGCATGGGACATTGGGATATTTCTGAGCAGGACACAGTAGCGAAATGGAGTCTTGCAAGGATAGCCAACGGTTAAGGTCGTTGGCTATGCCACGGTGGAATATTGTTAGGATGTACATAAACTGGAGTTAGGTGTCATATTAACCCAAGGAAGCTACGCACGAATGAGCGTTTCTATTTCAATAATTATTTTCTCATCAAATACGTCAAAAATACCTGTTCTCCATATCGCTTAATGTGTACACATTCGTTTTCCATTTCACACTGTGGTTATGCAGCAGTACCGTTAAAACGCTGGAAGCTTAAACTGGTTTTTAACATATCTTTTTAATTTATTCTTTTTACTTCATGGGACTTGTCCAGCGATGGGTTGTTTACCCGTGATAAATCATTGTTCACTGTTCAACTTAGGAGTCAGCTTTATTTCGACGCAGGAGAAACTGAGTAGGAGAAAAGAGGTCCTTTTTGTATTTGCTGTAGCTATAGTTAACTTTGTGACCGCATCAAGCTGATGAGTTGTAATCATATGTTGCACATATGCATACATTTTATCAAACTCGTCAAAAGAAGTAGTGGAAAAGTGAAATTAACTTACGGGGCTGTTGTTTTTACGGTTTTGGAGACGAAGTTATTTCCTATTACTCAGGTGTTAGAGATGAGATCATACAAGCGAAAAATTTATAAAAATGAGGGATCAGATAAATTATAAGTGAATAGTCGTTTGCACGCAGTCCCCATGTGCACACAGAGAAACGTAACAATGACACCGCGGCTGCGAACCGCTGCAATGACATTCCCTATCCCATCTCCTGAAGCGTTTCGGGTTGGCTCAAGTAACAACCTTACGATAGGCATCTGGGCTCAATAGAAAACATCCTTTGCAAATTACCTGGGATTACTGCAGTCAACTACTAGCTACAATGAGGATCAAAAGTTGTAACTTCTATGGCACCTTTTAGGTAATGAAAGTGGTCGACAGGAGCGGTGATCGGCAGAAATGGTCTAGTCATCTACGAGCTTGTGATGGCTCATAAGAAATGGGTCAGACATGCCAAGCAGCTGAGACTGAATCATGGCAAGACCAAAAGTCCCTGACAACCGCCATCCTTACTGTGGGACATCCTGCTGGACACGTTTGGCTTGAAAGACGAAGCACAATGCAGGCCGACCCGAATGCGGAGACGACCACGAAATATACAAGTCGATCCCATGCAGAAAAGCCATGAACAAACTCAACTTCGCACGATACACAAGTTGGCTCAGTTCGAAAGGGACGTTAGACGGCCGCAATGGACGGACGCCGCGACAACGTCTCGAGACTGGTTTGGTCAAAGGTAGGCCTCGCGGGAAGCTTGGTGAGTCAGTGGGCTATCCACGGCAAAGGTTGGTACGTGATCCAATGCACCGGACGAACCAGGCTGTCATCATGGCACGGTTTGCTAAAGCACTGGTGTGGACACGAGGCTATAACGCAGGGGTGAACTCATGGCTACAGTCAGATAGTGAAGATCGTTAGTACCATTGGACAGGATTAGATAGGAGACGTTAACCTTCACAACAGCGCAAATTTCGAGGTGAGTACGTGTGACCTATAAATTTAACGATGTTTGGTCCTAATATACTCCGGTCTAGTAAGTCTCATCTTCGGTTATTCCCGGCTGCTTTGGCGGCGTCCCACTCAGAGAACACAGTCAGAGCAGCGTTACACAAAAGCTCAATGTTGCTTTGATGCACTGACGCTACGGACGGTGGGCACGCTTGCGAAGGGACTGGGTGTATTGGATCGACATTGGACTGCATGACCTGATAGCTTTATAGAACGTTATGTATTCGGCCTGTTGAGGCCGAAGCCTCTGGAACAACTTGTTTCCCGGCTGATGCATGCTATAGATACCTGTGATTATTTTAGCATCTCGGTGTCGGTAGAAAGATTTATTTGCCATCGAGTCGACCGCCCTTGCGCTTACCGTAAACCTGGTGGGACAGTCATTCTTTACTCAAACACTTCCTAGAGCATATCTGTAAAACTTTGTTTCCCCTTTCTTCACCTTATATTATCTGCTTAGTTTTGTGTTCCAAGCCGAGATGCATCCGTGGGTGTCGTTCAGTGGTACCAACCAACATCCATACGACCCTATGTGTTTAAAAGCCGAAACGGAGGCCTTTTACCATGCGTTTAAGGTGGTTGTCGTAAGGCAAATTGATTGTTCCGCATGTATCATTGCTGGTGATTTTAACCAATCTGATTCCAGTTTTCGCATCAACCTTGGGCTACAAATCTTTGTAACTAGTCACATTAGTTCTAGTGCGACTCTGGATCTGGTATACACTGACCAAGTGTAGCTGTTCCCCTTGTGTACTAGAGCGCCACTTGACAGTTTGGATCACTCAATAGTTATTTATGATCAAATAGTCTAAGACAAGTCACTAGGAGGTAACCCGTTGCAACGACCACACGTTCAGATGGGGACAATGTTTCGCAAAGAATATTGCCCACCTACTAGAACTTGTATCATCCACCGCTTCAGTTTATTCTTGCCTCTGATGTATGCACCTATTGCTATCAGTCGGCAAGTTAACCGAAGTCTTGTTTTTCACATTTGTTGTTCATGCAAGACTCTGCACATCGGTGTAAACTGGTTCACTTGCACCCAGGTGAAGTGCCTACGTAGATTAAAGGAAAATACTTCCAAAACTCAAGATAGTGCCTCAGTAAAGTCACATTGTCCTTATAAGTAGGAGTTACGTCGTCGAAAAAACATGTACCTCCCGACTATACTTGGGAATAGTAGGTATCGTGAATTCTGGAGGATGTTAAAATGATTAAGCGGAATTACTCGAGGTATATCAGCCTCCGATCTAGTAGTGGAAAAGCTGAAGCATGGTACGATTGCTATAACAAGTCGATTACTGATTCATCATTGGTCCAGCCAAAATTACCTGCAGACTCGTTGTCCATGTGGAAAACGGGAATGTGCACAACTTAATGAAGGCGCTACACTCAGGGAAAACCATGGGTCCGGACAGGCTGTCTCCCGTTCTCCTCAAGGAATGTGCTGGCTTCAACGTTGAATTTAGAGTACACACCGTGTGGTTAGATTTCAACAGGCAATCTGTATTGAGACTACGGTTCACTTTAAAGAAGACGGGTCATTTCGAGCACAGTGACTGCATCCGAATTGGAGGTATTTGCTGTGCTGACTTTCTGGCTAAACCTCTGGCTCCTTTATATACATTGTGCACTCAACAACACAAAATTACCGACTATTGCAGAGGCGTCATTATCACACAATGCTAAAAAAAGGCTCAATTACATACCGGACATTGATTAGACATCGGAAGCCTTAAAGGTGTTCGAAAATATTAGTTTCAAAAAGAGGCTGGCACATAAGCGGTTAAATAATTCTCTTTACTTTGCCTGCCGCAGTTCGCGGTCAGCCGAAGAAGCAGTAGCCTGCCTTGTGTATTTGATTCTGTCATCACTAGCAAATAGAATCAAGTCCACGAGCGCGAAAACACTTTGAGTCCGCTTGCTCTTTTCGCGAGTGGTAAGCAGTGTGTATTCCATCTGACCCTGGTAGGGCTCGAACCCGCAACTCGACTTTTACCAGTCTGTGGTTGAGATCGTTGAGCTATGGAGGATGACGACGACCATCTTTATTAAGTTACTAGATGTGACATAATGTCGCTCACTATTCACCGACTTGCGTGTTACTGCCATGCAGAGGACAGGGGCGCCCCCACACTAAAGAGGCTAATGAGCCATGTGACGTTACATCTCTTAAATTGGCCATGATGGTCGTTGACGGCCTCCATCATTTGTAGTGCAATACTCCCAACCACGGATTGGCAACAGTCCGGCTGCGGCTTCGAGCTATACAAGGGTCAAATAGAATATACACTGCTGACCATCCCCGAAAGGGCGAAATGGCCGAACAGTACGTTTCCAAGCGTGTGTACAGAGAAGCTCCAGCACCAGAAACTTGGGACAAATACACAGCTCAACGTAACCACTGCGCTGAACTTTTCAGTAAATACCAAGCCGTATATCAGCCGCTTATCGCAAAACCTTCAGTACTAACCACAAACTACTGTACAAGCACATCACTAGCCTATGAAATGTGAGGCAACGATTTGCTCCACTCAGAACGGCTGATGGTATAACAATAACGGCTGTGGAAGCAGCACACGCGCAGCGGATGCAATATGCTCCCACTTGTCAGAGGGTCATGCCACCAAGCGATGTGCCAGCATTTGTCGTCTCTTCGCCAAGACTAACCCACATCACTTTTATCGCAGGGGTTTTATTGCAAAAGCTGACTTCTCTACGCAAACACAGCTCGCCGGCTGTCGGCACCATTCGTCCAGAGGCACTGGAAGCAGCAGCAAATCAACTGGCAGGAACTTTAGCTTAGCTTTTCCAGCGCTGCTTAGACCAGAATTAAGTCCTCGCCATGTGACAGCTTGGAATAATAACCCCGATTCACAAAGGTGTAAGCAGCACTGAGCCCTCCAACTACCGCCTGGTATCACTACTTCCTATACTCCCCAAAATCATGGAATCCGTAGTTGCCGACGCACTGGTGTGCTATCTGGAAAACTGCAACATCAGCACGCCTGAGCAGCACGGTTTCCGCTGACAGCGGTCATGCACAACAAAATTACTAATCGCACGCAGTAATTAAACCGAGTGAGCTGACGCTGGCGAAGGCGTTGACGTGGTCTATCTGGATTGTTCCAAAGCTTTCGATCGTCTAGACCATCGGATACTACTCCCCAAGCTCCAGCATTACGGGATGGGTGACCCAATTGTAAGCTGGATTTGACAAGTTTCTATTTCAACGGCAATTAGTGGTCAGAGTTCGAAGCTCTTTATCGGACCTCTACAAGTCGAGTATGGTGTACCGCAAGGCTCAATTATAGTTCCACTTTTGGTTTTGATGTTTATTAGTGACCTTGCACAGGGACTGGCTTCAAATTTCCTAATGTTTGCCGACGATATCAAAATTTGGCGCAGGATTCAGGTAAATGTCGACCAGTATGTGCTTCACAGTGATCTAGACACGGCACATAACTAGTCAAACGAAAAGTTACTCCAGTTCAACGTGTGTAAATGCAAGTTGCATTCCATCCGACATCAGAGCAGCAACTTACACTGGCTTGGAACGAATGTACTGCAACAATCAGTTGGCGAACGTGACTTGGGTGTCCAGGTTCAATATGGCTTGGGTTGCTCCAGACAATTCGAAAAGACCTCGAAGACTGGGAACCAACACGTCGGGCTGTTGCGACGGGCGTTCGGACAAATAAACAGCTTCATATTTCGACAATTGCCCAGTATATAGATTCGCCCCCATGTCAACTACTCATTTCAAGCCTGGCATCCATGGTTAAAACACGACCTAAACGCACTGGAGCAGCCACAACGTCGGACATCCAAGAACGTGACTGGAATGCACAATCTATCATACCAGGAGAGGGAGAAACGATTTGGGGTATTCAGTGGAAGCTATCGCAGACTACGAGGCGACCTGCTCATGGCATACTTGATTTTGTAAGACCCACATCATGTGTGCCGCCCTTTACTGAGACTCAGCACCAATACAACCCTCATGGGCTACTCATTGAAACGCGCTGTACAGTATAGCTGTCTGAAGTGCTGCAGAAATTTCTTTTCCATTCGTGTCTGTCACCTGTGGAATGCTATCCCAGAATCGGTCGTCTCTGCACCAACACTAACAGTATTTGAAAGACGGTTGGATGACATACTCATCCACTTACACTTTGTCACTTAGCATTACGTCTCCATCTTACATCTGGAGTTTATCATAGAATTATTTGATGTTAACTGTGTGTGCTGTGATGCTTAGCGGATTGCAGTCCTACGGCGTAGCAAACAATAAGTCCTAATTTTCATATTCAAAGCACCAACTGTTTTACTATCATTCATATAATTATAGTTAATTCGATATCCTCACCAACTATGCAACGGGACTTGTGAAGCAACGCTTTTTAACCCATATAAATTCATTGTTCATTGTGTGATGGCTGTCTGACTTAGTCTAGATGTGATGAATTTTTACCTGTGCTATTCAACGCTTTATGTTAGTTCTTTGTAAATAGAAAGAGGTTTACGCGAATCCGTTTTCTGGACAACGACAGCGCATCCAGTGAACAATGAACAATGATTTGATCCAAGTTAAGAAGCACTGCTTTACAACCCCCTTTGGGAAGTCTAATGGATTATCCAAAAACGTTAATGAAAAAATGCAGTTACTAGTTCTACTGTTAAAAGAATGGACTTATCGTATGTAAGGCAGCAGATATGCACTCCGGGTGTTTCCATAGCTTCAATAGGTGAAAAACGAAATCTAGGGTAGTTTGCGTGAGTAGGATGGAGAATAGCGTCAAGTAACAAAATGTAAAAGGCCGACTGCGTCATCCAAGCGACCTTTAACTATGGCTAGCATGGGTGCAGAAACATGAATTACTGTTGTAGGAGCTAATCAGTGCTGGAGTATAACCTCCCACCGACCTTTGTTGAGGGATTATTTTATCGGTCGTACTCAGGTTACCCAAAGTAGAGGTGGAAGCTTCACGTCCCTGATAGCAAACACCGGTGCTCTTCAGGGAGCAATTATTTTCCCATTGCTGGTTTCCGCCTATATCAGCTCGTTAGGTGCCCCCTGAGGAAGCTGCCATGCTGAAGTACTCGGGTGACATTGCCATGGACGTCAATAAATCGATCACTGCAACTTCAGTTAGATTACAAAATATTCTTAACAATCTCACGTTTTGGTCCAAACACCATGAGCTCTCAGTTAACGTGTCAAAGTGCAATGGTATCGTTTTTGCCACAGTGAGGAAATCTGTATCAACAGCTTCTCTAGCGATGCCCGAAACACAACATCAATGGCGAAAGTTTCACTCATTCACATCAGTGAAGTACCTTGATATAATGCTTAGCTAGTGTATCTTAATCCCATTATATGAAAGGAACGTACAGAAAAGTCAGGAAATTCACGTTATACGCCTCAGTCTGGGAGTTACTCTTATCTCCCGTGATTAGATGCGTCTCCTTATTACAGCCTGTGTTCATGCAGACTGGACATGGTGGTCACCAGTGCTTTTCTTGCTTTACTGGTCGTTTAAACAGTTCTCCCTATGCAGCGTAGTATCAGAGCTAACTTCCGTTGTTATGCAAGGATCCACACATGTTGGTTCTTACAAGAGACTAGCATAAACAGTACTTGCCGGCACAAGTCACCTCCTTCATTGTGTATTGTAGAAATGTTTGTCAACCTCGTCAACCAGACGGAAGTACAAATCCATGCGTGCCCCTACACGAGCGTACCGTCTGTCAGTTGTTCAGTAACTAGCGCGATTTTTACTAGGTACTAGAAAAATCGTTGAGAACTGACCAACCAGATCATGATATGATGGTGTTGTGTTGTCCCACTTATTAATCCACATTTATTACATTGCATTTATATCATGCCGCGTCACTGAAAGCCTGTGTACTATAACTAATGATTCTCCCGTCCTGAGTTCATAAAGCATTTTCTTCTTAAATTGGTTAATTGAGGCTATTAAACGGACACAATAGTTAACAACCGATATATCATTGGCCATTGCATGCCAGAGAGGTTACTTTCCAGAGACCATTCAAATCATTCCTAGGGGAAAGCCATAGAGATCTCCAGGCTTAAACCAGCTGCTGTCGAACGATCTTGCCTGTTAAAAATGAGCGAGGCACTGGAAATCAGTGAGCTTCAAAGTAAAACTTCGTCACCACTTCAGAATGCGACCACTTGTGCTATCGATGTGGAAGTTTTCCGGCCCAAAGCGAACTTTCAGACATGTCCGGCCCGCTCAGTGGATTGTGAACGCGTGTCAAGTGGGGCAATTTCAACCCATGCTGTCGCTCTTGCACGGTAGATTTCTTTGAAAATGACAGACACTCCTGAATTAGTTATGGTAAATATTTTTTCGGCCACAGAGCCTTCTCATTTAGACATCCGACAGCCACTTTTGACAAAGCTCAAGCTCCATTTCCCTGACATTCGTACAGTTTAGCTCCCTGGGCGTCACACCACTGTAATAGCTGCAAGGGAACTAGATTTTCCGTCGCCTATAGCAATTATTCCACTCAGCCTTTATGATAAATACTCACACAAAATTCCATCGTATCCCACTTTGTACAAGTTTGGTTCCCATACAGATGTCCGTGTAAATGTTCACGGAAAAGTAATGACGAAACTTAGGTTACAATCCATTGGATTTCATAATGTTGTGTATGTGGCTTCTGAGAACAGCTAAACCTTACTGGGGTGAATAGCTTGGTTGCTATTAGCATACGTTTAGTTATCGATAAAATACCTATTGTGACAATCTATGCATCCTAGCTTAGAATCCATCCGCTACACATTGCAGATGTTTTAAACAATAAGCCAAGCCGTTTTCTATATCTGAACCATGTTCCGTTCCACTGGCGGAAGGTGAGGAGGCAGTGATAGCATCCTACGATCTGGCAGAGCTAAATAACTGCTCTGAGTGGGTGCATCCCACAGTTACTGCCCAAAAGAACTATAATACTGTGTGCATATGTAATCCCTTGAAGGCTTTGAAATCTCAGGTAGTCGTCGTGAAATGAGTTGTTGGTCAAGATAACCAGTGCACTAATTTATCCAAAATAGACCTGAAGAAAGCTATTTTTCACACACCACTGACATCGAACTCCAGGCTACTGACGGCTTTTCGGATGCCGAGCTGTATGATCCAGTACGAAGTTTCGCCAACGGGTCTCAGCTCCACTCCGACAGCTTTGTAAAAATACAGGAATCAATCGCTGTAAGATCCACCTGACCAAATTGCATAAGTGAATGTCAGTTTTGTTTCTGGCCCCCACAGTAGAAGAGCACCACTCGTCGCTTCACTCTATACTACACCGGTTGGAGATTCTAGACATTCGACGCAATCCTAAATAAATAAATAAATAAATAAATGTGTATGTTTACCGACAGACGGTACACATAAGAGGGAGAGCTCATATGTATATTGAATAGGTTTTATGGTTTATGCGGCGTAAATCATAGTAGTAAAGGAAATTAAAGTAAGTGATTTTCGAATCATGATTTTTTCTCGTGTCCTACATCCGAGCACCTAATATGTAAAAATTACCGATATTATATCATCATTTTCTAGTTTGTGGGGTTCAGGAGTAGATAATAAATGAGAAGCGATACTAGGCTGCACAGACACAAGATTTGGTATTGTAGATAATGGCATGCAGTGGGTAAGCTAGTTGTAAGTGAATATCTGTTCATATGTTTTTTATACCAGCTTCTGTCAATGATTCTAGAGTTTATGTGGGTCAAAGATGTTCAACACATTTACTATATTGAGGAAGATCTGTAGGGAATTTTGAAATGTGACATAGCACTCATGCGGATCTGTAGTGTTAGTTTGTTCCACAGATTAGTGTATTTCACTAAGTAGATATTCCATCGTTTTAAGACTTGCAAGCTTTGTGCGCATCAAGTAGCCGCCATTACGTGTGGGGTAGACTACAGTCTTCCGTAATTTAAGTACAGTGCTGTCTGCTTAAATCCGTTGGTTTATAATGTTTTAGAAGAGAAGGAACTTGTTTTTAAGCGTCTCAGCCGAAGAGGATCCAGTTGGAGTTTTCGACAGCGATCATAATAACTCAGGTTTGAGCAACGCCCCATGACCAGCTTGGTAAATGATCCTTGGAAATTTTCCAGAGCCGTTCTGTCTTTCTTTCTCAAGTAGCTCTGAACGATAGTACAGTATTCCAGAGTCGGTCCTACTATTGTCTTGAATGACTCAAGTCGTGCTTCAGGTAAGGAGAAATTTCTGGTAATTTACTCGCATAATTGCCTTGCTTTCGCAACCTGATAAAGTACATATTCGTAGAAATTGAATGAGTTGGAATACCTAATTCCTAAGTCCCGAACTGAATCAGACGATGGGAGGACGTTTCCGGCAAGTGTGATAGAACCTTCTGGGATGCGGCATCCGTACCCAAGTACTTGGGATTTCACTGCGCAGAACTACATTAATAAACTTTCACTAGCTATATTTAGTGCGGATAGGTCTTCACAGATGTTTCTCTGGCACATCTGTAGTTGGTCTGGATGAAAGGAGTAGACCAGTTTGACGTCATCTGCAAACAGAAATGGGTCCAATATTTGATCGGGTCGCATATGCTGTTTACGTGGAGTAGGAAAAGTAGTGTTCCAAGCACACTTCCCTGGAAGACGCCGCTGGTTATTTGTTTCGGTGTAGAATATTGCTGACCAATTTTAACTACCTGTGTTCGACCGTTTAGATATGAGTCCTACCAGTTTAGCAGAGGATTTCCAATTCCATATGACTCTAGAGCAGACAGCAGTGACTTATGCGGCGCGCGACCAAACGCTTTTTGCATGTCCAACAGAATTATATTGATGGCCATTCTTCTGTCAATCATAATCGTGACGTGATCGAGAAATTGTAGCTGGCAGGTAACGCAGGAGCGTTTTGAGAGGAAGCCATGCTGTGAGGAGTTGATCAGATCCAGTCTTGTAAGATATTGAATGATGTTCTACTTGACTATTTAGCTCTAGGGCTTTGGAAGCAGCAGAGGTGTGATTTATTGGGCGGTAGTTTGATACTTTATTTCTCGGGCCACCCTAGTGCTTAGGCATTATAACGGATTGCTTCCATTGAGTTAGAAAGCAGCCGGTAGTGAGAGAAAGTGTGATGGTTAGTAACAGTAGAGCGAGGTTTTTTCCTCCGAGTTTTATAGCATTTGCGGAGATGCCATCTGAGCCTGGATGGGTTGATGGTTTTATGGATGCGATGACACTTTGCACCTCTCTTAAGGTCACAAGGCCATTGCAGTATAGCTCAGATGTTTTTTCTGGAAGTGTGAATTTGATATTACGGACGTCGAGTTTCTCGGATCCGTCTTATCGTCTGTCGGAATACAAATATGCATCAAAAATACTCGGACAGTCGCAGAAGCAAACATGCCAAAAGAATGCATATGGTGTTAATAACTGTCCTGGTCTGTGTTCGTATAACTTAGGTTATCCATCCGATTTCGCTACCCTGGCTGAACGCTTGAGCACGTTGATGAAGTAAGGTCGTCTTTAACTTGGGCTTGGTACAGCAATCTGTCTTTGAAGATAAGCTAAAGATGACCTCATCACCACCCTAATGCTGGCTATTTCTGAGGTGATAATGGTTCAGGTAGTACATCAAACCCTGGCCTAGAAGCGGCCTTGTCTTGGGTATAGAAAGCAAAAGAAAAGAATTATTGTAGATGGATAAGTGAAGCCATCCTCTACAGATTTTACATACTCCGCTGGTATGATTGTGATTCCTGCAGGTGTATTTGCTTGTAGAAATGGCAGCCATTCGTGATTGGTCGGAGGTGTACACAACGTACAGATCCTGATCCTCTAACTACCCTCCTTAGTCGGGGAACCAATGGCTAAAGGTCACGGTGGATCAACTTATGGCATGCTCTTGTGTTGTGCCTAGCGAATGCATCTGCCCATTGACAGTAGACAGAACATCAACCATTAGGCGCATTATGGAGGGTTCTTTTCATAGGAGAACCATAAGGTTATGTACGTGACTGTAAAAACCAACCAGGGCACTGAAAGCGTGTGAACCACTAGTTCAAAACCAGTAACTACCGAACGATTAAGTAACCAGTCAGATGGACAATCAGTGTGTAACTGTGATCTTCATCCACAAACAACGGCCGTAAAAATCAAATAAGATGGACGAAAAGCCACGTCAAAACAAACGCCAGCTAGTGATCCAAGAAAACAAAAATATGCAGTCGTGAAACTTAGCTAAGCACTTCCAGCTTGTTTCTCCCCTCCATAAAGTCTTTACTAAATTTCGGTTTTCAAATGATACCGCGTCATGGCTACGAGAATAATATCGCTATAGGTTATCCGTGTTCCATTGGACGACTCAAACAAAAATGCTAAAGATGAGGAAGAGACAATGATTCCTGCGTTACAGCCAAGTGAGCTTTACACTTTAACGAAGGAACATATTCAAGAAGCCAGCCAAACCAATACAGATCTGCAAAACGTTTCACACTACCTTCCAAAAGGCTGGTCACGCTATGTAAAGCTCCATGGCGAACTGCACAAGTTTTGTGTGTTGTTTCTCAAACTCGCTTTCAATAATGTTTGCCTTAACTGAGGCTCGACTTTCGTGACTCTAGAGAAACTAACATCCATCCTGCAAACGACTGACATCCTTGCAACTTGCGAGCGACACGTCGATTGCAGAAACACGTACCTCTGGCCGAGGAAAAGAAAGACACGCAAATAACAACCAACGTTATTGTGCCCCACAATACTAAATGGACACTGGGACCAGGAAATTGTCAATTTGGATGGCTGCAGAGGTAACAGCAGGTAGTTTTGCACCTTCCTTCAACCGAACGTCGTGCTGATGTGCAGAAACGATGTCACAAGAGACGGGCCAGCCATTGAACTCGCAGCTCATTGTTAGGCGCCCTTTTTGGTTGTGTGAGCTCACCGCTAGTTCTGTGTCACGCTAGGCAAAATGATTCACTTTCCAAAATTTGCACTTGTGTGCACATAGGTTTAGTGTGCTTGGCAAGGAAGAACAGCAAGTCAGTAAAGCAAAAATAACTATAGCACAGGCACTCGTGTTAACTTTCCTGTCGTGTGAATTACACAAGATCTAAACGTAAATAAATTCTAAAGTCTGGCCAAATTTCCTACTGCTGCCTTCTCCATTCTTTGCTAAATTACAAGCAAACCGTCCTCTCACAGTTTCAGCATTTTTAATCCTGTTCAATTTGTGTGGAATCTGGAAGAGGCTTAATCTGCTTGAACGCAAGATCGATAAACGTAATGAACTCATGCATCGTCCAGTGTAATTTTTGGAGCAGAATTTGCCTGATGGAAAAATGTTTCGCTGTTGGGAGATAGCTGACAAGGAACACGGTTAATTTGAATTTCAGGCTGAAAATATATTGTGTTTAATCTGCGGAAAACTGTCACAACCGTAACATGAAGCTATACTCAAACGTAATTTTGGGATAACCATTCTTTAATTATTCATGTTGTTGGCTCTACTAATGGTTAGAAAATTTTCGGTTCCAATTATGGGCAATTGCGGTTTATCTTTAACTACAGCGTTAATGCAGCGAAAGTTTCTGTGGTGAAAAACCCACCTACGTGAGTTTACCTCGCAATGTTGAGAAATAAAAGCTATGACTATAATTGTCCTTGAGGTTTTCCAATTTGGAAGGTTGGAAGAGACGTTTAGTTAAAACAACTGGCAATATGGTTAGCGCTGTACATCCATTGGACTAAATATCCGTTCCGGAGAAAGTCAACACGAGTGTCCATCAGTGCTCCCACATCTGCTTCTTCACGGTTGCCTCATCGCGGAGCCGTCAGTTAGCTAGTTCCACCGCCCCTGAACGAGCATATTCCGGATTTAGGAAGGCAACTAATGAGATTCGGTGTGTATCAAAGCATTAAGCACCTTCAAGAAGTCTGCTCTTACTTGGCTTTCCGCATTTTTCCTGCCTCTTTCGCTCAAACTGTACACTTAGTAATTCGCAGTAAGGACACAGTCTGACCAGGGAATAACTGCGGAGGCCACAGCAAATTTCGATGGCTAACACGGGGGTGATATATAGAGCAATCGTAGATAGGGAATTTTCCTACATGTTGTTTTTCTCAAACTTACGATCATTGTGTAGACCGACATCCCAGAACATATCATTTTTTGTGACAACGGGAACTCTTAATGGGAGGTTGCGGAATCCGTTAGCTGGCGTCTGTTGTGAGCCCCATCGGTAACGCTCTTAAGAAGAGGGCTTTGACACGACGAGAAAGATTGTTGATGTACACCACCCACGTTTGTCGCATCAAGTCGGTACAGGGACTATGGCTACTTCTGCTATGGTTCATCTTGTTGATATTGGGCATCAGATTGACCCAATCCGTTGCCTTCGAATACTATACAGTGTTCCTCCAATCCAGTCGAAAGACCTGCATCTCCGCACCCATGCTACCACCGAGGCGATCAGCATTCGGATGTATCAACCCATAATTTGTTCACAAAAGGGATTGGCCGAAGCACTTAAGCTACAGTAGCCAGATAAAACGGATGATTTCGAGGCCAGCTACAATCATTTTTCTACACCTTTGCCCTAGTTGGCACTTATCACTTACGTTTGTTGCAGGTTTGTGCCTCTGATCGGCACGTGAGTTAATTTCATTTAGACTGATCTAACCCACTGATACGCCCATTCCTACTTTACTTATAGGCGACGGTTTGAAAGAGTCCGTGAAGATTGCTCGGCGTGGCTCTATAACGGTGTGGAAAAGACAGTAGCGAGCGCAGTGTTGTGGCACTTGGCTAAATCAGATCACCAAATCAACGTGCAAGGGGCCTTCCAGCCAACCCAAAGGCCGTCTGAATGCCACATGCAAACACTCCAATGTGCCTATCAGCAACAACGGAGGCGATTGTCATTCGGCTCCATAAACGCTTCATGCGGCCAAAGCACGTTTGTCGCTTCATCGCATGTAAATGCCCTGTGGTACTTGTATTTTCTATTTGCTGTTGTGTACTGGCTCGATGAGCATTATTGAAAACACGCTTGTTTGTCTAACTGTCTTTTGCTTCTGACGAGAAAACACGGCAAACAAGTGTATGCCTTCGATCCCGTGTGTTTGATTCTCAAGTGGGCATTTTACAGTTAATGCAGTCACTGCCTTAAAGTCGTATTTATTTACTAGCCTGATGATATCTTGGTTGTTCGTCTTTTTTATGTCACTTGGCCGAAGGTGCAAGGCGTCTGCGTTGCAACCCGGAGGTCGCGGGTTCGAACTTGCGTAGGGGACCGGTCGACCCTCGCAGTGTCCGTAGCCTACGTGCGACTAACGGTGTTTGGGTAGCGGCGAAGAAGCAGTACCGCGTATCGGAGTACTACTGATGCATTTGTTCACCATTTTCCAATTATATCAGACCACATAAACGGACTGATCTTCACCACCAAGTCTATTTTCGACTGAATTTTACTCTGCTTGTATTTGTACTGAAATATTTCGTCGTTATTGGTTGTCTTGCAATTGCACTTACAATTCACAGTTCACCAATAGGTGTTCACAAATGGTTATTTTATCCATTCGGTCCAGACCCAAACGACAGAAATCATTCACTTGGGACGAAGTTGTATGCAAGTCAACCGTGATGCCATTTACCGCATGGTTGGACAACCAGCTACCTTGTAGTAATCGCCTTCTTTCGAACTGCTATCTTTTTATACGCTTCATAACTAAACCAAATTGCTCCCGTCAAGGGTAAATGATCGTTTCAATTCACTTGACACCTAGTGAGGTGCTTTTTATGCCAGCGAAATTGCAACCTCATTGTGTAGGCAGACCACGCCGTTGAAAGCACTCACGGTGGGAGCAGTGGAACTAACCTTAATTAGAGAGTGGAACTAAATCTGATTGGTGTTCTAACATGCACAGAAAAGGTATTAGTGCGGAGTCACTTTATATTCTCACTTGCTTAATGTATGTACATCGAGCACATCAGTAATCAGTTGGTGCAGAATTATGGTGGCTAGTCTGTTACTGTCCATAAGAGATAGAAACAAACAGGACTGGTACGCACCAAATGTGTAACTTTATCAGCCGATTAACGCTAGGTTCACTTGTCCTAAAAGCTGGAACTTTTGTGGTCTAAAAAAAGCCAACACAGAATGGATAGCTTGATTAGCGCTTACTTGAACTCGCCAATGCATGACAGCCAGACCAGTGTGCAGTTAATGTGAAACCTGCGCTCTTTCAGTATTTCACAAAATTACATTTTATTGAGTTGTGTACCTTCAGACTGTCCACTTGTTTTGGTGCTTGTATACACAGTACAGGCTTTCTGCCCAGTAAGTTACGCGTTACGTTGCTGCGCAGTTTTGCTGATCCGCTCTCCATTACTCATTGGTTTCAGAAACTTTTATTTCTCTACCGTTCGGCTTTTGGCGCATTTCTTACTTGTCAACGCTACCGACTAGTATTCCAAGCGCACAATTCAAGACAACAATTAGTGACACCGACACGGAACCGGCCATTTCGAATTTTCACTTTGGTACACTGGTTTCAGTAACGCAGTGTTTCCTCACTCCTTATAACTTTGGTTTCCCACTTAAGGCATATGTATATTTCGCTTCGCAGTGAATAAACTAGAGAACAAGCCATCTCCGTACTTGGTTAGTGACGTTACTCTCCTCACCTCTTTGTGCAGAACAATCCTTTATCATACTTTGCGCATCTAGAAGCTACTTTTCACAAAGTAGAGCTTTTACTGAATGCGCTAAGTGCAATGCATTCATATCTAGGCTTCCCTAGGAGAGTGACATTTCATAATGTCCACCTTCTGAATCGAAATACCAGATGCTTGAATACTAAATACCGAATATTGAGGATAGAGCGAGAGAAGAGAAAAATCTGTGTAGCGTCATCGTAGGTGGATCGGGCAGATGCCAGGAAGCCACGTCGCTGCTTCCTGAGTGGTGGCAGCATATTGCAGCTGCACTACATCTCATACGGGTGCACTACATCTCGTGCATGCTATTATTCGGCGAATCACATCATCCGACAAAGTCCGTTTGCGATAACTACTTAGGGTCTGCAACTGGGAGCATTGATATCCTTGGTGTTGTTGAGAGAAATGAGGCAGCTCCTTGACGCGTCAAACATTGATACAGGGATTCTCTATGAAATTTGAATGCAATGCCTACCGGAAAACACACCAAATATCCTCGCGGTGGCAAAAGCTCTACCGCCCGCATTAGTTTCAAACGCATCAGACCGTGTTATCGGACAGTACCAGCCGTGCCAGAACTTAGTGCACATTCCAAGCTTAGACCGGCGCAACCCCAGTGACACCTGCGACTAGCGAGCGGTCGACAGCGGACACTTTGTCATTTCAAATAGGGTCGCTTCAGCCCCAAATCGTTAAGCTAATCATTGAGGGAAAGCACCACCGGCACTTTAAATCATCGCGTCGTCGCCAAAAAATTAATGTTGTTGGTTACTGCTTTTATCATTCGTGTTTCGATAACAAATCCCGTAGATACAAACAGCCATGTTATTTCTGCGCTGCTAAGCAGCAATCTTCTAACCCGGCTGGTACTGATGACTAATGGCGTATGCAAAACTCAAAGTCGTCCCATCTACGTTGGGGATTGTAATTCCGGAACCCAGTCATTCCCACTACCTCAGGTGATCTGCCCACTTCTCTGTTAACAAGCCTAAGTTCTGCACAACAATATTCACCCACGTTTACCGGTCACTTACACTGAACCTAAGTCATCGACAAAGCGTTCGCTGGATATCCACTGTTGCTGCAATCCAGTTTGACATAATTGGAATTGCTTTTCTCAGGCATTTTGTCCTCTTGGTCGATGCAAAACGCCAGATGATAATCTATCCTGTAAGGAAACTCATTGCGCGTGGCATCAATGCTGACATTACATCTATCATCACGGTCTACGCTTTTCCCAAAAGCTCATCAGCCCATGCCAAAAGTTTCTTACTATGTAAGATCGCTCAGCTGATGCACGCAGCTCTCCCATTAGCATCCCAGGTCAAGCACCAGTTTCGGACTAATTGCTCGCCGGCCCGTTTCATATCGTCCATACCGACTTTCAACGGAGAAACATGACCAACTCGGGATAATCAGCCTTTGAAACAGTCCACACCGCGGATGGTTCCTAAGAAATCTAGTGACTTGCGCCCTTGCTGTGGTTACCGCACACACAACAAGTAAACCGTCACATACCACACAGGCAGCACCTCCTACCTACTTAACAGGTAAGACGATCTTTAACTAGATTGATCCTATTCGCGCATATCACCAAATGTCTGTAGATAAAAAGGACATTCCTAAAACAGTCATCATCCCCTTTTCGGTTTGTTTGAATTTCTTAGAATGCAACGCCGTATGAACCTTCCAACTCTTCATCCATGATGTCACCGATGATCCAAACTGTGCCTATCCTTACCTATATGACATTATAGTAGACAGTTCGTCGATAGAACTGCAAGTCAATAATCTTCGTTCTTTCTCCCAGTGCTTGACTCAACATCATCATCGATAAGGACGTTAGCTGCAGGTGGAAAATACCTCAGCTATTGTGCTCATCCTATTGTGCCGCAGCCTAGTATCGCAAACTGACTAAGTGCGAACTCGGCAAGTCAACGCTTCAATTCCACGTCACTTCGTCTCATCATCGGGTACCAAAGTTCATGCTGAAAAGATCCAGCCAATTAAGGACATTTCAGTTCCAACTACATTTAAGTACTTCCGTCGATTTTGTACTCTGAACAGCTACTATCCTCTCTTCATTCCTCGCTGTGCTCAACACAAGCAGGTCCTGACTGATATATACTCAGAGAGAACGAGCTTAAGTTCGCCTTCTAAGATAAAGCACACACGGATTCCACCGAACTCGGAGATTCTGTCTCTTAAATAAGTTTTCAGGCCCATTCCGAACCGAATTCATCACTCTCTATTACAACTGATAGTTCAGACGTCGCAACAGGAGCTGTCCTCCTACAACACGTTGGTATGCAATAGCAACCTCTCGGTTTCTACAGCAAATACATGCAAGCACAGCAATCTCACTAAAGAACGTTTGGCCAAGAGCCACTTCCTATCTACTTGATTATTCGCACTTCGGGCCTATATTAGGAGGTCGCGCTTTCACGGTCAACACTTGTGTGCACCGCTGATGGGTAATATGTGTGTAAATCAGAAGTGTCAAGGAAAGCAGCGAACCCGTGGATCGCCGCGGACGAAGCGAGCTTGATGCACAAATCAATCCCACGAAAGACTCGTGGTGCAAAAATCTACCCCTGCCGATAGGTTGTGAAAAAGGGGTGAAGCAGAACGACGGCTCAAAAAGCTAGCGCGGAGGAAATGCGCAACTTGGCCCAAGTTTCTATATTGAAACTCTTATACTATGCATACCTGGGTTCCCTAGTACAAAACTCGTCATTCAGCACGGTCACCAGCAAGAGACGCAAAATGTGGGTCCCTTGGTAGGAGCTAGTTGGTGCTGGAAACGTGAGGAATTTCCTAGAAAACTTCGAAGATGTCTTGGAAGCAGTCGGGGTGAGGCAGGAAAGTGCGAAGCCGGTTGACTTACAGGGTATCTTGAAAAACAAGGCGGAAGCGATGTTTAAGTACAAAGAATGTTAAGTACGCTGCTGCGTAGTAGGCGCTGAGTGTACGGTTTGACAGCCAAGCCGACCGCCAGCATATTTGCGGCGATCCAAGACGGCTAGGCTTGGAGTAGAAGTAGTCCCGTTCGTATTCGCCGCCCACTTCAGTGACTTTCTCAACCGTTCGCTGTCCAGTTTGGACGATGTGTCAAGACAACAACTGTTAGTGCAGCAGTTGCTGGAAGGTCTATCTCCGATGATGACCGGTCGGCTACGGTGTGTGAACTTGACCAAGAGAACGGGCGTGGCGGAGCCTACCCGAGTAGCAAGTATTCGTTCCATTGAAGGTTGAATACCAAAAAGAACCTGAGCGAATGGAAAGGCTAGAGACGAGGCTGGAAAAGATAATGCAACACGTGGGGCACCTCGAATTCCACGTCAGCAGACAAGATCGGAGAGACAATTATTCCTTTGTAGGAAAATGGGACACTGAAAGCGGTAGTGTATTCAAGACGCGGTACATACTTTGTACTAAATAAAATTATGTGTTGTTCTCGTGTTTGACAATGATTACCTGGTGTGCTGAACAAAGGTATGATTGAAGCGGTGGTAGAGTTGAATGGTAAAAGCTCAAGGTGTTTGACTGATACCGAATCCGCGCTTTCCCTCCTCAATCACAAATAGAGAATGAAAACACTCGTGATTCCTTGATAGTGAACGCGGTCTGTAGTTACGATATACTCATACATAGTATGGCAGGGTGTATGATTGGTATCAGCGGTCTGAACTTTAACCATTGCTTCGTTGCGTCACCGGACGCTAAACAAACCATTCTGGATGCAGACAGTCTCAAAGTCGGCGATGTCGTTGTCGGCATGAAATGAGAAAGGCTGATGCAGTACTATGGCGCTGTACCACTTGTTGGTGGAGAAGGGTCCACACGGGTGTACTCGGTGTTGGCACTTTTGCACACAAATCCGGCCCTGAGATCGAACATATGCAAGGACGACATCCAAATTACGAAAGATACTAGTCCATGCAGGTTTGGTGACTGGATCGAATAAACAATCCCGCTATCGCATCATCCTTATCGACCGCATAGACGCAGAAGAGTACCAATACACCTAGAGGCTGAGGTTGGAATGCAGGCGCAAGCAAAGGGGCTCGCAGCTACGGTAGGATTGCTGCATTTACATCGAGTGTTTGCTAGTGCATGTGGCTCAGGAAAACCCCGGAATCACATTACTCGATTAACCCCACACCACTCGGCCCATTGCACAGTGAAACAAAATGTTAGCTTGGCTTCTTACAAATAGAACACAACCGATGCAGTAGAAATGGTTTCCCTAGCGCGCACGTTATCCTCTTGCTAAACACGTACCGTGTCTTCGAACGCACTTCGAATCATAGGCCCATCATTGAGCACCTTATACCTGCACATATGTTGTGGCAATTTACTGTATTGTGCTATGGGTTTCCTGATAGGCTTATCGTTCTAGAAGCATTTGCTGTCGAATCTGATAGTGGGCGTTTGAAGACCGAGTTTTATTACACTCATTGCGTTTTCCGGTAGTAACGATTTAGATATCAGTTTCGTCTTTAGAAATCAATGTAGGATCAGGTGGATTCGGTCAGAAAGCATCCATAAGATGCCAGCAGGCAGAGGTGGCGTACGTACCGAGCCAGGAAATACTCTGATGCCTCCAATGATTTATAGTGTCGATAAGGATTTACGTCAAGGATGCGCAGAAAACACTACTTTTATTCTAAACTCTGGGTGGATTTCGGTATGGCTACTCGGAATATTACTAGAAGTTGATTCCCAAAGGTGGAATATGCAAGGATATGGTAGCAAATGATTTTCCTGCTCACGAATAATAAAACAAGGCAAGTGACCTGAGGCAGGTAAAGCTACATGTGGTGATTTGTGTACCTCTTTGCAGTACTGGTTTACGGTCCGCGAATTACCATAATGCATTTCATAAAAATGTTAATTTTGCTTATTATGCTCATCCACTGTTATAAAAAGGTCACTGTATGCTAACTAATACTTCGAAAGTGTTATAAAATTGCATCTCTGACATGTGGAAGATGATGGAAATAAGAAAGCAGACCCTGTCACCGCATTCGATACATACTGCTAGGTTTGAAGGAACATTGTTGGCGAAATAGGTGTTACACTGAGAGACACCCATGTTGACTACAAAAGGTCGACATTTGTGCCCACCAGCGATGTTTCGAACATCTCCGCACCCAAGTGCAGCAACGTCATTTGATGGATGGGGTAACCATATTACCACTTCACAGTTGAACACCATGACCAAGTTAGGTTAACATTCATATGGCATCTGTGAACATCTCATCAGCTTTCCCACCAAATGACTTGTATTTCTTATCTATGTTTTCATGATATTGTTAGTATACACTTATTCTCAGAAGCACTACTAAAACCACACTGATTCACTTAGATCTTTCGTCACTTTTCTGAACATTCTCCCGTTAAATAATTAAAAAGTTTGTACTCAATAGATGTGGATGAAACTATCGCAATGGTGTTATTGGACTCATCACATCTGTTGAACAATATGTTCATAAGAATCCAGGTATATCTTCCTCCCAATGTTTAAAAGTACCAACAATATTTAAAAATACTATTGTCAGCTGGGGTAAACGTACAGTTATTCGAGTAGGGTTTCAGTGCTTTCTATCTGACTCCAGCCAATGTTATTACCACGAAACGGTTCTGCGACTCTCAGGGCGAATAAAGAGTACATATCTAATTCTTTCAAAACAATTGAAATTGAGAGTGATGTGAAATGCAGCCTAAAAAAGCAGTTTTGTACAACTTTTACGCAAAACTACTGAAAAGATCTGGATGCCATTCGCTTCTGAAACCATATTGGTCGTTTATAACCAAATTGCAAACACTTTGGTGCAACCGTTTCATTTCCAAAAAGAATATCAAGTTAGAGACAAAAAATATGGCGCAACCGTTCAGGTAGTTTTTGTGTTTTCCGCATTGGTTGGGTTGGAGCAACACTGCTTTCACTGGTGTGTTGTGATAGCAACAACGATTAAAAAAATGCAACTGTACTCAGTTACTCTACTCTTGGAGGATTTGAAAATCGTCTTGCCGGGTACACTGCGAACTATTTTTGGAAAGGTAGAGAAGTGATCAAATTAGTGTAGATAGTTTACAAAGTTTGCATGTCGTGTCCCCGACGATACTGTGCATTGTATCCCTTTACTTCTTGGGAGACTTCTGGCGATGATTCACACCACTAGATGTCTGAAAAGGTAAATATGAGGCTTGAGGATACAAAATGACCAGGCACCATTTTCAGTTGTATAAACTTAGAGACGCATTAGCAGAAGTCATAATAGGACACCATTCAGATGTAAATTTGTTGGTAAACAAAATGCATTCATGGAGAACACCAGTCTGAGGCAAATAATTTTTTCAATGATTTATCTACAGGCCGGTACAGATCAAATATAATTAAAATACAAAGAGATGTGCGCTGAATGATTCAGGCGTAGGTCAATGGTTCGACAGTGAGTAGTTCGTCGTTGTCGCACTCATACAGATCAATCGGGATTACGTAATCACTGGCGAATGTGGTCTCAGAGTGGTGGTTAGCTTGACTGTTATTCGACCAGGTTAGACTGAGCGAATGAACAAACTTTGCGATTATAACAGGGGTTGGAATATTCGGATCGCAATAGCTTCTGCTACAGCGAGCATTTGTAGGTGAATCATTCCCGTTTCAGTCATGAAAACACAGTCTAGCAAGCAAGCTCGTTTTCGGTGATTCATGGTCATAACAAATAAAACACATTTGATTAGTTAAGGCGAAAAAGGGCGGATTGAGTGGCTTGAAGATGAAGGTATTAAGGTGCCCATAATGGGTGTGCTTTGTTCACACGGCAACCTCCTTTGCTAGAGGTGTCCATGGTAAAGCCAAATCCTTGACAAATGGTTTATGCACACACTTTCCTTTTCTAGCTACTTACTCCACCCTCTCTTAACTATTTAAATGTATTGTTCACGGACCGTCGCTGAATCACCAAAAACAAGTTTTTTGATTAGAAGATGCAGGACAAAATCCCGCTTGACAATACTCCATCGCCTCCTTTCGCCAACCACTTACGACGTGACGATTGGCGAGGCGGTCGACCTATATATGTTGCACCACAGGTGCACTAAAATAGACAGATTATTTAAGTGGTTAGCTTCGACAGTTTGTCTTTGTTACACACAGGAATACGCAGGTTGGTGGTGAGGATAAGTTGCACCTTCGTAGTTTGGCAAGTGTTCCTATCCACAGTGTCCGTTTTTTCGTTATAACCCCAGCAATTGTATCACCTATAAAACTGAGGCCAAGGAAGGGAGCTTGCTTTGCTACTAACTGCTCATCACCCGATGTTAGTTCGAGATGTATTTTGCGCTGGATAAGTCTATCCGGATGGCCACTTTCACGCAGCGTGTTCTGTATGGGCTTCGTCTCACTTTCCAGAGCATCTTCCGAGCAAATCTTTTGAGCACTTGACGTGAGACAACATGCCATGTTGCGCTTGTATTTAAGCGGCAGTAAGCTACTGAAGTTTTTAGATTGACTACTCCACATTCGCTTTCTGTTGGTCCTCCTTAATAAGAGGTCCTCGGTTTGCCTACTCAGGTGTACATCCAGAAATGACAGCTGACCCTCTAGTTCAAGTTCGTAGATAAACTTGCTCGCCAGGTGTGCATTATTAAGCTCTGCCATTATATCTTGTGCAATTAAATCTTTATTGGTTACGCACAAGATGTCGTCTACATAGCGATACTACTGGTCGAAACGGTCTATAAATGGGCCCAATGATATCTTTTCAAAGTTAGCGAGAAAATTATCCGCCAGCGCAGGTTCCAGTGGGGACCCAATTGCGGCTCTGTCATTCTGCCGGTAATAGCTTCCGTCGAAAAGGAGTTAGGCATTGTACGTTCACCTTAACAGTAATTCCTTCTGGCTTGGTGTACGCAAACCCTCATATGATTTGTATCTGCTCGTAGAGGAATCACGAAAAGCAAATGTTTGCTTCAGACTGGTTTTTTCTATGAATCACTGAGGAATGTTCCATACGGTGAGACTACTTGCAAACCAACGGTAGTATGAAGGCTCAAATATTTTTACACGTGATGAACGCGATTATCGCTGGATCGTCAGGTTACCTTCGGTGACTGTTGCAATATTGGCAATGGAGCGGCTTTTAAGTAAAGACCTCAAAAGTTATATCCAATCAACCCAATGGATTAGTGTGCATTGTTCACAATATTTGTAAGTCGCACATTTAGGCGTATTGTGTAGTACTCCTTAGAATATACCGTCGACTTTGCTACAGGTCACCAAACTTGAAAAACCAACTAGCTACCAGTACCGTTTGCGGAAACGATTAAATTTATTTGCTCAGTGTTGTGTATTTGTTTCAGCAACACTTGTCTTTGCGGTCTCCTTTACACACAGTGTGGTAGTTTCAGCGTTCCAGATTTAGCTGCTGGTGTCCCATAGTCTGATCGTTCCAGAGTTGTATGCTTTTCTATGTCACCAGATGAAGAATAACAAATGCATTCAGTGCTGGGGTGCATCACATAGGTGACGCAATCAGCGCATGCTCTCTAAACCCTCAAAAACGCTGAGCGATTTGTTAACCTTATATAAGTGGCTAGTAGTAGTTTTACCTCTTCAGTATAAGTTAGCCATGGCCAATACAGACACGTAAACACTACTATGTTCCGAAAGGAACCGCGCCTGGGAAATAGCGCGCTAACCGGCATGTTCGAAAAATAAACTACCATTTGGCGCGCTTCGCTCTGACCATTATTTGACATGCGCTGAATAGCCGCAAAGCACTAGGTCTGCCGCTTGGCTCATTACTGCAAGGGTTCGGTTTCTTTTTTGAGCACAGTAGTTTGTATGCATAAAGATATCCATAATAACAAAGCCGCTATCTTCAAACCATCGAACAGGAGCTATTCTGGTATTTCGCACGCTAACAAAATGTAAGATAACAGTACAAAATTCTCAAGTTCTTTTCCGTCAAATCATTATAAGGGCAATTTCACCCAAGTGTGTTGATACACATTTGGTTGTATCGACCATGTAGTTCCTTCAAATACCCTAAATCGCCCAACTTTACAGGATTTGACCTTCAAGGTGACCACGCACAGCAAGTTCAAAGCCATAGCATAGTACCGTCCCTAGTTGCCTACCTACATTATCGTTATCAGAACGAGAGTAGCGTTGATTTTGTCGTGGCTGCTCCGGTGATTGGGTTGCGTAGTCATGCATTTCATGGGGCTAGGCTTTTTGTACAAACGGGTTAGCTCAGGTGCTCCACGATGAACTCGTTCTGATAGTTCAGTTCCGTTCGCGTCGGATAGGTCTTGAATAGTCGCCTATTCATCCAATGCCATGACATCATGGTTGTCCCCAAGATGGTCACCAATAGTTTGCGTAGTGGCAGAGTATTTGCTGTTCTCAACGGCGCTCACATTTACGGGGCCGTCATTAAGGAATATAGTATAACCAACCTACTGCCTTAGGTAAGTTTAAAACTGGTTCTCTCCATATATTTCGCATCAGATGGTGGCTGGAAATCGTCGATTCCGCGCCGGTTCAATGCACTCATTCCCGTGGAGCGAGTTGCACTAAGTTTCACTTAGGGTACCCTGATCTTGAAGCACTGTTACACGGATCTGCACGGATGCGTTTGGGTGCGGTGTATGCCGAATGCCAAACAGGATTATCTCCAGCCAACATTCCTTCCGGTCATATTCTCTCTGATTGTCGCTTAGCATGGCGTACGAGATTGAGTGAAGTAGCATAAGAGATTAGCTACCACTGTAATCGTAATCTATTCGAAATTTCAAATGGAACAGCAAATGGTAGATCAGAAGTTGTTTATCACCAAATGTACAGTTGCGATTTTACCACGTTATTTTTAGATGCTTTAACATGTAGAATGCTGCCATGATAGCAGACTCGTCCAACTGTAGCAGTTTGAGTTCGCATATTTTTAAATATCCGATGTTTTTTCTTTTTTACCCGTTTCACAATAGCACCTATAGTCACCAATCCCTAAAAAGACCATTCATAAATGTGTTCATTGTGCACTTCACTGGCTTTTGTGATACCTGATTCCATCCAAATTCAAAGATAAGTCGATTCGTCAGTGAATATATAATATCCAGTTTTCTAAACGGTTGCGCTCTCGAAACACTTGTCATCACCACGCTTCTACTGGAAAGCCTAATTGCTGTGCTGCCTGCTAAATGTCACTAAGGTGCTATTTTATTTAATTGTGTTTGCTGTAACTACAGACCACTTGATTCAGTCTGGCGGTTGTTTGCTGTTATTTGCGCTAATCACTCCCTTGAGTACAAGTACTAACCAAAAATGGCTACAAGTACGAACTTATAGTACTGTCGTCCTCATTTACCATCCTGCTGAACTTGGGTATACAGACTGATGTACATGCAGTTTATCGTTCATTAACTCGATCAGTTTTGTCACCTGGTTCCTGTGTGATTGAAGGACATTGTTAGTAAAATAAAGGTTTCATCATCGGCCAGTTTAGCTGCGCTCAACCGCTTTCGTTGCAGCTCGAACATCTGGTTATCCGGACAGTCAAGGTTAGAATGAAGCGCATTGCACGGGTGTGTGCTATGGAGGGCGATACAGTAATCGATACGAACTGAACGAGTTCGTGGGCTGTATGCCGAATTCGACTGGTAGTTGGTTTTTTAATTAAACACAGTGGGATTTTCCGCACCTGCAATTTACCACATGACGCAAGCAGCTTAGAATGCATGTTTAGTTTACCAACTTACTGTCCAATTATACATCGATGTTTGTCAGAACAAAGTTGCACTTGAGAAAGTCAGCTGCGCAACTTGCACAACTTCAACAAACAATTTCAATAAATAAGCCAAGTTGTGCAAGGAGAGTTTGTGAGGTAAGTAAAAAAGGGAATTTAATAACTTTGTGCAACATGATCCTACCTTGATTGGTGATCATTGCAGTTTGAGGCAGGGGAACTGTGTCGTTAGCACCAGTTTTCACTAATTGATGGGGAATGACCCAAGAATGGAGGCCATTGTTTAGCCTCGGAGAAACAAGATTGATTGGTTCCGTGGGGGCCAAAAGCGTGCTTGCTCCAAACAGACCAGTGTTCGGGTTAGCATACATGGTGCCGATTGTTGGACCATTAGGTGTCAGACAAGAGTTGACCGCTGCAGTGCCATTCACCGACGACTGACTTGGATGTAGGAGATTGGAATAGCCTAGGTACGGGTTCATTTCCGCAAGATGTGTGTACATGGAACCCGATGCATGCGAGCCGTTCATGGCCGCCATAGCGGCAGCAATCAGTTGCTGCTGCTGTTGCTGTTGTTGTGAGTGGCGGTATAACTCGTTCCCATAGGCAGAGCAGCGATAGAGACCGCTGTCGTCAGGATAAAAGAGAAGAGTGCGCTCAAACTGCATGATCAGAGTAATAAATACCACTACGAACAAGAACCTTCGAAAACAAACACTGGCAGAGTTTTGGAATAAACGGATAAACATTACGACGTTTGCTAGTAACCGTAGCATTCGAAGAGTGCTATCTGTGTGCAAGATGAAGCGTTCTGACTAAAGTTGGCCATCCGTGTAACTTCCAGGATTGTTTTCCGCATATCGACCAGATATTGCCGTAATTCGACGCACCGTGCCGTCACAGCATGTACAAGAAGTTATGGTTGAGCTTCTAATTATATGGGTAACGTAGCTCAGAGTCCTATGTATCCAAGTTTTCTAAGCTGATTCACGTGACTTGTTGAAACCGTTATGCTTCTTCTATACACCTAATGTTCCTTTTCAATATTAGTTTTGAGGCGCAATATTATTTATTCCTGTGGACATTTCCTGTACTAGTGATTTTTATATTGCCCCTTGCTAATCGACCACGGTGATAACCTTGCCTTCGCCCAGCAAGTGCATTTTGGGCATAAGATATGATTTCGGTGTGATCCTCAATGAAATTCGCTAAGTATGCCAATTTGTCCTTCCCAGTTATTTGCTTGATCCTCCTCAGTGAAGCTGAAGCCCAGCCATCTCGTGAAGATACAGTGCAAGCAAGGAAACCATCGGATTGAACCCATTCAAAGTCCCGGAAACCATCATAAAAGCATTGTAAGGAAGCACACGTGATAAATGTCATCCGGCAAAACATGATTTTCATTACAATTTGAATACCTGTTGATCGACACTTAAAGGATAGTCCTCTTCAGGTTTTACCTCGAAATCGGTCATCAGTTAATTGTGGGGTTGCAGCCAAAAGCTTTAAAATTCACATCAAATTTGAGTAACTTACATGCGTAAATGGATTGTGTTTATGTTTTTAATTTCATGCACAAAATTGGCTTGAAACAGGAAAGAAGAAATAGAAAAATCCTACTTCCGACATCTGTGGTGTTAGCGAATTTGTGAGGTCTTTTCATGAATGACGAAACTTTCTGGTTGAGGTGAAAATGAAGGTCACCTGCATACAACTAAAGTGACCTCGGCATTGCATAACGAACGATGTGTTACCAACGAAGCAAGGCGTTTCTTCTGACCAGCTTCTTTGAAATGGAAATGAGTCCGCCTAGAGGTGCAGTGATGCCGTTAAACGAAGAGTTGCTGTGCACACACCATGTAAGCTAAACCCGGTTTGACCAATGCAACGTTCGTGAAACGTGCCGTCCAACGTTTTAGCATGTTTTCCTTGCATTTGATCAAGCTGTTACTAACATCAGGCTTTTCAACATATCATTCGTGTGCTTATGAAACAGACAGAAGTATTAAACTACTGATCACATAACTGGTATTTTACTGGAGAACGAGTTGTTTCACCTAGTTGTCCAGTATGCAGCTTGCGCCGGACTACATTAGCTACAGAATTTTGAAGGTTTTAAATGTATCGTGCGTTATTTTGACGAGAGTGCCTAAACTTAAATATTGTGGAGTGGCCAGAAGTGGATGAGTAGTAAGTCAGGTGCTGATGACAGTTTGCAAGTACCGTTCTAACGAATGATGCTAAGCCTGGCGACATACGGTTGTTCTGTCAACGGATGTCCCTTCTAATAATCATAGATGCTCGCAAAGAATTGATTGGTAATTAACAGACAAATAGAGTAGCACGCTTGGATATATTCGGTAGTCAAAAGTGTGTTTGTAGATAGCTGGTAACGTTTTAAACTGGTGACAACCAAGTACTATTTGTAGTATGCGTAGGCAGATCTAAACATTTGTACGTCATTTCACATAAACTTCGTGAAAAAATCGAGCAATTAGCGCAATCATCACTGGAGTATCTCGAGTAAAAGCCAATCACATGGCGATTCGTTTGTGCCGTCGGCTGAAAGCTTTTAAAGAATTGGATGCAGTGATGCAATAAATGCACTTATGAATGCCTTTAAATGGTTAAAAGTCCTATGTTTCAAGTTTATAGGGGTAGATACATCTGATAAAAACTTGTAGATAAGCTCTTGAAGAGAGTATCCCACCTCACCTGTGATCCAACATACTGACCTCGGCGGGTGATACAGGATTGGTTGCAAGTAGGGATAGTGGGTTTGTAGAAATTAGGCTTCCACTGAGTGCGGGCGCAATTGTTCCCGTACCACATGCGTGTGGAACCCGTAGGCAAGAGTTGTTCGGAAATCCTTGAGAGCGGCCGGTGCTCATCAGCGCAGATGCAGCAGCTGCTAGAACATTTAGCTGCGATTCCTGCGGCACTACGTTCGGATGAGTGATTCCAAAATCAGACAATCCCAGTTGATTTGGATTATTGGAAGAATGGTGTAATTTAGTGGGAACTGAGTTGTGGAAGAGACTTTGTGCCAATCGCTGAGCGTATTCGTTTTTGTTCTGGATTGCTTGCAATGTGACCAGAGAGTTTTGTGTTGCCGGGTGAACCGAAAGACCTCCATTCAGCAACGCAGTAATAGTATCTTGGGAGTTGGTGCTCGATCCATTACAAATGGTCATTGGATAGCCCATGAGGTTGTTTACATGAGGCGTAGTGAGCAAATTGGCTACCGGATATCGCCTTCGTCTAGTGTCCGGATTGTGTTTATCTGCGAATTTGGCCTCGATCGCGTTGGTGCATTCCGGTAAAACGATAGGATCCTTTTTGATTGAATCCAAGGCAGCCAAAGCGTCCCTCTCGTTGGCGAATCGAACAAAACCGACACCTTTAGAAGGAATAACAGGAGTACCCAGGCTACAACTAAGTGTTTTTGGTGCATACAAAGGAGCATTTCGCACTAAAATGCACATAGAATTTTCATGTACTTTATTGGTAAAAACTAACTGGATTAAAAATGAAAAGCTTTCCTTCAAATTAGTTGCCCCATGATCTAAAAAGTACGACTACTACGTTTGCAAACGTAAATCATATTTCTTGCCAGTCAACCTTCCAGTTCATAAAAATTGAATGCTAGAAACGAAGACAGTGCTTATCTATTTGATTCATAATTCTTGTGAGAAAGCATGTTTCAAATGAGAGCCAGAGCGTAGGTAGAATAAATGCCATCTGAAACGAAAAACAGCTTAAAGGAGTGGAAAGATTTCGGCGCTTGCAAAGCTGCCCAAATTTGAACATATACATGCTAGTGGATCGGACTGTATTATGCTTCACTGCAGTAGCCAAACGTTCATTTATAACACGAAATGACCTAAATGACCCATTATGTGGATTTTACTTCATTTTCAAGGGCTTCATACTACCGATCCTGCACCTACGGTATCTGCATTCTTTATATCACCAATTATCCATCATAATTTTGGTCTTTGCACTTGTGTAGGTATGCAAGCGGGTATTCATTGGAAATCCACGGGCATGCCTTTGTGGCAAGTAAGCCGTTTCAGAATGAATTTCTCCCGGTGTTGTGTCTATCAGGCGACTTACAAGACAGAACTGACAATTCTCACCTATGAACGATCTAGACTTTCCAGGCATTTAGATTGTGTGAATCGAAGCATGATAAACAGTTAAAGAGGATTATTGTACTAAGCCAGCGGTGGGAACATTGCTTAACCAGAACTGCAGGTGAACAAGACAGATTTTATTTGGAAACTCTGTAAGGCTGAAGAAACTCTTAGATGTACCGAATTGTAGCCAAAGATCCCAGAGTAAACAAATGAACACACTGCTTCCTACGAGGCGTTAGTGGGGATGCTCGGTCCGTTGGTGTGGTTTCTGTACGTATTTTTACCATAACTGCTTTGATTTTTTGCATGGCTGGAGATGGTAATTCGAATGCAGCCCAACTGTCAGTCATATGAAATGGAACCTCATCAACTATTCTATACTCATCGGACTAGAGAGCGGTGTTCCAGAGAACTAGCCTTGTTCTATTATGCTGAACACGTCAAAAAGAATGGGACCATAAGATAAATTGCACAACCACGTATAAGTGACTAATTTACCCAGACTGGGTTGTTCAGCCATTGCCCAGAGCTGCTGACATCTTATCGATCAGACATCATATTTTGCTAACATTCCTGCTAACCTGGTTATCCTATAAAGAGATAAGCTGTCTCATTTATGCAGCACGACTGTAAACTACTGGGGCAATCATTCCTAGAAGGCGCTTGGGCACCAGATGTCAGGTGTTGTGTCAGACTACTAGCTAGGTTTATGAACAACGCTTTCTATTTGGAACCAGCTAAACCAGTTCCGCCAGCTAGGCAGTTGTTTCTTTTCGATACATGGCTTGATTTGGATGGTGACATGCTTAGCAAAGGTAGATTTCGTAGTGGAAAATTAGGCATCTATGTACAGAGTACGTATTTTACAGGCTACTCATAGTTTTAATCTAACGGTAACCACAGCATATGTGGCTCAGGTTACATTTGTTTAAGTGATCCATTACAGTTTTCGTGGGCAGTTTTGAGGTTATGGTAAAACCGGTTGGGATATCGCGTGTGAAAGTGTAAATGTGTCTGGTCATTAACAAGACTATGAAATACTGTGTCCAATCCAGTGGAGAACTTCGGCCAACATGCGTCGTTTTACCGAAAGAAATCCAATGCTCTGTTGTCTGTAGGTCCTTATGAGTAGCATTCAAGCTGGTTCAATTGAAACTCATCAGTACAACCCGAACAAAGCTCTGCCATCAATATTTAACCTAGCTTTTAATATGTCTCCGATCTTTTGCCTTGTGTTTTATATATACGAATGACGGCCCCATAGGACACCAATTCCTCGCAGCATGGGGAGGTTAGGGAATAATGTTGTTGCTGTTTATGTTTTAAGGAGGACGTAAACAACTTGAAGATGAGGTGACGTCAATCCTCAATTTTAGCACGTAACAGTGCGCTTTGTTTTATTGACACGGGGACAGTAGCTTTCACCTAGAGAATAAACTGAGAAGTTTAGCAACCATGTATTAATTGAGGATTGTAAGCAATCTCATGTTCGTATCAGAGCTGAGAGCATAGTTATCCATTCGGCTAGTATTCACCAATGTTACTTAGTACCAGGCTCATGTAGTGCCCCAGTAATTAAGTGAGCTAACTGGAGCTGCGTTTTCCAACGCCCCTGAAATAAATTTGTGCAAACACGCAACTCGTACTTTTGAAGGATGAGGCACAGCACTGAGTAAAGCCATACGTTCTAGTGTTGTTTAAATGCTTAAAATGAAAAGCGTGCCTATGATGAACAAAATGTTTCCCACCCACCATACAGAACCACCACCAATGGTATATAGTCGTCAAACCCTTTAGGTACCAAATCGATTGGTAGATCCAGTGGGGGTTTTACGGACAACAAAATCACTCGTTTCAACACCAAAATTACCGAAGCATTACACGTGATACCTGATGCATATACATCAGAAGAACTGATGCTGCAACAAAAGTTTTTTTTATATCAGAAGTGCTTAAAACCCATGTGTCTCCATCACCTTTATGTAACGCTGGCAGTCTGGCTTTTCGTTTAGTTCAGCCACTGCCAGTGGCAATCTAGTTTTGTTGAATTAGGTGAATTCAACTAGAAAATATGTTAACTATGGGAAGCAGCTCAGCTAGTTTTGGACACTATGGCGAATTCTTGCTCCTCTTGTTCATCTAAGCATTGACAGTACGATACCGATCTCAATGTTCCAGGCAGACGATGTATTTGTGTCATGGATCTTGTCACGCATGCGGACTCAAATTGTGATTGGCTCTGGACACATACTTGTAAAAAGAACTATTACCGAGTGTACCGCACTGCGCGGACATCCCGAGCTACTTACTTACAATGGTTGCTTATCAAATATAGTTTACTAGTGTTTGTTCACAGGCAGAACATTGTTTCATGGTTAAAGTAACTGCAAAGCTGGTTGTATGTTTCTATGCTGTTTTGTTTCTGAATTTCTGTTATTGACACACATAGTACTGTAATAATCCAGCAAGCCTAGATAGAACATTATCCTGTGCTGTAGTTTTCTAAAATATGCGCTTATATTGGTCCTTTTACTCAATGATTTTATCAAAGGAAATCACCGATGTCCCCCAAAGAGTGGCAGTTGGAACCATACAGTTGGTAACGATGGAAAACAAAAGTTCTGTTCTGAAATTTCGGTGACTTCCACTTCCTTGCAACGACCATAGTTTGAATCAGACAGGAAATGATGGTATATTGCTTTTTGATAGATGAGGCTTTCGATATTCTTCGAAAGTATCACACACAAAACGTTCCCATGGTGACCGATCCGGAGCTAAATACGTGCCCACTGTCATTCAGAAGGCAGAGGTTTAGGTAGTATTATCTACCCCAACCGTGTCTCCTACGCTTACAATTTCACACCAGCCCAATTTTCCTTTAACAAACCACTTGAGTTGTCATTTCCTAGCAGTTAAAAGTGGAACCTCACACAATAACTTACCACAATCCGTCGCGGTAACACAGCTCGCTCTTTATTGGTTTCTGAAGTCCTCACGGTTTAAGTAACCAGCCATCTAAGTGTGTGTGTGCGTGTGTCAGCGTGTGTGTAGTGATGTATACTCTCATCCGGAAGTAGAATTTATGATTTTATTTGGGCAGTAAAGCTGGGGAATTGTCACTATAGGGGTGAGAGCGATTGAAGGATTGTACCCGTTCTATAGGCAGCCACAAAATGAAAAGTTGTAATTAGTTAAAATGGGCTGAAACAATCAGAAACCGTGAATGTGTCGATACAAACAGCTTAGTTGTGGAGACTATACTGAAATTCAAAAAACATACTGGTTGGTTGACTTACAGTTTGTTTTTCGTGACAAGTTTAGAAGCTTATATACGACAAGATTTAGACTGGTGTTCTTTCTGGCTAAAGGCAAGACGAAAGGAAATCACTTAAGCCAAATATCTGTCGAGTTAGTGCCTAAAAATAGTCCACAGCTGTCACACAAAAAGTAGGATGAAATTCTAACAAGAGGGAGATCAATAATACGGTTAGCAATTTTGAGAAAAACTGCTTTAAGTAGACAGTAAGAAAACTACTAATTAGCAGCTGCATACAAAGGAACACTTATATCATCGCAGGTATCCCGAAATTTCCGTATCTCTTTTTAATCATCTTACTTAAGTTGCATAAGTAATTTTAACCTACTCAGTACTGTGATAAGAGTTTGAATGCATCGATTTCGGAGACAGCATAAAGGCAAGAAGGAAAAGTCGTGTAGACCTGCTGGGTTTAGACCTATACACGGCTTAATACACTAACCATAGAATTACCGTAAATCTGTGAAGAATCGGAACACTTTACGAAGTAGCCCTTTGCCCGCTTAAAATCACAGATTTATGAATCACCTACAACTGTTGCTAAACTCTGGGTGACCTAAAAACGTAAAAAATTGCTGTACTATCTGTAATTTTTATCAAATCCGTGATACATCTATGTACTTATGGTATATGACAAAACAGCATCGTTTAATACAAGCTCGGCGATTTTCCAGTTAGATTGATTCAGTATTTCTGTCGGTTACTGGGCAAACTTTGGGCAAAAAATTGGATGATATTTATATTGCATCTCCTCTTAATCTGCTAATCAGTACTCACTATTGCTAGAAGGGCAAAACCACCGTTTTTTGACTGCACAGTCATCAATATCAAAATATTATCATGGCAACTATGTCTAGTTCTTCTCCCTTTGCCAGCAGGGGAATCTACGACAGCATTTTTGAAACTACTGTACTTCACTGGGATTTATGAAGAACTGGAGTAACAATCTGTTGTTTAGATGAACACCAAATATATTCTTCGCAAATCTTCACAAACCGTTAACAAGCCTGAATAAACAGGACTTGTGCGTCTTACAGTGCAACAAGGATCAGTGGTCGTACGCACTGTTGATGGATACCGAAATGATGAGACGACAGTGCAGTGTTTTTCCAGGACGTAAGATGGCTGTTTGCTTATGTTTAGACGTGCTGACGTTCAACGTATCCCAGTAAGATGCTGTGCTACTTCAATCTAAATAGAATATCAGTTTTCGTCCCAATAACAGAATCATGCTGAAACAGGATTATTTTCACATTCGTACGACTACGGGTAGTACTAGGTTTCAGATGTTTGTGACACCAACTAAGGCGTCTAACCTTGAAGTTTATCTGGTCAAAGTCACGTCAGGTCAGCTCAGGTTCCCAGAAGGGTATAGGCTTCCGCCTAACGAGCGTCCTGCTTTTTGCGTCGGCAAGCAATCAACAGCTTCCGGTACTTTGAATTCTAAAGGCAATTCTACTGTTTATGTACCCTTACAAGCAAGTAAAGCCAGCTTCTTCACATTCTCCGCTTTGCATAACAACTTGCCAAATCAGCGGGATACAAACGCCCTGAAGATAAACCGACCAGATTTCTAAAGTGCACGCAACAGTATGTCCACAAATGGCATGTAATCTAAGTCTGCACCAAACCGGTATTCCAGACGCGCGTCGTCCATATGTGTTTACCACTACTTGTGGCTTCGTCACCTGCTGAAAATTTCATCAGCCAACAAGCAGAGATAAACAGATGCAATAACTGCAGACAAGTTGCGTGTGACGGGTTCTAGAAACAACCCATTGGTGTGAAACACTTCGCATTAGGATGGCAGCTGTTGACGCGATAACCCATGGGTTTGTGTTCGAATGCAACTTTTTCTGGTGTTCGGCTTTTGGATAAATTTTAAAGCTAAACAGAAATGGATTTTGTGCATTTGGTTGTTTAAAGCTTCAGCATAGAGAAAGAAAGTTCCGTTTTACAATTTTACGGGTCATGGAATGTGTTTAAAGTTACAATGTAGGTTGCTAAAGTATAGAATAGAATAGTGCTAAAGTTTGTATTGTGCGGTTGCGATGGAACATCCTGTGATCTGTTTGCGGAGGAGTTACCATGATACGCTAATTGTGTGAGTCAATTACGACATGGATCCCAATCTGAACAGGGATTAACAAACGCCTCGAATTGGTTCTGCAGTATCATTAACTGTAGTGACAAAGGTTGCTTGCAGGCCAGCAGGTTACGAGTAGACTTTAAGTAGCTTACCAAAAGTCTATGTTCTGATGCGCATTTCTGTTTCCATATCTAACGAGTTCGGACAACTCTGAAACCTTTCCTGGAATGTGGCGTAGCGAGTAAGCAATACCGGAAATTTATCATTTGTTCTAAGTGCGAGTTTGATCCACCCATTCGGGATGAGGTGCAATTTTGTTAGAACAATTGCCTTCTATCAGATAAGCCCAGAGTCTATGGCACTTTGGACCTTAGAGAAACGTGTGCTTTTGGAAACCATATCCCGATGAACGACGTGTAACTCACTGCTAAATGTACTCTGAGCAAGGGAATAGTCTTCCAGCAAACCTGCACCGTTGAATGCTGTTTTTGCCACCAAATTCCACTCCGCGAACGCCAAATGCTTGTTTTCTATTTATCTGTCTATTTATCTGTTACTGATCCGTGTGCATTTGCTTATTTATCATCTATGCAATGGGTTTTACTCAACAGCCCAAAAGATAAAACTCATTAGTGGCTAGCGAGTTCATGCCTACCAACCTGTAGCATTTTAAAGCTTTACATCACTTAAAAGACTAGTAGGCTGATGCATAATTTAGTTAAACTACTGATCAGCATGCAACAAATAAAGTTCTTAGGGTCACTCGTGACCGGGTGGATTGATATTTATTTCCCATAATAAATAAATGACTTTCCTGTACACTTCACCAATACAGAACAAATGATGTCTGTCATTTGGAGGTCGTGGTTTATCTTTCCGAACCCAAGCACCGAATTCCCCATTTTTAATCTTGACGTCGCTCTGAAGATGATTAGTTAGCAGTCACTCATTTTGTTTTTAGATCAGTGAACTGAAGGTAGCGTATCTAGTCGTTTTGAGTTTCCCAGAGACAAGCACAAATTTGGACCTATTCAGACTCCATGGTAACCTGCTTTTCTCATAAGTGTGTGTCTGACCACTTGGAGTAGACAGTATGCAGAACATTATGTGGAATAATATGGTTAGCGACAACCGGCTTTCATACATAACGCTCCCTGAAAACAAAACTGGCCGTCGAAATGCCGGCTAAAATGTCATTGATTTACACCCGGGTAAATGTTTTGAGAACTTGGTTCGAACGCTTGCTCTGGAGGTTGCCGTCTCTTGACCCTGTAAATATGCAAAACTCAGCAATTCAGAAGAGGAGTGGGATATTCTGCAGGCAACTCCCTCAGCTGATTCCAATAAGCAAATGATGATAAATGACTTTGAAGCAAATGTACTAGCGAAATTACTGTGTGGAACAGAGTCGCCGGTAATCAGACGAAAAGAGGTGTCTGTAAAGAATTCAAAATAGATCTAAACATTTTCATGCTGGGGTGATTGAAATAACATGGCACTTTGACGACTAAGACTTTGAATTTGGGGCTTTTCCTGAACCCTGCTTAATTGTTTCTTAATTATTTATTCATTTTGTTTTTGTATCTAGTCAATGGAAAAACGTGTGCTACTTGACATTCCATTAATACCGAGCAATTGGTTTTGAAGGGTGAAAAAGCAACTACTCGTCAGGTCATGTAGGATAAGGATTGTTCTAATTTCATCGATCATAGATACTGGCTCAATTTTGCCGTATGACATGACCATAGTTTTATCAAAGAGCAAACCGACTATGGCTGACGCCACGTTTGCTGCGATAAGCAGTATATTCACGGTGACTAAAAGACGAGTTTTAGTCCCACACAGCTAGAAAGGCTAGTGCAGATGAAAAGCTACCTGTTGTTCGATTGGTGGAACGTTCCATCATCACGAAGGCTGATTGAATCGCCCCGAATCGCTCAAAGACAACCTTGAGCTGGTCGCTATCCTTGGTTGTCCAGGATTTGGGAATGTTAGTTACATAAAGATTAGTTTTATCTTTCTCGTTCTCCTGTAAGGAAAGTGGGAAAAGTGAAATATAGCTATTTCCGTGTGTAGGAGAACCAAACATACCGATACAAGACTCTTTCCTCAAATTTGCGGCAGCTCAATGAAATAAATATATAAGGTTATGCCATAATCTGTGCTATAATTGCGAGGATATAGCTCTACTAATATATGCAGTTTAATAACATCAAATTCGTAGAAAGCGGCGGTAGTATAGTCCTTTGTGAATCGCTTTATATGCACAAAGTGCCATTGTACCTATGATCGGAATCATCTACAGACCAAGAGAATATTATGGCATGTTCCAAATAACCTCGTAGGACAATTGTCATGAGCACACGCAGACGGTAATCAGGCACATCGTGAATGTAGTATAAGAAGGATATAAGCAGAGGTTCGATAAGAAAGAATTATTCATGTATGTCTGAAAACACAAGTAAACTGAGAGAAAAATGGGTGAGTCTAACCTAACGAGTGGTTCTTAGGGCTAAATATTCAGCCAGGACGTTCTCCACATTGTGATAGCAATTGGTTTGAAGTATACCTCAAATGCCTGGTGGGATATTCGTCAAAGGTATGGGAGAGTTTTCATCGCAAACTGATCAAATTGGTTTCTCGAGTACAATAGGAATCTACTCAGTGGCGTTGACGGGCTAGATGTTTCAAAACTATAGCGCATTAGGATAACGTACTAATTGAAACACGCCTGCAAACAAGGACAGTGTTTAGGGTATTTAGAGTTAATAGTAATCACGACGAGTATGAGAGAACCCAAACCATTTCTGCACTGCGCTGATTAGGGTCACGCTGAAGTCTTTTCAACTTTGGAAAGACATGCCCAAACAATGTTCCCGATTAAGTCCTCGGATGTGCGAAAGAAGAGTCTCGCAGGAGCCCTTCCTAAATGCATCAGCGTATCACTAAATTAACCAACTTTGGGAAGTTAGCCATTGTGTATATATCGCTGTACCTGCTTGATAAGAAATGACACATACGAGGTAAATGAATAACAATTTCAATAAGCTGGTATAGTCTGTCAGGCCTTTCAATGCTATCAGCTTAATCAGATAGCAGAGTTGTACGTTCTGATGTATTAAATGTTCAACTTTTTGCTGTAATGTTCGACACACCATGCGAGAACGAAGTCATGTTTCATATAATAAAAGAATCGACTTTTGGCAGCGCCTTACCAATTATGTCGAATTTAACTCAGGTGCATGTAACTAGCATATGTAGTATTTGTAAAATACTTAGGGTTATAGTTGATTATGTTTTTCCATCTTGTTATTAAACTAACATCTTTACGCGTTGGGTTTAAACCTGTAGTTAACCTTTTGCAATATATTAAGCGATACACTTATGTCACGAAAGCTTGACTAGAGGGTTGAAAATGAATGTCCACTCAATTAACTTGCTCTTATGCTATTCGGGTTGTCAGTGATGGCTTTTGTTATACTGCTGAATAATTAATTGTTCCAACCCATCTGGAATATTGACGACTACCTAGATGACACCGTGGTCAAACACTTTCATTTCTAAATAGGTGCATCTTCGTATCTAACCCTAAGCAACTGAGTTGTGTCGGGCAACGGTTAGCATGACGGTTAATGTCTGAAGAATCATACAAGAGTAATCCTTGTGAACCTTAGCCAGTTCCCTCACTGGGACCGCTAATGATGAAGCGAGTGAATATTGGGTCTTGCGTACTCGCAAATACTGCAATCCAGCACCGGTTGCGAACTGATTGAGGTCAGCAGGTAAATATAGTAAGGATCGAACTGGGGTGCCAGTTGGACGTTAGCCGGAACCTAAGAGCATAACTGAAGAATATAGAAATTGGCTAGGAGTTTTCCAAATAAGCTTTCCAATCGGTGCTCGCCCTGTCTGCTTGTAGCTATGGTGAATCTGATTCGCAATTCTTGTACTACGACATATTTCCCCTCCAAATCCTAAGTAGAGAAAACCTTATTTCTGAACATCCTAGAACAACTATTCTTTAGCTCCGTTGGGGAAAATGCTTTCTTTGCATTCTAGTCATTTTTTGGACCGGGGAACGAACTGCAGGGCTTCTGTACAACAATAGCGCATAAGAGGTTCTTTTTAACTTCATTTAGTAAAACCATAATATGATGAAAATACTCTGCAAGGATGCTGACCATGTGAAGGTGCGTATATGAGTGTCAATTTCGCTGCTATGCTTACAAGCTGATTCTCTGAAACATTCAGCTGTTCCGAAAGGAGCTTCAGCCGCTTTTGTATATTGCAAGTACCGCCAAACATTTGCCAACCTTTAATTAACTGCGTGGTAATCGAGAAGTTTGCAATCCTTAGATTGATTCAAGTGGTTTATCTTTTAGACTTTTGTTTGTTACTAAGGCCTAAAAATTAGCAACGAAAACAAATGAATGCCAAATACTTTAATACAAGCCAATGCATTAAGTTGACGGCTTCGTTTGTTAGTCTATTCTGTATACTCTTTCTGGATTGAATATTGCCCGCACACTATAATGAATTTTGAATACTGCTTAACAATGGGCAACAAAGTGAATGATTGATAAGTCCTGTAGGATGACTAGTGTGAGGTTTAGAAAATAAAGATGCAATATGACAGAAAAATGTGGAATTAACCGTGTCGCATCGAGTTATTCACATAAGCACATTTGTTGATCTTTTCGCCGCTACTTTTCAGGCAGAGCTGGTCAGTACACTGTTTAACTTGCTTTGTTTCCGATTGCGACGGAAACTGCGTACGTCACATAAAGTAAAACGCGTGTGTGCAATTCAATCCGAATTTAAAAAGCGTGTTGGCAAAATAACGCGAGTTGGAAGGGTGTTCCAAGTTCTGGATACTCGAAGGGGGTAAACGTTTCGTTAGGAATCAATTCGACTGTAGTGCGTGGCCGATGTGAGTTGGTGGTGTCTCATGTTGGTATTGTGGCTGAATTGCAACAAATCGCGACAAACGCGATTAGGAGTAGCCTCTAGTTGGTACACCATGATAAGGTCACAATACCGGCGCCGATGATCACTGTTGTACAAGCCCACGGCTAGCCGTCTGCGTTGGTAGGGGAGCGGAAACATTCCTCCAACGATTTTTGCCACACTATGTTGAGGATTTTCAAGGGCATTAACATCGACCGCACTAGGTCAGTCAGGCAAAAGTCGCCTAATCCACATAAGGTGTTACCTAGGCGTTTAGCGTTTAGGGGAAAATTGATGGCAAGGAACAACTTGGTATGAGGTCAAGGTGTTGACTGGTTCTTCTCCATACATTTTAAACCAGTTTCGAGGAGCCGAGGTTAACAAACACGATTACCCCGAGGTCAATTTCCCGTGAGGCATCTTGTAACTGATGTCGATATTCTTGGTCACGCTGATGATATATACTAACAACTTTGTATTTGGCCACCTTGAACTACTGCCGATTTGCAGATGGTTGGTCATAGGCAATGTCGAGATCTCACCGCAGATCAGTTTAAACGTTCTCTGTATGAAGTCCCATCGGAGCTTGACTTTGTCTGCAAATTGTAGGTAGTACGATTGAAGCTCGCTAGTTAGATCTTTGATTAATACCAGGAATAAACGAGGTCCTAAAACCGATCCTCGGGACACATCACACTGGACTTCAATTGGGTTCGAACTGGAGCTGCGGTCTCTCACATCTAGCAGATGTTTAATGCGGAATTTGATTATCCAACCCAGATTGTGGAGAGGAAGGTAGTGGTCAAGAAAGTTGACGTCGACTCCTACACTGGCACCGACTGACACCGCCCAGCTTGCTCGGAGAGGCAACATACTCGTAGTACAGAAGCGATTTCGGCGGGTTTTATGCTACTGTGATCCTGTAATGGGATTTCTCTCAACGTATCATGTAAGCGCTTCTACGATAGAACCTTCAGATACTTTAGAGAACATCGGAAAATAACTTGATTAGGTGGTTGTTAGAAAAAGCTATATGATTGTCACTCTCGTAAATAAGTGATTATTCCCTGTTTCCACATAGTTGGAATCTGTTGAAAGAACCGAACGAACATTTCAGCGGTTTTTATGGCAGCTGTCTTTCTTTTCCCGTTTTGTCCACACCAGGAGAGCTGTGCACGCCCAAGGACAATATTCTTTTCATCAGATTCGCTGTAGTGAAGGATATGTGGCTTAACGCTGGGGGCGGATTAGCTGTGCCAAAACGGGTGAGAAGACCATTCACTCTGAAAATTACTGCGAAACTGTCGCCGAAGAGTGTTTCATGTCTTTGTGTAGTTAGGTGACAGACTATCTGCTGCAAGTAGAAACTAGAATTCTGCGCCGTGTTCTCCAGAGCCTTTTAATGTGTCTGTAAAGCATCTTATAACTGACACTGAATTTTTTCGCCAAGTATAGCTGATGTTTGAGTTTGCCACTGTGGACCAACTCGGCAAAATCATTTTGTTTTGCAGTGTAAGAATCGCAGTCCTGCATATTTAGACAAGCGTTGTAGGGGCACCAAGCATTTTCGGTTCCGGATCATCAGAATGAACTTCTTCTGCTTTGAGCAGGTAACGTTACTTTCCGCCGCAAGTGACCCAAACCAAGTTATCTGGGTGCAAATTAATTCCCGGTGATGTTGGGGGGTTACTGAGCGCCCTGGCTTCAAAAGTGCGGACTACTAGTGTTATCGATTCGAAGGGGATGATATTTCTGTAAGCTAAATTTATGCAACCGAGATGGATGAGGGCTGGGTTCAATGGGTTAGTAAATGAAATAACAATGTTTCAAGTGTGTAAGCGGTGGTGGTGTTTGGTCATGATGACAAATGGCAGATTTTGTATCTTGAGGCGTGTCTGTTTTCACTTGGCGACAAACATTAACTGTTGTAAACATTCCAAAAGCTGTCGTCTAAATGTCAACCAGAAGACTATGTACAACACATATACCATTCCTTCTTACATCGGATGATGACCTATCACCGGCATAAGACTTTGAAACACTAGGTATGAAACCACCTCGCTTTAAGCTTAAGACAAAGATTTTTTATTGGTAAAAGGCTTATAAATGATTCAAAGTGCGCAGAGGAGCTTCGGATCTTAGATTTAATAGGTTCAGTGTCCGTACGGATAAACAGGATCCATCACTTGTTTATAACAAAGTTGACCTTGAGTGAAAGTGCATGCAAATCGCTCACCTTTGCACTGGTGATTTATTCACTGTATCTCACCGGCATTTCGTCGCACATCTTTGGATCTCTACTTATTCGTCGTGCTTTTAAAAGCTCCACCTTGTGATACCATTTTTCGAGCACACTTCAGTGCATTCTACATTTACCCAGAATTCTAAATTCGCCGATATCTCAGCATCAAAATTTGCGTAGCGTTAACCATCGGAGACATTGTTTCATTTCACTCGATAAACCATTATAATGGCTTTCGAACGAACTGTCACACGTTCAAATCCAACATTGCTTGGAGCAGCTTCAGGTCTCAAGGCAAATTCACCCGGCGCGATCCATAGGCCCAAGCACAAAAATTCTCAATCACACCTTCCTGTAACTTGCCCTATATTCCAGCTGACACCTTTGACTGGCACGCCAGAGATGACAGGCTGCAAGCGCCCAACTGAGATGTGAACACTGTGACCTTGCCGTCAACCTCAGTGATAGAACAACTTGTTACCATAGAGGGTGAGTCTTTCAAATGGTTCGTAACATTTGTTCAACAAGCGCGATGTCCAGTGTGCCACAACCTAAAAACCTATGTGGTTCATGTTCCAAACTTGTTAAGGGGAGCATTCCGTGCCGTAACTGCTGCAAGATTTTCCATGCTAAATGTCTCTGAGTTAAAGCTAGTCAGGTCAAGTTATTAAACAAACCAGCTTCTTCATGTTTCTGCGTGGAATGCACATCTACCCAACTGATAAATGCCTGCTCCTATTATCTCAGAAGTACGACGAAATACTAGCACTTTTGAGGAAATGATGCAAAGCAAAGTCACCACGGTTGGGGTAAGCATAGCGTACTGTGTAACCCAATCCTCCCCCATAAGCGCTGCTCCTATCCTGAGGAGAAGGGCTAGTAACACCATAAACAAAAAGGACCCACGAGCCCAGAAAATCAACTGTTGTTCCAACTTCACATGTCGCTCACAAATTACGAAGGCGGTTCGCAATTAGATCGGAATAACTACAGGTAAGGCTACTTCCAGTCACCCGGCGAAGTGGGTAGAAAAAGCGCAAACCGATACTAGCGAAAGTTGGGTTACGGTCGCTTCCAAGAACAGGCGTCATTTAAAAGTAACATCGCCTCCAACTGGATCAGAAACGGAGGCGCGGAGCAGAGTTTTATATGTGTGAAACATTCTGCTTGAATGATGTGCTACCGTAATCCGCGTTACGTTTGCGCACTTCACCAAACTACAAAGAAATTGAGCCGAGAGCGTTGAAAGTGGCCCTGCAGTCAAAACATATGGTAGCACGGCTTCTAAACAACTGGTACATGTTTCTTTGCAGGCTACCATCTGAGCTTCGGCTGAAGACAGTCGGCAATGTGCCTCCAAACGACGATACGTCACTCATCGACCCAAATACGATAGGATCTATAAAAGAACGATGCACTAGTATTGGGTCTAATGTACCCATATAACCTGTAGCAGATGATATTGACCAGGCACCCTACACTGTACGTAGAATATTAGACACGGGACTAACTACGCAGACGATGAATAAGACGTTGTACCCTTATCCAAGTACACACCGTAAGAACGATTAGTCACTGGACAGTCTCTGGTTGGCGAAACTTTACTTATGAATTGCACAACCACCGAACCATTGCGTCACTCTGAGAAAGTTTCATATATGTTCACTAGCGTCCATGGGCAGCTCAGTAAGGTTAGTGAACTTCGGCTACGTTAGGTTGCGATTGCTTGGGACCTTATTTCTATTACCAAATAGTGGTTGCACCAAAAAGCAGCTGAAGCTGAAGTTGAGGAAATGTCACTCATCTGGAAAGAGTGCCTCAGCAGAGGAGTTAGGGTCCTTATATGGCACCGCAGCGACGTGCAATGTGCAATAGTTGATAATTTGGAAACTCACGTTAGCGACTCATTCTGTTACCATCTCCGACTAAGATACAATGACACATGTTACATAACTGTCGTTTACCGCCCCCAAGGTCCACTCTGAAATGGATAGCCGCTTGAAACGTGTTCTGAACAGCGTAACACGCACTAGGTATAGCCACATTCTCATCTCCAGGGACTCTAAGCTACACGATCTGGTGGTATCGGCCTCATCCAGTGAACAGTGCAAAGAAGAGTTGCATGAACTTATCGCTAACATCCCTTCGTACAATCATGTCAACACGCCAACGAGATTCAGGACAGCAAGCAAACCGTCCACATTGGACCTTGTGCTCACAAATGAAGAGCTCATGGTTGAGAAGTTATTGATGGATAGTCCAATAGGTCTCAGTGACTATGCAATAATAACGTTCAACTGTGTGTTAAGCAGGGTATCCATCTGAACACTCGGAACTAACACACCAATTACACGCTACCATGTATTGAAAGAACTTGTCGATGCATCTGTCTGGGAATCCGCAAACAACAGTCCCTTGAAAACTTTTGGATAGAGTTCGTTGAAAGACTCAGCAACATCTTCAACAGAGTATCAGAGAGCAAGCTCCTTCGTCCTGCAATTATGCCTTCAATTCCAAAGAGGCGGTGCTCGACAATGCATGGCCATAAGAGATGCAGCATGGCGTGCCCACATGGTTAACCCCGACTGAGAGAGTCGGGGTAATTTCCTGATCTATTGCAATCATTACACTGTATTTATTCGTGAGGACAAAGTATCTTATGGGTAGTACCTATCCAAATAATTCCTGGCAAACAACAAACTGCTGCATAGACATGTCAACAATCTTCTTAAAATTTGGATTGGAAACTTTATTTACAAACGGAGAATTTAAGTAAGCGTTACGGGATCACTGTCTAACCACAAGGTTCAATGCTGGGACCGCGCTTATTCCTGGTGTTTATCAATAACCTGGCAAGAGTTATCTCCTCCACTTTCCTGATTTTCTCTAATAATGTTATAGCGGGCCCTTAATAATAATGATGATCATGATCTAGTCCAACATGACTGCTTGCATTTAGAAATGGTCAACGAGGAACCTGCTTCAGTTGAACATAGGTAAGTGCAAGGTGCTCCATCTGCATCACCAGCCGGTGAGCACTTACAAGCTTGGAGACCAAACTTTGCAGATGGCCTCTCAGGAGCGTGACATGGGTCTACTGGTAGAGGAAGATCTCGGGTGTTCAACACAAGCAGAGAAGGCGTCCAAACCGGCAATCAACACTTCGGCCTTCTTCGCAGAGATTTCGCTTATTCTGTACCCTCAAGCGTCACCAACTGCTTAACGCCCATGTGTGACCTCACGTGGAATATGCTATTCAGGCGTGGCAGCCGTGGCAGAAACAGGATCTCGCTGCTCTCGAGACTCCTCAACGGACAGCAATCAAGAACGTCAGGGGCCCCTTTCATCTGTCCTATCAGCTTAGACGGAAATCCATAAGGATGTACAACAGTCGATATCGGCGTTTGCGGAGAGATCTCATAATGGTTTACCAGATTCTGAAGAACCCAAACCACATTTGCTGTCCGCTGTTGAAATTGAACCATAACATTAACAAAAGAGGTCATGGTCTGAAACTGACAATACAGTATGGCCGGTTTGCATATCGTATAAATTTCTTTCTTCTCCGAGTGTGTCAGCCTAGGAACCCCCTCTCCAATTATGTCGTCTCTGCTCCCCATCTGGCAATAGTTAAAAGAGGGAGTTGATCATGTGTTGTCTCATTTGCATTTCATTTTATAACTTGTTAGCCAGGGCGTTACAAAATGCAATCAAACGGTGTCTTAGCAAACTCCCAACCAGTGGATGTAAACTTTAATGCGCGTACATCTCCATCATTCTACACAACTCTATAGTAAGTCCACCAAACGCTTCTAACTTTTTCATGCAATTGTATTTTTGCAGTTATTTTCATCCCATCGGACTTGTCAAGCATTGCTTTTTCCCCCGTACCACACCATTGTTCCAATGATCGATCAATGACTTCTATAAATCATCAATGAATTAAACCAACTTCCTCTAAAACTTGATAAATTCAAAGCTGCACATTTATTTTATCAGAAAGGCTCAACTAATTGGAAGGAACTAGGATGTTACCTGAAAAATCTTTTGATTGCAGTTCAAAACTTTGGATATACATTCACGTGGAATGTTTCCGTGCCGGTTATATAACGAAGTATAAAATACTCTTTAAGGTAAGCATTGAGGTATCACAGATCCAGAGAGGTGTACCACAAGTATGCAGGCAGAAAATGCATCCCAGTGAGCATATTATGCAATCAGTGCCTTATATTATACTCGGCGATTATGTATAAGCTGGGGGCACCTGTAGCAATGTATTGCCGTTACGATTGTTGTGATTGCGTAATGTATCAAAACGGTGCATTGACCCAAATACCTGTGCAAGTATTCACATTCGCTGGGTAAAATAAAATGTTTAAACAACAATAAGCATAACATACAGCGAAGTTGTCTTTAAGACAATCATTTTGAGGAAAGTAGCGTACGCTGGCATGAATTTGAAGTAAATATGCTTGGCAGTTTTGGTTTGTTACAAAAAGCCGATGGGATATCGTGTGTTGGCCGTAGATGAACATTTTCTAGTAAATGTTTAATGAAACATCTGGAGTAGAATGTTCCGTGTGTCGCTCGAGGTTAATTAGCAATCAGACTTTGGTCTATTTTTTCGAGCAGATGTTTCACAAAATACAACACTCGTAGTGTGTTGCATTCCTGTCAATTAATTGTGAAATACCATAAGTGTTGGACAAATTAGTGCACTTAGGGTGGCTGGAAGCGGAGCCCCCACATAACGAACTTTATTTAGATTATCTCGAACAAGTATGATATTGCGATAATTTCGAGTTCAGCAAGCATTATTGGCTTAGTTACAAACTGCTCTGTAGCTCCATCCATAAGGCTTAGCTGGGTAAGTAAAGTGAAACAAATTATATCAAAGCGATTTGTCCGATTACATTTACTACAGAATAGAGCTCACCTTTGCAAATTTTATTGTGAAAGCCGGGTAGGTCTCTCTGATATGTCTCAGGGCTTCGTTGGCAGCTTCAGCTGACATAAAATCAATAAACCCGTAGCCTATTCAATGAAACGAGCAGGAAATTTTGCGTTATAAATCGTTCCTGAATGAAACAAAATTCGACAGTTTGATGGCCCAAGTTCATGCTTCATTGCCAAAAACAAATGTATTGAAACGGGCTGACGGATGCTTAAGTTATAAGTGTAGCAATGTTAAACGAATTACGTACGTTTTTTCGAAGCTATAAACCCTTTTTCAACTGGCTTTACATTTTGTCAGTAAACTGAAGAGTAAGCATTGGTACCACATGTAAAGTATAAGACAAAACGATGATTGTTCTGTAAGTTGATAAAGCGAAAACGTGTCGCAGTATCTGGGCTGCATTCGTGGATTATTGTATTTCATTTAGTTGTGAACATACAAGCATCATTTAGTTTAAACTCAATACGTGAAATCAGGTGTGACCTTTGAGTAGACAAAGTCGCAGTCAATGGTTTGGTCTCCAAATTAGGACTTCTACCACCAATCCTAGTGATCATGAATAATGTGCATGGTGTTAAAAAGGATGAACGGTATGAGCAGAAATCTAGCATGTAATACATAGCTATCGTGCTGCGGAAGTAGTGACCTTTCGAGGCCAGCCAATATCTTCTGAAAGGTTGGCAACCTGGAGGCCAGTGCAGAATAGGTTGCGCTATATCCTGGTGAATTTATCAGTCCCGTGTGTCAGTGGCATAAGCTGTTCGATATTTGGCGAAGATTGCTGGTGCGCGCTGGTTCGATTTCATGAAGATGATCGAGGGGATGCGCAATACTTACAAACCCTGCTAGGGCGAATTGATCGTCTGGCGTGTTTCTGGATTAGTGTATCAATTGTTGAATTGGTGACCTATTGGTTGTATAACCACTTAAATTTAATCAAAGGAGTATATTTGCTGACTGTTACTGTTTGTGCAGAGTTAATTGCTAATCATTGGTGAAGGGTCTTTTAGTCGCAAAGCACAAAGATAAGCATGATTCTAGTGAAACTGGGAAGATTGTGACGCAGATTTCTTCCTGGTCAGGTCGCAGCCAATTAACATACCATATAGCCATGAAAGCTATAGATGGGTGCTTCATTGTATTGGAATTCATCAAAAGCATTCATGTCAATGGCATTCTCGGGAGTCAAAGTCATCAGCCGTGTAGTTGAATTCACTGGATTTTGCCACCAGGTCTTCCGCGAGGGCGAAACACTACCCTGAATAATTGCCAGCCGCAATAGAACTAGGCTCATTCGTCACTATTACCCATATATTCAACATGAGTAGGACATGATTGACGTCCAGATCCACAACTACTCGCACAGACCGTCACCAGTAGAGGCGGTCTGAAAGCTAAGCTGGCGACTTTCAACAGTTGAGGAGTACTTAGCCATGAAAGTGGAGGGATACGCGACCCTGATGTCATCAAGCAAGGAAGAAGACCATCAGATCTGTGTGCAATGCTTGTTGAATGGTTTGAGTGGGAACTGGATGACAAGGATTCCCCCTGATAAACGCAAGGAATTTCTATCTCTACTTTGCAATATGCACAATACTACTGTTCACAAGCGAGCGCAATTCAGTTAATCATTCACTAACTTTAAACAGCTTGGTTACAGAAATGCTTGAATGCCAATAAGATATATACGGCGTCCAGTCCAGACAATACATCGCATGTTCTTCTGTCAAGCCCAACGCAAGTATCATCAAAATGAGTAAAGTCCCGGATGTTTGTAAAAACATGATATCACATTGGGTAGATACATTGCGAGGTGTTTACTGTGGCTTTTAACCCAATTTACTCTATCCAGCGATTAACCTTTCAATTTTCCTTGGCCAATACATACACTATTTATCTTACACTTTTAAGAACACACGTTTATGCAATTCTTCCTTAGTTATGAAGGAAAGAGCGAGCATTAGTGTAACCGTTTCACAATGTCCTACGCTTTGCATACAAAATAAAGGGCTTAATGTGATACATATTTGACTTATAACAATAGGGCGCTGAAATTCTCTTCTTTTCAAATACTACGATACAGCAGGAAAGTTTCTTAGCTAACAACATCGGATACCTCAACGCCAGAATTAGTAAGCCGTGAACTGAAGCAGGGCATTTTAAAAAATTCGCGATTAAAATCTAGTTGCTTATTTGATGTGGATATTACATTGCATTTATTAGCTAGTTTCTTGTCGGTCTTGTGTGGATTTTACCCTGTAGACACAGATCGTCAAGTAAGCATTTAGGCATAGGGCATAAGCTGTGCAAATAGTTCGAAACAAACAGTTGCGGTAAATTACGAACGCAATAATGGTAACCAATTGGTTTGGATGGAAGGTGTTACTGATTCTGTAGCCCGCGCCACTAAAAGTATCCATGCGATTGTTAAGCATTTTGTCTACAAGAACCCTAATGCTAGAGAACATGAGAGTTTTGAAATACGTATTTTAAGTCGGAATACGTAACTATTCATGAATGACTGTCATAATTTGGTTTTCATTTACTGTATAGTCTATAGTTAACATATGGAAATTATGCCACTGACTTGCGGCAAAAATGTGTTGTGAAACCTGAGAAGACAGCAGCGCAGTTGTCAGGTTCACCATACGATACCTTGCTACAGGAATTTTATTAAAATATTGATTTGAGCCGGAATGAAATAGCTGTTAGGCTTAATGTAAGTATATGTAAGAGCATATCTGTAAACTATCCAATGAAGCTTATGGGGTTTGGTGAAATATTGTTACTGGTTGTTATCTGTCATGAAGTAGATGGTCAGTTAAATTACGACTTGGGGAAGGTTCACTCCAATCGGCTTATAAAAAGTTATATTGATTATTGCGCTCTTAGGTCAATGATAATCAAGACCCAACTGAGTGAACGAGCCTTTTAGAATGACCGTAGTCAAAACTGTGTGGCAGAACTACGAATCAGTGGTTTTGTTGCTTTACGTCTACTGCCTTTTAGACACACAATGAAGATAACACACTGAGGAATAAGTGCATGTCATTGAATACAAACTTGTGATTTCCGCTTTCATCTACCTATGTTTCGAAAATGCATATGAGGCTACAAATGGTATGAAAACTGCATTGTTCAAGCAACGGGCAAGATGTCCCTTCACCAGTCTTTGTTCAACAGTGCACGTTCCAACAGCAATCCTGATGTAACCATTGAGACTTACCTCCCATTAAGTTGTTTAACTCTTATGTAATAAGTAATTTTAGACGAGTTATTTGCTATTACTTTAGGGCTTCAGAACAATACTGCCGTCGATCGTTTGTAGTTGGTTCGAAGGGGTAACTGCAGCTCCGCCAAATCCTATGCAGTCCAATATTTTTAATAGAGGCAAACCATTTAGCTTAACACTGAATTTTATCTGGTTACCTTCGAAATGAGTTGCATATTTTTGTGCATCAGCTTTGCAACTACAAACTAACCAAGTTCGTATATCTTTAGACTTAAAATCGGTGGTTTCTCAGGCTGCAGCTACGCTTCGAAGTAGTCATCAATTTGCAAATGTTTGAGAAGTCTCTGCTGTGTAGTTCACTCAGATGTCTGGCGAGTTGGTGCATACATGAGGGATTCCCATTACGGTTTACTGTTAGTGGCAAACTTTCAGGTGGAAATCCAACTTGGTAGTCTGCTGTAGAAAAAACATTCTTTTGTTTATCGTTGAAGTAAATTGCTTTTAAGTATTTGTGATCCGACGGGTTAGCAAGTATTACAGCGTTCTATTGTATGCCAGTGATGAAAGTTTAGCTCAAATGTTGCCAATATTTTAAGACCCATATTCCCGAATGCGATATGTTAACTGCCATAGTCATTGAAAAAAAGCCGGGTATTCGCGATTATTTCTTAACAGATATACCCTTGTGCACTATAGTGCTGATAAAAGCTAAGTTACTTAAAACCACATCTAACTCACCAACTGAGGTGCGTCTATTGACGTATCTGGCTACCAACATAGTTAAAACCTATTACCGCAGAGGTATATATTCGAATGAGAAAGATATCATTCCGCAATGGCTAAATGACCCCGAAAAAGTCGGTTGAAATAGTAAGCATATAATGTGACATTCTGGTCTAACTTTAAAAAAGTTACTTTAAAAATCAAAATTGAGAGAGAGAAAGCATGCAGTAAGTCTGTTCAGATGAAGCAGAAAGTGTGGAGCAAGACGATTATCCAGACTAGGTGGAACGTATTTCATTTTGAGGGAAAAGTTTGTAGCATACAAACCATGAACACGTGAGCGAGCAGTTTAAGTTTTTCGGCTGCTTCCCAACAGACAGACTTGGTTTCCCAGGTGGTGAACATTAACCTAATTATTAAACGTCATTCCTCTTGCTACCTTAATAGTAAGAAGGAAAAATACCAAATATTGCAATGCGTCCAAAGCATGAGAATTAGCAATAATTATTGTCAAAATAAAGCTGCTACTAAAGTTGCACTACTGATGTATGTTTAACTCGCCGCATTCTCGTCAGATTAATAAGCAAATGAGTTACCTTTGAAATGTGATGACCCGGCATAGCACAACTGACCGATTGGTGTACGCTGCGATGATTGTTGAAGCGCCCTGATATTCTAGTTTATGTACTCCTGGCCGTCATGGTGTGAAATCTATTGAGAAGTTCGATCACTTAGAAAACATGTTGAACACGGCTTTAACACACATCGTCAATGCATTATTAGTATTCTGTACTTAATGGTAGATGCTATAAAGTATAAAAGAAGACGTAGGGACAACAAAATTTTTTCCGAGTGACTGATGTGTGACAAAAATTTGTCGCACTCAAGTGCCATAAGTACGTAAATTGTTAATTCAGTGGCAGTTTTCGCTTACTCGTGCTGCCCGGGCGTACTATTAATCAAGTAAGGTATTATTCGGACAAATGGCGCAACGTAGGTCTGATTTTCTTTGTATTTATCCCAGTGAACGAAAACAAGTTCAACTAGGGCGGCTAGCCCACCGAATGTGTCAAAAAGCCCCCAGTAAATCGAGGGTTTACATAAAGTATAAAATTTCTTGATAGACCTAAATTCGAGGGCTATAAAAAAGCGGTTAGGCTGCAATAAAGCTTGGCCAAGTAGACAGTTCACCTGCGTAATCAAACGTCCTTCCTCTTAAGGTTTAACATAGTTAACATTCCAAACATATCCACGAATTCTGTGTATTACCGTTGGATCCAAATCCAGGTAACAGTCCATCCACTTTGAGATTATATCACATAAAAATGCCATAAAATGTTAACAGGATTAATATTACAACGCCGTAATTCTTTATTAGCAATGAATACTGATGGTTTCTATTAGTCTGTGATGCAGTGCAATGGAAGCAACAACGTACTATGCTTCGTCATTTTTCACTAATGCAGTTTAACATTACTAAAGTCTAGTGAAGCCTGTATTTTTTCTAAATGATACCGCTTATTAAGTGGCTTATACAAACAAGTTTGCTTAACTATAGATAACCTAATTACTGCTTATTATCCAACACGCTTTCTTTTTCCTTACAATTCAAATCAAAAACTATCCATATTTGCATTTAACCTTTAGACTAGAAATTTGTTCTGCTTGTAGGCAAATTAGCTCTTTTCTTTCGTGCACGTTCTCATCACAGATTGGAAACAAGACTGTCTTTTTGTATCGCGTTGCCATATTCGCCGTTAAGCGATCTCGATATCAAATCATTTTGCTTAGTTGCATTTTGTGAAAGTTCCGTCAATAGCCATTTCCTGCGGAGTGTTTGAGACGAAGACAGCCAGATCACCAAATGACTTCTGATTTGCACAAACGTTCAACAGCTTAGCATAAATGAGATTAAAAGGTTCAGATTAAAAGTTGCCATCAGAAGACTGCAGGGGGCCGAAGCACGCAGAAGAGCAGTTTGATTAGCTTTTACCTAAATCCCAATGGCAATTTATCTTTCCAAGCGATGTCTAGAACGACGGCAGCGCATTTCGAGTTGATTTATGTAACAGCTTTTGTTGTACAATTTGGTTCGACGTTTTCATTTCAACAGCAAGAAACTAATGTGCATATTTGGTTTCGTACACTGTCATATTGCTCGCATTAAAATGGAAGTATTGTGGTAAATTTGCTTAAACTAATGTGAATCTAACATTTTTCTTGAAATTGTCGGAACTGCTTTTTGTAGATCTCAAGCTGTGATGTGCCTAAGTTCAATGTGTGTACGTCTGTTGTATTCATGGAATTACTAACAAGTAATATTTCGGCACTTTCTTTTTTGTCTCTACAAGTCTACAATAATTGAAGCCGCGATAATTTGCGATTACGGCACTTATAAATCCTAATGTATTTTCGCTTTACTGAGACCCCGGTTTTTCGGTTCAAGCTATAAAAAGCAAACTTCAGAAAATCTATAAGAAGCGCAGCAACCATACTCAGAAGCATCGCGTCACATTGAGGGCTGCTTGCGGAAGAAAAAGCGTGGTGAATAGGAATACCCAGTATACATCGCTTAAAAATCCCTTCACTTATGAGCAACGTTGATGAGATTAAGTGCACAAGCTGCTGCCGCGACTAGTTGAAGCTAGACGTAATTACGCTACAAACGACGTGACTCTATGAAGATGTGGACGACACAGTCGTAGTGAGCAAGGGACTCAATTATTCACATGTCGACACGCCGTGTACGCGCCGAAACTGTGGCTGCCGTTTATCGCTTTTATACACCGCTCGTGATGCAGATCAGAAAAATGTATCTTTATATTTCCTCCACTCATACAAATGCCTAAGTTGAAAATGTAAACCAAGATGTTTATCTAGTTACAACCTATTTTGCTGATAAATATCCACGGTTACTCATCCTGTCCCAATTCCGAAGCAGATGACTTTTAAGATCAGTTTACCACAAATGCCATCGAACACCTTAGGTAATCTGAGTTTTACTGATGATTTCAACAAATGTGATACCACTTCCTACAGACCAAGGGATGCAAACATTTGTAATCTCGCTCACCAGTCTTGAAGAAAAACTAGACCTAACATTTTTTAAAAGTGCGAAGCTGCTTTTGTGTGTAATAAGACACTGGTTGCTAGCTCTTGCTGTCTACCACAAATCAAATCATATGAAGTTTACTCGCCTTAGAAATCACAGGCTTACTAAAAGGCAAGGTTTGCTTCTAAATATTATCTATTACGAAAAATGAATGCGTCTAGTATATTTTTGATTTCGATGTATTTACATACCGTGAACAGTTAACGGGCTACCTCAACTCTGTGTTGATGCCTGTTCTCCACTGGAAAAGATATTCATTCGTGCGGATCAGTCTTCATATTCATGTTTAAAACGCTTGAGTTGAAGTAAAGAGGAATCATTTCAACTTAAAGACCATGCTAACTCAAATCTATTGTTATTTCTAGTAAGCTAGACTTGCGCAGTCTTAATCGCCTATATGTCTAGATCATACTAGGAAATGGTTACTGTCTGCAGGTCACAGAAACAATTTAGTGCCGTCTCTTACATAATGTTATGTCTAGATGTAGATCTTGAAGCACTGAACAGTAACTTTTGTTACTTCAAATTAAACGACTTCTTACTGTACTTCATCCTGCTTGAACTGGCCCACAACCTCTTTAGCTACCACTGATAGAAATACGATACACAACAAACTTGTGCGACTAAATTGCAACCAAGGAACTGGCCCGAAATGGCTGTCTTCCGTTGTGCTCAATATATTTGCCGATTCCTTGACCCAACATCTTGCTTAAATGTATACTTTGTATATGAGAGAATGTAAAATTGATTCCTGTTGAAGAACCGTTAGAATTACTTGAGCCAAAGTTTTGTTTAAACAAAGTCCGGCCGACTGCATGCACGCCATCAACATGGAAGGCGTTTTTATCGAGTTTGAGCACATTGAAAAAGTACTCGATTCAAAGGAAGAAGATTACACCAAACCTACTTTCAAGTGAAGAAATCAATTTTGTTCGGCAGCATTTTACTCCCATAGGTGTTACTTTCTCCTGCTCAGACCAGACGTTTAATGATTAAATCACTGCGCATCTAGAAACAACATTCAGCAAAAAGGTTTACATAAGCAAGAGTTTCCTGGTTGCTAATAGGAATCAGTGCTCGTGAGCAGCCTGACATTTATAGTAGGATTGCACAGAATGAACAAATCAGAATTCTGTGGATAACCACTATAGCCTAACTGGATGAAAACGCTGAAACGTAAAACGCAGTAAAAGCTGCAAACAACAGAAATGCCAATGTAATAAACGTTTTAACATGCGTGAAAAACAGAAAGAAGTAATTTCAATCGAAGCGTTTCCGATTCTCATCTAAATTTAGTCCAACTAGAGCGAGTGCTAAAACTTGACAACGGATCGTGTATTATGCAAGTGATAACTGCGAACATGAGCTTTATTATGTTGTCATCAGTACAAAAACAGGTAAATTAACGATTTGTTTACTGCTCTGGTGCCCCAATCTACACATTACTCTAGTAAATAGAACAAAACAGCCTAATCTTCAATAATGATCAAGTATCCTAGCTATAATCTAACGCAGTGGACTGGTATTTGGACTGGCAATATAAAGTTGATGCCATGAAAGTTTCGAGAACAAAATTTGAGTCATTGATGATTTACTAAGGAAAGCTTTGTTGTCGTAAGTATACAGAAAGTATAACGCGGTTTAGGATTGTAGTGAATCAAGCCTCCTGACTAATCCAAACTACTCACCAGAGTGGTTATTAAAGCTTCATTGTGACACAATTACTTTGTTCAAGGCCGCTAAGTAAGTTAATCAAGAAATGTGTTACATTTAATAAGCAGTGCATTTTATTTTATAGTAAATTGGAGCGAATCTAAAAATGATGGAAATGAAATGAGGAATTTCTTAAAAATAACAATATAAGTTTAAAAATATTTACGCTTACCATGATCTACAAGTGAGATGAGAATAGGTTTGTACAAATACGGTACTTTTTCTATAAACAGCTTCGCATGTCCACGGTACCTACTTCTATTGTGCGTTAACACAGTAATAAACAAACTCTTGTACAGTTTCACAATCGTTTTGGCATCTTTTCATTTCTCGAAATCATTCAGTTTGCATCGTAAGTGTTAAGTACAAAAATTTCTCCGCAGACTATTTAAAAATATTTGACATTTAAGGACCCACTGAGAACTCAGTGTACTCGGTCGGTGACCCTTTCCAAAAGATTTGGAAAACAACTACGTATTCTTTTACAATACAGCTAGAAGCACTAAGATTGCTTGCATAATCGTCTGCCCAGATGTCAACTACTCTGGAATGAATGAGACAGATTTAATCCCGCAGATATTTAGGTTCCCAAGATTAGGTGATCGATTTTACAGTTTAACCAAATGTTTGCAAAAACAGACGGTTCAAGCTTTACGAGTCAAATTAACAAAAATAAAACGCATGCCAAAATCGTAGGCTCTGTCACTCTGTTATGTCTATAAAATTGCTTGTTAGAATTTAATTTTTCACATCATATTGAGCAAAAGCGGAGCAAAGTTAAGTTCAAAACTAATTACCGGTGAATAAATTGGATAGTGTTCAAACAATGCAACCACCACAAGGGGCGACAGAAATAATAAGAATAACGATACACCTCAGAGAATTTCGCCTACCATGCTTTCAGAAACTGGAAACGTTCTCTTATCCAAATTATAAACACAAGGAAGACGCAGAAGTTGCTGATAATTTCCTCCAACCTGCCTGGGCCAAAGACAAAGTACGGGCCGATCTGAACCAGTGGGAATCCATAAGTCAAACAATTGGAATTCAAGCCCAGCAGACTAGTTTGTTTCGCATCGTTCGCCAACCAAACTCTGTCGAACAATGGCGGGCCAAGAATACTTAGGTGAGATTTCAGTCTGGTGACGTAGCGGAGACCGCCCACTTGTCAGCTCACCTATTTCATGATTCGTCATGCGGCGTTCTTATATTCCCTGACATCCCTAGTATTGAGCTACGGCCAAAGAAGCAAACCCAGGAGAATACCGCAAACCAACTGACGGCAGATCAATATTTGTCTATGTAGGCCCCGAAGCCCTCTCCACAACGTGCTCGCCAACACATTGTAAAGGCTAACACACAATTCTCACTCAGCGACAAAGGATGTAGTCCAACGGTGATGAAAGCCCTAGTCTACTCCAAAAAATGGTAGAAAGGATAGTCGGGAGTTGGTAGAAATTACGCACCAAACTGCCATGGGAGAGAGATACGTTTGGAGGCCGTCGAAGCCAGACCACCATTGGCCGATTCAATAGTTCAATAGTGTATGATGGGATAAAAAGCATAACTGTACAAGATCCACAAGATGGATTTGCAAAAAAAAATTAAAATCTAAATGTTTCAATGTGGAACTGAAGTATCTGTGGTTAAATCGTTGCAGTTTATCAAACTGTTGTGTAGCGTTTATCACAAAGCTGAAAGCCTAAGGGTCTTTCGAATGTCGTCATGTCTGGTGCGTTCACCACATATCTTGGTACTGCATTCCAGTGAGAACAGATTCTAAGTGAGTAAAAATACTTTCTGCAATTCAGATGGGAGTGTTGCGTCATTAGTTTCAGGTGGTTGCCTCAGTTTTGTTTGTAAGGGGCTAGAGTCAACAGTGATGTCCATGGATTCTCACTTTCAGTTAATATCCGGTATGTGAGAGTAAGATCTCCGCGAAGCCGTCGGTATTCTAATGAGAACACACCGAGTACACGAAGATGCAATTCATAACTCAGACCGGATAGTCCACGCGTTGACTTTGTGGCTCTTTGGGATTGTTCCAATAGGCGGATGTCTCCTTTTAACCATGAACACCAGGCCTGAATTGCATATCCAACTTCAGGGTGAATGTAGGAGCTAATCAGCATTGGTACTAGCCGCCGCTCAAAGGTGCTGAGAGCTCATCTCAAAAGTCTGTAGTTCAACTTCGTCACACTTGCTGCTTTCGAACATTGGAGCGAGTTGCCAAGACTCTCCTGCACGATTATACCTAAGTCGCGTTCACTAGTCACGTGTTGCAGGACGTGTTGCCCCAAAAGGTATGTGTTGACAAAGCTGCTTGGCACCGTCAGCAGGTGGCACTTTGCAGGGTTCAGTGGGAGCTGGTTCCTTTCTGCCAATTTGTTAATCCGGGTCAGATCTTCCTGGAGGTAGACATGGTCGGATGCTGAGCGAATCGCTCTTCATATTTTAGCATCGTCTGCAAATATTTGCATTGGAGATAGAATGTCTGTTGGGAGATCATTAATGCAGACTAAAAACAGTAGCAAACCGAGGACGGATCCTTGTGGTACACCACTGGAGACGCACAGGCTTGCAGAGTGAGTGTCGGCTACTCTTACATTGATTTATCTGTTGTGTAAGTAGTCTATTAACCAGGTGATCAGGGAACCCTTGATACCCTAGTTAGTATGCATTTGGGGGAGAAAGAAGTGATTGACCTTGTCGAATGATTTGGGACAATCCAAATAAATCATAGCTATGGGGACTCCTTCATCAACCGCCCTGGTCCATGAGTCCTGAGTAATCAGTAAATTGGTGAGGTAGGATCGTCTGTGTCTGAAACCGTTTTGGGCTTTATAAATTATTTGTTTCTTTTCAAAGTATGGTGTCAGTTCATTCACGATTACCCATGCCATCACTTTTGATAAACGGGAGAGTAATCAGTCGGTAGTTGATAGAATGCGATCGCTTACCTCGTTTGTATATTGGAGTGACTATTCCATTTTTCCACTGAAATGGGACCTTATGGGAGTTAAGCAGACCCTGGAAAAAGATTGCAAGTGGTGCTGATATGGTGGGAGCAAAGGCGTTCAGTACTTTTGAGCAGACCACGTCAATTCCAGGGGCACTGTACTCCCGGTGAGAATGTTTTGGCTTGCAACAGCTGCTGGAGTAAAGGGGACGCTGGATAAGCCAACAATATTTGTTGGGAGTTGATATGGCGAAGGTTCCATGGTATCTGTAGCTACCGAGCCAAGCAGTCTCCAGCCCCGCTGTCAGTATTTCCGGACTGGAGGGCAGTGCAACTTCTAAGCACCCCTAAGAGGAAGGAATTGACATTCAGCCGCCATTCGCTCCGGCAACGACCCAAAGTGGCCCCGGGCGGTAGGGCAGAAATACATACCAAATGCGGTTGTCAGCTGGCTCCAAAACGGTCAGCGTAAAGTCTCGGGAAACGATTCTGCGTTCAGATGCAATCCATACATCCATTGCTCTCAGTTGCTTGTGTATAAACGTTAGATCCATTCTCGACAAATCAGCTAAAATTCGAGCTTGTCAAGCCTTAATTTGTTGGGATCTTAGCAAACCAATTGTTACATGACTGAGCAATGTGATTGCCTAATCTGACCTTACCCATGAGCAACGACTCACTCACTAAGGGAGGCGGTATACTGTTTTGCTACCCTACCAACCTACATGTGTCGACTGCTCAAACACTCTAAAGTTCAAGTCGTGGACGCCTTATGGTGCTGCCTACACCTAAGATAGGGCGATATATGCCTGACGGCCATTGTATACCGCGCATCAACGTCAACTTTAGTAATGGACCAATCTATATGTTTTACTATGAGAGATTTACCGACACGATCTTACAGACATGTTATCGTGGTATGGGACTTCATGCTGCACGACCTACAAGACCCCGGACTTTGTCGACGAGCCATTCAAGGTAGAACTGCGATAGCTTCTCGTTGGTTCACTGCTGTTCAACCACGTCACTTTAACGGGTTTCAGGACAGAAACATACCGACTAGCTTAGACCTCCTTTTTACCGACGAGAAATTAATGATCGACGAAGTAATAACGTGTCTTCCTTTAGGCTGCAGAGATCCCGCGACACGTGTTTCACCACATGCGCTATGCAGAGTATTTTAAAGAAAGTACCGAGGAATCTCACGTCATAACCAACTATGATGACCTGTCCGAACGCATTGGTGCAACATGCTGGTCTTTCCTAGTCAAATGGTCCCCTGAGGGGGCCCACGGAGAATATGTCAACAGCTTCAACAGACTCGGAGCAACCACACAAGCAACGATAATTTCCCGCTCCAACACAATGAAGTAGTTTCTAAGGAGCAGGAATCGTGAATGCGTAGTAGGGGGGCCTCGAAATAGCTCGCCATTGCAGCGCCTCCGAGCATGGACGCCTGAGAAAACTACATAACACAACGGAACCACTGCGTCGAACGCGTCCGGGAGGATAAAATAAAGAACCAACAAAACCTAGTGATAAAACTTTGCAATCATCCCAAGCTGTCATACGGGCAAGTAAACCAACTTCGCAGAGTTAAGCGTGAAATTCCTACTCTGCACGCGGCATGCGGCTTGGCATAAATGGCACAAGAAACGGCTAACTTTCTTGGACAGCAATTCGACCGTGTCTTTTAAAGTGTACTATCATCGCACATTATACCAACGCAGAACTTGATGTCCTTAGGTCCTAAACATATATCATTTAAACTGCAGCTGCACTGAAACAGCTGGTGTTCCTGCGCGAATACAGCTCTCTGTGTACGGACGGCATTTACCCGAGAGCGCTAAAAGTTGCTAACATAAGTTTATGTGAACCGTTAACAATACCAGCGATATCTTAGCAAGGTGCACATCCCCAATAGATCGAAACACGGAATCATCACACCAATCTGTACAAGTAACGGTCGTGCAGAACCAGCGAATAACCTGATAACATACGTACCAGTGATTTTCAAAAGCATGGAATCTATTAAAGCCGAGGCACTCATGATACATGGAGAGCAAAAAATTGCTCTTTCCGGAGCAGCACGCATTTCGCCAATATCGGTCCTGTATATCAACTTGCTGATCGCTTTTGAGTGCTGGAAGAAATCTTTGGATACTGGTGGACGAGTAGATACTGCCGATCTAGATTTCTCGAAGATATTCTACCGACTGAACCATCGCCTTCTACTGCATATGTTTCAGAATTATGGACTCGGCGATCCCGTACTGGGTTAGATAGGCGACTCTCCCGTTCAATGTCAGCAAAATGTGTGCGTTTGTAGCACCCAGTCGGAGCCAAGCGAAGTTCTGTGTGTCGTACCTTGGGGTTCGACAGCGTAACCCGTCTGTTCCTTCTCTTGATTTATGAGTTTGCAAGAGTGGCATATTCAAACGTCCTACTTTTCGCCGGTAATCTAATAAGATGATATTATATCTCTGCAGTGTTTGATTGCACAGCCCTATAACATGACATGTATAAAGCCTAAATCTGGTCTATCGAGAACATGCTGCAGTTTAACGCCACCAAATTACAAAGTTATGTGGATACGCCATCAGAGTACTCACAGCTTCCGGCTAACGCCACAAATTTTACAGCGGGCTTCTCATGAGTACTATCTAGGCGTCCTCGTGAAAAATGACCTAGGTAGTTCGAGACAGACTGGAAAGGTATTAAAATAGGCAACTTGGAACTTGGGCCTCCTTCGTAGGGCTTTCGATAAGTTCGAGACCTCAATTTCTCCCTAAATAATTGGTCCGTAGGTGAGGCTGTGTGCTGCATACGCCATCCAAACGCGGCAGCCATGGCAGAAGCGTTACATCACTGTGCTCGATACTGCACGATGCAAGACAACAAAGAACGTCCCTACCCCTCAGACTGGAAACTCTCAAAATGTACAGTGGACGTTATCGGCGTTTACGGGGTATTGGTGTATTAGATCCTAGAAAGACCCAAATACTTATGTCACTATCTTATGAAACTCAGCCAAAATTTATCTCTGCGGCGTCACCAGTTTAATTTGACCACGCAGTACAGTTGACTGAAATGTAGACGAAACATTTTCTTTCTCCGAGCCTCACAGCACTGGAACAACTTTTAGGCGCACGTAATTGCTACTTCAACTTGTCCCAATTCGAAAAACGCTATGACGATACACTACTTTATATAGCTAGTGATAACCAGGCGAGGATGTTTGAGCACAACAAACAGTTGACGGTGTCATACGCCCCCTAAACAAGAGGCTGGCATATGTGCTAATGTAAACCCTTTGGTGAGTCAAGTATTTCACGCATACTTTTGCAGACGGTATTTTGTCTTGTAACTTTTGCTATAACCATACAAGGGGAGGTGTCAAGTATTCACCTATACACTATACACGTTAGCTAGAGTTGGGAAACACCTCAGCTACTGTGCCGCAATACCAAAAGAAAAAGGGAATAAAATGCAACAGGTGCCAGCCGGCTGAGCTACCGGTAACGGATGGGCATCATTCCGGTAAGTTAACTGCCGGCTACTATGCAGCGGAAAAAATAACTTACTATGCAAAATTATAAAATGCTAAATAATGCGAGCATGCAAAATGGTAAAATGCTAAATAATGAGCGAATAAAATGTTAAATAATGAGATCCTACTCCATTGCTCCATATGATTAGCATTGTGTTTAATCTAGTAACTCTTCATCTTTTGACTCGTGACCAGCGAGCGGTTCTATTGATTTTGCACCTTTCCATAAACGGAATAATGCAGTAGGAATTTTTATGAAAGCTTTGTAAATGATGCCACTTTCCAATTCACGACACATGCACGCCGCGCTTTGTACTGCATGTTTTCATTGAAAATGTGCTCGTTTGGAGGAAGAGTTGTGCCTTGCAGCTAGGCATTTTGTTTTAAATGAGTGCGCTACGAGCTCCAGTTCATCGACACAGGGCTTGCTAGGTTCAAGAGGCTGAACACTTGGAAACATCACCGACACAATCGGAAGTAATTCAGCGTGAATGAGACCCAGAATACTTCAGATTATACTTTTACTTGCATGTATGCGCAGTGAGATATATCGATATGTCAACATTGCGCTTAGTATAGATGATAATAGTTATGCTCATACTAATCTGCTTTGTGTTACAACACAGACACTGTACTACTTCATTACGCAAATTCTCGGATACTATTGATCTTACGTAAGTGGGGTATACAACCAAGCTGCTTACCAAGTACATTTGATCAGTCTGTCCATTACTCAAAAGTTGGGCGATCAGTCCAACCTGGTCGAATTTCCCAATGTTTTTTCTTACTATGGCTTTTTATGTGTTACAATTGACAAGTAATATTAGTTATAGGTAGCTTGTTCTGTTAACGCTACCACTGTGTGCTTCATGATGGTTGTCATCAATTGTGCTTCGCTTCAATGTAACCGACGTTGTGTGCTAAGTATTATGTTGGCAAAGTCAGATAAGGAAACTGAATTAAAAAAGTGCCTACAAAACCAATATTTACACAAGTATTCCAAGCTGGTGTAAAGTGCCTACCTGATTAAGATATATTCTCAGAATATGGCGTGAATCAGATTTCGGAACTGTTTTGTTGATCCGATTTATGTGTTGCTCCTTTTGGTTTAGTCAGAATATATCAATCAAGATGACCAATCAAACATTTGGTGAGCCCATCATTACTGTTTGCAAACGAGCCATAATACAATTTTATGTAGGTAACTGATGCATTACTCATCGTTTTTAGCTGTAATTTTTGCTTTTAGTCAGTGTCTTTTCGTTTCCGTCAAGCTAGTAGTTGCCTTTGCAATGATGCTGATTGGATAATGTAATTGTGCGTTTACAAACTTAGCAATATCAGGACAAATTGGCCTCAAAGCAAGTGCTGGTTCTCAAGGGCTGTAAAAACCTTATTTGACTGTTGAGCAGTGTTATTGACGAAGCATCAGGTTACTTGCTCATTTCCCTGTGCATTCAGTTCGGAACAACCGTCGGGTTGATTGAGTTATCAGTACATCTACCTACACAACCTACTTGTGCATTGGTCCAAAATTTGTAAATAACTTGTTGTTTTTTTTGGAAAGTTGGATACTGTTTAAAAACTAGATTGGTTTTATTGTAATATGTTCATATTTAGCTCGCTGATCATCCTTCACATAGAGCCACTTTGTTGAATGGAGTTTACCCCAACCTATGGTTCATTGATAGTGCTCCAAGGTGTGGTGGATCTGGCTTGTCAAGCGTTCTAGTTATAAAAACCAAAAATATCTAACAACACGTGTGTAGCGGAGATGGCTTGCTATCAGATAAAGTCATGGCTTTTCGCTTAGGCCTATCAAAGCGTTATATTCCAGCAGCCTGATGATGAAAATTTAAGAAGCATTGGGCATTTATTTGAACACAGAGTAAGCAAAGGTTGTATGAAATGAGTAATCAGCCACTAGCTTCTAGTAGCCGACAAGCCCCGAGTTCCATATGCTGTCCTGAGAGCAGACAACCTGAGGGCTTACGGAGGTGTCCCATGAGTAACACGCTACATCATTTTGCTCAGAAGGGTAGTATCACTCGGTTTGACGAATCAATGAACTGTTCCAAATTGTGCTCAATTCCTCCTGCTACATGCGACTTCATCACATATCAGCTGTTACTTTATTATCAATCAGCGTTTTGCACTCCCTGATTTGGTTTCATGGACATGTTCACGTGCTGGTTGCGTTGATATGAATGGAGTTCAACCATTCCCTGTCCTTCATCACCGATCTTCGTTCCGTGTGGAAGGCTTCAACCTATGGACACTTGGGCAGAATGATCAAGGACAGGACTAGCACATACCATGGAGGCGCTTGATTGATGTTTGCAGCCTTTCTGGAACCTAATAGTGGGATCCCAATACTGTGCTTAAGTGGACACCTCCTCCGAACATGGTGGCATAAGGTGTCACCTGTTCCTTTCTAGTGACACAGAAGCAGATGAAGCCGGTTTGGCTGGTATGGCTGCAGTATTAGATAACGAGGATAAGAGAGAACTATGGGACTGGTCCCCAATTAACGGCCGAATTTGTGCAGTCCGCCATCGGGCTCATGTAAAGTCAACAGGTGCCGCAAGCCGTGACGCAACTTGTTTACAAATTTTGCGTATTATTAACATAATGGTAGTTTTGACCCGGTCAAAGAAGATGATAGCGCTTAAGAATCGCTTAGAAACCAAACATATTTAACCCAGCTGGAAACTGTTAAAACAAGTGTTTATAGCCTATCACCATGTGAAAATGACGTTGATGGCCATCTTCTTGTTCCAAGTCAGCGGCTAAAATGACGCAGCTGAACTCGTCGTATTGTGCGAAGACTAACAGGTGTTGCTCTAGCGCACCAAATTTATGTGCAATAGGTAAGTTTCGGCAACTTCTGATGTGGTCTCAAATTAATCACCTATTAATTAGGTTTAGTTGGCAGGGTAGCGTAGTGAATTGACCTTAGTAGAGCTAAGCTAGTGGTCGTCCAGTAATGCATGGATCGAGTATGTCATCTAAACGCAGATGCAGTAGACGCTGGGTTCAATAACTTCATAGCAAAACCTCGGGATGCTTTTGAGAAGCTTCGACAGTTGTAGTGCTGGCGTGACACTACTCGTGCTTCAAAGGCATATTTTACAGCGAAATCTTCCGTTTGGCTTTCTTGTACAGTTGCAAAATTTGACCCATCAGATCAAAACATAGAAACCACTAGGATTACTTTCGGGATACGCAGTACACAGAGTAGGTGCAGATGACCTGGCAAATAAAAAGTGAACTGTAATCCATTCGGGAAATTCTTCAGTTATTTCAACTCACAGTCCCCATATCAGTACACAAGTCATATGGGTTATCACAGTATGGCTATAAGTATGGAACTCAGTCGATTTCACTGGAGAGTGATGATTTCCATGACAACGAATGTGGTTTAAAGCAGCAAGAGAACGTTGAGCGATTGCGTGCTGCACTTGGTGATGATGCGCCGTGGAGAATTACCGTGTTTGCGTGGTTTCACGAATTCAAGCGTGGCAGGAGGTCCCTAGATGAGGAGCCACGGTGTGGTCGACCTCTGGAGGTCACCATTGCGGACGTCATTGCTGTTGTGCAAGCGATGCTGTAGGTGGACGCTCGGGTGATTGTGATACAGCCGGAGAAAGCCGTCGGAGTCTCATCAGGGCCAATCCGCATCACCATTAGGAAAACCTCGGCCTCAGAAAGGTTCGCGCACCCTGGGTACCACTTAGCGCTGTGAGAATCAGAAAGCAGATCTGGTGAATTGGCGCCGATCTACGCTTGCCAGGTTAGATGGTGGACGTTTTATTGCTGTTTGTGAGATCCTCATTAGTGATGGGACCTGAGTTTACAAGTTCGACCCAGAGACCAATCAGCAACCGGATGAGTGGACGGCCGTTTGTGGATGGCCACCTCGGAAATTCCGGCGTCATCACGGTGTGGCCAAGCAAATGGTGGCTGTGTTCCTGATCAAAACCGGTCATGTGCCTACTGTACCGATCGTACGACAGCGCATAATCACCGCAGACTGGTATGCCACCCACTGTCTGTCCCAAGTGCTGGAAGCTGTAGCCAGGCGTCGTGCAAGGACTCGAGCACAATGGACCTTGCTGCGCCACGCCAACGCGCATAGGTCTGACGTAGTTGCAGATTTTCGGGATAGAGAACGCATCCAGGAAGTTGAGCATCAATCCTAAGGTGAAGACTTGGATCCGTGTGACATTTGGTGATCCCAAATGTCAATTGCATGAAATGTGGAATGCTCTGCGAGTCTCCCGAAGCTGCAGTAGAGGCCTTTATTGAGCTGCTTGTAGGGTTACTCGCTCCGGCATGGTCTAGCTGATACTCCATGTTTTGAGCGCATGGAATAGCAGGAACGTTGGAGGAGAGTACTTCGAGAAAACATAATGCCTATTTGGTTGCGAAAACTAATAGTTTTGTGCATACGAACACTTATCGCTCTTCCCTCGTACGGAGAATTGGAAAGTAGATGTATGAAAACAGTTTCTCATCTGTATTGCAAAGTCAAGCTTAACCACCTGAAGCTGGAAACAATTCTCACTCTTCAAGAATAACCTTGGCCGAACAGAGGCGTTTTAATCATGCGATCCACCCCGCGCCAGTGTTCAGCGCTCGTACTTCGCAGTTGTGCTATGATCATGACGTCAAGTCTTACAGAGCCTAATTGACCAACTGCTCGACTAGGTGAGGACGAAATGAACGTGAGGCAAATTAGCTGACCTAACAAGTAAGGTGATCAACGAAGTCGGCCTATGAAAACCACCTACGTGGAAGAAACCAGTCCTAGGTTGCTCTTGTTCCCCTTACATAGACTGAGAGGTTTGAAGATGGATGTTCGTCCAGACCTGGATCCGCTGGATGGAGAATGGTTAAAGTCTGCTCGCAATGCGTTGAAGAGAAGAAATCGTGAACGAGAGCAGACATATATGTCGCAACTTTTCCGCTCGCTTCCAAGATTCCACCCAGCAGTATAAACTGGTTGCCTACAATTTAGGCATTACCAGGGGTTTCTGCTGCGGCTCTTTTATGGCCTTTACAGTTCCATGAACAAGCGCGATGAACTCTATAATTTGCTGTATCGTGGCTGCCAGACCCAGTGGGAGTTGCATACACATGGTTTCATTCTGAAGTGATTGCACAAAATGTCCAGCGCACTGGATACTCATGCTTTCTCTGAGATAGTCACACGACTTCTCGAAGTCTCGACTTGCTGTACATCCAGGTATCTTTGCGTGAAAGGCTTATGACCATCTACAGAAGCGAGGATCTTTTGTGTGAGCGGCGTTGGTGTCTGAATTATTTCAGGTATGGAGAGCTGCTCGTGTGTACAGTTTATCGCACTCCGCTTGGCCGTTGCTTAGAGTGGCTGCAGAATTTCCGAAGTCAAAGGGGTCCATTATACTTCTTACTCACTGGTGTTTTCAAATAGCTACGAGTACGCCGGTCTGAAGTTCGACTGGTACCCGGAGATTTTGAGGTCGAAGCAAAGTACGTGGACATGATACATGAACGTGGAGCAACGCAATATATATACCAGCCGAGACGTGTAAAGCCACACGCGGCTCCACTGTGCCTAGAATGATATAAACATACTGTGGACAACATCTGTATGACGAACAGGTCTTGCGACCAGTAGGAGCAAATGATCACCTAGTGCTCATAGCCAGTGAAAAACTATGTTTACAAGCTTGCCGTCCGTTGGTGTCATTTTCCATCTACTGGAAAAATTATTTCTACGGTCTAACTCAAGCGGCAAGTCAAACGCATTGGTCTCTGTCGCAGGATACATCTGTGGACTGTTGTGAAGGAGGGAGTGACACTACTGAGTTCTCGGCTAGTGCCCCTGAAATGTCGGTAAGTTGGACCAGTCAAGCCACATTGGTTAGAAAAGGAGTATAGCACAATGGCTCGACCGTGGCTACAGTTCTAGGAAAACGTCCAACTCCAGTGCTCTTCCAATGACTACGATGAGTATAAGAGGCAGCGAAATATTTGAAATAGCGCCAGAACGAGCAAGTGCCGGTATTATGAAGAGCAACCCACAACCACTGCAAAGGCTGCGCGAAAAGTATTTTTGCTTACTTGCAGCGTCAGCTCAAACCGGTAGGTGATCTACAAGTGCCAGAGTGCTCGGACGGACAGTATCTAACCTCCAGCATTGAGCATGCGTCCGCGCTCGTCGCGTACTTCGATTCCATATTTGCTAGCGACGAAGTGTACCGCGCTTACTGAACTCCACAGTCTGCTTTTGAGGTGTTGGAGAATCAGGTCAACTACTTGACTAGCTAGCTGTACCATATCCGCTGGCCCCGACAGAATGCACCTACTGACCCTCAAATCCCTGTCGATCCTCATAATCTGCCGTGACTAACTTGTTCAATAGGTCACTCTTCAGAGATTTCTTCCAGAGCGACTGGAAATTCTCAGTAGCGTAGCTGATTCGGAAAAGCGGGGACTACTGAAAGTAGAAAATACAGACCAATCTACCTAACACATCTTTTGGCCAAGCTTGACGAGCAGGTTTCGAAGAAGGATATGTACAGCTTCTCTAATCAAACCATCGGCTGACGTCCGCACAGCCCGCTTTTGCTAGGTTTCGCATACACTACCACGTGCTGGTGAGGAGGCGAGTATTGCTGCATGCAGTGAACGAAGGGAGATCTGTCGACGCAATCTACATTGAATTTAGCAACGCGTTCGTTAAGGTAAGCCAGGAGGTCCTCCTCGACAGGTTGCAAATGCGGTGTTTGTGGATCTCTGAACCAGTGGATATTGGACTTACTGGTTGGGTGAAAGTGGAGTTAAAGGTAATTGGTCATCTAACCGACTGTTAACCCTCAACTAATGAAGTACGTTAAGGAGCGGTGCTAGGGCTCACTCTGTTCCCAATCCACAGAAACGATCTGTCTTAACCTTTTCGGTTGCAGTATCCCCTGTTTACGGAAGACTTAAAGAGCTGGATAGTGAATAGCACCCCAGATGACTGAGGCCTAAGATAGCAAGAGCGCAGCCGCCTCTGCATGTGATTCGCAGAAGTCCGCTTCCCAATCAACTTAAGCAAGTCGGTATTCATGAGCCTGGGGAAGGACGGTGTTGCCCGAATATGCACCACTGATGGCAATTGCTATATCCCACGCCTTCCGTGAAGGACGTAGGTGTACCGTAGCGCTGCGACGTAAAGCCCGTGCACAAACAGGTTATATCGTGACGGACTGCGCATAACAGCAGCGATCGAATGCAGCTTGGTCTGCAGAGGTCACACTTACCCCTTCACTTTCAATACAAGATAAATATTAGATTACGGCACGCCCACTTAGAGTCCAACTACCCGAAGCCAAGCACAGACCATCGAGCGAGTCCAACACTTTGGTACCAGACGCATCACTGGTTTAGGAAGATTACCGCAGGAAGACCGCTGCGAGAAACTAGGACTACAACTTTTCCTATCGTCGGATTCGAGTCAGTCTCATCGTGACCTACCCCAAATTACATCTCGGTAAACCTCCAGGCTGAAGTTGCTGTCTCAGTTACGAGCCCCATGCAGAACACGCGGACACAAGTACAAGCTTTTGCTCCTGGGTATAAAACGATTACCCCACCTCCTGTGATTCAAACGGAGGGTGCTAAGTGTTTGAAACAATCTGCCAGAATAACTCGTGGAGGACAAATCTGTGCAACAAACAAAAAGTTGCTAAACACATTTTACCGCCAGCCGATTCAGAGAATTAGTGTACATTGGCAATGGTAAGTCACATTTGTGACTCCAATGGTGCTGTAATTCAGACATTTTTAGATACGACGTCAGAATTTGAATTACGCTTAGAGTATCAACTGGGGGCTGACACGTTTCAAATATTTTATTATATTCCGATGGGCTTTGGCCAAGTTCAAATACTTACTGCCCACACAATGCAATATTCGGAATGCAGAACGGCTCTGTATTCACAGTTGGCATCATGTGTAGCGGGGACACCACGTGAGCAATGAGCGCGTTTGGCTACGCGTATTTGGTTCAGAAAGGGCGAATCAGCCGATAAGTGCCACCGTTTCACGCACAAAGCTCCGACGGCTAGTTCCTGAGTTACGCATAACAGTGCAACGACTCCCTCGGTATGCTTTGTTTGCTCGACCGAGGTGTTGATGAAAAAAGAAGAGAGGAAGTCGACCGATGATTTGGTCATGAGGAATGGAGGTCTCCACTCGGAAGTTGGCCTCTGTTGTTGCTCCCGATTTAGGATCCCAAGGACAGTGAACGCGTTTGATCAGACACACTGTCGGGATGGCCAAGAAAAGACTTCATTGTGGTTTTTGTTGTGTGATTCTTCGGCTGTTCACCACCAGCTGGCCCTTCCTCTCTAACCACGAGCTCACTCTTAACGCGTGATATGGGATAATGCATAAGGTTAATTAAATTAATTTTGTTTTTTGTAATATTTAACAAACCACCATTTTTGCACATGGTGATGGTGTGGAGGCACAAGCGCTAATATATCTCTCGTCACCGTCTAATATGCAGAATGAATGTGATAGTGAGGCCAGTATTTTGGAGGGGCTCCGTGAATACTACGCAGCCAAATTGATGCCAACAGAGGCTTCAGGTCCATGGGTAAATTTAAGCCATCAATCCTCACTGACAAATGCATTCCCCTGCAATTTACTACGAGGCATCTAGCAACATTGAGCTTCCTTCCAGTCAGGAAGGCTGCGATTTCGCTCAGGAACCTCTGAAGGCCTGGAGCTCTGTTCTCACTCTGAAGCTGTTGGATCGTCGCAAAATTATCTTCATTTGCATCAGGTCACGATCAATAACCCCGTTGTCCAGAATCAGATCAAGCAATGCCTGTGAGACAATCGTTAATCTTGGGGGCCTCAGGGTGTATTAGAGATGGGACTGCTGATCTCTGATAATACTCGTAATCTTTTTTAACCTATTTTGTCCAAAGGCCACAGGAAGCTTGGTTTTACTAAGGTCATCTACGAAGAGGATGCGTCATCATTCGCTAACGTACGGCGGGGCTTGGATGAATAGTCTAAGCACTTCCAATCCCAGTTCAATCATCGCTCAACCGCTGCTTTTGTGCCTAGTGCATGCAATTGCCGTTCATGCGTACTGTCTCTGGATGCACGCAGGGAAGCAGATTTTTGCCTTGCGGTTCAAGAAACTGAACGCCTCAAGGTTGCCAGGACTGAAAGGCTTCTTCACAGCTTTTGTGAGCAGTGGCGCAGTAACCAGTAGCCAGCGGACTTTATTGTTCTTCAAATTTTGGCACGAAGGATATGTGCCTTCATTCTATGAAGAATAACCATTTTTCGAAATTTTCAAGGCAAGTGCTCGCACTCCATGCGTTAATCACTGTGAGCATTATGATCGCCTTTAAGTTAGCGGCAGCTATTCTACTTCGCATTACATCCTCAATACATCAACTATCCTGGCGTGAGAACCAAGTTGGCCTCCATCTTGGCTTTGAGTGCGTGGATCAAATCTTTCTGCTCCGTCAACTCCTCGATCAACACCACCCTTAACATCAAGATTGCATTCGGATGGGTTTATCGACCTCAAACGAATTATCTAGTATAATGTTTAACGTTCCACTACCTGCCTTTGCAATTTTGTAGTGTACCTTTGTGTAGCATATTTTTGTACTGCGGCACATTAGCTGATGTGTGTTTCTCATCCTCAACCAAGGTATATTGATGATGATGAGGATGGGTATATCGAGGTGCTATATAACAATTTCTACTAAGAAAAGAGGTCTAAGATAAGTGCATGTCCGTTCTCTGTGCGCTATATCTTTATTTCACAGGTACAGTAAGAGTTTCCGCAAGCTTTCCTGGTCCTGTGCTATCAGTGGTGCTGTGGAACAGGTTTTTCTGTGTCCTTGTTTCTCATCCGTTTTGTAAACCTTGACATCCTGTCGAGGGCACTGGAAGTCTTCTAATCCTTTGGCACAGCTCATAACAGTTGCGCTTTCGCTTGAGTTATGTCACACGGAGGATATCGTCTTACTTAGTGACGAACGGAGAAGTAGTCAGCTCATTCGGAACTGTTTGGTGGTTACGGTATGCTGTTTCTTGCTACATGTAATGGGCTGCTTTAGGATTAACTCACACTCGTCTCAGTGCTCCCCCTTGTTGATACACAGCTGGAGTAGTTAGATAATGTTGTGTATATGTGGGCGCTGGGTTGTTGCTCGTCGTATTGTTGCGAAGGAGGCTTCTATCTTAATCGCTAAAGATCGGTCAGCGGTTGCCAGTCTGGGGAGCTTTGATGCCGTCTGCATATCTCCACCGCGTCAACGGGCTGTGTGTACCAAATCTTTGTTGACTCCGTGGTGTTGTATGGTAGCGACTTCTGGTCATTGCTAGTGGATAACATGCATCAGCTCTGTGCCTTCGACGGTGGATGTTTGATGAGACTGGCTCGTGGTAAAGACTGCGCCGAGTTCACAGTAAAGAGGTCAGAATTCTCATCCTGAGGGATGTGAGTATTTCTTTCAACTACCTGCTTTTGCTGTGCTAGTTTAGGTAATCAAATCACGTCATGTTATCGGGACTTTTGAGGCTTGTGCAGGAGTATCCTAGAGCCCACAGTATAGTGGGCAGGCTGTTTCTTAGACAACAGTACACGAAATCGCTGACGTCAGGATTAGCCACCGTTGGACCCATGCGTCTTTGCTTCCAGAAGCCTAAGAGTGAGCAGTGCCATTGTTAACACGCCTGACGCTATGTTTTGCAACCGGAAGCAGTGAAAAAACTGTGCAAAATTGGCTAGATTCATCTGCTGTGATATTTGGAAACAATGAAACCGGAATCCATAGGCTTATGCTAACCTGATAAAACGTTTCGTCTCCCGATAACAGAATTTGTTCTTCCCTCTGGTTGCCATGATTTCAAGGCTCCGTATCTAGTCCTGAGACCGTTTACATTGTCTACATATCTTTCATCGTTAGTCTTGGAAAGACATAAATGTTTCTTCCAGCCGTATTAATTGTATAAGACTTTTGTTCATCGCGTCTCGCTGACAGACACATCATGTGGGTTACGAACCTGAAGCGGAATCTGCTAGCTTTGCTGGAGTACAATATACAAGTAATATTTAAGCTGGGTCATTTAAATGCTTAAACACCAATAAACTAAACAAATGCTGCAGTGTCTGAGCGTTCGAATTGTTCACAAATTTCATTATATACACACAATATCACAGTGATTGACAGCTGTTAGGGCAATTTCAGCCAAATATATGTCCCACTAAACCTACTTACCAATGAGGAGAAAAATGCACACTTACATACAGACATTGAATGGAGATGGAGCCAACGACACTGTGTGTCCACAATATTTCAGACCGACGTTTTCGACCTGGGTTTTCACCAGATTGGGTTATCGAGTATACATGTTAAAATGATTCTAAGTGTTGAATTCTGCATAACTATTGAACCGTCCGTGGTAGATGCAAGAACCAACTACCTCCTCCGCTAATGCCAATCACCCATTCAAATCCTGTGGCCAGCAATTTACAAAGTTTTCGCTTTAACATGTGAGTAACTAGTGATGAGCAAACGTCATAAATAACACTGTTAAGTGAGGTTAAAGTACTCGAAAGATTTTACTTGGCCTTATTATGAAATTTATGATCACGCTTAGATAAAAGTTAGAAAAAGCACAAGACGTATTGACTTGAAACGGGCACTCAATTGATCGTGAGCTCAAGTTTTCTGAAGTCGAGGTTATTATTTTTAGGTAAGTCTCTCAACTGTAAATTTTATGTGGCGATTGGGTCCAAAGCACCAATAATGGATGAATATAATTCGATCAGCAAGTATGGCGTTTCACATTAGTTAAGGCTAATCTTAAAAACGTGTTGCTTGAACTGACGAATACACATTAAGTAAATGTCAAACTTGGGTGCACAAATGACCTTAGTAAATAGCTGTACCCACAACGCCTTCTTGTGATAGCGCCAATTAGTATGCTTTACATGCTATTAATCGGCATGCAGTATTTCGATCAATTTACCCAATGCTGTTTAAATCAGATCGCTTTATAGCTATCCAACCCCAAAGCCATCCTCAGTTATCGATGCGATAGGTTATGAAGGCCTACACAAATAGATTTAACCCGGTTTTCCCATTTTAGTCTCCTTAATTATGGATAAGCACACTACCTGATCCTATCTTCGCAAGTCAGACCGCCTACTGTGCTGCGTGAGTCAGTGACGAAAAGCAGTCTTCGTTCGCACATCTGTTTTCATACGTTTATAGTTTTTTGTGCTGTGTTTGTGTGCATAAAACCTAGTCCGATTACATGCAACCATTCGTTCTTCAGTTGATTCTTTTGATATTTATACTCCACATCTGGACAAACGTCACTACTGATGGCTATGATTTGTCCGCTTTAAACCCATCCACTAGGCCTAGGAATTATCACAACTTGTAAAGAACGAACAGCTGTAGACTGCATATATTCCAAGAATCTTGTTCGAAAATCCAACCTCCGTAAACTATCTTTCATGTTGAACAATCTGAATTCAAACTAATGTTATTGCCGTTTGCTGCATGGTGAAGCGATGATCATTTATTGTTTTCACACTTAAAATGGATTCTTTTCTGCATCAAACGCTTATATGTTGGATCGAGTCTAGTGAGATAAAACGTAGCATTTGTATTACTGGAGTAAAGAACACTTGTGTTACTTTAAACTGCTTTCTCGTTTCACCCAAAATGTTCGTATGTGGTTGTGCTTGGAATATTCACCAGACTGTAAGTATTCGCCCATAACCATTTTGAAAATTATCCTGAACTTTGCCTTCTCAAAATGTATAAATTAACAGAGCAATGTGAGGCGAACTGAGGCCGTCAATAGTTGCTTCTAATGGCATAACTGAAGGTGAGATAGAGTGAAAAACCTGTTGCGCAACTAGTGGAACCTAACTTGACTTTAGACGCTGTAAGCCCTTCAAATCACTGCTAACAGCTAAGTGAAATTTTAGAATAGATATTATCTTTTTAACTAGCACGCTGAATGTCATTCAGTTTTCTGATGCGTGATCAGCACCTGGTCCACTCCAACTGAGCGAATCAAACAGCACCGAAAGTGACAAGCCAATAAAATTTTTAACGATAGTTTTTCAACACTTCTCATTTCGCGCGCACATTGGACAGTACACCAAGTTATAGCAAACGGAAGTACTTCCTTACCCGTTCAAGCGGCAAACGGAACAACCTAAGCAGAGCGATTACCGATCAATCTCCGTGACTGTTTTAAATACATCTTAGTACAAAAACTTTAGCCGGACAATAGAAGCGTAGTTCCGGTTTAGTGTGGGTATTTTTGTTTCTCTGACATCAGCTGCTCCCGACTCCGAGTTTAGTCAGGTAAGAATGCTTCTGATGGAAAAATGTTTTAATGTATTTGGTTGGCAACTTCAGTATCCGGGGTAGTTGTCAGATTACAGTAACCATATCACACAGCGAAAATTTAACCAGTGGGTACATTTATTCACGAAAAGTAAGGAATTAGGGAGAAGCAAACCAGTTGGGTCAAATAAATGATTCACTTTTGCGTTGTCCTTTGTTAGAAATAAATTCACAAATGACCGTTCACTCATCGAAACGGAACCACAGTTTATGGCTGACATCTTAGGTACCACATTTCGACCAACAACTTGAAAAGCCATACTAGAGCTGTCTGCACCTTTTAATTTGTGTTTAGTTATAGCATCCATGCCAATGGACTGAATCCGTTTATTATTCGGCGCCTTACACACTTATGTGTTGGATGATAAGGAGTTTTGACGCTATGTATCTACAACATTAAGAACCGTAAAAATGTTGTACATCCGTTTAGAAACATCAAAGAACTATGATTTTCATAATGAATGTACCCTGGCAGCTCTGTGCAGGTGAGTATCCTCTTAAAATCGTAATTGTTTCCTAAAATGCAATGCTTTAGTGTTCCTTATAAAACGGAAAGCTGAACAACATCGTTACATAGTTTTACAGAATAATATTTTAAACTACAGCAACTACTGTTGTAAAGAGCCACAAATGCAATTGCAGTCTGATTTGCGACAATTGTTGGGACACCTGCAGGGGTTGTCCGTATACGTTAGAATTGGAGACATCACTATTCCATGAACAGCTGAAGTTGTTTTGCTAGCCATCGTCCAAAATTGCTGGATACGTCAACATGTATGGTTTTGGATAAAGATGCTGTTTACTGCCGGATTTTGACTATATTGATTCGGAACCGCAGCTTGCAAAATGAGTGAATAGCCTTTTCTTCCGACGATTTGCCGGCAGTCCACTTCATGGTGTTTACTGGTTTACTGGCTGGTAGCAGCATGTAGAGGCTTCTCTGTGTAGGTGCATCTAATGTCACATGGACAAAGACTCATTATGTTGCAGTGCGCCTGATATATTTCATGTCCGCAAAGTGCTTGTCTAGGAATTTCCTAAACTCCGACACCGACTTTACCTAAAATACCTGCTGCGGCAGGTCGTTTCATACATTCACCACTCTGCGTTCGGAATAGAGTTGGTGAGCGACCCGCTTCAAATACGTTACGACAAGCTTGTACCGGTTTCCTCGTGTACTGCTTGGTGTGCATAGATTAAGCAGCGGCCTCAACATGGGGTAATCTCCCAGATATAATATCCGGTGCTTCAGGAAGAGGTCAACCCTAAGTCGACGATAAACCCTAGTTTCTTACACCGGTCTTCTTATGGTACACCACGTTAGTTAGGAATCAGGCTGGTGGATACATGCTGCACTGGCTCAATCAATCATTTTTACTTCGCCCCGGGTGATAGGACAATACTCGGGGGAGTCATATCCTAACAATGGTCGTGTAATTGAAAGATGAGTCGAGTGGCAATCACTTCGGACCAAGTACTGAAACTGCTTCTGAGCATCCAAAGCATAAGAAGGCTGTTTTGGTAAATCCTATTCGTATTGTTCATGGACTTTAGGTAGTAGCATGAGAGTACACCGAGGTCTCGAACGAAAGGCACGGGATGCAACGTTTGAATGGCCATCGTGTAGGTTCGCCTGTGCTCACACTTACCCAGCCTCATGTATTGCTACTTGACCGGATAGATCGGAAAGTTGACCTCTGCAGACCACGTGGAGAGGCGATCGAGGTCTTGCTGAAGCTGGTCACAATCATTGGATATGCGGATTACTCTCCAAACCTTTAAGTCATCTGCGAACAGCGCACAAAATGATTGGAGTAGCTGAGGCACCTCGGTTACATTGGTCAGAAACAAAACCGGCCCCAGTACAGTGCCTTGGGGCATACCACTGCTAGATGGACACTAGTCGGTCAAACGGTTGTCCACCTGGACACTCCACTTTCGATCAACAAGGAAATTCTTCATTCATAGATGCAGGGACCTGCCAACACCGCACACCTGCAGCCTTTCGAGGAGCACTGCATGATTTACCTTGTCAAAAGCCTTACTGAAGTCAATATAAATGACGTCAGTCGACTTGTTTTGGTTCGGCTGACGTAACGATTCGTGTCTGGTCACCAGTAGGTTGGTGATGCACGATCGACCCTTCAAAAAATCATGCTGTGCAGGCGTCTAGATTCTTTTCCATGCGAGGAGCTGCAGAACACTTTTCTGCAAGATCTTATCGAGCACCTTTACCAAAACAGTGAGCAAGTAGATGGACCGGTAGTTATCTACTTTGCTTGGATTACCACCATTCGGTATTGGATTAACGACTGAGCATTACCTGTCGTCCGGTAATAGTCCAGTGGATAGTGACATGTGTAACAGCTCAGTTACAGAAGGTGAGATGTTGGCCGATAAGGAGTTGAGGATCAGTGTGTGGATTCCATCTGGCCCGGCAGTATTTGTCCCGTTACGACTTGCCAAGATCTTGCGTACATCTTCAATGCTGCAATCAAGGTAGTCTAGTTCAGTGGGAGCGGTATTCGTCGAACTCGTTACAGACACCTGGTCACTTGCAAATACGGAAGTGAAGTGTGCCGCCAATACGGGCGCACGATCTGTGCTCGTGGTTAGGGGCTGTCCATGTGAGCATTCTAACACTGGCATATCGCCTGCAGGCCTTAGGCGCAGCTTCAGGTAGGCGAAAATCCTCTTGGGAGCAGTTTTGCGGTGGTAGCAAGCTGCTCTTCGAAGCTTCTGCGCCTTTTTGTTTTCGCGTAGTTGCAGAGATTTCGTGGTAACTTTTGCGCCTTGTAGTCCTCATCAGAACCAGACAACGCGAATTTGTTCCATAGTCTGCGTTGTCGTCTGGAACTTTGTTATACTCCTTGTTCAACCAATACGGTTTGACTGGCCCAAATTTCCGCTACTTGAAGGGGTAAAAACCGGGCGCACAACGACTACACTCCCAATTTAATGATAGTCCAACCGGTTTCAATAGGTGAGTCTCCTGATAAAAGCCAGTCCATCTGGCTCGCTGCATGAGTGAGGCCATTAAAATCCGCCTTCCAATATCTGAACGCTGGCTCCAACGGGGGAGTATACGGCAGCGGCAGTTCCAAGCTGGCTATGAGCATTGAGTGGTCACTCGCTCTCAGGGGGCCACAAGACTTGAACGTCATGCACACGTTGCTCATACCTGGTCAAAAGCAGGTCTAGCACGATATAGTCGTGGGCACAGTTATACGTGTCGGTTGGTTGATGTGCTGTGTGGCCCCACTTCCAAATATTCACTCCGTAAACTTCTTATCGACTTCATATTGGTCGGGGAGAAGTTCAGCCTCAGGCCACTGTATCCGGGGTAAGTTGAAATCGCCCAAAAGTAGGAACAGCTGAGGACTCATGTGGTTGTGGACATGCGGCAACCACTCCAAACAGCGGCTCAGTGGACTGCGAAATACCACGCCTACGAGTATCTCGCAGCGTCTGAGGTGAATCGAACATCATAACTGCTCACATAGACAATCAGCGCTTCCGTAGGCACTCCCTAGTCTCCCACAAAAGAAAGACCTTATATAAAGCAGAACGCCACTGCGATCATATGATAGTCTATCACAGCGGAAGCACGAGTAGCCGCTGGTTTGCACCTCTTGGGCGGTTATGTCGGGGTTTAACCATGTCTCAGCAAGGCCAAATACGTCTATCCGTTGAGAGGTTACAAAGTAGTACAGCACATTGCGTTTGTTCATCAGATTGCAGACGTTAGTAAAGGCTACGCGCAGGTCGCACTAGAAACCGCTGAGGGCGGCTGAAGTATCAGAAACCTGTTGATCCGGATTCGCGGAGGAATCCGAGTGACTACCCAGAAATTTACAGTATGGATATTTGTTTCTCCATCGTCCGTGCGTTTCTTTAATTCAATCATTGCTGACTTGCATTTCTTACACTGTGGACGGCAGTCGAGACAAGGTCTGCGAATAATCGTGCATTTGCGTACTGTACGGCTACAAAATATGGTCCAGTCATGTAAAAGTTGCAGCTGATGTGGCAAGTCCAGCAAGCATTTGAATTGCGGTTGACTAAGACCATGTTCTCCAACCCCCTGGCGGTGGACCGGTACCAGTACGTGTATCAAATGGTACCGGGCCTCGCAAGAAACAAGGAATTAGTTTTTATTAATATAAAGTGGTGTATTTCTCGCTGAATTGTGCGAGTTTCCATGGATGAGAGGGTAACCCGGAGCTGAGCTGCAGTGCGCGGCAGCGGAGTTGTAGCTTTGGTAGAACGAAGGTGTGTATCCAGCGGACTGATCACCGGTATTTGCTCATGGTTAACATTGCTTAATGGTACGTATGTGTTGTGTTTTATTTTGTTTGTTTTTCGTACACATTTACAATCTGCGTTTAAAGATTTTTTTATTTTCTAGCTTAAAGCTCGGTCAGTTGAACGCTCAAATTTAACCCACAACTAACCAAAAATGAGTAAGAAGCAGATGTTGTTAGACAGTTTCCTTGGGTGAAAGAAAAGATCCATTGAAGAGACAGAGACACCAAAGTGGCACAAAAAATTTACCAGACAATACCCCAAGTCCTACTTGAAACATGGATTTATCGGGACAGGTGATTCCCATACACCAAAGTCGCTCTGCATAATTCGCGGCGACCGACAATGTAATGAGGTCATGGAATTTACAAAATTGCTTCACCACTTGAACGCCAAGCACCATGGATCAAACGACAAACCACTGGAAGATTTCGCAAAAAATCCGGGAACATGAAGTATACAAGCAATGTCTGAAGTCCATTGCATCAATAGAGGAGAATGCACTGAGAGTATCATATCTGGTGTCTAACCGTATTGCTAAGGGTACAAAGATATCCATTATCGTGAAAAATTGATCTTGCCCTCTATTAAAGACATTTTCAGTGAACTTCTAGGGGAGGCTGCAGTTAAAAAGATAATACATGTGCCATTGTCAGTTAACACTGTGACAAGGCGAATTAAGGATACAGCCGAAGTAAACGTGTCAGCCGTACGCGACAACGGCGCTTCGCTGCCGTGCGAACACCACCAGTCGCACGCGGGCTGAGTATATCGCGAGGACGCCTACCCCTAAGCTGATTCAAACCCGCACCGTAAGAGTAGGAGACAAGCTCGTTACCTCTAGGCTACAGTCTGACAAATAGCCGATGACATCGAGACACCGTGGTATGCACTCCAGGTTGACAAAGCTACAGCTATCGACATCAAGGCAATACTACTTGTTTAATTACGATATCTCTATCAGGAGAATATGCATAAGGATTTATGTGCACTATCTTTGATAAGCAACACCACAGGAGCAGAACCGTTGAAGTCCCTGGATGGTTATATGTCAGGACAACTAAAATCGTTCTTTTACGTCGGCATATGTGGAGACGAAGCTGGCATCATAAACGGACGACTGTCTGGTTTGACTGCGCGGATTAAGGAGGTTGAACCTGAGAATGAATCTACGCATTGTATCATTAACAGGGAAATGCTAGCAAACCGGATATTACAGCGCATTGATTGGTGTCGTTGAAGTCATTAACCACAGCAAGACACGCACCGTTTACTCGCACCAGTTTAAATAGCTTTGTGAGGAGGTGGAATTACAGCACGGATGCCTTCTCTTGTACACAGAAATAAGATGGTTATCTGGATGAAAATTGCTAATCAGTGTCTTTGGGTTACCAAAGCCATTACAAAAATTTCTCTCAGTATAAGAAGCCACTGCTGGTAGCACATTTCAGTGACAAAGTGTGGGTCACAAAACCCGCTTACCCATTCAGCCTGTTAAATAAACTCAATCTATCCGCTCAGGGGAAAATGAAATCTGTTTCCAAGTTAGCAGACAAAGTAGCTTCATGTAAAGTGAAACTGCAGTTGTAAGGATGGCGCGTGACCAGAGGCATTTTGGACATGTTACAAACGTTGGCGAGGATTTTAGACGAGACTGGCTCTGAGTATCCTATCCCCCAGTTGGTGCACGAATACCTGTCTTCGCAATTAAAATAGTTGGAGCGCTACTTCTTAAGCATAAAGGGACCACGAACTGGTATGGGATGAATCCACGACCCATCCACCAACAAACCAGGCGAATCCAGCATGTCCGCGTAGGAAGAAACTTAACTGCTGCAGACTGCAAATGATGGCGACCGTAAGACTATGTTTAAGCCAACAACTCTGCCTATGTTCTGATTTAAAGTCATAGCGGATTACTATCAGATTGCCGCCGTAGCACGTATATCCCTATGGCAATTTGCGACATAATCTGTATGAAGCGGGGGTTTCTGCAGTGACGGCGACCAAAACAAAACAACGGAATAAACTGAACATAAGCAACAAACTTCGGATGCCACTGTCTCCTTTTGCTCCCTTATGGAACAGACTTGTTCCATCGGAACTAGCTTAAGGTTCTCATTGATTTAACCATCTACCGTGTTTACACGTTACATCACGTTAGATACATTTTTGGTGTAAATGTAGTTTAACGCATACTTACCTACAAGTAACAAAATTAGTAAAAAATAAGCTAAAATATAAACAATCAAAGTTGTCTCCTCAGCGGGTCGCGGCAAAATTATCAAAGCTTGACCGGTCCGCAGCGATAAAAAGGATGGGGACCACTGGGCTAAAGGATTTCTTCTTGTTGCAAGTCATTGTCTGGCATGGTGCTTACACATTAAAATGGGCAGCATTTCTACTTATCGTTGAGCAGGCAGCAAACGATACACTAACTTTAAAACCTCTATTGTTTTACACATAAAAGTAGCTGTCTCCCAGTAAATATATATGTTACACATCTGGTAACATACAATCTGTGTGAATCTATTACTTTGTCACTTGAATAAGGTCGTTAAGGTAAGGCATTGGATATCCTAAAACACAGCAAGCCCTTTGTTAATAAAATATCACAACAAAAGGAAAAAATAACTAAATGTACAGACGAAAGCAGTAGGAATCAAGAAACTGTGCTAGGTAACAAGGCCGTATACTAGAAGTTGCGTTTTGCGTTTAATAACCAATGCCGAAAAATTGAACCTATTTATCTTTCACTGAGTTGTTCTACGGTGTATAACATGGCTACTACACTTGTTCGGAAGGCATGGGATTGGGAATATTTAAAAAGCATATGTATTAAAAAAAGGGTTGCATGTGTATTCCTTATCTACATATGCATGCGCTTTCGATAAAGTGGTAAACCTTTATTTATCTAAATATCATGAAAAAATGCAACTAAATTCAGATATAGTAAGACAGGTAAAACGACAGCATAAAAGACGACAACTTTTCTAAATTCAGTGAAACCTAAAACATACAAGTAACCTTAAGCATTACATAACCATTAGTATTATTAAATGTGTCACAGAAGCATATTTCTCACCGCAACAAGTGCATGCCGAATGTGGCATTCTGGAACATTTTCCTCGCTTTGCTGTTATACCTTTAGTGGGATTTCAAACCTAATCAGCATTGCTAATGTTGTTTGGTGCCGATGAGTAAATCATATGTGGAAATTATCTAAGTTGACAGAGCTTATTTATTCGGAGCTTTGCGTCCGTGAATGCATATACAGCGGACCGTTTCGATTTTGGTTTTGGTTCGGTTTGTAAATGGTTTTGGTTTATAAATGCATTAGTGAGACTAGACCAGCCAGCGATTCCAGTGGACAATGATTCACACACACTATGCGCAATCTTGACAGACGAGTGAGCAATCCGAATGGTTATCTAAACAGATGCTGCAACTTTTTGCTTACAAGCTTTAGCTGCATTTTTAACGAGAATATATAGATGTGGAATCAATTGTTAAAAGTAAACCTAGTCTACAAAGCTTAATGAGCGTAAACGATTAGTTTCCGTTTCGGTCTAGGAAGAGGGGGTGCACAGTGGCCGCATTTGTCTAACGTCTTCTGAACATCGACAATTAATAAGCAAGAAAGTTTAGAAAGAAGAAAGCATAGGGTTTAAATGCTAGATCTCAGCTTTAGCATTTTTGTGCACCACATTCAGATACGTCATGGTTTTCAAATACATTCTTTCGGCTTAAAGACAGCAGTGGAGAAAATGTCAGTTTAAAAACATCTTTCGCATGGACACAGATGTACGTAGTCTACTGTTTGTCAACTTTACTTCCCTCGTTATACTGCGAAAACAGTCCATGTCACTAAGATTTATTTCGAATTGAAATTTTCAAAAGAAAAATAATAATAGTAAAAACAGCTCGCTATTCGAAACTTCACTCGTGATGCAATCGCTTTACGCAACAGATTAGATTTGTAACTCCGATGCTTGTCTAACTTCATAGGTAAAGATAATAAAATTTTCTATTTTTTCCCACCGTTTCGGCCACAACGGTAGTGTAACACGATGGTGTACACGCCAATTGCAATTTGTACACACACTCTAATGGAGTCAAATCTCAGTGTGAGTACTGCTCACCGAGTAATTGCCCTGTTTATAGGACACTGAGGAGCACCACAACTATCTCCAGTTTTGCAGGGATAATGCACATTCAGTTATTATTTCATCGATTAGTCATTGTTTGAGAAAATAAAACCAGTCGAAGAGTGACTGCTGAGTTTTTTCATGAGGAAGCATGTTCAAACTCTCCTGGATAAATCAAAAGCACACAAGAACTAAACAAGCTATTTGTTCTCGTACAATTTTGGTTGCTATGACTAAACGAAGGAGCCCGTTGCCATCCATCGATTAAAGTTTCTTCCGTATTGTTTAGTATGTTGCTTTGAGGTGATTGACAAGGCCTATGTGTTTTTGAGGGAAGAAATTGGTCTGGATATACATTACGTTTGTATTGCTTTATGTTGCTTCGTATGGAAAATCGACCACTGGGTCTTTTTAACTAATAGAAACAGGATTATTGCATCCTGTAAATAATATTTCAGCCGAATCAACCGGTATATACTCTGCTTTCCATAGGTTCTCAGCATATGTGCATCCATCAACGGTTAATCAGATTGTGATTTGGACCAGTGTTTGCGCACACAAGAGAATCGGTGAATCCACACTTGGTGGCTTACCATGTCTTTTAAGTAAAAATTATTGATTTTAGACATTTTTGCCGAAACTAAATTCCTAGCCATCTGTAAGTGTTATTTTATTGTACTTGCTTAACCCATCCCGTCTAACTAAATAAGATTGCTACGCAACACATTTTAAACCAAAGAATTTTTGTTAGCCATCTGCAAATCAGGATGACGAATTAAGAGGAAATACATAAGTAAATCAACCACAGCATTTACGTCCACACAGCTTCAGCTGATACTTCAACTCTACTAAAAAGCGACATGGGCCGTCGGGGAACAAGAGAAAGACGAAATCGGGTTGGAAATTAACTACCCTACATCCAAAATATTCAAAATCAGATAGAGGAAAAATGTAAAGTGGTATATTGGCATTGGTTTAAGAACGTTCTCTACCGTAAAATTCAAATCAATTGGTAATAATAGTTAGTGATGGAATCGCGCGCTGTGAATACACTTAATGGAATAATTAGTGTCTACCTGAAAACAAACATAAAACACAGATCAAGGGTTCTTCGATAAAATGCAGTACGTCTTACAACAGACCTTGAAGTGGATATTTTCTCGTTTAATGAGGCGCTGTTTATCTCAGAACAACGATTAGACAAGATTGAAAAAATCCCTAGCAAAAGTATTCCTATACAATAAATGTCTGGTGTCAGCGTTCATATGGACATCAGTAGCTTTTGATAATGCTAGGCAAATGGCCGCCAACTTTAAAAGGGAAAGTAATACGAACATGTATTGGGGCCTCAGACAATGAATTTTCAGCACAGAGTCTGTGATTATTTACGGTAACACCAATCATAAGTCAAAAGCATGTTGGCTATTGTGCACATATTGAGTACGGAGATAGACTCTGTCGGGATGAGCTCGTTTGCTTGAACGCGTGCAACAGAATCTATTCCCCTTTTGTTCTAACTGAACAGGAACAGTTCGCTATTTGTTTGTTAGTCAATGTCGGACCTTCAGGTCCGTGCGCCAAAATTACTCTGTGAAGTCGTATCGTCACAAATTATAACTGTAGAAGCGAATGAAACGTGGGGAACCTGATCCACTTTTGATGGTATAAGCATGAATTACACAAGAAAAATGCTACTGAAATTAGACGTATTAAAAGCTCTGGATAAAGCCAGTCTAACAAACACAGGTAGTAGTGCTTTTGTAAGCTCTACTGGAAGGCATTTCACAATGAATTTTCCGTTTACAACTCATTCATTTTGGATCGGCAAGCAACAGTGAGGAAATACTAGTATTTATGAGACGATACTTTATCAATAGCATTGTATTTAGGCTGCAATGATGAGTGATGGAACCTGACACAGACAATTTTTAGTTGCGATAGCGATCTTGGTTGGTTTTCTATTACTACCCAACTCATTGAAAACTTCTGAAAGTGAAAGAACACGTATGTGGTTACTGAAGACAAGGAGAGTCCAATTTCATTCCTAAACTCCACATTAATCAAAATTTCATAGAAGTATGCATCCGGTTTCTTTGTACCACAGGATTTGTGCTGACCTATGAGCGCGATGAAGCATCTTGTCGTCAAGTTGCGGAATTTGCATAAGGTGTCAATGATAAGTTGTGTTTGCTAAAGTTGGCAAATAACCAGTGACGAAATTCTGCTACCTTTGCACTAATGTACACGAGGCAACCGTTTTATGACTCATCGCACGAATTGAGTAAACACACAGTGAATTCAACGACTGCCATACACGCGATCGATGAACTCGAATACAGGTACTTGGGTTAAGGCCACCTCGTTCGACGAGAACACCATCCCTCTCACTTATGTCCTTGAAGATCAAGCATACGATTGACCAGCATTCGCATTCACCTAGGTTCCCTTTGGCCCACCTCAAGTGAGCAGCGTGTGTGCGTGTGTTTGTGTATCGGGTTACCGAGCTAAAGAAAAGAATGTGCTCTGTTGTGCGTCCGATCACAGGTAGAAAATTAGGTCATCAGAGCACACGGCGCAGACGTGCGCAGCAACATGCTAATGAAAGCGAGATGTTTGCGTGTGTGTGTGTGTCTAGGGAGTCAGATTGGCTGTATTGCGCTCTTTTGGTTCCAGTGTAGTTCGATAGTGTCGTAAATTTCATTGCAACACACTCCGGATGGTAACGAGAGTGTGTAAATCACTTACTTCGGTTGTGACATGGATTTCTAAACTAAGAACTTGGCTTTCATACGGAGCTGCATGCTGACTCATCTACAATGCGACCGTGTATTCAACGTTGGACTTAGCTTGACTACAGATGAAATATTTTGAAGTATTGTAAGGTATTTGCGGCACCTGATGAGGATGGAGCTTGTGAAGTTGTTTGCATCAAGGAAAGAAACATTTACCACCCGTATGCGGCGTAGGCTGTGTTACTCACATTCTATATTGCAACAATAGCCAAACATGTGAGCAGAATTGGCTCAAAACACAAACAATGCTCCAAAAACTCAGGACCAAATAGTGATGCATCAACGCCTAAATGTTTGCAATCTAAACTGTACTAGGCAGGTGATAGTTTGTTTTATTCCCTAAGTGGTTCACTGTTAGTGAAAAACATTCCTGCTGTTTTGCGACTGCTGCTTCAGTTGTGGTAGTAGTCATGAGTAAGGGAGTTTGAGATGAGCATTTGAAACTTCATGGCAGCACCTTCGAATTTACACCCGAACGTTCTCGGAAAAGCGCAGGCGGGTGTTTCGACATGTTGGGTCGCGTTATTACTGCGCATCCATAAGCTCCATCAGGATCAGAACACATGATCACCGGCGGAGTGAACTGCCAGCCAGCAGCTGATGCAATTGTGCTATGGGAACAGTAACGGTGGTCTTGGGTTCGTATATTCATGGAGCCAAAAAGCGTGCACCTCTGAGGAGACTCAGCAGGTCGAGACGGTTCTCCAGTGCCTTTCCGGGCATGCTAAGGGTTGTCTGAGTTAGAACATGCTGCGATGAACTTTCATTTAATGGCTGTAATGCTGCTCATTGTCCGATTAACGTTTTATTACAAACATAGTATTTTACGGAATCTTGGTGGCATAGATAAAGCTTTCCGATTGTTTTGACAAGGCTATGAAACACGATCGTTGCGGAATCGTTGTAGGTTGTGTGTTGTGCCAATAAATATACACGGACGCAAAATTCGTGGGCTAATTTTAATCTTTCCACCAATGATTCATAGCTGTTTCTCGTTAACCATTGCGACATCTAGTTTTACTCCGGTCAATTTTTCTACTAATTTGATTACTGGAAATTTTACTGCTCTTGGAACGTATGTATTGCAGTACTGTTAACGTCAGTTTCACCGCATGTGTTATCTGATTGTTTCTCCCTCACCAGGACAATCGCATACATACGCGTTGCGCGCTCGGATACCTCCTTATCTTTGGACTGATTGCCCAGTTAGACAGCAGAGTGCACTGAACAAAAAAGTGCCAACTTTTCTGTACCATTGGCCTAAAATATTGGAAAACGAAATTTTGTGGAACATGTTGTTAGATTAACGTGTAGTTAAAGTTTGAAACTTGTCTATATTCTAATTTTAAATGTACTCGAGAATACAGTGACTGATGGACATCGAGTGTCTGCGCGTGTTTGAGAATGAGGATCGTTTCCCATCCAGTCGAGTTGCATACAATATTTAAAACAAGTGACAATTTGCTTACTGACTCCAGGTGCAATTAAAATATGTGTGCTAAGAATAGTAAGTAGTTGCCGATTCAGTTAGGGCCAATTTCTTTGACGGGTACTGAGCTATCAAAATGTCATTTTTGGAGGAAAACGGTTACCTAGGCAAAGGAAAATGTTTGATTGAAGTAGCTTTTCTCACACAGATTGTTAGCAATGACAGCTTGATTAGAATCACTTGTTCTACTGTGAATCTATGAGGACCGCGAATACAAATCAGTTAAGATGGTTTTGTGTGCTAAATGAAGAATACAATAACCCTAGGACCGCATTTGTTATACGACAACAAGTGGATGATTATTTTACTACTGAAGATGAGTGTTCTGCTGTTTAAGCATGCTTACTTTGATGTATGTATATAAGTCATGTTTCAACTCACAGCTGTAAAAGGTTACTTCACTGGACGCTGTCATTATTGTCAGTATAACTAAGAAACTTGCAATTTTTAAGACGGAAATATTCAGGTTAAATTTTGACATTGAGTAATTAAACTGAATAGATTTTACACTTACTTAGATTATTAACATAACCTCTCAACACATTCAGGAGGGAGGACTGTTGGCATTCGAAAATTCAGAAACATGTACTAATTAATGAGGCGGAAGCGTTGTGGTCAAATTCGTGTTTTTGAAAAAGCACATGATTGACAAGTGACTAGACCAAATGTTACATAACGTCCTCTAGAATCCAGTGCAGAAGCATGAGGCGAAAAACGGACTAAACTTTTTTCATTGTCGGATAATTTTTATTCTGCACACCAGCTGTACCTAAGTACTGGCTAACTCAGCTATATTTGAATGCCACCAGAAGATTCGAAAGAAAGTGAACTGAATAGAACACTAAGAATTTAAGCACAAGGATGTACTATTTAAATATAAGGTAAAAGGAGCTAACTTCTTTTATCAGCTCACAAAGTGTGGTGCGCAATTTAATAGTCAATTGCGCGATTGACGTACTGGAATAAAATAGGCTCAGTGCTACATTTTAAATACAATTTTTTGCTAAAATATTCAGTATACAAGTAATCGGCCTCCGTCAATATACCTCAACAACTATTTGAGTTGCTGTGTCACTCGGCCGCTATATTTATATTAATCACTTTTTAACGATGAGTGTGGCGCTAATTATAGCCTTAAAATATTGCTTCAAGATGGACAAGAGAAGGAAATTATTAACATTTAACGCAAAGAATCTGTTCCTAACATAGTAACTGACGTATCACAGTCGGACGATAGTAGGCTTATCTTGACTACTTAATTGTCACGTAACTAATTCGTTAAATCAGTCGTCTTTCGTAATAATAGTTTACTTATGCGGCGATTGTTGCTGTAAGCCTCAAAACGTTCTATGATACCAACGACAGTCCACGCACAAAATTAGATGTGCGTATCAAAAGATTAGTTTATAGAACAATGTTATTGGATGCTTTGTGATTATCTCCAACGTTTCTTGCACTCACCTAGTAAGCCCGTTTCCAAAAATAGCTAGTTTCTAATAAAAAGTTGCAAACGCGTAATAGGTTATAGACATTCCTGTAATTTTATGACTGTTCTGCCGCCATTGCGCGAGTGCTGTTTGAGACCTTCAAATCACAAATGTGGGATCCCTTTTTGTATTACAGATCCTAAACTGCACACAGATTAAGGAACGCACAGAGAAAAACATTGCTGTGTTTCAACTGTGATGCCGTTTATATTTAATTAACGTTTACAGTTTTGCAATTGTGCATTTTACCCAAGGTATTATACGCACGCGATTTATGTTGCGTAACTTAACTACCCCCATGTGCGAACATTTTAAGTTGGTCGTGAAGACATGACTTCTGCAAGAAGATCCAGTCCATTCCGGACGGTGTTAGAAGCTCTAATTCCTCTACACAAGCTGGAGTTACGTCCGTTAATGCTACCTTGGTCAACGGAAAATGTTACCTAACCGTTTGTTCATCATCTGTGTCGATTATATCTTGGTGCTGAGCTTTTATGTTGTAGTTTTCTTTTTACTTTGATTACCATCCACAGCTTAGAGCTGGGCTATCGATTTGACAGGTCAAACAACCCAGTAATCAATTTCCCAGACCAATTTGGCGCTAATAAGACCTATTATTTGCCATGTAAAGTTAGGGCCCGATGAAACTTTAGTCGGACAGAATCCTTAACCCATCACTTGTTTGGTCTTGAGTTTCTCACTGAAATGGGAATATTTGCTTTGCTGAAGAGCAGCTTTCGGGATTCAGCTAAACAACATTTATTCTCTCTCTCCCTCTCTCTCTCTCTCTCTCTCTATATATATATATATATATATATATATAATTATCCCATATTTATGATTTTTAGCAGCCACATTCGTTTTGTTGATTAACATGTCAAAATTTGGAAACAACCTGTCTGCACTTGGATGATCTACTTGTACTAACGAATATGGGTGGTGACGCTAGTTGCTTGAGAAAGATGGCTCAAATCACCTAGTAACAATCAGATATCTTCAAGCGTGCAAATGAAACCGGCGACAGTCATTTGGCGCTACTAGGCGGACGCCTGGATATTGAACTTCGGATGTTCGATGGCCACGGTATCTTTACGGCACCGCGTCCTTAGTGAAAAGAGAAAAAAGGGTACTATGAAAAATACCAAGAACCTTTCTTATTGGCACTGTGTAAATTATACTTGGGTACACAAACATTAGCTCTCCCCCACAGCAACTATGAACCGTAAATCGATATAGTAAAACCAAGTGATTGAGGTCATTTCAACTAGATTAGTCCATCATGGATAAGTTGATTTCTGGGAAACATTCCGCACTGCGAATTGCAGCTGCTCACATGTTGAATTGTGGTGACAGGTTTCTGTCTTTGATGTGGATCGTTACAGAAATATAAGGCAAATAATGGATTAAATTAATTTATGACCGCGAAGCAACATTTATTAACGTAAGTAAAGTTAAACATCTTTAACGCCAAGTGTGTATTTTCATGCAACTCTATGCGCAGTTTGAATGTACCAAACCTCTTGACACTGAGCTTTGCTCTCCAGTTATAAAAGAAGAGGAAACCAATCCACGTTACATTAGAAGGCTTTCAGTATCATGCACTTTAATCTACAAATTCATAGTTACCTGCATTCTCCCTCATAGCTTGTACTGCTCATCTGCAAGTTTCCCTGGTATTCTTTAAAACGACCTCTCAATTATTGTCCATTTAAGTAAGCTCATCTCTAAATGCAATGGAATACGCCGAGAGTCTCTTGTAGACTTCATTGTTACCAAGCATCATGATGCATGTCACAAATTTGCACCAAAAGTTTTAAACGATCCGGATCACCAACTCCAAGAGAAGTTCTCGAAAATGCCTTCCTTCTCACCTATACGCTCAAAACTTAAGGTTCTGTAATCTCGTACCACATGTCATCATAATTCTGTTTTGCCTTATTTCTCACGTCTTCTGGTGAATACTGCGTAGATCATTAATGCCACGCATGAACGTTTGCTTGAGAGAAGGTATGCTTTGTTTATTCCCTATTTAAAAGTCCTTTTTATGTAGACTCGTATTTTTATACTCAGTTTAACAATGTGCTAAAACTGTGCTCAGTCTCGTAACTAAAGCTTGTTTTGATATTGAGTTTGAAATCTTCATCATGTGATCGTTTGGGCAATACGTGTTGGTATTTAAATTTATTCCAATAAGTCTATTTATGTTCAGTAAATCAAGTAACTTTTTGTTTGATTGCTCCGATATAGATGTTGCATGATAAATAACAGTAGCTAACAATAGGGCATTTGACATCTGTGGCATTCTTGGCCTATGGAATCACTTAGACCACACCAATCGGTTTAGTGAAAATGTTTTACGCCATCAAACTTTAACTAAGCAATTAATAGACAATGGGCAGATATTATGCAGGGGGCGCTTTTATCTTAATCTTGCTAGAAATATCACTATAACAACAATCGCCTAATAATTGGTTTCCTATGCCAAATTTCATTTATGTTGCAATGAGATCATTTTGTTCAGCAAACGTTTCAAATGCAGAACTATGTTCAGCAGGTGATGAATTGGGTGACGCAGATGGCCCGAGGCAATGCTTTCAACTGGAGCAAGGTGAACCAGTGACCGCGGTTTGGGTCATCATGCAAATTTACTATAGCGTTTGGAAATTTGATTACAGTCGCTATAATAAAATCTGTTTTCCCCAGTATATATCCTTCCATTTGTCATTAAGCGACAAATAATGAAATTTCTCGCTTGTATTCATACAGTGACATTTGGTTTCGGACAAAATCATTGCATAAGTTTTGAGTTAAACTTATTGACCATAAGTAGGCTAATAGAAGCTGTGGTACGTATAGACTAACACAGCGCAAAAGCAAACCGGAGTCAAAATAAAAATTTTAATCAAGGACTGCGATGACAGTTGCTAAAGGGTAATCATTTTTAACTAACAGAACAGTTGTACACTTTTTATGCTTTAATAATTTTATATTTAAATGTAAATGTTTTGGCTACGTGAAAGGTTTAAAATTAAAATTTCAGTCCCAAAAGTTTTATCCCGTTGTATATTATGATAATAATAAAACCTTTATCTTTGGTATGGTAATGGCTGTGACTGAAGCTGCATGTGTCCGAGTACTTGACCAGATCTTCCAATTTTCTATTTTCAAGTGGTTGTACGGAATTGGTTGAAGTATACAAGTCGCCACGATTGTGTGCTTTTCTTCTCAACACTCTATCTATAGAGATATCGCGGAAATATGGAGGCAGAGTGGTTTGGTAGAACGATTTTTTTTCTTACTTACTGATACATTGTATGTCATGTACACAACTGCCTGTCTATCACGGAAGATCTTATTTGAGTTAAAATAGAGTGTGAAATACATTTTGTCTAGGATAGGTTTCTAATGCGACAATGAAGGTAATTTATCGCAGTGCAAAATTCCTCATCTGTGTTTGTAGGCAGATATAGTTTTAGTGAAAAGCACTGTCCCAGCAATTGACACATGCTAACAATCGCTTTAGGTAAAGCTGATGTTTGTAACACCTGTTCTTGATTCCTCATAGGCTGGAGAAGTGATGTACATCACCACCTCTCGACACCGCTTGCGTACATGGAATAGACAAACACACGACTATCGCAAATCCGTCAATCTGCGTAGGCCGTAGATTGGTCATAAAAAGTTGATAGACAGAGAATGTTAGGTTACTACTGACTGAAATACCAGGAACCGTTTTATTTGTTAACATCCCTAAATCTAGGTCGCAAAAATTGTGCGGCCATAGATCACTTCATGTGGAATAGCATGCGAATTCGATTGAGCTAGAGATGATTTGAGGTGATGGGTAGATAACAACTCGTTGTACAAAACGGACTCGGACATGTACCTTTTCTTTATTTAATGAAGAAATGAAAATTAAGATAATAAATTTATGTAGCTTGTTGTAGCGAATTGAGACATCCTATATCGCCTTCACATAGTGCAGGATACGGTCAGTTTCTTTACGCACCAAGTGCAAAGGGTTTTGTGAAAATGTATATCGGTATCTAATTTCATAAAAGCTGATTCTCTGTTATGTGGACGACTAAGGTACAAGGACCTAAGTAACATAGAGAGTAAACAAATGCAGATACAAATAGATCGTCAGGTGTATCAATGAGTTAGTCCTAGCTTTAAGCAGCGTAGACACAGGTGCTTAAATTGATTTGGTTTACATGACCTATCTAACGTCAATCGACTTCTCCAAATGATAATGGGAAATGTGTACAGATGCAGCCTTGTACCTATACAGCCAGAAACTCACAAAGTTGAAAAGAAACAAGCGGTTCGATATCAAAAGAAATATTAAACCACCTTGCGGATGATATTTTTATTAAAAACAGGCACAACTTGACATACTGAGAAAGCCCAAATTTTACTCCTCACCTTGCACTGAGAGCACAATGGCCATTGCTCACGTGATAGTTCAACAATACGCAATGTCTGTAGAAAATGTCTTAACCAAAGGCACATGCTGTGGAATGTCAAAACGCTAGTTTCATTCCGACCTATGCCTATAGCACTTCGTTGGTTTGGATTCTGTTATTATACTCAAGTCTACTTTTCTGAATGAGCAAATTAGTTTTTGTGTGCTTACTTAACTAAGATTATTTTTGATCGCCATTACCCACTCAGAATTGCTCCAGATTTTTACGGTAAATCGGTAACCACAAGCCTAGCAAAAATGCCACACTAAAACTAGTTTCACGAAAAGGCAAATTGTTTTTGGTTTGTGAGTCTAATAATTTACCGTCTTAATTCGCAATTGCAAAATTTCTAAGAGATTTGTAAAGGGTACTTGACCACATCTATTGTTCATATGTCAGTAACTGGTAAATAATTTCCTGTTGTCAACTCCAGCTTTTTCCCCATTTGCTACCCTAGTTACGAATTTCACTAACTCCTTAATCACTGTGCCTTTCCATGCTAAACATAGGTCCAGTAAATGCCTGATCAACATTTGCGTCATGAGCACTAAAACAGCAAAACATCGTTTGGTGTTGGCCTTTTTTAAGTCATTACGTATGCATCTGATTCTTGACGCCATTGTTATCCGCATTCACAGCAATTTTGCTACCAGAAAGCCGAGACAAAACTGGTATACTGACGTAAATTTGAATTTAGTAGTGCGGGCGTGAGACCATTCTCTGATTCACCAGCGGCATTATCACGAACGGTTGGACATGCATGAATAAACAGCCCAATATCTAATGCCTTGAGACAAAGCTGTATAAATCACCTCATAAATACTTTTAACCTACCATGTAAATCAGTTCTGATGATCAAACTAGCTTGGGGATCTGTAGATGGGAAGGAACATTGTTAAGATGGAACTTTTGCTATCGGTTTATAGTGGTTCGCTTATAAAAAATAAAGCTGGTGGCCAGATTAAGTCTGCTCATTCGCGATGACGCTGTTGCATTTTTAAGTTTTAAGTTGTATGCACTTTGTAGCAAAACGTACTGTGATTCCTACAGCAGAGTTTAACATGTGGCCATGTGAAACTCTATTCGGTGTAATCAACTTCATATTAGCTTTATTATTACAGCATCTTTCTGAGTATTATTGGTTGCAGTTGCTTGGAACAGGAAGTTTCACATCATAAGCTCCCACTGTTTGTTAAAGAGAATCCTCATAAATGAGCTCAGTGAGGTTTCATCCCTACAAGTATTGGCAGAAAACAATAGGCTTAAGGAAATAGGTTAGCGCCTGTTACAGGCATTTCGACCAGTCTGTTCAGTGTCAGAAACGGCAGCTTTGAATTTGCTGTTGCTGAGGTTGAGATAGCAGCTAGGTCAACCATCCGGAACTGCCATCTCGGCAGAGAAGGAGGGTTCTTTGCTACTATCTGCAGTGTGAAATAGTTGCTGATCCGGAAACACATGTTACCGACTCACTGTCGTGTCATCTTTGACCAAGACACAATGACGCATATCTTTTAGCTTTCATTTACCGCCCCGCAAGGTCCAATCCAGTAATGTATTCTAGCTTGTTACATGCATGGAACGGGGTATCATGCACTAGGTACAGCCACCTTGGCATCGCAGGAGACTTCAATGTACACGACCTGAAAGTAACAACATACTACACGAAACTGTTCAAAGCACACTTGCATGAACTAATCGCTAATCTTCTCTCCTACAGTCCTGTCTTTACTCCCACTAGCTTAAGGACAACTAATAAATCGTCAGAATTGGTCCTTGTGCTCACAAAGGAAGACGTCATGATCGATAAGTCATTGCTGCCTAGTCTGCTAGGTCTCAGTGACCCAGTAGTAATAACGTTAGACTACGTTTGTTATACAGAGCTCCCATCAGAACATTTGGAACCAACTCACGTAATTACATTCTAACAAGTCTTGAAAGGTTTCCTCGAGCCATCCGCTTTATAGTTTTTGAACAACAATCCCTTGACAGCGTTTGGAGAGAGTTCGTCGAAAGGCTAGGTGACATGGTCCACAGAGACCAAGCCTATTCCTTCTGCAAATTGTCATCAGTTCTTATGAGCAGGCTCCGGAACTGCATGGCGAAAATGGATGCAGCATTGTGCGCCTAATGCTAATCCAGAAACAGAGACTTGGATTAACTTCCTTACCCATCACAACAATTGCACCACACTTGTTAGTGAGGACAAACTAAATTCTCAACAGTGTATAGCCAAAAGTTTCATTCATACGACAAAATACTCATTAAGCGTAACAACAGTCTTCGAAAATCAAAGCGTGGGGTCCCTCCAATTTTCACAACAGGTCGTAGGGCCTTAAGCTCCGATGAAACAACCAATGTCTTACTTCTACAAAATTTCGAACAGACACACGGCATGTCACGTACCGTCGTGTACATTACTGACTCCATGGTTTACACATGTAATTTGCAACACAACAACTGTACCAAGGAAGTTACTCTCATTGCGCGAGAATAATCCTCCGGGAGCCGACAATATCCTCCCGAAAGCACTGAAGCTAGAAACTATCAAGCTATCCTATACACTGGCGGAGTTCTTCAATGAACAACATGTTTCCCTAGGTGGAAGTATGGTGTTATTACTCCAAATTATAAAAGCCGTAGCCGTTCAGACTCTGCCATCTATCGCCCAGTAACCCACCTCTCTGTGCCCGCGAAGTACACTAAGCGGTTGTTGCTGAGGCTTTAATGGATTACCAGGAAAAATGCAAGCTATTGGCATTGGATCAGCGTGGCTTTCGTCAACAACAGTCATGCATAAGCAACCTGCTTTTTGCATGAGGTACTTGGACGGAAGTAGCAGTTCGCGAAGTCGGGGTCCATGTCATCTATCTGAAGATTTCCAAAGTTTTCGACCGCCTGGAGCACTGTTACAAAACTATGGTATCCGAGGCACTATTCTTGGTTGGATTGGTGACTTTCTTCACGAAAGAACGCTACACGTACGTGTTAAGTGTCACCCTTCAACCAGATTTCTGAGGAATACGGTGTTCCACAGGGCTCAGTGCTGAGACCGAGCTTATTCTTAGTTATTTATTAACGACCAGGCGAGAGTCTTCTCTAAATTGTGCTTTTCGCCTAGGAACTTAATAATATAAAATAAACATCAAATATATAATCTGGATGTTACATGATGCAAATCAAAGAAGCAATGATCCGTTTTGCACAGGCAGATATGCGATAATTGCCGTTTGACCAAATTTTAATCTTCTCAAAGGAAATGTGTAGATTCATGTGGTAAAGGATACGGGATGTGGCTGTGATAAATGTTTTCATTTTGTAGTGGCATATTGTTTTGTGAATGCGAAGATGTCGATAGGCACGAATAATGCTACATATGTTATAGCGCATGTCAGTGTTGAATCAGTAACTCCAAGTGGGTTCACGTTAAACTGGGGTGGTTTGACCTCGAACAGACTGCTTGCTCCGCTATCCGCAGTCAAACAACTTCCATTTTCACCCGCTTGTCATACACGATGGTATCAGAGGTCCTTGCACAGCATTTGATCCATGCCCGTATCCAGTTGATGAAGCAAGTAATAACAACGAGGATTACGATTTCCTCCAACATGACCTGGGTTATATTTACGAGTGTTCAATGAAGAACCTACTCCAGTGGAACACCACTAAATGCAACGTAATCCACCTGCGCTATCAGCCGGTGAGCTTGCACAAGCCTAGAGAACACAACTTGTAGGAGGTCTCACTGGAATGTAGCTTGGTGTATTGCTACAGGACGATCTTGGATGCACAAAACAAGCAGTGAACGTGTCGGGAACTGATAAGAAACACTTTGGCTTTCTTCGCAGAACGTTTGGGCGGTTTGACCACTCAATGTTCTCGCAAATGCTTCACACCCACCTGTGTCCGCACGTGGAGTATGTCATTTAACATGGAAGCCGTGGCAGAAAGGGGATCTCTTTACACTCGTGACTCCTTAATGGAGAGCTACTAAGAAATTTAAGGTCTCTTTCGACTGTCCTACCTGTTAGGCTTGAAGTCCCTAGGTATGTATAGCAGTCGATTTCGGCGTTTGCCAGGGGACCTCAAAGTGGTTTACCGGATCTTGAAAGACGCGGACCGCATTTGCTGCCCGCTGTTGGAATTGAACCACGACGATAATCTAAGATGTCATCCGCTGAAATTGAGAGTACAGTATAGCCGGCTTGGATGCAGCAGAAATTTCTTCTCCCTCCTAGTGTGTCAGCTTGGAACGCTCTCCCAACTTGTCATTTAGGCTCCCAATCTAAGGATATTTAAAAAGCTGCTTGACGGTGCATTGTCTCAATTGCATTCCCATTTATGACTTGTGTTAGCCAGGGGTTAAATAATGTAACCAAATCATATGTTACCAAAAGCCCAACTCTTGTCACGCGAACATCTCATATTTTCTTTACATGTCTATGAGTCCAAGACACGTTTTTCACTTTGTCAATAATATTTACCTCCTCCATGTCTTCCATTCCACTGGACTTGTTAAGTATTGCAGTTTTACCCGTAATACATCATTGTTCCCTTGGAATTACATACGAGAGTTCGGTGACGCGAACATAATGGAAAACGAAGGATAAGAAAAGCTACAGATGACCTGCCATTACATCCAAGATAATCTGCTGTTGACCGACAATTGCTTTCTACATAAGAGCCACTGAGGATCAGAAGAGCCGTAAAATTGTGTGACGCAGCAAAATTTGGAGTACTTTGCTGAACTCCATCAGGCGATCTGAAGTCAGTAAGTACCTGGCGATCCATGATGACGGTTGACTGAGTAAACATGTGGTCTGACTTGGAGCTGTTTGTTGCGCTGTCTTATTTGGAATAAACGTTGGCACGTGCACATTCATTCTGGTCCTAGGTAACCAGCTCCGCATTTGCATACAAACTGGTATGCGAAATGAGCGTTTTCTCTGATAGGTCGTGTTTTCTAAGACTACTGGCAATGGGCGTGCGTGGGTTTTCAGAAAGCTCGAGCGATCTCCAGTTGAGCGGATGGGATTCGTCTGAGGTTATCTCCAGAGGGATTGAACACTTGCAGCGTAACAATGTTAAGGTAGATCAAAAATAGCGACTTAGGCGAATACATTCTGACAAAATATATATTTCCAAACACTTCTGAGCTCGTTTGCACACCAACCTAACAACACGATGAAGTACCTTGATTGAGTCTGGGAGAATTCATCGATTAAGGAATTTAACCAATAATTCCCCATCATCAAGTTGAACACTGCAGGGTGAATATTAATATGATATCCGCTCACTTGCTTGACACTAGAGCCGGAATTAAAGGCTCCCTGAAAACTCACACACTCCCACTGGCAGGTTTAGAAAACTCGGCCTATCGAAGAAACTCTCACCTTGCATAAAAAGTCGTATGTAAATACGGAGCTAGTTACATAGGACCCTGATTTCCCGAATGAATGAGCATGTGCCTAAGTGGGTTCAATATGAGACAGCGCAGCAAAAACAGCCGCAAGTCAACGCAATCAAGCAGCATCTTGGATCGCCAGGTATTTATTAACCAGCTCATCTGGTGGAGTTCAGCACGGTATTCTAAATTTTGCTGCGTCATACCAATTCATGGCTCCTCCGATTCTTGGAGACTCTTGCAATAAACCGGGGTAAACCGGTGTTTTGTGTACACAAACAATTGTTGGTCAACCTCAGAATATCCTGGAGGTAATGTCACGTCATCTGCGTCTTTTCCTATCGTTAGTTTTCCTTTTTGTTTGCATCCTCTAACGGTCGTATGCAATTCCAATTTACCGTTTTGTCAATTACTAGACGGATTGAAATGCATACAACTGCCGACATTCTTTTCCTTGCTGCAATTTTGAATCAACCGTGGGGAAGGCATTCTCCTTGTAACATAATTTTGAATTTTTCCATCAACTGCACAAGGGAGAGAGAGGAGTGAATGCGAAAAGTAATTTAGAGTAAGATTAGGAGTACCTGCCATTGGTTGGATTGCAGAAGGTATTTCCTAACCGTTGTAGCCTTCTGTTAAGCTTCCAAATTCTGTTGTTTTGCTTTGCAAAAGTTTGCGCTTTTTACAGTCGGTATGTCTGCATTGCAGTTGGTTCAAGTACAGGCCACTGAAGCAAACTGTTAGTTGTTAGGCAAAACAAACAACTCTGTAGTGAGTTATAAAGGCCTTATATGGAAAATGCGACCACTATTGCGAGTTTGTGTCTAAGTGGGCGGTCAACAACACAAATGTTTGCGGAAATACTGACTTCTCTCAACTGGAATGCAATTAAATCCCCTTGATTGTGAAGACTTCGGTTCGCATAGATCTCGCATTTATCACCGAGGAAATTCAAATGCTGTTTAAGACTGAGGGCACAGCTTAACGAATTACTGTCAATTGTGAATTTACGGGGACTCATCTGTCACTAGTGATAAAGTCCTTCTTGATGTTAAGGCAACAAATCATCCTAAGGTTATTGTCTAAAATATTGTTTATCCTTAGTGAATCAACTAGCGATTTGACAGCCTTAGACTGACATTGTCAATCATTGCGCATTATTAATGCTGGTGTGGGACAGCTGCCTCTCATCTTCCTACACACAAAAACCCAACTTGTCCATTTATTTGAAATGGAGAAATAAAACAAATCGCATCCGTTGTCTCTGAGTATGCACGAAATGACGTGTCGCATCTGTCGTACAACGCAATAGCAAGTGAGCTAACAATGCAAATTATGATGCGGCTTAGTGAACCACACGAAAAATTTGTGACCTGATTATGTTGCCGCTAATATAGCGAAGCAAAGTGAGTTATGTGAAACACTTGCGCTGTTAGCCTCAGTTACACCCCATTGCACAGGACCCCTAAGTACTGGAAAGTTGCCTTTTCGCAGAGATATGTTCTTACTGAGTAAATTTCCATGCAGACTGAGTTTTGGAACTTCTGCTATCTCTTACTCCAGAAATATAAGGGTTAAATAAGTAAATAAGTATTCAGTCTAGTACGGTCTAATTGTAACTGTTATGTTACATTTACTTGCTGAAACCGTTCTATTGTCAACAGGGTGATATACAGTTAAGCAGCTATAAAACAGTTGAGCTTTTGCTTGCGGTATTTGGAAGTGGCTTCTTCTTCATTGATCTTAATCCATAGGTTGATACCCACCTTCGGCGTCAGAAATCTTACTTTGAATCCAGTTATAAGAACAGAGTGTCACTTTTGATTGAGCCACTTTGTAGTCGAGGTCTCGCTTCAAGATATGCAATACTTTGGTTCCAGCATACTCGCCAGTATGTTCACTTATTGCTTTGCAGTTCCAAAGTTTAAGCAGTTATGTTATAATTTCAGCATACCTCTTATATTACGGGACCTACTGAGCACCAGAATTCGCATTTATGCTGAATAATAATATTATCTGTGAATGTATTGCCGCTAATCCCAGCTAACAATCAAGCTAAATTAAGACCTAGTCTATCTAAATACAGACAGAACTAATTATCCCTGTGTTCTCTTGATCAGTGAGCAGGATACGCAGTCCTTCTTGAATTTCCTGTGGAGTCCTAAACGTTATATCTGTCTGGTTGTTATCCCAATACTCCCATTTTTAAACGTACAACCAATAAACATGACAGACAGATGTACAGTAGTATTCTGAACAGAGAATGAAACAGTTTGTAAAATGGAAAGATGGGGAGTCAAAAACTTGGCTACTTTAAAGGTTGCTTGTATCAGTTGAAAGTTTAAGTACCGTACTGCTTAGTATCCGGTAGACAAAGCACTAGCATAAAAACAGACAGTTTCCGTTTTCCGGCTACGTACATGTGATGTGTTCTGTCTTAAACCGGTGTTTAACTTACAAACAGGAGTGATTGGCCAGCCATGAATATTGAGCATTTTGAGAAACCAATGTTACAGCAGTTTAGGCTGTTGGGTCGACTATGTTCAGATACTGAGCTTTTCCAACTTTTGTCGGCGACAATTTCGCACTTGTCTTCTAATGGACCATCGCATAAACAAGAGTGAAGGTTGGCAGGATGAAAGTCAACTGGATCTCGGCTGATGTTCCGACGCACAGCGTTAAATTTTTAAACCAAAATGTACCGTAAATCCAAGTTCTTTACACTCACCAAAGTGAGGGTGAAATCTATGATACAAAATTTATCTAACCGTTGTCAGATTAACTATGGTAAGTTAGAGAAGATTATAACAACTAGCTTGTAACCTACGAAGCCTGTTAATAATTTTATGCTGTAATTTTGACATACAAGCGTAACTTTACAATAATTGGGATTTTTTGAGGATTCTCAGGGTTTTCTTTGCACTATCCATGGAATATTCGTTGGCTTGTCCTTGAGGTGAAGAATGAACACGTCAGTTTAATACTATATCTAAGCTGACACACGTTAGTGGTTTTGATCCTACGGTCTGTTGTGCAGTATCGGTATCAAGCACTCAATCTTTAACGTAGGTGAAATAACAACGGAATATAGTAAAGTCGACATCCGCGTAAGCAGCTCAAAATTATGCAGAAGGAGCAGAAGACTCTAGGTATATAAGAAGTTTTAGGTTTTCGAGTTTTGGCGTAGTTACTAATGCGTCCGACTGCAATTGGCGAAGTTGTTTCGAAAGCTGCAGCTCAGATCTGTTTACGGTAGACAGTATGCAAAGTTACTTGGTTTAACTTTGCGAATAATGTCCATGTCACAAGTCTAGGTCACCTTTTCTCCGGCATATCTACAATCTAGTGGAAATAGGAAGGTATATTTACTATGGCGGTAGTAGTCGGTTTTAATAATATTACGACATTGACCACTTTTCTTGGATAGAAAACAAATTTTTATATGCACACACTACAGACTAAAAGAAACCAGTTAATTCCAGGCACTGGAGCAGCTTGAATGTTGGATTGCCAAGATACATGTAAAAATATATGATTAAAGGAATATAGTATGAAAATGACCCAAATTTAGTGTTACGCAGTTGGGGTCATATATCAAACCTTCTTCACGTCCTAATGATGTAAACTGTGAAAATGGCGAGTCGCAAGATGGCGCGAGATCCAAACTCACCTCTACATTTACAGTCTTCATCTGTGGCTGCCTTCACGGACTTGATTTGCACCGGGTCCGGTGGTAAGTTCCAAAGTTTTTCGTCATTAAAACTATCCGGCAAACCTTTGATGTACAAGTTGGTTCGAGACATTTTTTCCACAGGATTCTGCAGACAATGACTTCGTGCATTATGCCTGGATCCGTTGCTACTGACACTATTGTCGGAACTAACATGCATATCACCCTGCTGGAATTCATGTGCGGAATTATGAACTTTTATTTCCTGCATTGATGAAGCGAATCTTCCGTTGGAATTGGTTGGTTCCAGCTGTCCCACAGAATTGGATGAATACGCACGGACCACGGTATCGTTGTAAGGTCCATTTAGTGTCTCGGCCGAGTTTATACGCAAAGCCAATTTAATCGGTGGTTGTTCATACAAATCCGCATCAGCCAAACGTACTGGATTACTGTCCCCAATCGGAGGCAACATGAGGTTTGATACAAAATTACAGCCACAAACAAGCACTGCGTTGGTAGTTACACACCAATTCAGTGGTCGTGGTGTAGAAGTAAACGGTTAACTTATGTGAGCATTGCAATTCGAAGCCAACCAACTGACAGTCATCGCCATCATGGCCAATGACGATAGCGGTGATGATGAAAATTCCAATGATGCTGATGACGTGCACATCTCGAGCAACGGTGTTTCATTGGTTCATTCAACGCACGTGCAAAACAGTCTCGTGGTCGACCAAGTCGGTCAATCTGTTTCTCGGTATGTACCAACGGCGCATCGCGTACGTCCATCGATGCACGAATGCGTGTGATGTAGGTAGGCGTTCTCCTTGTCTACGGGGCACACACAGCCCGAGTGAGACGCACCTGCTGTTCCTGGCCGCTCAGTCTAAAGTCATAACTATCTTCCTTCGCACTGATGACTGATTTCAGTGCGCCCAAAGCTCACAGGTCTGTCTACCACTGCAGCTTCCAAAAGCCAGATCATCCGGCGATAGCGAAACGGACCCACAAGTGCGCGCCTATGCGCATGATAGTTGTGTATTGACGGTGGATTAATGGTAACTGTTTAGAGCTGTGAGCAATTTTTATGGGGGATGGCAATTCAGCTTCGGAGCAGAGGCTGCAACCGTTGGAGAATCGAACAAAGGCCCCATGAGTCCATGTCGTGCTCACTTTCTGGCACGAAAATATGTCATGCGCCAGTCAGAAACACAGCGAATACCAATACGAGATTGGCTCCTATAAATTGGTCAACAAATTATAGGTAGCTACCAAACATTTGACTAAGACAACTATTGACTTCGTCGCAGTAAATGTGCAAGAATGACTGGCAGCAGTGAATTTCATAGGTTCTGGTTGTCACGTAGGATACTGTGGTGACGACAACGGCTAATATTCAACGGTTCATAATAAGTGGTACTGAGTAAAACCAGTGCTTCACATGTATGCATACGTTGAGTAGAGCAAATGTTAGTAACCCTAACGCACTGGAACAAAGAAAATATAGTTGAATAACTGGCATTTGCAATCATTGAGTGTAAAGATTCACAGTCGTTTAAAGAAATCAGACCGTTCATTGAATGGAATAAGAATACCGAAGGACATGGGCAGTGGACTTCATTCGAATTAACGAAATATAGCAATGTAGACGTTTTGTGATTTTCCTCTCCTTATGTAGAGTAAAACTAAATCAAACGAGACTAATATTCAATATTTTGCTAATAGTTCTACGTAGGACGCTGGGATGGACCAATATATACCAATGGAAGTAAACTGGATAGTTGGTCAGGCTTTGTTTAACTGATCACGCAGATCAGTCTTACCGTTTCAGCAATTACGAATACTATAAACTAGTTCCAACCTTTATTAAGGTGAAAATACTCGCTAACACGTAGTGACGTTTGGCTTAGAAAAACGCGATGGTAAGAACTGGTAATAATGCAGCCGAAATGCTATCAGGTTGGCTTTTTTCTTAAACATTTATCAAAGGTTCAAACATACCAATCAAATCATCGAAGGGTTTACCATCTCTGATGTAGTGACACTATTATTTTCCAAAATAAAACCAGAATTCAATCATAAAAGAGCAAAACGTCTCGCGTACATTGACGCAATCTGATGACCTATTGGATTTGCTCATAGAAAAGAAATAAAATACGTGCGACGCCACTTAAGTGGTCATTGACAATCGCACAGCAAAAAGCTAAATGTGGGTTATTTTCTGTCAAGTGATTACGTCACAAATACGTTTAAGTTCCCTTGCTCTAACGGGACATGTTAAAGTTAGTGGGTTGTGTTTGGCTGAGGTTGAAAGACTAAAGTATCTTCCATCTGTTAGCTAGCACTTCTAAACTCAAGTAAGTTCTTTCACTTCACGCTGTCAAAAAGTGTCAATATCTGTTTGTGTGAACAAAGGTGGGCGACTTCTTGAACTATGGTACTTCACAGACAGTTTAGTGTTCCAGTGAAATAGTTGGCTAATTTTTAACGGTGATGGACAAAGTGAAGTATTTGGCTATTGCTAGATCAAAGACTGTGATAACTTTGGAATGTTCATGTCGTTCTCTAGTTTAGTGAATCAGTTAGTATACTTTCGTGCGCTGCATGTAATCTGGACTGAGAACACGGTAAACCTTATGTTGCTGGTAGACCATTTGTGCCAGAAAAAGTCTTTTCTGCTAATTTCAATCTTTACAGAAATTCCACTGTAGTATCTAATCTTATCAGAAACTGCATTATTTGGTGACCTATGGATAAAAACCACTACGTTCAAAATGTATAATCTGCTATGGGATTGCTACCAAAACCTACTGCTATGGCCCGAAAATACATACCGCTATCCCATTGCTATCCGTCTGTTAGCCTGACTTTTTGCTCATTAAACGCAGCGAGAGTTGTTTTAGAATAAAATAGATGTAACTAATACATCCTGGACCAGTTGCGCAACTAAATTAGCTGGTTATAATGTGTCATGCTGTTTTTCTGTTCTTACTGTTACTGTGGATAACCTATGCAACAGCGCATTATAACTATGCTTGTGATCTGTAAAACTATAAACAAGTAGTTATAGTGGTTATTATTGAAAATGCACGAAACCCGAGGAACTAACTCAGCGTAGGAAAAGATCATCAGCGTTCATTCAAATATCATTTAGTGTCTAAATTGCATTTGTCACTAATAATGGTTTTACAGAGGCATCGGTTGGATTACATCCAAACAAACTTGGCAGTCGAAACCGACCCAACTTAAAAATACTGAATGGATGGCCTCGGCTTCATTCTGGATATATCGTCTATATTTCAGCTAGTATGTCAATGAAACATGTGTACATATCGTGTTAGAAACTGGACGTGGAAATATCGTGATTTCCATTGCTGCTTATGTGTCACTCTTTAAACCATGTGGAATTCAAACTTATCAGGAAGGACATTGTGTATGCCAAAAGTGCATCCTTCAAATTAATTGTTACAAGCTATCGTTCCCGAAAAGTAATTATTTTTTATCTTTGCCCATACACGGTTTATGTTCTTAAATAGGATACTAATGTGTTAGTATTCGTGTTGGTTGGCATATGGCAACTGCGAATATTACCGTGGGCGCTATTACGTGAAATTGAAAACTATGTTCTTAACTTGAACTTCACTCTAGAAAGATGGCTCCCGCGTTTTATAACCCTCAAGAATTACGCCGCTAATATGTGCTAGTGAATAACTAATGCCGAATATCAGATTTCAGCGCCACCTGCCCTAAGCCAGATGAAATGATGCGTCGACTCTCAAATAGGTGTGAAAAGGCAGGCTTAAGCAAACAGTTTCTGAATAGATGGACTGTGAGGTAGTTCACATCTGATCTTACTATCATGATTTAGAAGCACTACTACCACTTTTAAAATGCACCTGGTTAATGCTTAAGTTCATACAGCAAGTTATTTTCTTCATGCGCGAAAAAGCGTATTTATAAACCACAGAGGGAAAGCATTAACATAAAAATCGTGTGCGTTATCAACCCATGCTATGTAGGTGAATAACGAAAAGCACCTTGTTGTTTAGTTTTGCATTTACAGATCGAGTTTTTCAATTCCCTGATTATGAACTTTGCAGGTGTATATATAAAATAGGTTTGATATCGCTGTTCAAAAAGTTGTGTCCTTGCAAAACATTGTCGACGTCACTTACATCTTTCAAGCTGCAAAATGGTTGATTAGTTTTTTGCTCAAATGTTACATAAATTACCGCAGTCGCATTAAATACAAAAGACGACCTTACGTAGCCACCGTAATTACAGGGTTATTAGTTTAAGAAAACCTCACTCTTGTATACTGTACCCCATATAAAACCCTCAATTATCACCCTGCTTATCGTCACGTTGGGTTTTATATATCACCGTCTCCATTAGTGAACTATTTATTAGAATGCACTTTAATTGAAGAGTACGGTAGATGTTGATACTTTAAAAGTACGAAAACACAAAATACATAGAAATGACTATGGCCTATGAGATCAACTGCAGATACTCTGCTGTCTAATGTTTATGCGAAGTCGGCCTATTTTTAATAAAACCAAACTTAAGGGGACGTTTGCTAAAAACCAAGCTAGTTTATTTAACAAGGCAATTAAACATGCCAGTCCCCATAAGCAAAATGAGGACGTTGTGCCAGTCCATGCAATGACATGATCCAAGTCTCGTGTGCTCTTTTCTGTAACTGAGCAAGTTAATATCAGTTCAAACATAGGAGAACGCAGATATTCCGAAAAATAAAGGGCGTGATATGATGGAGTGTGGAACTTAAGAACGATTCTTCTAATCTTCTAACCTTCCTTCTGTGAATAAACGGGAGTAAACTACGATAAAGTAAACAAACCACTGCAGTTTCAGTATTGAATTTTGAAAACCCTGCATCTTTTACATTCCACACGATTACTTTTAGAGGACCGTTTATAAACATTCGATTTTGTCAGGTGTTCCCCAACATAAAACTACTGTCACAATATACAGCTACGGAGGACGTTTTATAATCGCAGTTAGACATAAAACCGACGAAAAAGCGGTGGGAAAGTCTGAAAATATGGTGGATGGTGGAAAATAAGGCATAATGAGTATACGGAATTATTTGAGGAAGAAAACCAAACAAATTGCAGCCTGCATTTATCTTAAGAGCTTTTGATTTATGTTGACCCCGGCGAAAGGAAAACTAAGCGCTGTGAAATATACAATATAGTGGTTACGATGTCAAAAATACTGCTTTCCAGGTAGCCAAATTTTCCACGGAATAACGAGGAAATTGAAAGCCTTTTCTTATTAGCAAATATAAGATATAAGTAAGCAGTGTTATCTTTTGCCTTCTGATCCTACAGTTAGTTTTGAAATCTTGGGGATAAATATGACAGTTCTACACATTCCAGAATCCGTAATTGCGATGCGAACTGGTGCTTACTTTTGCAATGTGCAATAAGAGTGAAGTAAATCATAATGTTTTCATTGTGCTTCATGAAGTATATTCCCCAGTTTGTAGTGTTTTTCATAAATATTTAACAGTCCCTTTGGGATTTTTCTCATTCTCACCAGTTAAAAATTCTCAGAGTTATATTAGTGTAATAGAAAAATGGATTGTTAATGTTCAAAACTTTAAGCATGATAAGATTAAGAGGAGGATCGAGGTGAGAATTCAAACTTAGTCCTCGCCTAACAATAATGACTGCGCGACTGCAAATGCATGCATTCTATCTTGGTTTTGTAGGGTGGCTGTTTAGTGCAGTATTTATTTAATCTTTTTCGTCCCCCGGTGAAAAATGTCTATGCCCCTTGATCTAGCCTGGTAGGTTTACAGTCGATTCGATTTGTTGACGACTGGAAGGGGAAATAACGCAAGGTGCGACCAACCTACCCGGAGAGCGTTAAACTCCTGATAATATTCTTGTTAGTTATATTGCGTTGGAATTTTGTCTGGTATCACCATATCATACAGTTAGGGTGTCGTTTCGAGAAATGGTGGCACCAGTGGTTTGGTTTTTTATAAACAGCAGTGCTACAGTACTGTTACTTCAGACAGTGGTAACGTATATGCTATACTCAGAAAAACTCCGACAAACCTTTTTCAGGGGAACGGAACAGACCATTGTGGTTTTAGCTAATTATCTTTATGTATTCAGCGCAGTCAGCTCATGATGTTTCTTTGGTTGTCATACATCGACGATGAGTTTCACATGATCTTTTAATTTGGCAATTCGAAGCTGAAAGCTGAGAGAACGGTCGAGCCGACCGGACACACTGCAGCACGAAAGCAAACGGCGTTTAAATTTCGCTGATTTCGGAATGACACCCATCGGTAATATGTCGATAATAACGTAATTAGTGACAAGCGGTACATTTCGGACAGCTGCTTTGATATCTGTGGATTATGACAGATAATGTATTCTGGTTGGAAACCCCCTTTATTTGCCCACGAGGAGACTGAATCTTCAAAAGGGTCTCGATGAAAGTTTTGGATAATGGAACGCGACTGTAAATCTGTTCCAGAACCTAGCTAGTTCGCAAACCCCGGGTCAAAGTTCAATACTGAAAATTACATTGCAATACGGTGGGAACAGTCAATCATCAATTAGGACCTTCGGGTTAATCACGATGTTATAAAAGTAATCCTCTTTCTATGATCGGCTTGTCTCTGCGTTGGAGGAACACATGTGGTCGTGCAACTAAGACACATTGATCTTAACTTTAGGGTCACATTATGACTACCGTGATTAATGTTGCATACTAAAACAGCTCTGTGCCTACCTTATTCCTGAATAGCGCGTTTTTCATTTGTATACGACCAAGGAGGTGCCGTGTTTTCAGTTAATTTTGTAATCCACCATTGGAAAAACAGATATTTCCAGATGGTGTAAAGAGGTCTATAAGTCAAACATCTCATCCTCTTTTGTAATGGAACATGTCTTCTGCAGTAATTGGCTCGACGTATTAACCCGGAGCAGAAATGACTGAAAGGGGGCATTGGGTTATCTAAGCAGAATGCGGAATAGTGTTGTCGGAATCTAGCAGTAACTTGTATGTCAAATAATCACCCAAGTTTTATGCGTTGTACCAAACGTTTTAATGACATTCTATACTGAGGCAAAAATTGCAACACTTCGAAACCAATTCTCTTAGTTTCACATTGCTTAGTGTGCATCGGAAGTTTGGAGTGAATCTCACTCGTGGGTGCTTATAATAATAAAAAGGGTTCACATATGCCTCATTAGGTGAGAAGCTGTGCCCATATTAAACACAGATCTTAAACTTAGAGGTAATCTCATGCTCTTCCATGGGCAATGTGTAGTTTTGTGCAGATATTGGTCTAGAAAGTTATGTATTTCACTTGTTTGCTTTTTACGCGAAGATAACAGCCATTGTTGCCATTAGAGCGCATTGTCAACACTGAGGGCCACTTATTTCCTGAAGACTTCTGTATTTCACCCATTGGACGTTATTGGGGCCTTCATTAACCCTTTCGCGCATAGAGTACAGTGTAGTGAATGGATACCATCGACTCGTTCCTAAGCTACGCATGCGTTTTTCATGATCTCTGACGCCTGCAGTCCACTGCAGAGACATTACCCAGTTAGATCTAACCGTTGCTGTTACGATAAACTTTTTCTTCCCTTTTCCTAGTCAAAATGGCGGAGAAGTCGACATCTGGTACACATAATTCACATTTGTGTACTATTTCGAAACAACATTTTACGGAATAGTATCAAGTGCGTCAAGTAACAATATTTCGGTTACATATAGTGTCTAATGTTCCGGGAAGTATAATCTTCCTTTTGAAGCTGTTTACCTAGGTTGTTTTCAATCAACGTAAATCTGCCCACTGTAGTGGACCTCATACACTAAGGTCGTAGAAGATAACACCCACTTAGTATACAGACACACTTTCCGATAGTAACAAGAATTGTGAAAATATGGTGTCTACATCCAAATTATTAAGGGTTAGATATTACTATGCTTTATTATAACATGGCGTTTAGTTTGTTAGTTATTCCAATTTCAGAACACAATAACTATTCCAATTGATTCGGACTGTTCTTCTCCCGATGACAGTGCTGGGGATGAAGAAGGCAGTCTCACGTCTGAGACACTACGGAATGTGGTCATTACCGAGACATACTTCTGCTCAGAGGATGAAATCTATTTGAGAGAAAATAAAATGGAAATTAACTATCCTGTTTTTCCAAATAAAAGACAAAGTATGCGTAGACCAGTAAATACAAATCTTTTGCGGGATCTCTTCTACCTATCACCGGTACATTTAGATAAAATGTTCACTGTTAAAGTCCTGTTAAGTAGTTTGTGAAGTTGATGCATGAAGAACTTTTAGAACTCATTGTGAAGCAAACGAACTGGTGTGCTTCAGCACGTGGAATATAGAAATTGGTCCTCAGATGAGGGACTGCAGATGAATATTATCACAAATGCAATGCTGTAGCGTAGTGTAAGAATCCTATGGTTTGGGTGGATCTCCTGGATGGGTGTGTAACAATCTACCAACACCGGAGACGCAGTAAGCGCAGGTGGCTCAGGAGGTGATTTCCTTTAATGGGTGTTGCAGTTGTGAGTCCGTAGCTTTTACACAGGAAAACTTGCAGCCATTTAACCCTTATGCATTTAAAGACTTCAATTGCCGCAGCCCTAATGAAGCTCAGCACATACAACCAGATAGGAGTCAAAAGAGGACCACCGAACTCCCCTTCTGCTAGTGCGCAAGGCCTAGTGAAGTGTGAAAAGCTGCATTTGAAGTAAGATTTCATGGGGGCAACCATTAGCCAGAGCTGATAAATATGAAGTATGCGAAAAGATGCAATGATACACACTTCAAGGGGAAAGCAAAGTGGCGTTTTACAAAGTGTGACGAACCCCAGTGCCAGGATTGTTTTGCTGAATTCCATGCTAAAGCATGAATGTTCTGACCTCTGGTGCATGTAGTTCATTGCAGTGGATGTAATTGAAAGGTGGACCAAATTATTGGACAATATTGAATTTTTATTTTACCTGCTTTCTTATACTCAAACTCGGCTAAAATGTTAAAATAAATTTTTATCAGCGCCCAAAATATTCATGCAAGAAGGGGTGAAATAGATGGTCGGACGATCTCCCCCACAAACAATATGTCATGGTCGTCTTCAGACCGGGGTAGATGCAGTGTTTAATATGATATAATTGTGCACTCTCACAGGACTTGGTTGTGTTTGGGAGAAGATGCCGCAGAGCAGCAAATGTGATTAGAAAGAAGTTGGATCGTACGTTTTTCCTACATCCTTGTATACCCAGGGTAAAATCTTTTTTACGTAGATCCCGAGTAGAACTGTGCTGTAATGGTACTTTGACTAGATTGCAATAGACATTGCCACGAATCAGATTGTACAGCAGTATCATGTTATGCATCCATTGTGGATCAAGCTGGAATCCTTGGCATCTCTCCCGATAGTACGTTTATCAGTTGAAGTTTACTTGTTAGTACATTCATTAACGCACAAACGAGGTCCTTCAGGCATTATTAGTGGACGGGAAACCATTCTTAGAAGCGCTTCACTTTTAACGTATTGGCCGTGCGTTCAGGCCCTGCTTTGCAGATTGTCCTTTACATACGCTCCCAATTCTATCTATGTGGGAGTCATGCGTACCAGACGTACAACATGCGATGACTAGGAAGTAGTCCTCTCTACACTGGATGGAACTGCACGTTGTGCCTATCACGGTCACGAAGGTTGTGCACTCCGTCTCCTCCAGGAACGAGTCACAGTCTCCTGGAGCCATTACAACGAGGTGGTACTAATAGACAGGTACATTCCGAAGTCCACGTCAAGCGCAGGCAGATATCAGATATCGCATGGGAGGTTTCATGTGCCAAGCGCCCGTCCGACCGACAATCATATATATAAATATATGTACACATATATTCCCATCCACATGCCTCCCGGTCTTATTCCTTCGGGTTTACATTGGATATGGATGTGTGGTTGGAGCTGTGGGTAGTGCAGCGGAAGCCAACCATAGTCCCTCTTTAGGCGCAAGCTCCCTGTGGCTGGCCAAAGTGACAGGCAGATCCGAAACCTGAGGCAGCCAACCGGATATATATATATATATATTCGGTCTGATGGATTAAACTTCAGTGCGGCCAACTAAACAATCCCAGCTTCATGGAATAATTTGCGCCCATTTGTTGCATTAGAAGATATTGCTTTATTATATGTGTATAGTAACCACCTCAAGTTTGAGCACTATGGTGCTATTGATCTGCCACATTATCCGTGTTCAGTGTGAATTAAGTAAGTTGAATAGTTCACTTTATTGAGTATGATAAACAAATGACACTTTGCAATGTAGATATTCGCGACATTCGTTTAATTAAATGTTTACTAATTCTCTGCCTATACGAAGGATTAACCTATGGTCTTGATCCTTATGTTCCATCCAATTAACCATATTTCAACCTGCATTTTACCTGGTTTAAACTGGTTATTTGTGCAGCAATTCATTTAAGCATGGCTTCGCAACTGGGTGTTAAATGACAGTCCAATACTTCCATGTGTCATAAACTACTAAAAAGTGCAAAGCAGGTGTCCGATTGAGGACATTCTATGAATTAGACAATAAGTGACAAAGCCGATATATTGTATGCAGTAAACCGCAATTCAATTGAAATGCTTCACATTTCTCATTAGATAAAATAACTCAAAATGAGATGTAGGCCAGTTGATGCAGTATGAAAGTAATATATTTTTTAGGTTCTGTAGTAATGTACACATAATCATGATTTATTTGTTTTTCGATAGGATCTGAAAATTATAAAGCACATACCGAAGTTGAGGTAAATTTTCGTGTATCTCTGCCGACTTCCTGTAGCAAAGTGGTTGGACATTGTAAACATGTTGGATCTTTTTATGCGCAAGTCAGATGGCTTATACTGCCAAAACATGCAATGGCTCTTAACTATCTCTTCATAATCTGAGGAACATTTCAGCGCGTTCTTATAATGATTTCCGGTGATGTTTACAGTTAAATTGATCGGTTATCTACGCCGTCAATCCTATTAAATTCGACGCTTTTAACATTAAATTTTAACCTCTTTGCTGCAAATCGAATAATTAACGGCATACCACCGTAAACTATAGAAGTCCACTGCATTGGTTCTACCCATGTCTATTTGACAAAATTACTGGCAGGCGTTTGGAGCTGAATACAAGCAAGTACTTTAAAATTACAAGGTAGAAATCTACTTATAATGTCAAGACTGTTTTGTCCATCTATCGCATAGCTTGCAAAGGTTAAAATAGTTTCTCAGGTTGAATGGTTCAATGAAAACGCTTCCTTCCTTTCGTTCTGAAATATGTCACCGGAAAGGTATTGCTTTTAGGCACACAAACTGTCTGACTGTCATAAGGATATTCATGCACATAATGGTATAGAAATGTTAACAAATCGCGAGTCTGCAAGATGACAAGAAATGAGATAAATTGACGCGCTTCAAGCTCTTTTTTCCGTTCTCTAGCCATATCTTTCATCCGTTATCACCCCAAGCACCTGTATCTTTTGACACACCGTGGCGTTGGATGACAGGGTTAGAAAAAATGCATTAGCATGGTATTTGAACGGGCCAAAAGCATTGGCAATCGTAAGAGCTGCTTTTTATTTTTCAGTCACTCAAAACAATGAAATTATATTAACTTGGTACCTTCATTTTCTAATAATGTTAAACCATTGACGCAATCGATCAAAATGTCTGTTAACGCAAATGGGGCAAGCATGGATAATTGTGCTGTTGACTTCATTCGCCATGTCACTTAGGTGGAAAAATTTGCCGTATTATCAGCGAAGATCAGTAGTTAAGTAAAACGCTTTGTGAACAACAAAGAAATGCTTTTCAATTGTTTAAAGCATTTATCAAGATAAGTCAATGAGACAAGAATGCATTCTGGGCCGGCTTAACCCAGGGTTAAATCAGTAGTCTTGTTCGCTTTCTTAGTACTATATCATAGAGTACTCAAGTTAACCTTTACTGCTACGCATTTGGGAATTACCTACTGCTGTGAAAAAGCAGTGTCCGGGCGTTAATTTGCTTTGTAGAATCAACTTCTACAGGCTGGTTACAGGTAAATCTGGTGTTGACCTAAAACACTTAAATTAAAATAAAAGGTTTGGTTTGGGCCATCAACTAGAGCATTTTGCTACCAATAAAAGCCAGTTCCATCAACTACGCTAATACCGCATACGATGCTAATGGATATTATGAGTTTAAATGTTGATGTATTCCGAAGTTCAAATAACCGAATGACATTTTTTTGTCGACAAACATAAAATAACATTACAGTGTGGAATTTTACTAATTACGAATAAGTTTATCTGTGTGAGGAAACACGCCATGTGTGCATGGAGCTAATTTCTGATGCCTTAGATATGGTAGCCGACGTTTGCTATGTATATCGTGAATACTTTTCACATTCTTCGAACGACCAACTACAAATAGGACTCCAGTTGCATCGAATTTAGTGGTATAAGTAGGAATTGCCCTGGGAAGACTATTCATATCATGACAGATACACGTAAATAATTTTTACAATACGGTAATTTACCTGAGGGCTTACTTGAATTTTGATATAAACCCAAATATGTGAAACTTTAGGCGTAATTTAACCACTTCATTCGCACAGAAAACAGACAAATATCATGAAAGGACAACATTCTGATTGCTGCCATCAGTCGTGGATGAAATACGTTAAAGTTTACGAAAGCGCAAATGTGAAACAAACGTTCATGTTCGACAATCAATAGGACATTCAGCACCGGGCTACTAGAACCCGCTCGCAGGCTCATGGGCATTCATTGCTTGAGGTATTCCTTTGATATGATGGAGAAATTGGAGGGTCGTCGTTGAGAAATAAGCTCATGTACTTGATAGACGTTGAATAACATTTTAAGAATGTGCCATTGCGCTAACTATTTGATGAATTTGTAACTTCCTCTAGAGATAAATGTCGCTGGTAATTTCGCACGAGTTCCTGAGTGAAACTATTCTACTGTGGACAGAAATTGCTCGATTTTCTTGCGAAGCAACCTCATACAAGTAAATACATGGCATTTCAGTGAACAGTTACTTGGGGCCTGTTTTGGCAGATATCTTTCTTGGGTTGATAGAAAGAAAAATTGTAACCAGTATTAGTGAAGCAACGTTGTATAAGCTGTAGGTTAATGACAGTTGTCTTCACGGCGATAATCGTTTCGATGGTACTTTTTGCTCTCGGATTCAACCAACCCTAATCTTTCTGTTTCTCAAGAGATAGATCGACAAGTTATCCTTCCTGGAAGAATTTGAAGCACAAATGTGCTGGATCGTATTGCGGCAGCGTTCCGCCATTGACACAAGAGCTCCATCATCATAGCCTGATGCAGCCTTAATACATACCTTAAAACAACCGACTTGTGCTTCGAACCATTCGAGATTATGAATTCCGTCGGTTCCAAGTTTATTCGAAGGGTTTGCCCTGCGTTTCTGGACGTAAAGATCAAGGGGTGAGCCGATGATACACTGCAGCGCACTGTTGTAAGCACAACTACATGGAGTGGGCAATGCGTGCGGTTTTTCTAACTTTGCTTCAGTTGCATAGAAGTCCGGTCCCTTGAAAACTCTGTTCAAATGAGCTAGACGCATATGTAGCACTGAGACACAGAATGCCCGAGAAGAGTTCCTACGCAAGACTGTGCTACCTAATGTGCATCCAAAAATTTATCGAAATCAATAGCAGACCGTCCAAAACGACGTTACCGGCGCACAAGTCAAAGAAAATATATCTTTATTCATCCTTGCCTTTCAAAGGTGACCGCGTCGCAAAAGTATTGGGTACCATCTCAGGCTTGCCATGATGCACGTTTTCTCATCCCACCAGTCGCGACTCATGCACACACCACATGAATGCTAGTGTTTTACTACCGTCAGAGTAAGCTATTGGACAATCTGGCGTCTTACGTTATCTACCAGTTCGGCTACAGCTGTGGCGAAATTTACATTGGAAGCGCTGACCTTTGACTAGCTCAAAATGTGTCCAATCGCTTTCTTGGTCGGATAAGGCAGTCCAAGTCGCAACAAAGTTGAGTGGATCAGATGGAAAAGCGGAACCACACCTCATCCATCGCAAATCACCTCGTGATCACTGGACATATTGTAGATACTTCGAGCGCATTCATAATATCCCTGCGTGCTAGTAATCCGAAACGGATGGCAAGCGGTGAAAAGCTATTAATCACGAAGAGTCGGCCAGCACTATGCACACAGAAGGAAGTGGGGCAATTAGTTAGATTGCTGTGGTCCTGATGGTCCTACTGTCTTTTGTTTAGGAACGTTTGTTTCATATTCAGTGGCTTCAGATCTCCTAGCATAGCGCTGGATTCCTTCCGTGTCCAGTTGACGGAACCGTCAGCCTCATAAGAATGGGGATCGAAATCGCTGATTAAGGACCCACAGCCGTTATATCAAGATTTAGCAGTGGCAGGCCAAGATGTCTGAAAAACTCGGAACACAGGGCAACGGATAACAGGCAGCCGAACAGACAGCCAGACGGAAATGCCGTGGAAGCGCTCAAGAAACGTGAACAACATGCAACCAAAGATTAACCGTTAAAAAATTATGTACTGTGTAACTTTGCTGCTATACAGGATATATATATGTATATATATTCCATTTATTACGAAAGGGTAACAAGAGCTAAATGCGAAGACATGCGAGCTGGGTCTGGACGGGGGACAACCGCTAGGAGTGGAAGCTTTTGTAGTGTACAAAGGGTAAGTAAGTAGCTGTAATTACGAGGCTAACTCGAAGAGTCGCGCAGGATGTTTTTGTGCTGGGTTTCGGGGGGAGATAGCTAATGCAGCCTGAGTAATGGCAAGCAATATGTAAAGCAGGTTGCTGGTTTACTGCAAATTGGATAAACACTTAATACTATACGAACGATGTGCATATCAGTGGATACGAAAAAATGGCGTTGTGTCGCACAGGTTAAAACAGTCGCTCCATCTTGCTAAAAGAAAAGAGCTAAAATATAGATTGACAGAGAGCAGGCGATGACGGCGAAAGACGACCATGATAGTCAATGAAGACTAAGTTATGGCATGCAAGTGTTACGGTCGGATGCGCGGATTTTGGCTGCCGATGATGACGACGGTTTACTCAGTCAGCTACAATGCCAGCATTTAAGGTTAGAATTGATCTAGACCTAGTTACTATATCTTATTTTCATACTAGTCTAAGTCAAGACATTCTAAAATAGGAATTAAGTCGAGCAATCTGCGTACATTAGTGCGGATTTTTTCAGTATATTCTATGCAAACGCATATCGATAAAGAAAGAAGCCAGGGCACATTCTCGTACGAGCTTTCGGTAAGGTGCTTGAATAGGGTCAAGTCCGTAACAAATAGCGTTCATCCGCGTTCTGTCGAACAAAAGCTCGATCTTAGCATTTGGCTTGCGCAGTATCTGGAAGAGGAACATCAAGTTAATTTTGAGCCTCAGGAGCCACAATGAGTCTAGCTGGAGCTGTTTGCATCTACCACGATATTTTAGTGTAGATGGTTCTATTAGTCGCTCAGTGAATAAATGTTGCACAACTTCAATTGCTACTCTCACATTTTTTCGCGAGTTAGTTGATATTGAGATGGAGTATTCTAGGACAGGTCGAGCGCGGCACTTATACAGACTAACTTTGGATCCCCTAAGAACCATCGACTTACGGATGTGGCCAGTGACTTATCTGACCTTAGTTATAGAGTATCCCGCGTGTTCTGCGAGGTTTAGTGAACTGACGTAGTGTACTTCTAGATCACGTACTGCAAGACAATTCCTGATCCGTTTATCCTCAATGCATTTGACGGTAGACTACAACGACAGGAGGTGGCGCTGCACTTAGCTGGTGAGAATTCCTTTTCCAATAACACAGTGGGATCGCTCTGAACATGGGACGTAACGGTTCCTGTTTCATTCGCACCATAATCGAAAACACCTTTAATATCATTTGCAAATATGATTGGCCTTCCGTTGGTGAAGTGATCAGACGTCGTTAACGTACTGAAAGAACAGTGGTGGGAACAGAACACTACTTTGGAAAACGCTACTAGTGGCGGGCCTAAATAGTTATTCCACTATTGACGAGAGCGATTGAATTGTTGACACATCGGAATATTTGGCTTCTTTCCGTGTTGATGGAATACAAAATATTGCAAGGTAACTTTTTGCGTCATGTCTGCTAAGTAGATAGTGGGCGCACATATTTGGTGGCAAAAAGAACAAAGTTAACGGAAAAGGCTAATTCGTCAATTCAAGTCATCAACCGCATAATAAAATTTGTTTACTTACGGAAACCAAAACACTGAAATGCCTTAAAAACTTGCCTTAATAAACGAAAGTTATGCCTGATGATCAAAGATACAGGTTGCACAATGTGAGATAAATAAAAGTTAGATCATTCTGGTTAATTGAATGGTAGAATAAGTGAGGTTGCAGTAAAGATGTGTAAAAAATAGATTAACAACAACGAGTTTAATACGCATATGCACTCTGTAAATGGTTCACGTTTGGGGTGATTTTGATGGGTCGAAAAACGCTCTACTACTCCCTTTAGTAACGCAGCCCATTGTCATTACCGAGTGAGATAGCTGTGTAGTAAATAAACAAGGTATATCTTCTTGACACAGTGAAGTAGGTCGCGATTTGTTCCCGTCAGCGTAGTAAATTCCTACCTCAAATTTCTTCGTACGATAAAATACTAGGGTTCAGATGAATAAATGCTTAAAATTGTATATATTTCTAAAAGAGACCAACTGTGGGTGCTGCGAGGATCAGCGTAGAATATATTCCCAACACAAACTGTTGATAGTTACAAGTTCCTGATGTAGATAGTTGCGATATGCGTATTCATGAGTGGGGGAAAGTACGACATACACAATGTATGAATACAGAGAGCTAACGATTACGCGAACATCGCAGTCCATCTGCAGCAAATGTTAAAAAGTTAAAGTATGTTTTCGTAATACTTGAGAAATAAAGCGGTTCTTGGATCGAAAACGACTATGGAGAATACGGTCGGAGTTGCTGAAACGAGTAACTAGACTTGCGGCTTAAACTCTGTCTTTGCTCGGTGTAGTTTTCTCTGGTACGATTATGAACTTTTATTGTTAACCTAAGCGAGTTTGTCCAATTTGTCATCATAGCAGCTCGAAGTTTTGCAACTTAGCCTGCATTCCTGGTTTCCATCAATAATTGTCAACTCTTCCATCGAATGAAATATAACTCAATGGCTGTATGTTTACAACCTTGCAAATACACAAACCGTAATGTTTTATTAATGCAATTCGTCATCCTCTAAGTTATACCTTACTGAAGGCTATATGTTCTAGTTACAAGTGCGGTGTTGCCAACTGTTGAATGAATTTGATTTGTTGCTTCGCTGCGTATAAACTAGGTTTCAAGACCGTCACTTGCTTTTCTTGTTCGGTAAATTGCTTGCGTTTGTAAAGTAAATAAGACGTTACTTTTTTTACACAGCCTAAGTTTCAATTTGTTGGGATTGTTTCTGTAATTCATTCAAATCCTAAGCTTGTTTAATGAGAATGAATATGCATCCTTTTAGTTAACAATCCTAATGCAAGTGCACAAAATTTGAGAAAGGTTAATGACGAAGCTGAATGACAGCTGCCACTTATTTGACATACCGGAGCGAGGCTGATGCTTTTTCGGTATCGGTTTTAGTCCCCGGGATGCATTGTGACATCATTGTCGAGTGCAGCATTTACCATAACGTTTAACCATTTGTTATCTTACTCGGATGCTATTTAGGTTTGCGCGTGACATTTTGGGAAGTATAGCATCTGATTACCATGTGAATATTTTCATTGATCGGGTCGGTGCAAAATGACAACGTAATTCTCCGGTCGTAAGTTTATTCACAACAAGCGCACAATTAATCATTGTGAGTCAAAATTGTCGACGAATTTTATGTGGAATATGGTTTTTCTTGACTATATTAGATTCCACCCATGCACCACTATTCTGCAAAACTCAGAAACGGCATTAGCAGTACGCTTGAACACCGTAGCGAGGCACCGTTGGCAAGCAGCCACCACCAACCGCGCGTGGGATAAGTATACTGCCCAGCCTCCTTCTGAATCTCGAACCCGTGATCTCCGGATTACAGGGCAGGCATATCGTCCTTTCGGTCACAGGCCGGCCTGCAAAACTAAATATAGGAGCCAAACTAAAGAATTGTTTACTCGATTTACTTTACTGTCATCAATATCACTTAAGGATTTCGACATACCTCTCACTCACTGTTTGGATAGTGCAGTGTTATACAACCGATTGGTGCGGAAAACGGCGAATAGTAATTGAGGGCGCACTACCCGTTGGCCACATTTTATGCCGCGCAAATCTGACTTGGTTAACGTCAAGCGCAAATAGTGTTTAACTGACCGCTTGATATCGCATTGTAACACTTTATGCTGTTATCTAGCATTTCACACATTGGAAGAAAACAGGCCTTAGTTTAGGAACCAAAGTGCAAGCGGGTTAAACGATGGAAAATGAGCATACATATACTCAGATCGCAGACAAGCGAGTGCAAAAGAAAGAGAAGTTTATATTTGAACACTCACCAGACAATTTCGAATGAACAACCATTATTCCTAAAAAATCATTGTGCAAATGACAGTTTGTTATGCATATATATATATATCGAATACCACTCCAGAGACAACTTGAATTTTAGTTACACTTAAAACAAACAGCTCTGAGAACAAACAACTCTCACCAAAATTAGTGGTTTTGCGTAATATGTTTAATTAAACGAAGTGTTTCACCGTCTATTTGAGTATGCAGAACTTTGTTTGTGACCCCTTTTGTAAATTAATTTATATGCATAACCATTTCTTCAGCCATATAGTCTAATTAAAATTTCAACCTTGTTTTATAAGTAGGTTAAATAACCGATGCAAGGTTACTGTACGCCACAGTAGAGATAGAGCAACTTATTATTTTGAACATTATATCAGCAATCGGATTGCTACATGTAACCAGCATCAAGATACATGTGTTGTAATGGACGTAATGAATATCTGCAATCCGACCAAAATCATAAACAATAAAAGCAAGTGAACCTCAGCGTTTTACTCTATAGTGAATTTAAGCGTTTTATTACACTGTCCTACGGCGCATCATCAGCTACTTAGTTATGCTTAAACTTAGTTATCTATTGAAATTTCGTCGAGAGTTTAAACGGATTAATGTGCTGCTTTTTAGAATATTTATTATTGTCGCGTTTGGTAACCTAGATTAGATATGAAGGTACGTTGCACGTCATTTATTCGTAATGTGCTTACTCCGAGTACAGCAGATCGACTGTTACTACGGTCGTCGTTGCATTGCAGGTCAGTATATGCCATAAATCAAGTTATCTTTGTTTCCTTAACAATACATTTCATTCACGCATGTTATTACAACCACTTAAAAAGCCACGTAAATCTCTGCATGCATAGAATGAAATAAGTATCTTTTGTTTACCTGCGGTTTCATATTGCTTAATCGCACCGTGCAGAGAAGTCTTGCGGCTGGATTTTATTCATTTTGGGACATACAGTACTAAATAAATTCTCTGAAAGGTCGAGATTAAATCAGGTGAGAAATATATCAAATTGTGTCCGAACGAACAAATTATCTGCAATTCTGGTTGTAAGGAAAATGGTCAACTGGTGGAAAATCCATTTTTGAAGCATTTGGTTTTCATTTTATTGGTAGCGCAGAAGTTTCCGCGATTGTTAGTTGACGAAACTGTGCTTTATTACCCTAAGGAATTCCACCTAGTACCGATTATCGTCCACAATCTGTGCTACCAACGTTTAATTGCTGCTCCATAGGATTTCGCACCTACCTAGAGAGCTTTAGATAATTCATTGAATAACTGGATTAAGCCGTGTAAGAGAGAGGAATTGAACTAATTCATCCAATGTTGACTTGGGGTAAAGACAAATGAACTCAGGTAAATAGTGCGATTAACAGCCACGCTATATTAGATTGGCTACCATTCTGATGCACATATACTCATCAATTTGATAAAGTTTTCATTTTCCCAAATGAACAAGAGAGAACGTGACATAATCGCATTAGTTCTCAGAGGTTTGATGGAGTGATCGATTCGACGCACTGGTCCACAGCAGGTTTAGAAGCAATTTTGGAATGCTTAAAAAAAAACGAAATTCTTGGTTATCAAAAGTTAAATTTTTGGTGCTACGAGTTTGACAGACTGCTTGATTGGTTTTAAATCGTAAACCGCTAAATCCGAAACGATATTGCAGTGAATTTCAGCAAATTGAAGTATGATTCATGAGCCTATGGCTTTATTTTTATGTCGTTTGCCAAATGCTATGGCATGGTTTTTAAACACGATAATAAAAGTCGTCAAGTCAAACTGTAAGTTTTATACACCCTTGAAGGGTGAATTTTTAGCGGTAACCCATGCGCGATCGAAATAGTAACGCACAAGAATACAAAGTACGTAAAACGGTAAAAATGGCGGCTAAACATATTACATATGTGTTACAGGATCACTTACATAATTTGCTGTTTCGTTCATAAGTGATATCATTCGGATCAAGCAGAAATTTAGCTAGATAAGTTACAACAGATGAGCCGCATGCCTGTGTGCGGTCATATATGACTCTGTAGTTTCAGGTGGCTCGTGACCATTTTGCTTATGTAGAAAATGGCTAAAAGATGTGGTAGCACATGAAATTAAAAGTTAGCAGTTGTCTTATTAAAGAGCGTACCGTTTTTCTAAAGCGATTGAAACTTGTGTTCTTAGATCAAACCCTGGTAACTCAATTTTTCAGCTGCCAGTTAAAGGTTACGCTAAAGCTAACAGGTTACAAAACAGCCTGGTCTCATTTAGAGAAAGCTAATCAGCATGTGTAACTATTTTGTAAAAGTTGTTTCGGAACTGAGAAACAAGTTGGTTAAACGGACTCAGATTTTTCTTTAGTTACGAATTATTTCGTTTACTCACTTTAGTCTACTGATAACATCAGATACACTGACAATGCCACTTGCTTTACTCACAAGGTACAGAACATATAAACGCGAGTATATGACAGAGCTATCCATATGCTGCCTAAAGCTACATCAGCAAATGGGCTAAACTAACATTATAGGCAAGAAATCGGATACGCACAATCCGAGTTCAACCGGAATGATTGACCGCCTTACGTTCGGGACAGCAATGTATAGAACCCTGTAAAACCAGGATCCCTGTCCATAACAGGTGTTCTGTTGCTATTAAAACGACTCAGAAACAAGGGATGGAATAAATCGACAAGTGCTTCATCAGGTATACATATATGTTTGAAATCTGAGTAAAATAGTAAGATTAACACTGCTTGACATACATGTAGTTAATTATTCCGCCGCTTATGTACCATACTCATTCCTCGAATTGTCCTTTCGCCACATCGTGCTAGCACTACCGATCGAAGTCAACATCTTGTTTAATGTACCTGCTAACAAATTCATAGAAGGACAAATACCTTTTTCGGCTGCATCCACGCTCCTTCCTTATGACATTTTTATCTATATTCAGTAGGCCATTAGAAAATATCCAACCAAATTTAGCTAAAGAGAACTTTGTTATCATTTACGTGCATACTGAACGTGAAGAGCGCACGACAGAAGAAGTGATGATATTCCATGACGAACAACTAGTTGACCTAATAAAACATCAAAAGAAAAAGACAAGAGTTAACAATGTGCAAATGTTTATTACTTGTAAGGTTTGATGCCAAGTATAATCTTTTGACTCAATTATTCGAAGGTTGTACAACAGGTATGATTATTTTACCCCCGTTCTATTACTATAAAAACCTCAAAGAAACCCTTAAAAAAGTACAAAATTTTCTATAGCCATAAAGCCGCTCTCATCTTGGTTTATATTTAACTCTAACTGCTCACTTGTTTTGTTATTCTAATATTGGCATGTTCACGAGAATCACTTAGTTGTCACTACCATATTACCTAAACATGAATTTCTAGAAAGTTTCCCTCTGGTTTTAAGGACGTTTATCGCCAAAACTACGAGAAAAACCATCAATATTAGTTGATTATTATCTAGCATATGCTTGTTTTGGTGTTTATTTCAACCGTGTTTCATTGGATTACAAATGCTTAATACGAGACTCTGAAGTATAATACACCAACTGGCTGTTCAAGCGCATGATTATAATTTGCTAAAACTACGTTTGAGACACAGTGTAGTTTAAAATATGACGATGCAATTGTAGCCGCTAAGTTGCTTCTCATCATTCTGAACTAATAGACCTTAACTTATCAAGCTGTTGGCTTGAGTTAATTGTCGAAAGATGAATAACCATCCTCCGCGCCAAGAGCTGTACGGCGTCACCCCAATTTTAAATTTAGAGCTAATAAGTACCGAGGCCTAACCCGGACAAAATATTATGTCTCATTCTTGTAAGCATTATTTGACCACTGTCTTGTTTGAATAATAAACCCCGCTTCGATTGTTTGCATTTTCTTTCAGGTTGCTAATGGACAGATAAAAGGACCATTCCTTTCGACGTTCACTATCTGCGTCGGATTTGGAGCAAAACCAATTGGACATCTTCAGGAGGTAATCTCAGTAAAACGTTTGCCAATTCCAAATGCCCTGCTGTGAACTCATTATCTGACCCTAAAAATAGTCGCTTTTGCTCTACACCAGCATGCAACCGTGGTGAAGATCGCTCTCCATAATTACACAGATAGTTATGTAGCAGACATAACGTCCATAAAACATCGTTTTTCACAGAATAATTATCATATTAAATGAACCATGACAGAAGCTATCATTATTTTTTGGTTTTGAATAAACTACAACTTTAGGGTGGTAGCATATAAATCCCAAATCTTCCATTATTTAGGCTGAGTCGAGACGAAAATTGTGGCCTTTAACTTATCAGTTGAAAGATAACTAGGTTCGTTTCAAAGATCATGAACTTGAATAGATTGTTGAAAACAAGGTACATTTTGTTGCATGAAAACGTGTGCTACCATACGTTACTTTGTTTAATATACCTAAGAAAGCAAACACTTCCAACGTGTACCTTTATTCCAGTTACACAAATGAATTTTTGTTAAAAGGTTTTGTGTTATTAATTTATGCTATTATGAATATACGTCGAGCACAGTCCAATAAGTTTGCAGGGAATATTCATAACTTATCTATCCTCAGCGTTTAACTTTGAATTTATATCAAGTCACAAGCGACTAATTTCAAGAAAAGGCAAGTCCATTGTGCAACATTCTAGTCTAACCACGTCAGAAAATGTGGCTTTTCATTCTCTTACTATGTTCTTGCAAAATAAAGTTGCGTAAATGTTTGAAACGCTATTATGGTACGCTAAAAGTAGGATATGTAATCAATCATTAGCATTCCTTAGTGGACGAGTGAAACGTAGGATTGCTGTCAACGCCGCGCCATATTAAATATCCATTGGTTTAGTGTTATGCTAACTGCTGTTGGATGAAACCATTTAGCATCCACCCTAACGACATTTAGCATGAAACAAAAATAATTAACATGCAAATGTTCGCGGTCCCAAATTCCGATACAATTTCACGCCATATTATTCGTGTTCAACCTGTTTACCGCTGCAAGAGCAACAGGTGCTCTTTATTTCAATTAACGGGATATAAAACAAAACAAAATCATTTTAGGTAGTTAAAATAGATTTGTAGTTTAGCAACTGGAGAAGCGCACTTAAAAAATCCAACGATTCACCGAGCAACCGAATTAACCTGTTTAGAAAAAGAACATCGAACATTTAACTATCTACTGGTAAAAGAGATGAGGCTTATAACAACCAATTTTCAAACTGGATGCGTTTGCTTTTCCTTGACATTCAAAAGGATCCTGGTCCGTTTGAATGTGGATTATCTGCTGCAAAGTAAGATTATCCATCTCATTCTTTATATGACCTAGGTTGAGCCTAGTGTGGAAAATTTCTAGCTAGCAGTGAATCGAAAGTTTTTAATCCGTTTGATCCCGCGACGTTTTTTATTCACTAAAGCTCTATTTCTCGGGACGTAATAAGTAAATAAATAAACTTTCCACTTAAGCGGATGACTGTGGTGCGACTACAAGCTCATTTCTTTCTAGAAAGATATACCACCGACAATTAATCGACTCTTAATATAGCACTCTCTAATTATTGTCTACAATCTTTATCAACTGCGCAATAGCAGTAATCATATACTACATCGTTGTTCCTCCCAGTTACCAGTTGCTACAATAGATTGTCGTTATAATCAATAAAAGAGTTGGCACTAGCATTGCAATTTCTCGTTCACGACAAACCTACTCGCATGGGAAACGTCAATCATTATAGAGAGATATCAGTTTCCACACATCCGGTTTATGATCGCGCTAGACCAAATCTCCGCATACATTTCGAGGAGTAGCTATAATTGCGATGAGAAAAAAGAACATTCAGTGTGCGTCATCGAGTGTTACATGTGTTAGTGTGATGTCACTGGTCGTATTGAACACTGCCATCAGCGATGTGTCACGTTGACTGAGCTAACTGGCTTCGAAGGTTAGACGTTTGCTGCTCCATTCCAAAATCAAAATTCAAGATGTAACTCTTGCCAAGTATTTGATTCCTAGTAACACTACTGAGGTATCTATATTTATTCCAATCTAATGCTTGCAAATTTATCCTTTTCAGGTTCCCGTTTTGTAATTCAGCCTCAACGCATCAATAAACCATAACATACAAACTTGGCAACACTGGAAACAGAGTTTGAAATTACTTCCGTGAACATTTTTAGGATGCCGTTTGCCTGCATATCCATTTTTACACAAGCTAAATAGAGAAAATATTAAAGCGAAACAGCTTTTCTCAACCTCTTCAGACACTCGAAATGCTGATGAACTGCTCCCAACACACACTTAAGACTGTGGAATTGTAGCTAGACTCCCCAAGCATTCCGTTAGTATGTTTCCTCGGCTAATCCGTTTGTTGATATATTTCCACACACTATGCACATTATGAACTATTTTCACTTCGTCACGGATAAATCAAACAATGCGCTATTAAATCGAATTAGTTTGCATTAATTGACTGCCTTTTTGAGAACTGCTTTGCTTGATGCCCTGAGTCTTGTAACAAAATTATTTGACTTAAATGAAGGTATAGATTTCAACGGCAATTTATTATGCTCATCTGATAAAATGATTGCTGTCAAGCATTTTAATGGCACAGCATTACTGTAAACTGTGAACTTTTGTAGAAAATATGCTACTATGAAGGATCACAACTAATCGCGGCGCCCTGTTTTGGACCGGTCTTAATGACCAAATAAATTAAACCTCAATAAAACGCAGAGATAAAAAAGTTGTTTACTTGAACTCGTCTGAATCGGCTAGGTATTTTCCATACACAGAACTTGGTCTGCGAAGTACAGAATGTTGTATTCATCCGGTTCTGTATTCGCCACTAGATGTAGGTCACGATAGACCGGAAGACCGGCAATAGAAAGCAGAGAGGGCTTAGGCGCCTGGATACACATCCAGCAAGAACGAATCTCAAGAAACAACGTCTCGAGTGTCCGCTGGTAAGGAGGCACCTGAAGCTTACTTAATTGCTATGAGCAGCAAAGCATAGTAGCGCGCGTCTGCAGTCAAGCTCACGACGTCAGGAGAGACGTCGAGGTTATGGTGGAGATTAAACAACCTGGCGCCGTTATTACATTGCCCCTTTTAAACAGGCCCTGTCCTCAGCGCCCGTGTTCCGCCTGTACGGTTTTAGCCTAGTAAACTGTACTACGATCGACAAACTTGGTTTGTCTGGTCGCATAATTCCATTGCTGAAGTCTGACAGTACGTCCTCTACCACAGTGGTCTTCCCAGTTCCGGCGGAACTGTGTGGGTCCGTTTGGTAGATTTTACACTGCTTTAAGACATGTTGTATCGTCCGGTTTGAAGGGGTTACTGAAGGCTTCGCGATAACAATATGCTTTCTGGTGACGTTGTGAGATTTGAAGATGTGCTTGGGCCAACTGGTTCGCTCGCACCAAATTGGACTGCATCTTGAGTACGTGTTCAGATGCGGTCATCCGTTTGTGGTAGACCGTCTGCAGTGAAATGCCCGGTGGTAATCACAGCTCGCGTCCCGTCATCATGAGGTGCGGCGTTTGTCCTGCGAAGGACTGGACATTGGCTTGATATAAAGTAGGCATATTGGTAGCTTAGAGTCCCATTCTGTGGTTCTTCCTTTGTCTATGTAAGATTGGCATAGTGCCTTCAGCGTCCAGTTCTTGCGTTCCATCGATCCGTTTTCCTCCGGGTATTGTGTGGTTGTCCGCGTATTCCGAATTGCAACTATCTGACACAGTTCGCTCATCAATGTGTTCTCGAAGTTAGATCCGCGAACGGAAGTTAACTGGTGGGGTGCGCCCACTTTGCCACCCACTGACTGAACAAACCCCTCACCAAGATCCATGCGCCAATGTTCTGGAGTGGAGCTGTCTTACACCACTTTGTAAAATAGTCAACCATGACTAAGACGAAACGATGGCATTGAGGAGTGTCCGGTACCCGACGGATGATGCCGATATCGACGGGTTCATTGGAAAAGCCAGCTGACTTAGGCTGTAGGGGTGCGTGGTGGGTTTTGTGACAAGGTTTTGCTTCGCGCGCAGTCTGAGCATGATACATAATAATTTGCCACATCGCGTCGTAAATGGGGCCACCAGAATTGACGGCGAAGTGCTTGTTTCAACATTTTATGGCCTGTTTGGGCCAACTCCTCATGCAAGCAGCGCGTAACATCTTGAGTTGCCGTCATGGGAACAATGAATCTGCGTAAGTAGTTTGGCCCATTATGGAAATGCATCATACATTTGATGAAGCGCAGATGTGGCCATAGGAACCTGAGGTATTTTGTCTCCCAAATAGTGCCACCGAGTTCGCGCCTAGATGGTCGGTTTCCCCACGTATGAATTGGTGGTACAACGGGCTTAACTCTGGGTCGGTAGACTGTAACTGAACCCAGGCTTCGGCTTTGTAGGTATCAATGATAACAAGATCTACACAAGCTCCTGTGCAAGCGGAACGTGGTCCATGGTGTCAGATTGGTCTGGGAGGCAGAGCATCTGTCTTAGTGTGCTTCGGACATGGGAGATATTGGCATCTAAACTCGTACTGTTGCAATTGCTCCTGCCAACCGACAACTTGACCTTCTGGATCTCGAAAGTGCTGGAGCTAAATCAAGGACTGATGGTCAGCGGGTACCATGAATTTGCGGTGGTGGAAATGCTATCTAAATTGTTTTATAAAGAAGAATAATGCGAGCATTATTTTTTGCGTCATACAATAGATACGGTCTCGTTGCGCTATGCTTCAGCTGGCGTATGTGATAACCGGCTCAATGCCATCCTCTGCGCGTTGGGATACTATGGCTTCGAAATCCGTGTTGCTGGCAGCAGTGTGCAGGATGAATTAGCCCGCAGTCGGGTGCCTATTAAGAAATTTAACACTGGTGCCTCGCACAAAGCGTTTCTAAGTCTCTCGAAAGATGTTTTCTTGGCTTCTTCCCAAGCAAAAGTATTTTGGCTTGCAAGCGCTCTGTCAAGGGAGCAGCGTTCGTCACAAATCTTCGTACGAAACGCCAATAGTAACTAGCGAGGCCAAGAAAACTACGCAACGCGTTTACAGTTGCAGGTACTTGCCAGGAGCATACCCGCTTGACCACCGCAGGATCGTAGCGTGCCCCGTCCTCAAATACAGCATGAACCAATTAGCTAACTTGCTTCTTAAAGAAATGGCATTTAGTGAATTTCGAGTTCAACCCCAGTTGTACTGGCCTGTCTAGAATGACAGCGATACTTTGCTTGTTATCTTCCACCGCTTTCCATGCACCGTGATATCATCAAGCTCCACTAAATAGTGGTTCAATATCAAATCTGCAAATGCAGTGCGCATCTACGGCTGAAGAGTGTCAATCGCAGTTGTCAAGCAGAAGGGCACCGTCTGGAATTCGTACAGTCCGGATGGGACAGTAATTGCCGACTTGCACCCGTCGTCCGGGTGGAACTAAACCTGCCAATAGGCGGACACCAGATCCAAGATTGTAAACCGGCGGGATTCCGTGAGGTCGATCATGGCATCTTCCATTCTTGATAACGGACCTGAATCCTTTGACGTAACCGAATTTAGCTTGCGATAATCTATACCAACTTGTCGCTCTCTGTTTTTTTCGTCAAGACCGATGAGTGATGCCCAAGCCGATTTCGAAAAACGAATAATATCGCGTCGTAAAAAGTATTCAATAATGCGTCTTAACTCTTCATAAAATTAAGGGGGCAACTGTCTAGCTAGCTGTTGAGTCGGTGGTGACTTGGCAGTGTCGATGCGGTGTTGTAAAAATTTGTACCGTTCTATATGTTTCTCGGACCAAGCGAAGGCACTTTGGTAGTTGAATAAATTGTCTTCCAATTCGCTGCCGGTAAATTCAGTAGCTCTGCCGAAATCTTCCGAATAAATCGTTGCAAATCAGTCTCTTCTGCCATAAAACACATCAGTGGACTCTTAGTAGAAGGGAATGGTAATGCATGCTTTTAGATTTCCAAGGTTTTACTGGCAAAGTTAGTTTAGGCTTTGAAACGGGAAAGGAAGTCTACTCCTAACACTACTTCTCAAGGAAGGTCGTTGACAATAAAAGCTCCATGTGCGACGGAAATTCCTGCTAAATTATTGTGTCTGTTTTCCAACCTAAGTATTTACTGCTGGTCTTGTTGGCTGTCACCAGGTTCACTGAACTGTCAAGGAAGATGTTTGCGTCGACTGGAACGATACGTTATCCAACTAGGGAGCATGTAACTCCTGTATCAACCAGCATGTTCGACAAGAGGAGTCCACATGATCCCATAGATGAGAGAACAGCTGCATAATGCACGCCAGACACAGCTGATGCAGTTAACGAACACCTTCGGGACCCCTTCTGTTGTTTGTGCTCACTAATGATCATAGTCTCCCGAAGTTCCTGCGACGTGGATCATTTTGCTGGGGTTTCTCCTCAGTTCGATACCAAGCCAATTGCTGCCAGGCTCCTACCGTTTGGTGCAGCTCAATGACACCCATAGCCACATCCGAGTGCTCAAGTTTCTCCCCTAATTTTAAAGCATCGTCCGATTGCTGTGCTGGGTGTAACAAGGAAGCGCGTTCAATCGACGACGTACTCACTCCCTCTGACAGCTGTTCCAGAAGACGTTCATCTTGCACTCCTCGATTATCGTCCGCAAACGCGCGCTCTGTGAGGCGTTTCAGAGCCCAAAAGAAAAATCTCAGACACGCGTCTGGTTTTTAGTAACGGAAGTGGAATGTTTGGTGTAGTTGCTTGGAAAGTAATGCCAAGTCTAGCAGCCACGCGAGCTCCTCGAATATAGGTGCGTTAACCTATTTCTCCACAAGGTCAAAAGCTTCATCATTCGGTAATTCCAGCAACATATTTTATTGCATGGTCTCAGGGAAATTCAGGATGAATGCTGAAGCTTGCTTCGTCCCACTGGGATAGTGCATGCCAAAAGAAGATGTTTTGGATGGGGAATCGCGGGAAGGTTTTGGACAATAATGTGTCGACAATCAAGATGCTCCAAGCTAATTTATAACTTTGTCAGAATTGAAGACAGCTCCGTCCCAGCCGCTTCTGCAAATTTAGCAGGCACTTCGGATGTCTTTCCTATTACTTCCGACATCTGGAACAAGGAGATCCTTGCTGATTCGCCATATATATAGTATCCCACGGGTTCGGTGTACTAGGTTTTTCAGTATTCGTTACCAGATGTAGGTCGCAATAGACCGGAAGACCTGCAATAGATACCAGTGAGAGCGTAGGCGGCTAGGCAACTGCCTAGTAAAAGTGAATCACGACGAACGACGTCTCGAGAATCTGCTGGTAAGCAGACACCGAAAAATGACCGAAAAGCTACGAGCAACACTGCGTAAGAAGACGCGTCCGCGATCAAGGTCACGAAGACGAGACATAGGTTGCCAGGAAGCTTGAAACAACACGGCGCCCGTCATTTCACCGCAAGCTAAACTAACTTAATTGAACATTGATTGCACACATTTTTTGCGATGAAGCTACTGTTTATGGTTTCCCAACTGATGCCATTTAAATCGGGCACAGGGCAGTATGGATTGTTACAAAACTAAGCGTTATGCAGTTAGTAACTTCGGAAAGAAAGTCCAGTGCCCTCGAGAATATTTACAAGTAAATCTACTGTGTATGATATTTACAACTCATATAAAGAATACACTAAACATTTTATAATAAATTTAGGGTGTTGAATAGTGTTAAGCATATTTAATAAAATCCTATACGATTAACCAATAAATACATAGATATCCTACTTACACTACGAAATAGATAAAAATTAAATTGGACATTACGCCTTTTCTAATACGATAATGTGTTAAATTAACATGAGTCCAGGGCTTTAGGAATTAAAATTTACTTTCAACACGATACTGTATTTAAGTGCTGTAGAGCATATCTACCCAAAGGTTTCCCTGTATGCTAAGTTCTGGGCATCTACCCGACAAGAGAAGAGAGTCTTCGAGAGTCTTCGAAGAGAAAAGAGTCTTCGAAGGCGCTCGTTCACTTATCTGAATGCTTTTTATTCTCAAGCGTCCATCTGTGCTACGGAATACCTTTGAAATATAATAGAAATCTATCCGCTCACTAGTTCAAATTAGCTAGAAGTCCCTTCAGAAGATGTTTCCTTGTGCCACAGTAATCGCATTGGTGGAAGGCAAGCGTTTTAAAGGCAGACGACGCTGGTGCCGCTCAAAACAACTGCTTTTCCATTCAACTAAATCACAGGGACGACAGGAATCTCGATGAGCGGAGCATTTTCTAAGTGGGGTAAGCACGTGACCCTCCAAGTCGAATCCTGAACCCACTACTCTACAGAGTGGTTTACTCAATCACATGGTTCACCGCTGTTTCCTGAGCAATCCAATCCGACAATGGTACCTACTGGTCGCAAAATCGTCAGCGCGGAAAGCTTTCTGCATTGGGTTCATTAAGAAAAACAGGACTGTGAATTGTATGTCCCTAAGTGACTTGTACTGTTTGCTTCGCAAAGGTTCTCCCACTCTAAAAATTGCACTGCTTTCATAGATCACTACAAATACCATATACGGTTGGTTTGCGGTAGTAACTTGATACACTAACGGCAGCCGGCGAAACCATTCTATTTGAGCCATTCACTCCCTTTAGGGCACGGCAACAGCCCTCATAATGTGGTGTGCGGAACCTCGCCACTTGCTGCATTTGGTGGTTATAATCACCATAAATGCACGTGCATAAGTTACTAGATGTGATATACCGCAGTCCACTATCCACGGAATTACACCTTACTGCCGTGCAGAAGAGAGGGTAGTGCCCCTATCAAGCGACGAGCTTACCATAATTAAGCCGCCAATTAAATTTGGCATAACAAGTAGTTATGTCTGCGTATTGGTTACAGAAAAGTAGTAGGGGGAGTTGAATGATATAGGTAGAAATTCGTCGCATCTAATCTCAATCAGACAGCCGCCACACGCCCGGAAAACAACTGTACGCGCGTTTTATCCTTTCAGATATCGTCAGCAGTGCGCGTTCCATCGGATCCTGGTAGGGCTCGAATCCGCAACTCAACTGTTGCTACACCACGGTTGAGACCACTGAGCTACGGGGGACGTCAACGACCATCGTGAATAAGTTACTAGACGTGAGATTGCGGCGCTCACTATCTACTGATGTGCACGTTACTGCCATGCGGAGGACAGGGTATCCTCCTCACCAAGCGACGAGCTTACCAAACTTGAGTCTAGATGCAACGAATTCCTACCTATACCATTCAACTCCCCTGGTAACCCTCCGTAATCAACTTGCTTAATAAGTAATAAACAGAGCATCGCGAAAAATTGATTATGAGCTGCGCACTGAATAATTATTTCTACGCTATCACGCTTTTTAAATTTATCGAAGCACGTTTCCTGAATGAACCCTGGAAGCATGTGCATTGTTCACTCAGGAAGCAAATCTATTCAACTGAACGAATTACGACCGAGTTGATGTACCCACAACAAATGTTTTGATTTGTTTGCGCGTGCAGTAGAGCGCGTGTATTAAACAGGTTCCCAGAAAAGGACACGTTTCCATAAACAAAGCTTACAACGAAGGTATGAAGAAAGCTGACAAAACTGCTTCTTGTCCCAGTTATTCGTTTAATGATGCAAAAACGCGGTAACATCTCGGCTGGTACAATATCATTGTTTAACAGTAAAGTGCCCTTAGTGTCTCTTGAATATGCAAATCAAACAAATGTTTCCGAATATAACTACTTAAAACAAATCCCCTTACTGAAAAATGGAAAACGCAAATGACTCATGGTAAATCGGAGAGTTTCAAACGAATAAATGTGAGTTTAGAGATTTTACTGTGAAGAAATCGCAGCTGTTTGCAGTTACGGACCGGGTTTTTTTTCGTTAAATTGGTATATTATTCAGAATTTATGAAGATAGGACAAATTTAATAAACTACTGTGAACAGATAAAGTATCTGGAAGACCAAATCATTGAAAAATTCCTTAGACAATACGATTCTGAAGCAATCTTCAGCATTTCAGGGTCATATGATATAAAAAACATCTACCTGTAAGCCATTTACTGCAACAAGTGTTCAAGTGATAAACTTTTCCAGAACCAGCATCAATGAAAGTGTATGGGTTGTGACATGGTCTGCCATCAGTTGAACAAATCGCTCGGGTGTTGTGCTTAACATTTTATCTTCGACAATCACAACAGATATTCGCATGAAACGTTTTGAAATAAGTTGTCTTTTTAACAGTGTTCCTTGGTTTGTGAAATTGGTTTGTAGGCGCAAAGTAACAAGTAACTTCGCAAAGCAGATGACACCAGGAGCATCCACCGGTAAATTTGCTATGTTTGTGATACTTACAACTCACGTGAAAAACGTATTTAGCAAGTTCTATGAACTTTAGAGCACAGAACATTTTAAGCGGATTATACAGCCATTTCCCATCCGGTTAACTACTAAATTCTCTTGGGTTGCCTATTTCTTTATGAGAAAATGCAGCTTAATTCCTAGCCCTGAGCTATTCGTTTGACTGTTCAATCCGCCAAGAAGTCGAATTCTCAGTCCAGTTTATTGCTGACAGCATCAAATCTCTACCTTTTAAAGCTTTGATTCCGATAAGAGTTTTGTCAAAATCTTTTTAATTCATTACTCATTTGGTCTTGATTTGCTCACTGAAGTCGGTTTGTGTTTTGTTAAACTCGAAATTTTTCCGAAATGAATAGTAAGACCGGAGAAAGTTTCTAATTGGGTTTACCTTGATCTCCTTTGTGGGATGAAGGGTATTATTTTCACCAATGCAAACATTATGTATTGAATAAAACTGTTTAAAATTAACGACAACGAAGGCTGACGTAGTGCGGAAACGTTCGTTGTTGGTTTCATTACTGAATTTCTAGTTATCAAACAGCAAATGGTGGATGTAAATTGATGCGGTTTTTTGTAACGTTACAAGTGACGCAAAATATTGTATCTCGAGAAGCTATTGCTTGCACCAAAAATTTCTCAGCCATCCCATTTGACTGATGCGCACAGAAAGATTCAAAACGATGCCAACATATACAATAAAAAATGGTTCTATGTGTCAGGAATGAAGTGTTTATTAGCTTGTTCCTAGGAGTACTATTTTGTTAATGAAGTTACAGTATTCATAACTCCGGGACATATCACAGCACACATTGCGCTCTGAATCCATCTGCCCAGATTATTTTACCACTGCTTTTAATTTATTGTATAAATGGTCTCAAATTTGATGGGAAACGTTATTTATTTGGGCAAACTACATTGCGTTTTGAAGGAAAATGAAAAATGTGACCATGTTTGGACGCTAGCTTTGTTGAGTTGCTTAATATCCATTACGCAAGAAATTCGGGTTTTTCTATAAAAAGTGTTTGGTTTGCAAACCAGTAATAAATTGCGTATTTTGGCCCTGAAAGCTGTCAGCTACGCCAACATTACGTGAAACCTGACAGCGTGTCGCAACACAACAAAGATTTGTTGCTGGTAGAATACAAGTCAGTAACGTTTACTTTGCTAATTATGGAAAACTTTAAGTAGGCAATTTAGTGACTACGCTTGCCTACACCTTCTACTACCAAAGACATTGTTCACAAACTTCAAAGACGACTGTTACACGTGAGCTTCCATAAATTTTTGCTGTGATCTTTTATCAAGTTCTTGGGATGACTGATGTATACCATTTTGGACTAAGATTTAGTGCGTAATTTGTGCACTAATGTATTTTTATATTTTAATTCATTCCTCGAGTGCCATTGTGGATATGATACTGTTAACAAGCATATATTGTTTATAGATATTACCCTTGGCATAAGTGATCTAGCAAACTTAAATATTTCAGGTTGTTTCACTTCCTACTTCGCTCCGTAGTACTATTGCACACCAGAGCTTAGTTTGCGAGTACGTATGTCGCTGGTTAAAAATCGCTGTGTCCTGCCACCATTCAGGTATCGTAAGCAGGCTATACCTGATCTGCACAGTCCAGGTTGGAATGGAAAATTAACCACTCCTTTCTCATCTGTTTTGAACTTTCCACACTGAGGTAACGGAGGAGAGGTGAAAGCAAAAATTTATGTCATAATCAGTTAGCGTACAATGTCATCGTTTTTTGGTTGCCCCGCGTACCGCAACTCGATCCAATTGACTGCCACCTATTCCTTCCTTAACTATTTCAGCAGTTAAAATGAATCTCTGCAAGCAAAGCTAGCACCAACTTTTTTCATAGAGAAAATACGCAGAAGACAGACTAGATTTGGGAAATCGTGTTATAGAATGAACTACTTGTTGAAGGTCTAAGTTTCTTTGGAACTCTGACTTACCTAGTCTTGATTCGATCTGCATTACACAAATGCGATGTGGCCAAGCGAACTGCATTAGATACTGATGCACCAAGATAAGTATAAGCGGTAGCAAACTAGGGCGCTCGTGTTGTCCTCGCTTGACTACGTGATAGCTGAATTCTTGGAAAATTGTTGCGGTTCATTTAAAATGGTCAGTTATTCAAACGCTAAAACCGCATGTTGTAGTTTCTAAGACCTGCAGGCTGACTGTTTATCAAATTAACTTTCTAGCTTTGCTAACTCGTAGCTAACAGCTAATCTGGTTGTACTAGGCCACAGTGTATATTTACATTATACATCTATCCAATGTTCCAGGTGGAACATCCTGTTTCCTGCTTCAAAATGTCACACATGTTTCAGTGCAACTGTAATTCCTGTGAGCAAGCCAGCAAAATTATGACAGAATTGCTTACATGCAAGTAGATACAGCCTATGTGTTACAGGTCACCTTCGGTGTATAAACACAACCGCTGCTAGTGGTTAAGAGCAGACGGAGAGCATGATTATCACTATGCATTCTGCTACATGCAATGCTGTACTTTAGTACAGAGGAGTAGTAGGGGCAGTTGAATGATTCGTCTCATCTAGACTCACTCAGACAGCCGTCACACGCCCAGAAAAGCACTGTACGTGCTTTTCATCCTTTCGGGAATGGTCAGCAGTGCGCATTCCAACGGACCCTTAATTCTGGTAGACTCGTCGCTTGGTGAGAGGTGGGCTACCCTGTCCTCTGCAAATCAGTAAAGTGTAACTCAGTGGATAGTGAGCGCTGCAATATCACATCTAGTAACTTGCTCATGATGGTCGTTTCCGTCCCCTGTAGCTCAGTGGTATCAACCACGAACTGGCAACAGTCGAGTTGTGGGTTCGAGCCTTACCAGGATCCGATGGAATGCGCACCGCTGACGATTCCGGAAAGGATGAAACGCGCGTACAGCAGTTTTCCGGGCGTGTGGCGGCTGTCTGATTGAGACTACATGCGACGAATTTCTACATAAATTTTATTCTTGTCTACAGCTGTCGGAATGCCAAGCAGCACCAAGAGTCAGGTGTGTGTTCGCTGCACGTGTTACTCACAAAGTGCTTTTACTTGATCAGAACTTCGAAGAAAATCTCACCATTCTCACCTCATTGAGAAAGATATCGGGACATTCAACCTAGTTTCACTTTACAAGGGCTTGCCGTACGTGGTTACAAATTCAGATTCCCAGAAACTAGGACCAGACCTGAATTAAATGCATAGTTTCCTGATTGTACTGTGTAGGTTATAACCTGTGACGTATTATTGTAATTATCAGGGCTGCAGTAACTTGGACCATACTATGCAGCCAAGAACATAGAGCCCTGAACATAGGCCCATTCGCTAACCAAGGTGCATCGTATCAAACGAGTTGCACACAGGGATTTTCAATGAAGTGTGCTCAAGTAGCAAGGATGTAGTTTTGAGATTGCGACTCACTCACACTCGTCATATCTGGATAGGTGGAATCATTCACAAAGTGATACGCCGAATTCAGCTATTTAGACAACTGATTGAGTGCAAGGAATTCTGGATCCCGACTTTTAATGTGTTAATCGCTATGCTATCAAGGTTTATGCAATCGGAACCTATTGACTCACTTGTCTTAAAAGCGCAGTTTACTGCATACTGTAATATGAGAGCGTAAACCTCCATCAGAAAGTGATTAAAGGTGATATAAAATATAGCTGTCACCTGCCAATACCGAACTTATTCTTATACTTCTTATACAGCGTTTAAAAATGTCTGACTCGCAGTATTACATGGTTCACGAATGTGAGATGTCATTGCCGGTGCGAAATCACGCCCTGAATTTGATGCTGACAAATCTAAATCGAGTAAAACTTACAAGTACTTCCCAAATTTGGTCTCCAGGACATGTTCTGGTAGACCGTCCCAAGTATTTGCCACACTTCGTTCCAAGATTGTACCGGTGTCCGCGTGTAGTGCATGGCATTCAAAAATGAAACAGCGACCCCAACATGGGAATTAACCGGGATTTCATTCGCGGTAAGCCACGATGAGATCTACTCGTAGCCAACAATCAAACACAATGAACTGTTTTAGTTTAACGCAGCTATCTTCGTAAGAAAACGTAGCATATACCAGGGATCTTCTGTATCTCGCCTCGGGTGACTGAAGCTTATATGGCGCAGCCATACTCTAGAATTGAGTTTATGATAAGGAGAGTGACGACAATAGCAGACCAGTTACAGAAACTGTGTTTGAGCGGCCAAACCATGTGTAACCCGTTCCGGTTGGACTGTTAGTCATGTTCATGGGCTTCAAATCGCAGCGCGAGAGTACATCCAGATGCTTCACTGTAAGCTTAGGATTATGCGTTTGACCGTCGATGGCGTAGGTTAAGTTTTCCCCAAAAGTCCATAGACTGATGATTACCGAATTGTTGGATTGACCAGGAGGCAGAATCCTACGAATCACATGGAGAAGCGGTTGAGGTCATAGAGAGTTAGACCCCAGTCGTCTGGAGTACAGATCACTCTCCAACAAGTTACAAGCAGATGTGGTGTTTATCAGTTTTTGATGCCATTGTGAATTGTTTGAAAAACCCAAGTTTTGATGAACCAGCACGCGAACGTCGCGTTAGACAGATGGTCGCTGCGGTACTTGCGTCCTTAGCCCGTACAAATACGTACTCTGGTGTCGTATGGAGAGTTCCTTTAATTTACCCACCTTGAACAGTAGCAGCTTTAAGGTTAACCACAGATGTCCCCAACCTAGATCATACTGAATTAAATCCTGATCGGCATTCGGCTGAAGCCTGGACCATAACTTGAGGTCGTCAGCAAACAGTAGGAAAGTTGTAACAATTGGCTGTGCATGCTCATGAATAACTAGCAAAAATAATCGCGGCCCTATAATTGAGCCGTAAGGGACACCAGGCTGAACTGTTATGGGATCAAACAAGGACCTTGGCCACTAGTTCTCGTTACAGGGGAAAACTAGGCATCCAGATCAAGAAAGCGTCATCGGTTCCGTAATATTGGAGCTTGGAAAGGAAAATCTGATGATCTAAACGATCGAATGCTTTCAACGAATCCACGCTGATGAAATCAACGGCCCCTCTAGCGTCAGCTGAATCGGGCCGACTACTGCGTGCGGTTGATACATTACTGTGTACGATCGCTGTTGATGAAAGCAGTGTTGCTCGGGAGAAATAATGCTCCAAATTTTTAAATAACGCACCGGTGCAGTGTTAATAATTGATTTTAATAACTTGGACAGTACAGGAAGAAGAAATATTGGGAGGTAGTTTTAGGGCACAGTTCTGCTTCCGACTTTTTGATTCCGTTTTTATTCCAACAATTTACACAACAGGAACCTAATTCTGGTCGAAGCAACGCTGAAAGAACTGAGCCAAATGTTTCTCACTTGTCTTATCGCTGCTCCCAGTATCATTGCACGATTAGTGTAGACACCTGCGCATCTGTGGTTACTCAACGACATTAACTTCTGCAATACAGTTTCGCAGCAAAAGAAAACTGCGTGAGTCATGGAGGCGTGAAACGAAGACTGGCAACTGACGTGATGGTAAGACCCTCTGGATTGTGGGAGTACTTGACGTCCGCAACGCAGTTGCTGCTTCTATAACTGTTCTACTTGCGCAATCAGACGTCCGAGGCGGCGTTTGACACACTTGTGCAGCAGATTGTGTTTAGCATAGAAAATTTTATGTGTATTCTTCAGGATTGCGCGTTTGTTACCTTCGAGCAGCTAGATGAAGTGTTACTCTAGGCAAAGTTATTGTCCTTATTTTCTAGCTTTGGTACTGATCAACGTGTACCGTGGACAACACGCTTTGCGTATAGTTTTCTGTTTTCGGTTTCTGCTCCTTGCGAAAGTAACGGTATTGGGACTATTGCAAATCTTTGTCTCTGAGGCAAGCGTTCCTGTTGATTGGTTTTGCTTTTGAATTCGAGCCAAGCGAATTTTATTTGGCCTTAAGCGAGAAATTACCGGGTTGTGGCAATCAGGAGCCCAGCCAAGCGGTCGTAGCTTGTACTGATGTACAGCATATAACTCACGCCGCTAGACGTTCACCAGACAGCGAAAATAGCAATGTTGAATGACAAGTGTTGTTGAAAGGGGATTTCGCTGCAGTGAAGGGAAATCTGGGAGTTGGTTAGATGCGGTCGTTAGATACATAATGATGTGAATAGAGAGTTAGAGGATAAAATTTGTGGTGCTCCAGCATAAGTGGATCGGGTATATGCGCAGAAGCAGGTTGCTGATTCCTGCGCGGTTGCAGTATAGCATCGTTTGCAGTACATCTTATCCGAGTACGAGTCCCTCCCCATACCTGTAGTCCGCAATGTGGGCGTCAAAGAATCTTCTGAATTCCGACACCGATTTTGCCTCGACTAGCGTCTTCGTCAACTTGTTCCAATATTTCACCAGTTGACGCTCGAAGCACAGAGGGTAAGCGATGCGCTTTAAATACCGTACCGTCAGTTTGTACCGCCGTCCGCGTGTGCTGCTTAGTGCGCGAAAGTGCAGCAGAGGCCACAACATAGGTAAATGGTCCAGGTGCATTATCCGGTGCGTCATAATGAGATCAACTCGAAGCCGACTATATAACAGTGTATAAAGCCCTAGTCTCATACATCCATCCTCGTGCGACGCCCCATAAATTGGGGATGAGCCGGGTAGCTACTTGCTGGATCCGTTCCAGCCTCACCTCACCCAAATTGACCGGACAGTAGATGGGTGAGCCCTACTCAAGCACCGGTCTTAACATGAAAAAGAAAAGACGTGTGGCAATCTTTTCAGACCAAGCACAGAAGCTTCACCTAAATGCCCAAAGCGGGCGTAGTCCGTTTACGTAGAGTCTGTTCGTGTTGTCGGCAGACATCAGATCACTGTAGCCGAGTACATCTAGTTTCTTTAAGGAAGTAGTTGGACGCAGCGGGACAGCAGCAAGGGTTTACGCAGGCCCATTACCATCACTCTACAGGCACATAAACGTGGACTTGGTCGGGTTGGCCGGTATTTCAACTTCTGCAGAGCACCGGGAGAGGAGTTCGAGGTACCGCTGAAGGAAATCAAAATCGTCGGGAGACGCAAACACCCTCCAAATATTCAATTCGTCTGCCAACTGTGCAAAAATCGACTTAAGAAGCTGAGATAATTCGTTGATGTGCATCGGAGATAAGATGTGTCTTGTGGTACACCACTAGTGGAGGGTTACCAGTTCGTTACAGTCATCCACCTGAACTCGCCATCTTCTCCCAATAAGGAAGTCAGTGATCCACTTGTGAAGTACACCACCAATACCACAAATCCTCAGCTTGTGGAGCAGCAGCTGGTGATTTAAGTTATCAAAAGATTTACTGAAGTCATACAGATAACATTCAATTACTTGTCTCAGTCCAACGTTTGCAACCAAGCATGCAATGTCAACAACAGGTTGGTGATGAAAGACCAGCCATTCATGAAAACGTGCTGCACCAGTTTGGGAGATCTTTCGACTACATCAGCAGAAGACGCTTTTTCACAATCTTCTCCAGCACCTCAGCCAAAAGAGCGGTGAGATAATTTGGTCGGTAATTCTCCACATTGCGTGGGTGCCCGCATTCGCATTGAGACTGGATCTTACCGTGATGCGATAGTTTGTATGCCTCAGTGATCCATTGCGCTATGCTGGGTGTTGCTTTTGTTGCAACTTCAGAGCCACTCATACCAGATTGGCAAACGGTTAGAGGCCAGACAAAATCAGCATCCTGGTCCTCCAGCTTGAGGGTGCAATTGAAGGTGGCTCCTTATTCCTTAAAACGGACTCTTTATAGCCCAACGCCAAACCCATGCCTTGCGGGCAGGCTTTTAAACCAAAGGCTTTGGTTGAGAATCCTAATCGTTCTCCTGTCTAGACCTGGGCAACGTGACAGTATCCTGCCCACGCAATACAATGAAGCTCTCTTCAAACAAATTTCTGATGTTTTGGCCACCGTAGAGGATAATCAACGTTGCCTTGTCTGCTGCATCGAGCAGGATAGAGAGGGGTATGGATGCTACTGCTCAAATCTTGCCATCTTCTTATTTCCCCCTTTCATACTTTTTCACCCTCTCGTCCAGTTACAATTTCACGTTTATCCCCCTAGTTTTAAATCCTCTGATCCTTGTCCCTCCAACAATAAGCTTTGCTAGGCGTTAATCTTCTAGTTGTTACTCATATGCTAACGCGGATCGTCACCCTTGTCCCGTTGACAACCCTATGCTTAACCAAGCTGTTTACTCAAGATCATCGGTTTCCATTTGAAGCCCGTCATCCTCCATTATACTAGCATGCCTCAATGTACACACATCGCTACAGATCGGTCAACAGGCGGAAATTGCTCAAACTTTAGAAACCCTACCCATCGATAACTGCTGCTTATCGGAGACCCGCCTGCAAGACTGGGTCGATGTGCTCACTCTGAGATCCAATTCAGGTGACACTAGCAGCATTTTCTCATTACGTCTATGCGGTCACGATGCAGCTTCGAGCATCGGCCAAGCTGGTGTTGGCATTGCCCTGAATCCCCGGTATGAAGCTACTCTGGTCGATTGGATTCCAATCAGTAGCCGGAAGTGTGCGGTGTGATTGGCTGGCTCGTTCAAAGCTTCGAAGCCGCACGGTACTAACAGGTGTCTATTTGTTATCGCTGCCTATGCACCGACGAAATGTAGCGATGACTTGGTAAAAGACGACTTCTATCGTCAACTGAACGAGCTCCTAAGCCACAGAAGAAGCTCAGACACTGTAATGCTAGTTGGGGATCTGATCGTTGAAGTTGGAAAATTATCCACTGATGTAATACAGCTGGGCGGCCAACGTGGTGTAAGCTCCAGTAATGATAACGGTGAGCGATTATCCATGTGTGTGAAGATGTTGCTTATTTCTTGTGAGCACTAACTTTCGACACAGCACCTGCCGTAGAGTGACTTGGCGCCCATCAGTCTCGATCACATTGCGATAAGTTACCGATGGAGAGGCTGCATGCAGAACTGCCGCTTGATTTGGAGCACATGTGTGGACACCGACCATGCCCTTGTATGTGCTAACCTGCAGGTGCGTTTTGGCAGACGCCCAAGACGACACTGTGAGCGCATTGACACCAACCCACTGGCGCATGACTATCTAAGTACGCTGTCATGCGAGTTGAGTAAGCGCTCACCGGAGGCAATTGAAGCTCACTGGGCTCATATTCACCCGACCTAATTAGCAGGAGGGAAACCCTCATGTGGCATGTGTAATCGCCAACATGGTCATTGGGTTATTTCGCGGTCTCTGGAACTTATCGATGCTCGTCAGCATATTCCGGCTGGAATCGGACACAATGTAACTTTCAAAGAGCTCCGGGCAAGATTCCATGCTAGCCTGAAGAGCGACCGGGAACCCTGGTGGTCTCATCGTGCTTCGGATATGGAAATTGCCGCTGCCGTAAGTTATTCCGACTGATACAGGAAACGGGAATCAGGAGACTTGGTGTTAGTGAAACTATAGGTGACGAGAGTAGACAGCCTATGCACAATTTGTTAAAGCGCTTGGACCTTTGGGCTGAGCACTTTGAAAGATAAGTTAAACGACCGGAATTGTTGCATTCCTCACCGGCCAGTAACCGCCAGCTTCGTCGGCTTTCATTTTTGGATCCGCCGTCCCGATAAGAAGTCAAAAGTGAGATCGGACTACTGAAGTTGAACAAAGCCGCGAGACCAGAGGATCTTCATCCAGCTCTCATCAAATTTGTGGGCTCTGCTGTTGTTGTTGTCTTACATGAATTACTAGTGAAACTGTGGGAGCAGGAAACTGACCCAACCGACTGGAGCCTCATCTTCCTGGTTCCAATCTTCAAAGGAGACTGGCATGCGGAATGCGGCAACCATAGAAGAATCAGTCTGATCCCATCGCAGAAAAATTACCTGCCTAAGTAAACCTTCACAAACTGACTGGCGCTCGTGATGTCCAGATCCTTGAGGAGCAAGCCGGGTTTCGTCGAGGTCGTGGCTGCATCGACCACATCTCCACCTTGCGTCAGTTTTTGGAGCACCGCCACACACATTGGCGGTTCACGGTTGTCGTGTTCCTTGACATCAATTTGTCTTCAATTCAGTTGATCGACGTGCCTTTTGGAACTGTGTACCAAGAAAAGGATTGTTCGAGAAATATGTAAATATTATCCGAGCATTATACGCGCGTAGCATGTGAAGAGTGAGGGCTTACGACAAGCTGTCGTCGGCCTTTAATATATCTAGCTGTGTAAGACAAGGATGTCCGTTGTCACTTTTCCTCTTCAACTTCGCTATGGACGAAGTCATGAAGATTGCAATTATAGGGTATGACTTAGATGGTGTGGAGCTACTCACAGGAGAACGACTACTTGACTTGGTATATGCAGACAACATTGCCCTCATCTGTGCCAACTCCCAGACGTGCTAAGCGGCACTGGACAGATTAGAACGGGCTGTCAGCCGCTTCGGGCATTGCTTTGCATCATCAAAATGCAAAGCTTCTCTCCAAGATTTGCAGGAATCGCCTCCTGCGCTGAACCTTATTAGGAATCAGCTAGAAGTCCTTCAGAAATCCGTCTACATGGGAAGTTGTATCTGCCTCCGTGGGATTGAAGACGAGATCACGAACCGTATAGCAAAAGTTCGGAGCGCTTTTGCTAAACTTCGCCACTTATGGCGCCGCGCGACATCACTCTTGCCCTGAAGGGTCGAGTGTACAATGCAGTGGTACGTTCGACCCTACTGTAGGTTGTGAAACCTGGTCTTTTAGATCAGTGGACCTGAAGAGGCTGGTTATCTTCGACCATCGGCGCCTTCGCAATTTGGCTCACATCCGGTGGAAACATCGCGTGAGCAATGAGCGTGTTCGACGCCTTGTTTACGGCACAGGAAAATGAACGGAACTGCTCAGCATCGTCATTTCACGCACCAGGCTCCGATGGTTCGGCCACGTGTTACGCATGCCAGCCCACCGACTTCCTCGACGTGAGTTTTTTGCTCACCGGGGTGTGGATGGAAGGAGAGGAGGGGTGGCCAAGTGATGACTTGGTCGAGAGCAACGAATGCCCTCACTTCTGAGCTGGCCTCGGTCGGAGCTACACGGTTTCCCTGGTTGTGGTCTGAAAGATGATGAGCACGTTTGACTAGATGCACTTGCTGACGTGGTTAAGAGCCGATCTCAGTGCCGTTTGTGCTGTGAGTTTCTTCGTTCCTCCCCATCTCATTTAACCTCCCTCTTCAACCACGTTCTCATTTCGTAGCCCAATATAATCTTACAAAATAGTTTTTATTGTTTCCTAGTAGCCGGCTGGTAGCTTTCCGGAACGATGCCCATCCGTTAATGTTAGCTCAGCTAGCATGCAACTATTGTGTTTTTTCTTTTTTTTATGTATTGCCGCACAGTAGCTGATGTCCGTTAAACCTCTAGCTAACGTGCATAATGATGACGATGGTCCTTCGCTTTCTAGAATCCGCTTTGATACCGACCGTTTCCAGTCGCTCGGCAGCGCACCCTCCGACAGCCATCTGTTGAACTTATCCGTCGGGGCATGCTAGATGATGGTCAATAAGGAGGCTAATATTATCGGTTAAATTCTTTGGGTCCGGTAGGTTTCGTGTCGTCAAGACTGGTGAGTAGACTGAGGCCATCTTCTAAACCACTATTCAGGCCCTTGAGTTCAGTATGGGCTGCCCATGTCAAGCTCGGTAAAGGCGTGCATAATTGTAACTATGGAAGCGATGTGTTCGGTCTACGCAAAATCACATTCAGTGCTAGATGACAGAGGCAGTCCATCATTGCCCTCTAACACTGCTACCCCACTTGCGGGCCTAATGTGCCGCTACACCTAAGCGAAAATATTCTGGGAGGCAATGTTCTCTGACGTTGCAAGCTGCCCATCGAACGGCCAACGCTTTCGCGCTGTTGCGTTGGTGCATAGATTCCACTGCCTTTTGTACATCTCATGATCGTCGGCAGAGTCAGACACGAGGAATTTTTCCCACAGTACACTCGCTGTCGAGGCAGTTTGTCATCCTCTCTGTCGAATCAGTTTGGCTTCACTAGTCCAGTTTCCGGATACCTAAAAGGGCGAAATGAGCGCACATCGATTGTACACATTATTTTATAACAGACCAACAAGGTTCAACAGGTGGATCTGGCGGCAGCGACCAGTTCACTTCACTGGCGGCTCGATTGAGACCACCGAAGAAGGTCTTCAATAATAATAAGACGACTTGAGCGGACTAGAGTAAGGCAGCGGCAGTTCTGGGCTGGCTAACACCATGGAGTGGTCTCTAACTGTCAGAGACTACATTACCTAAAATTCAAATACACCTTGCCAGCTACTCGTTGGTAATAGGTCCAGGCACGTTGAGGCGGAATGCGGTGTAACGTTCGCCGGTTACAGACATGTTGTACTGAGCCACTTTAACATGTCGTTTCCGCAAACTGCGTCTCTATTACACAGTCCCAGGGGAGAAGCTGAACCGCAGACCATTGTATTCGAGGAAGTTAAAACCGCCTATATGGAGGAAGCGGGGCCAACTCATGTAGTTTCTGACATGCGGCAACCAATTAAACACTGACTGAGCGGGCTGGGATAAACTGCAGTCAAAAACAGTCCACTGTCTCAGGCGGATCGAACACCATACCTGTTCGCACACGCTGTCTTCTCTGTGGTAGATATGTACCAGTCTCCCACCCAGCGAGTACCGGATGTATAACAGCACGTCGTCTCAATCGTTTGCTTGTCTGTAGCACCGGTAGAAGAAGTAGCCACTGATCTGGACCTCTTGGGTAGTGACCTCAAGATTTAACCAGCTTCCGGCCAGTCCCATAACGTCCGGACAATAAGAGGCAACGAAGTGATATAGCTCGTCACGTTTGTTCATTAAACTACAAAGTTTTGTAAAATATACGCGCACACCGCTACAGAAACCGATGGACCAGCACGAAGTGTCATCGACCCGTTGATCCGGGTTAGGCGGACCCGGGGAACTACACGAAAACGCACAAGGTGGAGATAGGTTTATGCACTTGTTGATTCAACTCTAAGATAGCGGACTTCAAGTTCACTCTATCCGACAGATGCAGCTAGGGACGACTATGGATAATTGGATCACTTAGCCTACCGAGGTGGGGTTGTAACATCCCCGGACAAGCTTTACCAACAAGCGTGACTCGCAGATGTAGGGAGTTTCTCTCCTCCTTCTTTCCAAAACGGATGATTTGATTCACTCCAACCCTTCTTTATTCACCCCGACAAGTATTTAAACCAGGCTTTCCAAAAAATCCGCGTCGTGCTCATAAAGAGCCTAAGGACAAGCATCCGTCGACATGAGCACATGAGATACCATAAGGTTACAACCCCGCTGATTGCTGGCGGTTTTCGTCTCCATTTTGCTTCTCTACATGCTCCACTGGCCTACATCAGCTTCGCTATGACACATCGGTATTTAGTGTCCATGGGACGCAAAGCATATATGCCAGCCGAGGCCCCAGTAACGGGGGGACATCACTATGGAGAGCCAGCAGTCCTCGGGTAGGTGAGTCGTTCGAACATAAAACTGGCTGGGTTTCCGCTTGCTTGGATAAACCCACGGGACTCATCCATATGGAAAATTTAGCTTTTCTTGTAGGCTCGCGAGACTTCTCGGTTGTTTGTGACTGCACAGTGGCTTGACATTGCTTACACAATATTTGGATAAAGTCACACCGAATTTGACGCAGTAGTTTAAAAAGATCTAAAGACAAACCAATGCACAAAATGTGGAATTGCACACGACACAAGACAGATAACAGCCTTCGCTCTATGTGTAACTATTTTACAACACGTGCCACAGGGAGTCTGCTTCCTCATTACGGATGACTTAGCAGATACAACGGTAGAGCTGATCAATTGAACGATAAGTAGGCAAGACAAATACATCAATAAAGACAAAACGCAAATACACAACAAACAAATTCAGCATCAAAATGTAACTGGTGAACAAGAATAAACACGGAAAATGTGCTGCATACAAAGTAGTGAACAATGCGAACTGGCTTGTCAAACAAGGCGCGAAAAGCCGTCCGGCGAGCGCTGCCCACATTTGGTCTGATGATGATGATTGTGTGAGAAAATAGTATGGAAAGAAAAATGCAACATAAGATTGTCGTTATCTACTCATGCGTAGCACATGAGACGACGATATCACAATGAGCGAAAGTGAATGCAAAGGGAAATTTAAGTTTCTTTGCGCAACCATAATTGTAAGCGAACTAGTATACGACCACGTGAAAAAGTGGCATCATAAGAGCGGAAATATAGCATAGAAATTTAAAGCCAGCCACGTTTATAGCAAAGAGTGAAACTATAGTTCCAACACATAATCCAGTTGAACATTATATGGATATTTTCTGATGGCCGGCTACTATCCAACTGAATCACAGCTGTTCACCCGGCTTTGAGGTAGCAGCACACAATGATGTTAAGTGTGTCGAAGTATGGTGCAGATGGTAGCGTCAGGTTACCGCGCTCACAAGCCTTGTGGTAACTAAATGATGGTGGCAAAGCTTGAATTCTGAGAACGTAAATGTGAGAATCAAATTTACGATATCAGGAATCCGAATATTGCTTCCTAAAATTTAAGGAAGACTCTTCCAAGCGAGTATTTCTCATCGTTGCTCGCTTGTTCACATGATCATTCTTTGCCGAGCACGCTCATCGTCTTATGCTAATCGATAGGTGTTCCTTGTTACCAACGTGTGTGATGATCCGTTGGTTCATTCAGGTACCAACCCACACAAAGAGTATGCGCTGTCTGGTTTGAAGGTACCGTTGCTTGGTTGTGAACTATGCAAATAAGGCTCTAGTTGGTAAACATCAACTGGTGACCAGAAGGACGAGACGATCGCACACAACAACTATCAAATAGCAGATTTATTGCGAAGGTATTTGAGCACCTGAGGAGTGTTTAGAAAAAGTAAAGGCTGTTAACCAGCATCGCAATTCTGTTGGAATTCGGGTAACGTTTCGTCCCGCATCAAGCTCATAATGTTTTATTCATATCCACATTCTTATGTGATGGTCTTCACTCAAAAGAAATAAAAACTCACCGTTTATTAGAACTAGAAAACAAAAATACGACCACGGTCACTAATTTTTTCCTCTGTACGTAGACTGAATTTTCAAATTATTAGATTTATACTCTGAGCGAGTAGGGTTCATTAGCCGACATGTTGAAAAATCGTCAGATCCGATGTTATTGGCTAATGCGCAGCGACGTGAATCCTGTTCCATGTATTCACAAGCTATGAGACAGTTTATTACACATCGTTTTTCTTTCCGGACAGCTGGTCGACATATCTGCATTGTCGGCTGATTGCGACGAACAAAAATACTCATCGTTTTTCTTTGTTTGATTATTTGAGTAGGTATGATTGCGGATAGGATGCTTATAAATTTAACTAGGTCATCAAGATCGGAATACGTGTTTCGACCCAATCCATGCTTAAAAAGATTTTATACCGGTAACAGTAACTATTAGGATACAAAGGCAGAACCTTTAGTTAAATTACAAGGGACCATTGATATGAGCGAATTGCTTCAATTTTTCTGATTGTTAAGAAATACGCTAGAGGAAACCTTGCAAATGAAAACCTAGACTGCCACTATAAGTTTTGAAGATGGAGTATATATATATATATGTAAATATATGTAAATATATATATATATATAAATATATATATATAACCTGGTGACGTAGCACCTACTGAACTCTCAAAATCTTAACTTGCACTAGCTTACAGAAATGACCTTTGATCAACTCAGTATAAATTATGCAAAAACAGTAGCATGCAGTGCTTTTTGTTCAGTTATCAAACTTTAGTTTAAGTGGCATATTTCTCTAACTGTACAACTATGAACAATGAACAATGATGTATTACAGGTAAAAAAGCGATTGCTTTACAACTCCCATAGGATGGTTGAAGGGAAAGTAAACATAAGTGTAAATTGTCAGTTTAAGCGTCTAGTGAATTCAAGTGCTCCTTATTCATAGAAACGTTGTAGAATATGTACTGAATTGTTACTGTAGAGTAATGTGGGCAGTACTATGGATAAGGCATGTCTTAAGAACAAGAGAAACGACCAACGCTTACTCCTGCGCCGCTTTCTTGAACTGGGGTAAACTGATGAATGCAGTTGTAATATATCCGAAACTATATTCCACAACAGCAGTGTGTAAATAGTGAAGCACAAAGCTGAGAATGAGCACCGTTAGTTCTCGTTTGGGTGACGTAGACATCTCTGATTATATAGCGTAATGTAGGTGGATAAACGAATCATCCAGACGTCTTTTGAATACCGTTAGCATGGGGGAACAACAACGTATGTGAGAAGAGCATTCCAGTGTTCGCATACAAGAAGGGAAAAGAAATTCCGGCGGCATTCCAACCGGCTGTATTGTGTGGCCAGCTTCAGCTGGTGTCCTCTGAGTGTTGTATTGCTATTCAGCTTTAGTAGGTGACGACAAGAATGCTTTGGATTCCTCAGGATCATATAAGTCATTAACAAGTCGCCACGCAGGCGTCGATATTGTCCACTGTAGACCCCGAGGGTTTTCAGCCTCAATCGGTAAGGGAGATGAAACATGCCCTTTACGTTCTTGGTCGCCCTTCATTGTGACAGTTCAAGAACGGTAAGATCATGCTTTTGCCATGGCTGCCAGACGTGGATGGCGTACTCAGAAGGAGGCCGAATGTAGGCGTTGAGCATCTGAGAAAAGATGGAAAGATCGAAGTGCCCGAATGCTCTCCGCAAAAGGCCAAGGTGTTGGTTAGCTTTTTTGTGTAAAATGTAATGCGTTTCTTGATTGGCAGATTAGAACGATGGCCCGAATTCCTGCAGTAGCTATTAACGCGATTTTTGATTCGAATACAGATAGGTGTGTTGAAATATTTTGTGAAACTATCTGACAGATAGTGAAGTATAAACAATTTTGCATTAACGGTTCATTACAAGCTAGCCTATCCTTAACTTTACTGTAAAAAAGCAAGCCGGCAGTTATGATTGTTTCCAACACAACACCGAACGTGCAACTCACAACGTTTCTGCCAGAATGTTCAGTTAGTGCGAGCTTTACGAAGGCCTTATTCTTTACTGTAATTATTTCTAACGTCACTAAACTGCTCATGGAAATAGTATATTTCTAATATTTTGCAACGCTACTATTAGGAATAATTCTAGAAAGAATTTAGCCTAATACACAGTACAAACCCCCTTCCGGTCATTATCAATTACGGCAGTATATAGGCTTCCATACAATCATGATGACTTATGGAATCAAGAATAATAAGAGGGTTGAAAGAGGGAATTACCTGAAAACCCTAAGCCTTAAAGAAACACTCGGGGTCAAGGCGCCTACAGCTTGTCAACAACATGCCACCACAAACTGCCCACTAGCATCGGAATCGACAAGACAGCTTCCTTGCGGCTTCCACTGTCCTGCGTCACAATTAGCCATTACCCCGCAGATACCACAACAACAAACACACTTATAACAAGCAATCGGACTAGGAGACGGCAGCAAACCCACCGCAGGTGTTGTTTGAGAGCCAGGCACATGACGGGCTAGGTGGACTACAACCCGGAATGAGACGGACCAGCGGCACCGAGTTTGGTAGTGAGAGACTTCATTTCTCGCTACTAAGTTAACTTTTTTCCACCTCGTGCTTTGCGCTACCTTACACCTAGTATACTAAAAAAGACCCACCAAGGTAAGGGATGACATTGCAGACGTAGTAATTACCCAAGGCAACGCAACTTTTCAATGCTACCTGTTGTTCTAAGGAACTAGATTGGTTATCACCACACAGTACTCGCCTACGCACGTCATCGTTACGGACACCCTGCTGCCAGCCGATACCAGCAATGCTTCTCAGATAACGTTGATCAAATAGTTGAAGGCGCCTCAGATGATCAGACCGAAGGGGTCAAGTCTCACTCCCAAATAGCAAGACGGCCCTGACTGTGGCCTTGTAAACACAGCTTTTCAGATGAAGAGAAACTCTTTTCTGTAGCCAAAAAATTCCGCAGGTTCGAGAAGCCAGTTCTGGCTTTTGTAACGCGTGAGCTAACTTCAGTTACTATGCACTCATCGTTGCTGTCGCAGCTGCCAATGTAACTAAATTCATCAATTATCTCGAGGTGCTCGTTATCAAGGGTACAGTGGTCATCAAGTGGCTGGTGGTCCTGCAGCAACACTTTGCACTTTGAAGGTGCGAAGCGCATATCAAATAGTGGGACCACTCTAGACAAGCTATTCAGAGTTGATGGTACCGGCGCAACATCGACGAAAAGCAAGACGATATTGTCCGCGTAATCAAGACCAAGTAGCCTTTCACCAGGCGGGACCACAACGTTTACGTCTTGAGATTCGGCAAGGGAACACAGCATAATATAGTTCGCGACGAACATAAACGAAAACGGAGAACCCGGACAATCCTAACGAACGCTAATTGTGGTCGGAAATCTATACAGAAGATCACCGTAGAATTTGACGCGGCTTGTAGTGTTCGAATCTAGAGCAAGTAAGATGGTTACATATTTCTTGGTATCACCTTTCTGCGCAAGTGCTTCTAACAGTATGCATCGCCCGAGTTAATTATAGGCACTCATAAAAATAAAGGAACACATCTATTGTCGCTCTACGATATGTGTGGCGTTACTCTAGCACCTACCGCTGAGTGAACGAATGGCCACCACAGTAACATTCTTGGGCGGAAAATTGCATGTTTTTCCTCATTCCGAAATTACTGCCCTACAGTAAGGCGACGAACAAGAAGCGGGGCCAGTAAATTTGACACAACTGGCATTAGGCTACTGCCCATGTGGTTAGCACAATCTGTGCGACTGCCCTTCTTTTAGGTTGACATTATTACCGGTTCATTCCATTTATCCGGGACACGCTTCCAAATATGTTCGAATAGGGAGGTCAGTACTTTACAAAGGAGTTCACCTCCATCCTTAAGTAGTGCAGGTAGGAGAAAATCAGGGCCAGCAACACGAAAACGGTTGAGGGCTTTGATCGCGTTTGGGAACACACTCCAATGGAGCCTCTAATCTAACCGTCCATGGCTCGTCCTGCATCACTTGAGTAGTAAGATGTTCGGGAGCAGGGGGCTAACTGAACTGATCTTGAAAATGTTCTGCCTAACGAGCCATACGGAGCTCCTTATTGTGTACCAGGGCACGCGCGTTGTCACTGGTTGTCTCCCTGAAGTTTGGTTTCCTGGGACAGGTGTTGCGGATTAGCTGAAAGAGTGTGCCTCCAACATTACTTGAGCCCGACTGGCCCACCAGACTTCCTTTTTAGCGCGCAGGCTTCGCTTTAGTTCTCGTCTACTTGTGCGCCTCGTAACCTTGTGCTCAGAGCCAGCCGGGAGTTTCCTGCTAAAGTTCAACGGGTTCAACGACCTCTCGGCTATTCAGCGATTGGTGTGATGACGATTGATAGTACTATAACACATGCTCCTGCGTCTTGCATAGCGGCCGATATCCTATTCTACTGAAGCTTAGTGTCCGTAGGACAAGCCAGTGAAAGTTCGGTACGCAGCCCATCCTAACTGGCTTGGCTGACTAATATCTGAGACATTTTCTCACTTGCGATAGGGGGAGGCGCTTAGTGTGCTTCACGGTAAAGGTCACACAGAAAGGACAACGGCATGATATGGGTATACGCAGGTATTCCAGTACGAGCGGCAATCCAGGATTGATCCACACCACCTGTAACTTATGGCAATGTGTTCAATTTGGGTCCATCTGGCCTGCTTTAGGAGGACGCCAAGTAGCATTTCAGTGCCAACTGTGTCTAAAAGCGGTGCTACTAAAAAACAACTGGTGCTCCGTACACAGTTACAACAGACCCACGCCATTGTCGGTTCGTTCGGTGTTAAGAGCATACTGACCACCTAGCTGAGTTTCTGAATTGCTCAGGCGCAGCACTTGCGCGTTCATATGTCCTGCAAGAACTTTGATCTCAGAACTGGTGACTTCATGTGGTAGCGCTTACATTCGTGATAGAAAGTGACCTTAGCATCATCAAAACAACAGTTGGTGGGATCATAAAAGGAAACCACAATCAAACAGCATATTGTATTACTTCCTAAAACAACCTTAGTTGATGTCGTCAAACAGGCTGCCTACCAACGACTGTTCACCAGAATACGATCAACCAACTATAGCTAAGCTTTTGAGTTGAGAAGGTAGCCTACCCCAGCTCGACCTATGAATGCTGCATCGAGGTCTCCTGAGGCGTAGAACAAGAGCGAGACGACAAGCCGGGGAACAGTTAAGTCAACAACCAGGTGAGGGGCATTGATCCTAGTTTCGGTCACAACACATGTCAATACTTAGTGTGCCAAGGTTGCGTGCGAGTGCACAATGTTGACCTACTTGCCTTGGAGTTTGAACGTTGAACACCGCCAAGGAAACGGGATAGCGTAGCCTTATAAGGGACTAATGCGATAGGCGTCGAACGGGTATTGCGGGAAGGTCGCTGAGGATGGGTTTTACTTCAGTGGCACCAACTGCTGTCAAAGAAGCTGGGAATTATCGAAGGAATGTTAGTAATGAGGGTCGGGATGGGTGTAAGAGAAATAAGTGAAAAGGAGAGAAGGGAGGTGCTAGCAGTAGCTTGTTTTCGTTTATCCTGTCTGCTCTATGCAGCAGATAAGGCGATGTAGTTTGAGGTTAGGGAAATTGTCACGGTTGCACTTTGGCTTAGGTACTACCAGGGTACACAGACCTAAACAAGAGGAAGACTAGGGTCCTCAATCAATGCCTTTGGCTAAAACCCTGTGCACAAGGCAGCGGGAAGTGGCATTAATGTAATTTTACGGAAATGGACGCCATCCCATTGAAAACCCTCAACCTGGAGGACCAGGAGACGGAGTTTGTCTGACCTCTAATAGTTGACTAGCCTGGTAGCAGCAGCTCACAAGTGGCTCGGAGACGCCAACCGGTATAGGTCAATGGGTCAAGGAGGTACGCAAACTATCGCACCATGTTAAGATCTAATAACATTGCAATGGGCCCTTCAGTTTAATCCTGATGAAGTGCGTGTTATTATTATCCCAAAGTAAAGCAAACTACTGAACCCATTTTTGCACCAAGAATTTGTCGATGCACTTGCGCCGTAAGTATGGTATTTTGTTATAGGAGATCCTAGGTTCCACCGCGGATTTCGAAAGCACAAGTTACCCTAACTTGTGCGTGAGCAAACTGTTTGAGTAGTTGACCACACCGCACGAATGCTAATCGCTACATACGGTACTTTTAATTTATTAGTTTGTAATCCACTGGTTACAAGACCTCCTGCAGTCGCAATAATTTGCAGCTTAACTAATGGGAACAAATGACTTAAATGGAAATTTGAGTTTACTCTCAGGTTAATATTTTATTGTAGCACTAATTAGTGGACGTGCTGCAGTTCGTCTCCAACCTGTCTAGTAAAAGAGAATGTTAACGCACACATGTGAGCCACGATCCCGCTTATTCATCATCCAAGGTTTGTGCGCACGAACTAAGTTTATTTAAAGTAGTTTGGCCTGTCAATCTGAGTGCAAATTACACATAAGATGAACAGCAAGTATCTCAGGATCACGTGCCATCCGTCCCCACTGCGTCTGGGAACACGTTAAATAAAAACAACTAAGTTTTTAATATGATAAACCCAACAAAAGTAGCAGTCATTGATTTGGAGAGCCGATGACAGTTCAAAACCTGGTGATCATAGTCCGGTAGTCTGAAACCTGACACAGTCCTAAATTGACTTTTGGCTGAAATTGTACCCAGAATAAAGCTGGATTTGATGGAGAGTGGGCGATGAACCCTCGAAACATTTCCCTACCAGATCGGCTTCACGCCTGTTTGCTCTTATCAAGCATAGATAGCAGAGCTGGAAAGGGGCGAAAACTAACAGTTATAGGCTATAAATGTTACTCGGTGATGGAACTTGCGCAAATTCATGCCATTTTTGTGTAGTTGCGCTTTGTACACGGTTATGTGCCTCTATATTTGTTTAATATATATCGATATATAGTATAACGACAATTCGCAACCAATTCACATAAATTGCAGCAACAGTCAGTAAATTTATTTTGGGCTGAACATGGTTCAAGATATCTTACTCCTCATAATTAGCCTTAGATTTATTTTCATTTATATCCGGGCCTAAGATAGCCCACTTTAACTTTTACCAGACCGTAAACACAGAGCGCATTCCATTGTCATTAAAAGCTATATGAAAACTACATAGCCAAACGTCAAATGTCATTCTGGAACCCGTTCGATAGTTTGCACAAGATAATACATAATTTTAAACCAGCATGTTCCTGATCCAGTTTTACTTGGAATATCTATGAAGAAATTCGAGCCGTTTTACATCATTTGTGTTTAAAAAATCTTATAACGTACCGCATTGCAATGTCGAAAAAATGTTCACAATTTTGGACACACGGGCACTCTGTATTTGGATGTGCCGTTGCTAAACTTTCGGTCCGCTGCTGGACGCCCTACCGCAAGTAGTCCAACCAGGCAGATCGCGAAAGCTATGCGGTTCTGAAGTCCACCACAAATAGCTTAAAAAAAACCATGCACATATCGCGCAACAAAATGTTTTTAACATTTGAGGCGCCTATCATAGGCAGCCATTATCGTTTCTGATTGAGATATTCACCAATTTTACTCACCATGCGCAGTTATCTCGTAGAAAGAAATCTAACAACATGATAGCATTTTCCGTATACTAAGGTTTCTTCAGTTTTGCGGCTGCTTGTTGAGGGGTTAAGTCACAAACTTATTTTAAAAAGTACGATGGATTCAGAGCCAGGTGTAAAGTGCAGTTAGTAATAATGTGCGTCGTGTTAATGGAATAAACATTTCATTTATTTTTTCATGCTTTGCGTTTAAAATACTACAGAGAGAGGAGTTGCGACGATAGCGTTTAGATTTTTGAAATCCATAAGAATTAGCGCTTGCGTTTGGAAACGCTTCCTAACGGTACTAAATTAATGGTAACTACTACTTAGTTTCCTTCCAGTTGCTTGCAAAGCTATTCGGAATTGCATCCAGAGGGAATCCAATAATAGCCAGACAGGTTTATACTAAACCGTTTTCCATAATTTATTTGTTTTAAGGTCGCAGTACGCGAATGAAAACGTCTGGTATATTTGGCACTATAAATGCCACATTTTCTAAATTAGAAATAAAAATTAAAATAAGTGAGCATACAACAACCAAGATGCTCATATTGACTCAACTTGTTTCCTGCACCTTTGAAGTGCTCTCGCATAAGACACCACACAAATTTTTCTTCTTCTATCTGACTACCTGAATTGAAGGGAACTTTGGTGAAGCTATCTCAAAGCTGGCGACTTCAGGCCTGTGGCTTTGCCCAAGTGTTTCATCAACTCGTTGAATGTAAAGCGCTGGTAGCATTTTTAAAGACTTTTAACCAAAATCTGTTACAAGGCCTAATACAATCTTTTGCGTGCAAGTCCATTCCTTACGCAGGTAATGCAAGTCTAATGCTCGGCTATTCCACTGAAATAAGAGAAATGCGCGTTTTAATGCTCAATACCGTCATGTTTAAAGGAACAATTACAGGAAAATTACAACAGACGCACGATCTGTTTTTGTTAAATTTAACTGGATGCATTAACTTCTTTAGGTTGTCGTGTGCTAACATTCATTATTCAGTAGGTGCCGCTAGTGTGCATGGGAGCTGGTTACCACTGTGTAAATCTAACCGCTAGGAATAAGTTTAAAAGAGCCTAAAAACTGGTTCTACTCTTTTGAGTCATTAGCAATTTCTAAGACATTGTATGCCACTAGTTTCTGAACAAAATTACGAAATAGTTTCTTTGTTAATGGAGGGCTCCTGCTGTTAGTTTGCTTGGATTCAAAACGAACGTGACATCTAGATGAGCAAATAGTTATAGTCTTGCTCCTAGAAATTTAACCTTGTTCTTCTATGTCTACGACATTAACAAGGTCAAGTAGTTCATCGTGAGATAATCTGTGTGCGGTCGATTGAACAATACCTATAAAACCTGGATTATAGCATGCCGTAGAACAGGAGAAAATTTAGCTGTTCACCTCCGTTATATTCATGCAAAATACCCAGGATCGGACCAGATGCTTTGCGATAAGAATTCCCTCCTTTTCTTGATCTAGTCTCAATGTTTAGAACTTGTTTGTGCTGTTAACTCTGGAATATTTGGATCCGTAATTCTACCGCAACTAAAAAAGCAGACAGAAGCAATGGCACCTTAAATTGCTACCTTGCTTGCTACACATCAAAGCATTGCAAAAGACTGATAATAACTTTTCACTTAGGCAATTGGAAGGGTTCTGTAAATGCCGGGTCTAAGAATTGCTAAGGTTCTCAACCCGTCATTTGAAGCAAAGATGGTGTATTTTTATTTGGGATTTAATGCTATTTCCTAATCCGTACGCGTTGTATTTTCACATAGACTCACAATGATTATACTCAGCTTCTAGATAATGCTTTTGTGTAATGTACGCAAAAAGGAATATGTCAGTGTTATGTGGTAAGCAACGCTGATTGATACATGTATTGTGATGTATTTCAATGCGAAGCGTTTTTGCCTGATTCTATGCCTATTTTTGGATGCTCTTGCAACCATATGAAATAACTGCATACGGTGAACTAGACACAAAGAAGCATCAAAAGTAACTTTAATACGACAAGCAATGAAATCTTTTCGTGGCGTATTCGTGTTCTCTGCATCGATAATACGCAGGCGGTCCTTAGTAAGCCAATGTTTTTAAGATTGTGTAGCAGAAAAGTAATGCATAATGCTATTTAGTGCGAATGTCACTAGGTTTGCCAAATATGGACATCAATAAAGAAGTATTCTAGCAGGCGCTTTGTACGAATGAAGTTATGATATGCTATCCATTAATTTTAAAGTAAGTTAACTTTACCATCGGTGCATGAAACAAAAGTCCACTATTTCTTAGCGCACTGGCGCAGCATTCTTCTACAATAGCTAACATGAACAGATATTCAATGGGTTCCCAAATTTATCTTCAACACTTTTCTGTATCTATCAAGTATTATATGCCTGCCTATTTGCATATTTGATCTGATACATGCTAGCAATTTAATTCATGGTTTTGGTCATTTCTAACTGCTTTTTCTTGGGAAACACGGCAACTTAAGGTCATGCCTCTTTACCTGTACTGCTTATTAAATATGCAGAAATGGCGTCCAAAAAAAGCAACGCGTTTCTTTACCAAATGAATTTGTATTAAAGTAGGCGAACTTATGTTCCATATGTCTTTATTTCGAAGGTTTCTTACGCTATTACTATCATTGGTACAGCATAAATGCGCTGCGTTTATCCTCGATTTGCATGAAACAAGTCGAAACAGGTGAAAACATTTTGGGAAATCAATATAGATGCATCAATTTATAAATGATAGTTTGCGCATAAAATATCGCTTCAAATAAATTAATGATCCGTTAAAAAGTATTAGGGGTGATATGCTTTTTGCTACGCTAATATGTTTGATAAGTTCTGTTTCGCGTAAACTAAAAATTTAATCGAAGTTTAATTGATAAAAACAGATTTCATTACTGAGGATTTAAAGATGATTGGATAGGTAAAAGGCTTTCCGGAGCTTTGTAATAATTTTGAATTTGATTCTTCCTGACATAATTTCCCGAGCGTTAACTTCATTTTTCGTAACCGGAAGTGCTTTCCTGTTATGCAGCGAAGGCTTAGTAATAAGAAATCTGGAGGCTAGAAGACGGATACACATACGAGAGAAGTACATCGCATGAGAGATTATTGGGTTTCACTAGGATATCCGGCAACCAATAGGTTTTAAAAATCCGCGTTTAATTCATTAATACCTTTCGCAATGGTGAAATGTTGCGCATAGTATGAGTATTGGAAAACACGGATTAACTTAGCGGAACAGCGTTTCACCAACCAGTGACATTTTCTCAGTTTTCTCTCATCACAATGAAGCTGGACCGTACGGTGGTGCGATCGTTTGTGTGCCTCAGTTATCCATTGAGCTATTCAAAGAGGTGCTTTTGTTGCACCTTCAGAGCCACTCATACCAGATTGGTAAACGGTTAGAGGCCAGACAAAACCAGCATCCTGGTCCTCCAGGTTGAGGATTGAAATGAGGGTGGCTCCTTATTCCTTAAAACGGACTCCATATAGCCCAACACCAAACCCGGTGCTTTACGGTCAGGTTTCTGAACCCAAGGCTTTGGTTGCGAATCCTAATCGTTCTCCTGTCTAGACCTGGGCAACCTGACAGTATCCTGCCCACGCAATACAATGAAGCCCTCTTCAAACAAATTTTTTGAGGCTCTGGCCACCGCAAAGAATAATCAACGGTGCCCTATCTGATGCATCAAGCGGGGTAAATAAGGGTTTGGATGTCACTGCTCAAGCCTTCCCGCCTTCTTATTCCCCCACTTAGGTTTTTCACCCTCATGGTCCCGTTCCAGCTTTACTTTTATTCCCCCTGTTTGTAAGCATTCAGTTCTCGGCGCTCCACCACCTTGCGTCAATAGTCGCTTGCCTTTTAGTTTCAAATCACATGGGAACGAGGAGCGTCATTCCTGCTACGCCAACAGGCCCATGTCCAAGTAAGCGGTCAAACCCAGTTCATCCGATTCCATTTGAAGCCTTCGATTCTCCTTTAGACTGGCATGCCTCAATGTACGCACATTGCTTCAGATCGGTCAACAGGCAGCACTTGCCCGAACATTGGAGACCCTCTTGATCGATATCTGCTGCTTATCGGAGGCCCGCCTGCAAGACTGGAGCTCTGTGCGCACTCTGCGATCCCCTCCAGCTGACACTAGCAGCATCTTCTCATTGTGTCTATCCAGTCACGATGCAGCTTCGAGCATCGGTCAAGCTGGTGTTGGCATTGCCATGAATCCCTGGTCTGATGCTGCTGTGGTTGATTTGATTCCAATCAGTAGCCGGAAGTGTTCAGAGCGATTGGCTGGTTCGTTCAAAGCTTCGAAGTCGCGCGGCACTAATAGGTGTCTGTTCATCGTCGCTGCAGCGATGATTCGGTAAAAAGCAGCTTCTACAGCCAACTGACCCAGCTCTTTTGCATCAGAAGAAGCACGGACATTGTGCTGACGGGAGATCCGAACACACAAGTTGGAAAGTTGTCCAATGATGAAATGCATTTGGGCGGTAAGCAATGTGTAGGCTCCCGTAATCATAACGGTGAGAGGTGAATTTATGTGTGTGAAGATGCTCGCTTATTTCTTGCGAGCATTAACTTTCGACACAACACTCGCCGGATGGTGACTTGGCGCTCACCAGCCTCGAAGCAGCCTTAGACGCAAATCGATCTTATTGCGTTAAGTTACCGATGGAGAGAGCAGATATGTAGACACCGAGCATGCACTTGTATGTGCTGACCTGCAGATGCGCCTTGGTGGAAGCCTACGAGGACGTTGTGACCGCATTGACATTAGCCAACTTGCGAAACCAGCTGTTCTGAATGCCTATCAAAGTACGCTGTCATGCGAGTTGAGTAAGCGCTCACTGGATGCAATTGAAGCTCACTGGGCTCATATTCACCAGACCTTATTAGCAGGAGAGAAATCCTCATGTGGTATGTCTAATCGCCAACATGGTCATTGGATCATTTCGCGGTCTCTGGAACTTATCGATGCTGGCCGACATATTCCGACTGGAAGCGGATACAATGCAACTTGCAAAGACCTCCGGGCAAAACTCCGTGCTAGCCTGAAGAGCGGCCGCGAATCATCGTGGTCTCATCGTACTTTAGAGATAGAAATGGTTGCTGCCATTGGTAATGATTTTAAGTTATTCCCGTTGATACAGGAAATGGGCAACAGGATAATTTGTGCTAGTAAAACAATTTGTGATGAGTGTGGACAACTTATCCACAACTGGTCAAAACGCTTAGGTCTTTGGGCTGAGAACTTTGAAAAGCAATTTAATCTACCGGAATTGTTAGACTTCTCTCCGGCTCACGATCGGCGTGCGGCAGCTATAGAGGAATCAGTCTGATTTCTATTGGCTCGAAACTGCTTGCCTCTGTCATCCTTCACAGGTTGCTTGGCACTAGTGAATACCATGTTCGTGAAGAGCAAACCGGATTTCATCGCTTTCGTGGCTGCATTGATCACTCTTCACTTTGCGTCAGTTGTTGGAGGAGCGTCACATATATTGGCGGCCCACCGTTGTCGTGCTCCTCCATATCAAAGGTGCATTCGATTCGGTGGATGGACGTGCACTTTGGGACTGTCTACTCAGGAAAGGTGTGCCCGCGAATTATGTAAACATTATACGAGCATTATATCGTGTAGTTCGTACAGAGTGAGGGCTTACGGCAAGCTGTCGTCACACTTTAGTATCTCCAGCTGTGTGAGACAAGGATGCCCGTTGTCACCTTTCCTCTTCAAGCACACTATTGATGAAGTCATGGAAATCCCGCTTACAGGACACGACTTAGAAGGTGTGGAGCTACTCCCAAGTAAACTACTTCTTGACTTGGAGTATGCAGACAACATTGCCCTCATCTGTGACAACTCCCAGACTTGCCAAGCGGCACTGGACAGATTAACATTAGCTGTCCGTCACTTCGGGCTTTGCTTCCTACCCTCGAAATGCAAAGCGTTCCTCTAACATTGGTCTGGACCTCCTCCTACACTGACTCTTGGTGGGGATCAGCCAGAAGTAGACCAAAAATTCAACCACCTGGGAAGTTGTATCTGCCTCCGTGGGATTGAGGATGAGATCACAAACCGTGTATCAAAAGCTTGAATTGCTTTTACTAAGCTTCGCTACTTATGGCGCCGGCGCCACATCAATCTTGCCCTGAAGGGTAGAGTGTACAATGCAGCGGTACGTTCGATCCTACTGTACGGGTGTGAAGAGGCTAATTACGTTCTACCACCGGTGCCTTCCCAGTTTGGCTCACATCTGTTGGAAACACCGCGTGGGCAACGAGCGTGTTCGACGCCTTTTTTACGGCCCAGGAAAAGGAACAATACCGCTCAGCATCATCATTTCACGCACCAGACTCCGATGGCGCGGCCACGTGTTACGCATGCCAGCCCACCGACTTCCGCGATATGCGCTGTTTGCGCGCCAGGAGTGTGGATGGAAGGAGAGGAGGGGTGGCCAAGTGATGACTTGGTCGAGAGCTGGCTTCGGTTGGAGCTTCACAATTTCCCTGGTTGGGGTCCGAAAGCCGAGGAACATTATTGGCTAGATGCACTTGCTGACGTGGCTAAGAGCCGACCTCAGTAACGTTTGTGCTGTGAGTTTCTTGGCCCACCCCATCCGTTTTAACCGCCACCTTCAATCACGTTCTCATTTCGTAGCCCAATATACTTTTACATAATATTTTTTCTTGTTTCCGAGTAGCCGGCTGGTAGCTTTCCGGAATGATGCTCATCTGTTGCTGGTAGCTCAGCCGGCTTGCACCAGTTGCATTTTTTCTCCTTTACCATGTATTGCGGCACAGTAGTTGAGGTTTTTTCACCTCTAGCTAACGTGTATAACGATGATGATATTTGTTTTCTCGCTTCATTAATGTCGTTACCTTGGTGGTATTTTTAGAAGCATTTCGTGTGTGGCAGCGTGAGGTGAGATGAGCAATGACTATTGTAACCGTGGTTTATTCGCAGTAACACAAAAGTTAGATACTAGAAAACTGCACAGCTGAGCCACACTAATTATAACATGGCGAGAAACAGGTACGTAAAAAAGTGTTAGCCTGATACTACTGTGTGTGGTCGTGTTTCTTACCATGTACTGCAATACATTGTCATTCTTTTTGGGGTCAGCCGACATACACCGAGATATTAATGGAAGTAAAGCAGTAGAAGAGAAATTCAATGATTGACGTTTAGTTTTATGGTAAATACATTAGGTTCGCTAGCATTTGTTTCAGTTAACACATTACATTTTTGGCTCTGATTAATGTAGGTACATAATCTCTATCACTATGCTAAGGGCAAATATGCTGCGAAACTTAAAATGTTCAGAGCTTTAAAATCCATAGCGGGGTACACTTTGAAATAGACCATTTTCGAACAGTAACGTTCATTATGCAACTATCAAAAGCACTAACAGGGAGTAAAAGCATTCAGTTTACTTAGATCTATCAGGATGTCAACTAATTCCCCATTGGTTCTAATGAGATCTTTGACGAGTATTTTCTACCCCCACCGGTGTTTTTATTCCCGGTGAAATGCTTGCTCAGAAAATTTTACCAATCATTTATCATTTGATAGTAACGCGCACGCATGTCATATTATAGTTTAGACAGATGAGATAAGCTAGTTTACCTGCCAAATTTGGTTACAAATATCAACCGTTGTTAACCTGATCATCAATTTACAACGATTGCAAACCCAAAGACTGCTACAAGTATCACGTCACATAACGGGTTTTTAAATATCCTAAACAATGGTACGTGGGCTCAATAACCAAGCAGGTAAGAAACTTTGTGAACTTATTCTAACAGAATTTTTTCGTGGTTATGTATTTGGGTGCTTAGAAAGAACGGTGCAAACAATTGGATACTTTCCGATTTATGCTCAATTCATTTACAATTCAAATATGTTCATTCGACGTGATGTGAAATGTACTGAGAGTTGACGACTGTTCCTTCGCTTTATTCTTAGCTAGACCCAATCACTGCCCATTTACTGGTTGTAGCTGTGAATTCGTCCATCTCATCAACATTTTTTTCTGGGTAAATTAGGAAATCAGGCTGATGAAGAACTGTGGTTATATAGGTTCATCTAATTTTCGTGATAGATGCAGCCGTCCCCAAAGTGTTAGCACTTTAACTTTGATTAATTCTAGCTTTGCCTAGATGCATAAAGAACCGTGTTCGCTGTTTTTACTCAACCTGAAATGTGTGTTACGTAAAGATTCTAATCAGTTTAGCTGAATAGAGTTCATTGTTGCTCAGTTTAATGAAAACGGACAAAAGCTAATTAGTCAGTAAATTTCAAACTCTAATGCATTGTTGATTACTATGAAAAGAAAATCATTGGCTGGCTACCAGTGCACATCAAGTAACTGAAAGACCAAACTGGTTAAACATCACAAGATTGAATCAATCTCCCATGATTTAAAGACAAATGGAAAGAGGATTGGCTGAGACGCATAAATATGGTTGTTTGCTATGCAGTGTTCTTTACAGGTTGATTCGCTCCTTACCACATTTTATGGCCAGCTGAATGTGGCAAATGCGAATTGTGTTCTTTTGTATACCTTATCTACTTCTTATTTATTAAGTTGAAATGGATAAACACATAAACAAATGACATAAATGTCTACATTTATATCTTGCTTGACTGTTTGCGATATATTATTTAAAACTTTCTGTTCCTTACGAAATTATACTTTCTGTGCGCCTAAAATCCTTTGCCGTTACGCTATTACGTTTTAGTAATTGTCATGGGTGGTTTACTAATTTTACTTTGGTCAGTAGTTTAATAAATTTCGTGAGTGCTATTTGTCGTTCGCCAAGGTGATAATATCATTTATCAATAACATGAAGTAATAACCAGGAAAGTGCCCAAAAACGGAAAATATGACTAAAATCATGTAGAACCATTGGCCACTGATGTGGCGTAGTCAGACGCAAATGAAGAGAGAAAATATGGGCGCCGCAGTATTTTACTGGATCATTGAGGATATCAAATAAATGAGACTGGTGCTAATTTTTTGTACGTTGTCTCCAGCCATTGCAACAACTCAGGCAATATAAGAAAACAAATGCAAGGTAGTAACGTGCGTCAACCCATAGACGCTGATAACAATTAACAATTCCCGGTCATTTCATAAATGGTTGGCCTTATAATGTAAAGTACATAGCGTTTGAATGTATTTGCGTTGTGAATATGTTGAACATGAAAGGGTTCTAGTTAAATATAGAGAAGATATGCGTCGGCATCCGCATGAATTACAGTTGCTGCCTGATCTGTTTTGTCAGCATGGACAATATCACTAACATAGCCACTTAGGCGTCAAGCAGCAATTCTTAAATGCAGACCTCAGTTCCAATTAATGCAATTGATGCTAACAAAGGAAGTGTGACGCAAGCCGTCATCAACTTTGGACAGGTCATCCCTGAAATATGCTTGCCATGATTCGGTGTGGAGCTACTCACACGGTTCTACGTAGACGAGTGTGCATGCCCTTGTCGGCATGCATTAAGTTACGGCAAATGCACTTTGAGTGATGCGTTGAGACGTTATGGTAACTAATTTTGTTAGAGGGCATAAGTATTATCATCTTTAGCATTTCATCTTTGATGGATATTACATTTACTCAGGTTGGGATCCATCAACTTGGCTGATGCAGTGGATAGTAAATCCACTTCTACCTATTAGCACAAACGCAAAATTGAGGATGGCGTCATGCAGGCTTTTGGTGTTTTGTTCTGGTTTGAACTTATCAGGTACAGGTAATCGAGATGGGGGTTCTACTTGGCGCATAGAGCTTGGTGACTATCGTCATGATCACTGGGCCATCGAGCTCCACGAGCAGATGAGTTTATGTTACAAGATTTAGCTCCACATCAGCATATATTTAAGCGCAAAATATGTTGCATTGCTTTAATATATGATAACGAAATACTGTTATTAAATACGTCATTTTAGCTTATGCGATGCTATTAATTGTCGCTTGCGTTTCTATCGGCAAATCTATAACGAAAGACTCTACTATACTTAGAGGTTTGGAGCCGAAGTGTCACAACTTTTGTTAGCAAGTATTTCGCATTTTCGGAAAAGCTATGAGCCGATCAAATGAATCTATGCTAAGAAGTTTTATTTATTTATTCACGCGCTCTCCTTGCTTTACTCGGTCAGTGTGGGCGTTGTATCAGAGAGAAAGTGGAGGCAAGGCAGTGGGAGCCTTGGCATTGCCGCTATTCAATTAAATCCTTTGTGCAAATTACTAACTTAATTAACTATGATGTTATACATTTAGGCAATCGGTGAGAAGAGCCGAACATCTTATTGAGGTTCTATGAAGTTTAGAATCGCCGACTGACTCAATATCTCAGCTAAAATGCGTCATGATAATGCGACTAGTGCAGTAATACTTCAATTGTCTCATCGGGCCAACATTGCCAATATTACAAAATGACTATTTTATTACAAATTGATAGCTTGTCCCTGCATTCATCATTCATGTGCCTTTGCACTTGTTGCGCTTGTTAAATAGTCGATGGTCTGAAACGCCAGAAACTAAAGTTTCACTATTGGAAAGGGACGATTTAACATTTCGAGTTTTTGGCTTGTCTCAGCCGGAGAAATTTAATTGAACGCATTTCCTTTAAGACAAGAATAAAATATGTACTTAACAATATAAATACTTAAGAAATATAATAATTTTAATAAATAAAATATAAAGTAGTGTTATACAACTTTAGTTAAGAGCTGTTGCACTGTGCTCAATCGATCCGTACAAATTTGGATTTCAAAAAGCACCGTTTTGTGCTGTGTTCTTATGCTGTAAACATATGTTAAGTTTCCAGTAAACAAATAGAAGCTCAGTTTTTATGTCATGTACCTACCTGAGTATTGCATAAAGCTGTATGCAAAGATCGAAGGCATGAAGATTCAGATCACTCTCCGTGAGAGTCTAGAAATCTCTTCTATTCCTATTTAGCCTGCTTTGAGTAGCAAATGCCAGGCTCAGTTTGTTTTAGTGGCATGCATACTGTAACAGTTGTTTCCCAAGTTGATATTTTCTGGCAGGCTAATTGTTTTTGCACAAGCTTTGTATCTAGCCAGGTTATATTAGGGCCGTTTTCCGATAGCCACACATAGGCTCTGTCGAGATATTGTCGTGGGGTGCCATATGATCATTCACCGTTTTGACATTGTGCCAGACCTTGAGAACTTCTACTAATGGTGGAGAGTTCAACTGGAGTCCACTGCCAAGGTGGTTTATGTATGCTAGGTAATAAATATGGTCCACATACCGATGCTTAAGTTGTACCTTACTGGATTGTAAAACGTTTATAAGGGGCACTGTAGACTATTGAATTTATCTAACTTTAAATTAAGAATTTGATTGCCCATACAGTATAGCGTCACGGATTTTGCAGATTTTAGGCTTTTGAGGGAAAACGTTATCTTCAGCGTTCGACACTTTGGGGAGTCTAGGTAGGTAATATTGACTCCTACCTTGTATTGAAAAATTTCGCAATCGCGTTCGTTAGCAGCATTCCTATGGTGCATGAACGATTTTGACGGAATCCGTGCTACCAGGATATTATAATGTAAATGATCGCGTGTCCTACGTTGTTGGTTTGTAACTGGTTCTAGAAGATCCAAGTAGTCTATCACGCAAACTGTATTGGAATATAGTGAAAAACGTCAACTGGCCGACGAAATGTAGAAGCCGATGTTGAGCTGATGCTACATGATTGTTTAGGCATACAGGAGTTAAAGGTTGCACAAGGAATATTGATTTCATTTTCATGGATTTCCAACTGTTATGAATGAAAATATTAGACATCCACGCGATAATTTAGCACATATTTGCCCCGGGATTTTTACTTTCCGATGTTAACTAGCTGTTAGAGATATTCCAGAGAAAATGGGGGATAGAAGTATTGCATGCCTGCACTTAGCATTTAGCAACGGTTAGCCTAATTTCACGATCCACTGAGCTAATCGCAGTTGTACATTTTTGTGTCTAGCTAAAGTTACACATCGGATAGAGCTGTGTCCATGTGCGGGAAATCCAATGTGTGCTGCCCATGCCGATAAGATTATGGCGCTGTGATGGAATTGCTTGTGTGAATGTTTCGTCTTGTGCCAACGATGCACATCTCTGATTATGTAGATAACCGCCTGAACCAGAGGATTTAACTTAGGTCCGTAAGCTTCCAGTATACAGGACTTGGCATCGTCACAGAACCAGAACTCGCACAAAATCGGAACTGCTGCATCAGAAGGTGGTTTAACCTGCATCAGCTATCAGATTATTTTAGTTCATTAGGGCGCATATACACAGATACGCCACTGCAAATATCGTGATTAATTCGTTTTCGTAGATGCCCAGACAATAATTTTAATTTTGCGGTCCTAAGCGCAAATGTCTGCAACTGTGGCGTATTTGGACAATTGTTCTTTGCTTTGCTCATTCACAGACTCCACCTTTCCTTTTCCGTCACTGACCCATTATCGCATCAGGCCTTTTGGTCCGTCCATTTTTGTCTAACTTTCGCCAGCTGCAGGTATTTGAACCCACACTGGATACTCTTGGCGCTCGACTGTTGCTAGTTTTCCGAAGCCAGAACCAACAATTCGCGCGTGGTCTTAAAGCAGCTGCATCCAACCAGTCTTCTCACTAATAGTTGCGACCCTGAAATATCCAACGGATTACCGCAACACAATCCTAAGCCGGTATTATTCTTATTCTCGGGTTTACCACCTTACTGTTGCAAAGGTTTCCCGTGCGAAACTACTATCCACAACCCGGTTGGTAGCGTCAGTTTAGGTTGGCAAAAGAGTATGTGATGGTTTCCATACACCCTCCAACAGACTACATTCAGGATGCTGTGAAATACATTCTTACCACAAGGTAAATTATTTACGACCCAGTCGTCCGCTATTCATAAGCTGTTTCTGAGCAGCAATGCTTTGGTATGTATTGGAAAACGATTTAACGGAATCGTCACTTCCTTACTTTCGTCGGTTCTGGTAATTGCATACGTGAAAAGCAGGTGAGTTGGGGCACGAGGAACTATTCGGCTTATCCCATGGCAGGCTACCAGTCTGCCTAGAACTTTCCAGGGAGGGGACATAATACTTCCGTCGAATGTCAGGAAGATCATTGGAGCCTTCGACCAAACCGACTTACCATGGTGCTCAATGTATTTGGGTATTGTTAGTTTATTTAGTAAATCATATTCCTGACGTCTAGGCTTTTAACACTACTGTCGACGATCGCAATATTGTTTCACTTGAAGCCTAATATTTAAAAAACATTTGAGTACCGGAATAATGAAAAACTGACCGCCTGCATTGAAAACAAGTTAAGCAAACTGACCACCCTTTGAAAATCAAGATTGTGTTTGCAAGTTAATGGGTCGGGCTGGTAGACGTAACTGACCCAATAAGTTGGGAAGCCAGGTGCAACATGAACATAAACCATTCCAACTTCTTCTCACCATGCACGTTTACAACTCATTAGATGGCAAAAGGATGTATGTGGAGAATTAGGATACATGTAAAAAGAAGCGTTGTTTGGTTTGTTAGATGTGGCATTTACAGAAGTAACTTTTCGTCACTCACCTTCTCAACTGGTTTTTAGTGGCTTCAGTGTAATTTAAAATTTTATACGTGATCAATATCATCTAGCATTCCCACGCTCTCTGCACAGATTCTTTCGTCCATCCACAACCAGAATGACATCTTCATAACATTCCATGACTTGGACACTTTAACAGCTGCACGACGATTAGAAATTTCCAAATTACGAAGTCCTTGTGTAGGTTCGTCCAAGTTAGACAAAGGCAGACAGCCATCACACCTTCAGGAAAGCGCTAGACGGCCTTTTCGCCTAATTGGGACTCGTCAGTAGCGCGCATCCATCGAATCCTGCCGGATTCGAATAATTGACCTCACTCTTGCGAGTCAGCGTCTTATGTCACCAAGCCGTGGGAGACGGCAGCGGATCGCCATGACTGATATCTAACTGTGATATAGCACGGCTCATCCTCCACTGTCTTGCATGATATGAATGAGCAGAGAACAGTGCTGGTACCCAGAGCCACTCCTTCCTTTGCAAGCCGCCACCAATCGAGGTGGTATGTAAGCTGCTTGAGAGACTACTGCTTCGGTGGGTGAGCGCAACTGACGAGTTCCACTGGGGTGAAACGGCCGTCTAGTGCTTTCTCCGATGTGTGGTGGCTGTCTGCCTGCGTCTAACTGCGATGAACCTACACAAAACCTAATAAATCCTCATACTACTTACAAACAAATTCATTGTGTTTACGCCTGTCAATATTCAAGGGTATAAACGGTAACCTTAACCTAATAGCAAAGTTATGATACCTATGCGGTTGATTACAAGGTTATCAGTCTCTAGTATGGCTCTACTCCACTATGTGATTCAATAATCCCAGATTCAATAATCTCTGATGAAAATAAAGACAAATGTCTAACGAGTCAGTGCTCTATAGATCAACTTTCCTATTTTGTAGCATTCGTCAGGACAACAACACAAGCACCGTAAACCGACTTTGGCCTGCTTTTCTATGTATCCATCTTGAATGCTGCACAGTGTGTCCTCCCTACCTTTTTTGAAAATGCTTTTCCGTGGAAAGTGGGCGCGTTTTATTCGCTCTGTATTGCAAAGCGTAAGTCACTCCAGACTGTAGGTTAGATAATTTGACGGCACTCAGATGGTGGAATGCACCATCAAGCACTTTATTCTGATGAAGAACGATGGGCGAGTTTGGTCCATGTTTGGTGGAGAACGAGCTATGTGTATTGTGTAGACGATTTGGTCATGCTAGTTGATAATATATAGAGTCGCTGTCGACACCGGATAAGCAGTTGTCTGTGATACCATTTGGCATAAACTGCGAAACTTCGAGGTGCAGATCCTTGTTACAGAGTTACAACCCACTTACTAGCCAAACGATGCTTGATAGCAAGGAGAGTGTGTAAGTTAGTCAGTTAATGTATATTGGCAATTGCATTAAGACTGATGAAAGAACGATCGTTCACTTCGTTTCAGGCTTTGCAATAATCAGAACTGCGTCCGTGAATATTTCCCACCGCCTGTAACAGTGCGCATTTTGTAGTGCTCCGACAAGCCCATCTTACTTGACTACAGTGGGACTGTTCTTCATACAATGATGGGATAGAACCCTTAAAGGGGTTAGGGGAGGAGAACTCTTCAACTAATTTGGCTTTGCTGTCTGCTAGACATTAATTGGGTCCAGTTACACCAGTGTACTAGCGACGATGAATCGTATAACCGTGTTTTGTGACAGGGAAAAGTCAGTTCCTCAGTTCAACAGCCGAAGCTGTAAATGTTTTTTTCTTAGACGATTGCTAAGTGCGCTCAAGCACAAGTTGCCGATGATGGACATGTCCGGTGTACCAGTTGTCGCACGGTGCACACACTGAGGAAGTAAACGTTGACTAGTTGGTGGGAGGTAAATTTCCTGATTAGCAGATTAGCAGATGTTAGCTTACACTGTTCATCAGACTAAACTCCACATCAGAATTTGCGCTTAAACCATTACCATAAACGATAAACCTTTCGACCAGCACGTTTGGAGATGTTGCCATGGTTTCCTAGGCGCACGGTTTGTTCAGTTTTCGCCCGATGAAGAGTTATTTGTAAGCTCGAAATGATTATTAAGCTCATAAAATCGCCCAATCAATGAACCTAGAACTCGTCCTTTTAGCTAAGTGTTTGACGGTATAGTAACATTAAAACATTGGAGTGAAACGTATGTAGGATTCCAGCGAGCATTTGTGTTTGTTGCAAAGCTCATCCCCTCTTAAAAGACACATACAATCGCTGAGTAGATTTCATCCGTATTAAGTTTGGCAAAACTTTTGAGGAGCGCAGCCTCAATATAATGTTTTGGAACAGCAGAATAAGCTCATCTGGACTTGAACAAAAGAGCTCGATTTGCTTCTTTCTTTATCATTTGTCGTGGCCACGATATGCTTTAGTGCTGAAGTCCAGTGAACAACTAGACAGCTGTTCAAGTGTAACAAATTATGTGCAAAACAAGAGTTGAATGCGTGAAAGGTAATTGCGGAGCTCTTAATGTTCTTTCATGCGTGTATTGGGATGCAGAATAGGGTTATGCTGCGCTCAGTTTTACTTATTATCAACTCTACTATCCCCGAAAAGCGCCATAATAATTTGGGCCCTTAATCTCCTCTTATGTGAAAACAGAATTTCCTAGAATATGACATAAGTCTTCCTGACTGTGTAGACTGAAGTACACTTTAACTGTTTAATTTGTTAAGAACTCTTCATACATATGCGTTGTCTATTGTTGAATTTGTCTTCCATGACGGTATACATAGCAGCTGGTGTATTTTTGGTGAGATTGTTATATAACAGGGTGAGTTCTCATAAAACTATGTGCGCTTTTTGGGGTTAGAGGACAGGATTATATGATTGCAGGCAGAAGAACGCACAATATTTAAAAACTCCTCAGAATGTTTACCTGAAAGTTCACAACATTCTCACTTTGGCCGAGGATGTAAAAGTAAAATTCCGTATACCTCTTACAACATGATGACCACAGAAATTGAACAGTCTGCATTGTTACTAACTTCATCGACTGTTTCCGCGTTGAGAATGAATCTTTGTATTATAATGAATTTATACCCACACATACAATCTCCCTCCCTTGTCAGTAATAAGCAGCCCAAACTACGTATAATGACATGAAGTTAAGCAGGTTCGTCGCTTGGTGCGAGGACCACCATGTGAACTGCACCGTAATAACGTTTAAGCCAGTGGATAGTGAGCGGCGCTATATTACTTCTATTAACTAAATCACGAAGGGCGTTACCTTCCCCATTTCTCTGTCACCTTAACTACAGTCTAGCAACAGTCGATTTTGGATTCAAGCCTCACAGATATCGTTGAAACGCGCCCTACTGACAGTTCACAAAAGGAGGAAACAGCCGTACAGTGCTTTTCAGCTGTGCTGGCCGTCTGACTGAGTCTAGAGGTGATGAATTTCCACCTATACCATTCAACGCTCGCAATACTCCTTTGTAATAATTCAGAAGTGCTGACTTTCGATTGTGTGAAATCCTATCAACGTCTCACAACATGGCATTTTAAGCTCGAGAGCATGCACAACATGTCAGATCGACTCCCTCAATCTCCTAAATAGTTCGCTTGACAGCGGTTCATCTCCAATATGCGTTTACCTTAACGAGAAAAAGGTGTTAGATCTGCTTCAGTATATTTACCCTTCATTCGAACTAATTGCACATGACACAGTTAAACCTCTGCTCTCATGTATCGATTCTTACCTTACGAACAGAGCTCAGGTGGTCAAGGTTCACAACGAAACAAGCACGCCTAAGCCAGTCACTAGCTGCGTGATACAAGGCAGCGTCCAAAGCCCTGCTATTCCTACTATATGTGAATAATATTTTTGCCTCTTTACCTTTGGTAACACATTTTTATTTCCGGGCGATTTATAGATTATTTACACTTTTAAACCCACTGGTGGTAGTGATATCTTTAGCGCAATCTAACCTCACTTACATACATTTGATTCATGGTGTACCCACTGGAAGATGTAATTCTCCGTTAATGATTGCCGCACGGTATCCAACAGATGTGAAATCACACCAGGTTCTGTTACTATTGACAGTGTATCACTGTCTCGCTGCCATCCTATCTGTAATCTGGGATGCTCTAATTGAACACCCTTACTTTCCCTGAACACGCCAGACCTACTGTGGTGCAAGCTTGTCGGACCATCAGGCATCTGTTCAAAACCTTCATTTACAAAGAGTCAATTAACAGCAAGCTAAACTATAGCACCATAACACAGTGAAAATTCAGAATCATTGGTCGTATAGCATTAGAGGGTATGCAAAGTATCCTAAGCTATTCCACTACATTACAGCTTGATCCATTATGGCTGCGACAAAAGGAAGTTAAGCTTATCGTCTTCCTTTTTACCCTTAGTAGAAGAAGATATTGCTCAAATCCAGTTACACAACGCAGAGAACTGGCAAGTTATTGCTCCAGAAACAAAAACAAGTAAATAATAGTAAAAAATCAAGAAGGGAGCCGTTGGGCAACTTTTTCCCTAGCCGGTAAGCCGTAGTATGGAACAGATTTCTAATTGAGATACGTGCAACCGAGTCAAGAAAAAGATGTTTCGAATGGCTATACATTTTTTTATCGTTGGAACATCTATCGCTATATTTAAACCAAATATGACGAACGAATCTCCTTATAAAATCGGACCAAGAGGGATTTGATTTGAGCGACTGGTTTCCTCTTATGTCGCCGGCGTCGCCTAGTTGTCCAACCATTAGGCAGCAGCAATAAGCTACTTAGTATAATGGCGAGAATTTTCTGTTGAACCTTACGCTTAAGCTTACTAAAGCGAAAATGTGCCTTAGTTGTTAATGTTTTAGCTGCTTGCTTTAGTAGTATACCAATATCTTCTATGCTTTACTGGAGGTCACAGCTCAGGTGAACGCAACAGTTTTCCATACTCCATGAAGGCCACTACAATTTTAAATTTTCTGCTTTTTGATTGGTTTTACCTGATTGAAGCAACAGAAGATCTTCCAGGACGTACCCTCATTAACAATTTTCAAGCGCTTACTCGTTTTCTTTAAATGATTGTATGAAATGAACTATAGTACTATTAAACGAGCTTTTATTCTAGTGAAGCTTATAAGATTTACGCATTTTGTTACATTCAACTTGTTTATTTTTCTTTGTTGGTCACGAAGGACTAATCCCTGACTTTATGGGTTTCTGCTTCATAGATAGTTATTAACAGAGGAGCAGTTGTGGGAGTTTGAATGTCATAGGTAGAAATTCATGACATGTAGACTTAGTCAGACAGCCGTCACAGGACCGGAAAAGTTCTGGAAGGTTGCCTAATCCATTCGGGAATCGTCACCAATGCGCACTTCAGCGGACATCTGTGTGCCTTGAACTCACAACTCGACTGTTACCAGAATTTGTTTGAAATGACTGACTTTATCGTAGCAACCTCCAAATCAGATAATCTTGTACATACCCGTAAAATCACAAGAATATATTTTCAACTTACTGGGCTTCTTCAAAGGTGCGCATGCTTTGGATGCTTCAGCATTCGTACGCATGAACTCCAGCAGCTTACACGGTCGGTCAGCAGCTCACGACACTAAGACCTGAGGGGAAAGTGGCGAATTGTGATGCTTTAAATTTAGTACCACGCAAGCAACGACTTGGCACAGATACACTGGCGAGAAACGAAAGCAACTGGACTCGAATAGAATGGGCTAAATGGCTGGAGTGCCCATTACTGTGCCTACAAGGGCAACCTCAAAAATGAGTTAATGTGGTATTGGCCTACTTGCCGTTTAGACACATCGGCATAATGACCTCCTAACTGGTTATAATTTCGACGATATAAAATGATGCAACATACTGACGGCGTACTTGATGTTAAGCTATCTCAGAACATGGCCAGATGAGGCGTGGAATAACCGATGAAACTTCTCGAGAAGCTAAATGGTACGAAATCAGGTCTAAAGAAGACAGCTGCACAAATGGTGATATTAGTTTGCCTGATCTGTTGGCGATGTCTGCATATATTCTAAATCTATACCTGTTTTTTTCTTACACTTAATTAACAGTACATCAAACACTGGAAACTGTTTTGAGTAATTTAAAAATAACTACTTATTTTCTTTGTTGTACAGAATAAGCATACCATGCAGCTGTTCTACGTCGTGCACTGGCGGAAAACATACAATTTATTAATTAAGTAAGCTGAGTTACTACAGAGACTGATGTTTATTGCGCCTTACGTTTCACATGTAAGCAGATTAATGCCGAGATGTTTTCCATAGTCTTTGCGCATTGTTTAGTACAAACTGCGTAAGTTGAAGTATCATTACGGGATAAAAGCATTTGAGCTAAACTCCTTGTACTGTAAATTAGTACATTTGTAGGGACGCAATATTTTGATGGAAGATTCATAAACCAACTCGTCGTCTTTCGTTTTTCCGAATTGCCTTTATCTAACGGAACGCACCAGTTAATGAGAGCAAATGGTCAGTACATTAAGAAGCACTCAGATGATGCACCAGCTTGTTATACGATCACTTCTTCGGAGTTAGGTGCGTTGTCTAAATTATAATTAGCCATAATACTAATGACCTTATCTGTGAGCTATTTTAAAGGCAAGAACGTACAGCATTTTTATGGGATAACCTGAATTCAGATTATTTCGTGTCTTCTCATTCAGCCGCTTACAGACAAATCGTGGAAAGTGTAAAGGAATGCAATTGAAAAGAGATCAATAGGGAACTCAATAAAACACTGAGAAAACCAAGGTCATTGCGTACGTATTACCAGGGCAAGGCAAGACTGGCCACAAGATCTACCTGTTTGCAAAGGTTGGGTTTCATTTGTCAGATAACAGAGGTTTCAGCGAAACTAAGCAAGCTGGTTTTATTTCGTCTGCTGATAACCTTGTATGAGTCAAGTGGGTTTCCGCAAAAGGCACAATTGAGATGATGAGCGACTGAGCCGGCAGGGAAAGTAGGGCCACTATTTGCCAGGTTCCGTGGAACATGTTCCATGATTCTAGTTGATAGCCCTCTCTCGGTTCGGCCAATGTACACGCTACAGCAAGTGCAGGTAACTTGGTAAATACGTGAGGTGGTAACTTGAGAGTGTGGCCTATCCAAGTTGGATTCATGGAAGAACTTCTTGGTTTGATGTAACAACACGAGCTCAGCTGCGTAGCAGCACCTTTTTCTATCTTGGTGTAATCGGTAGCACAATCTTCTGTCGTTCTGTTCCCCTTTTTATGGTAGCGTGATGAAGACCTTTTACTTCTTTACATCCATTCGGGTTTCTCTCTTAGCAACCTCATACCCATACCTAGCGATAAATTTATTCGGATAGCCGTTACTGCGTAGGATAGCTTCGATGCATCGTAATTCAGCCTCGATTGACTCTTCAGAGCATATTCGGTATGCTCTAACAAAGCAAGTTCGAACCAGGGATCGTTTATAGTTCACTGGACAGTAACAGTTGAAATGTAGGTGTTGTCTGGTCCAGCTATTTAATGTGTTTTTGGATTTGGTTTTGGAAATAACATAGCGGTTTGATTAGCGGTAAGAAAGCGATGAACCGGGTACATTCTGCATGCCAAGGAGTAAATATTAATAGACGGTAGCTCAACACTGCACGTAAAAGAGCTGCTTTTAAGATGCAAAAATAGGTTCAAATGAACCCGTTAAAGATTAACTGCTAGTTCAAGTCCGGCCGATAGCAATCTGATCCTCATAGCGTTATCTGTATTTAGGAAGGGCATTCTTAACTCTGGTTGCCAAATTTACATGGCTTTTATATTCATCCTTCTCTCCAACACATCAGTTACGAATCCGATCTTGTTTCTATATTTTTTTCTTTAAGCTAAGTTGCTTCCAGTTTCAAAGCAATTATGCGCAGCACGTTTGTAACACACTATGGTAGACAAGTGGAAGGGGGACTTCCTCTGGCTTATTCTTCCGACTTTCATCCGTTGTCAGGATGAAGTATAAGTCCGTTTCGCTGAACCACAGATTTATGAAAAAATTTGAGGTTGTATTCCCTGGTGAGTTAGAGCTTAAAAGATTGAAAGCCTTAAGTCAAAGCAGTAATTCAAATTCCTATTCCTTCGGATGTTTGATAAAACTCGAAAGACCAAACCAGTCCTCTTAACTGATCCATTCCAGCCTAATGCCCGCTTGGACTTATGCTTGGTCAGGTTTGACGATAAGACGTCATAAGCCAATAAATTCAGCAAGCAACTCTTTCAAGTGGATCAATTACGTAACTTTCCTCAGCGAGTGCCGAATCTGCCGATGCCATTTGCTGAACGTAATCTCTAAGTGTGCAATCTTATTTAACGGGTAAAAAGCAACTGACTAGCAATTCCTTTAGGAAGGTGAGAGGGAGAATTAAAAGATGAAAACTGCCTCGAAAAGATATTGCACTTATTGAGCTGAACTTACCTAGTGGTTTGCAGTAGCATAAAGGTAATTATTCCCACTTAGAGTTTGAGTACCCTGTATAATCTGCTCAAATGGCGCTATTCTATATTTATAGTACAGATCATACAAGGCGTGGCAGTATTTCCTGAAGCCGGTTTCTGAACAGTGATAAGATGTGAACATTAATTACGTGCGCTTGGAGGGAATTTTGGGGATTTGAAACTTGGGGGCGTTTTTCTGTAATAGTTCAGGTAGATTGCATGATAGATCAAGTCTCTTATTGTCGTCAGATTTTAGGTACGTCAATAATCGCGGTCGTTTTTCAGCTTAATAAAATTACTACGGTCCTAAGGTTTCCCGCCTTCGCAGACCGATTCTTGCATCAAATCGAGTTAAATCAGTCCGCATATATGTTTAGTAACTCGTGAGGGCTAGGATGACCCAGTGGTGAATGAGTATATGCGATTAAGTCAACATTTTGGCTGCATTTAGCGGAATCGTTTATTTTTGAGATTTTTCCTTACTGTCAGTAGTGCTAATGCGACGAAATGCCAAAGTATGCGGATTCCGACATACACGCAGAGATACAAAGATAAGTGTTTCAAAGTACATCGCTGTCTACCAGTAGCAATGTGTCGGAATATACCGCTAAGACAGTATGCAAATAATAGTTAAGGTGATTTAATATTACTCAGCAGCTAGTTGAATTAAAAAGCTAAAAACAATGATTTCAATAAAAGAGAGCGAAACGACCTAATCATGCGTCCTGGTGGTAATAAGAAACAGAATAAATTAATTTCCAACTAATAATTTGACTATTGAAAGCGCGCGACTAAACCCATTTTGTATCTATTGTGGATGGTTACGATGGATTTTTGGAGATGGTCTGCGGTTCTTTAAAAGCCAGGCACTAATAAGCTTTAGTATGTTAGGTGAATTGCGATTGCAACTCACATATTTAATCCTCTTTGTTTTGATAACCATGAAAAGACTGCGGCTTAGGAGGCATCACTTTTTTCCAGTAAAGTAGCAAAAATGGTAAATTGTGTGTTTATTTGCGTATGTTTGTTCGCGTTTGGAACCTGGATCAAGTATTGCATCACTCCAGAAGTGTACTCGTGGGCATGGAGCATTTTGTGCACATACAGGTAGATATTTGTAACATATGCGTAACAACAGCTCGAAGGGACACACCAAAGAATGTATGATCAGGTGGGTATAAGCCAATGGACAACGATTGGAATTTGATCAAAGATTAGTGGAGAAAAATTAATTGGGTGGATCCATAAATTCCAAGACATGAGATGTGCTTGTTCTAACTATCCGACGTTACAAGTTCCTTCTGTGATGAAAAAACCAAGCGTGTTACGAATGCAGTGTTCATAGGCGCGAAGGGTTGTAAAGCTTTTTATCGAAAATAAATGCATCTTCGGGAGCTCAAATTGTGGTTCGTTTACTTAGGTTTTTTCCATCGAACCGACAGCTTGCGCAGTTATTCGCAGTCATCTGCCGTTTATTATCCGTCCGTGTTTCATATAGAATGGAGTCGAATCCACTTGGGCGGCACTGAATTCCTGTTCATATACTGATGTGGAAACCGTAAACCTCATGGTATTAAATATTGGAATCGTTGCTTATAGACCCTCCAGATTTATTGCCAGCTTCCTCAGGTGGCTGCAAACATGTCTCTGAAAAAGTCGGAGTGACGGCTTTGAACAACAGACAACCGAACAGACAGAATAGAAAAATATAGTGGCAATGCAACGAAAAAGCAAACGACATGCAATAAAGCATTAACCACTGATAGATTTTGTGCAGTGCAATTGTCGGCCAAATGTGTTATATCTACGAGTTCTTAGAAAAGAATATGGAACGGGTACATGCGAATAGGTGCGAGGCGTGGCTGAACTACTGTTTACAGAAGATCAAAAAACATTATGAAGCGAGGCGTACGTGTAACAATTACAGGCGAGGCTAACGTGCTGCGTCCAGCAGAGTGATTGAGTCGTCTTACCTATCTAGAATAGAGTTACTTCATACTGACTAATTGAAAGCAAGAGATGCGGCTAGAGATCGGTTGAAGAAAAGAGCCGATGACGTTGCAGCGGATAAAGGGTACGTGAGTAACAGCACATACCAGACTAAAGCACTGCGTCGTGGGTTGTTATTCGATCATCTTGCTAGGAAAGTGAGTGATTACCGGCTGAGCAATGAAAGAAAGCGGTGAGGCCGTACACTCGTTGTCAGCAGGTCGTGTGTTGATCGATTGATCTCAAACTTATATATAACGCCACTAGATGCAATGATAAGGCGTCGCGTCGCACATGGTGATTTAGTCGTCATATCGTACTAAACGACGAAAGCTAATGTAAATGGAGTGCTGAAAAGTAGGTGCTTGCGATCGGACGCAAGGTTGAAGTAAGTAAGTGTATAGGTGAGCAAGAACACATAGGAAGCTAAGGCGCTGCCTCGTGCAGTTTGATTCAGCCGTTCTTGTTTGCTAGGAGAAGCGAGGGATTATAAATTGCGTATTGAAAGTAAAAGGTGGTTAGCTATTGCCATGAAAGTATTCTAGCCGCCGGTGATTTTAGTAGTGATGTCCAGTCTTGTTGTGAGGCCTGAAACCACCAAGCGACAGAGCTACCAACAGCGGAATCTGATTGCAGATGTCAGCGACGGACTAGACGGTTAGATTAAATTTCTGGGTTTCAGGTTAGAATCGACCTGGATCGTGTTCCCTTTCTCATATTCAGACTGGTCTATGCCGATAGGGAATGAATTGAGAAGCCGGAGTAAATTAATGCGGAACGCTGAAGCCGTTGGTATCATGTTGATTTCCATTGGCATTTTATGCCATGCCATCGCATTTCTCCTCTTAAGACCTATTGGTAAGATAATCGTATAGCATCTAGTCCGTAATGGCTAGTGCTAATCCGCATTCTTCCAGACAAAATCCCCCTACCATCATCTGAATTGTGCAGTATCTGTGCGGTATCACTTTTGAGCCTGCGGATCCACCAAGGATCTAGCTAAAGCTGTTTGCATCGACCACAATAGTTAAATGTAAATGATTCCAGTAGCCGTTTAATGAATAACCGTTGCACAATCGCAATTGCTATTTCGTCGCTTATCCGCGAGGAGGATTATTCTAAGATAGAGTGAAGCACTAATATAGAGCAGCTCTGGATTCCCTATGCATCATCGACTTACAGATGTGGCCGATGTCTTCTCTGGTCTTGGCTATACTGTATCCAGCGTGTTAGGCGAAGTTTGGTGGACTAGTGTAGTGTACACCTAGATCACGTACTGCAAGGTACTCGTCAATCGGGGATCTGTTTATTCGCACTGCATTGGACGGAAGATTACAGCTACAGGAGGTGGCGTTTCACCTAGCTGGTGAGGATTATATTTTCCATTGGTCGCACCACAGATCTTGTACCACAAGATCGCTTTGAATAGGAGATAATTCATTTCTTGTTCCATTAGTATCATTCACCTATAGTGATGAGTTTCCGTGGGTTAAGAAAATATAGATGTCCTTAAAATACTAAAGTAGTGGCAGTGGGCCCGGATAACTACCCTGAAAGCGTCACTAGTGCCTGGTATATACTGTGATACTGCACTATCCAGTCGTGTCCTCTGTGTACACACCGACAAATAGCAAGAAAATCATGAAAGCAGCTGACTCAATAAACCAAAGGACCGAAGTTTTGTAAATCGACTACCATGCGAGACTCGGACGAAAACCTTCTCCATGTCAAAGATAACATTGCCAAGTACGTGGCCTGATTCTACGTTTGGCGATAAAGATCTAAAAAATAGAATTGACATGTCTGAAAGAACTTATATGGTATAAGGTCATGTTAGAACTTGAAAATTAAGCTATGTACCAGCAGAAATTCCAAACTCTGTCCATTGACTATCCTCTTCATCACTCCTGACGAGATAGGCGTAGGCTAATTTGACGGTAGTTGTTAATGTCCTGTCGATGCGCACTTGTGTGTCCCGTAGAACAGCATGTCTTTAGGCCGAAGGGGAGGTGCTGCTTCTCATTGATAGTGTGAAAATGTTCAGGAGTATGAGTGGTACGTCAGGACCCCTTAGCTTTAGCACTATAGAAGTTTCGTCATCGGGTCCATGGTAGAAGTACAGCTTGAGCGATCTACTCACAAGAGAGCTAATGCCCAAGTCAAATAAAATACTGGATAGCTACTTGAGTTGTGGATATCACACTAGCATCAGTAAAGAAGTTGCGAAGATGCAGGTTTGGAATCTCGCATAGTTCTTCTTAGTTAGCAACCACTGTTTTATGCGGGAACACTAGTAACCTGCTGTGTGTCACATTAGGGGTGCGTCGATGCTTTAGTATATTAGTAGGGTTTGGACAGAATTGAGCTTAAAAGCGCGGCTCTCTTCTCTAATGACTTCACCGAAGATTATGTGTTTCTCCAATGCAGCATGGTTTCGTTGATGCGCATAATAAGACTCAACCCCTCTGTCTTCTTGAATTTAGATAGCGGTTAATTCAGTTTGAGAGAACTACTCTTTAGAGCAGCTGCGGTTGTTTGGGAGCATGGTCTGTGTCCGCGTTACTTTGGCGCGAGTATGTGCAGGCAGTACTTTGTCTACATCGATATCACTTGCCAAAGGATCTACCACAATTCATGGATCTAAAGTTATTGCCAAATCTTGCTAATTGAATAAGTGGATTTGGTCCGTAAGCGTTCACTAGTCTCGCAGCACAATCACTTAATCCGGTTATCTCAAACGATAGCTCCACTGCGTTACGGGTCTCTACCTTGGATATTCTCCAATACATCAGCGAATGCGCAGGTGACCGGTTGTCAGAAATAAGTCAAGAACATTATTTTGTCTAGTGCGTGCACGTAAATACCCAGTCCAAATGCATGCCTTAATAATGTTTGATAGGGCCTTATATTTTGAAGGTGCCGTCAGAGATTCTCAATTGATCTGCGGCAAATAAATCTTACCTACTACTATTTTGTGATTAGCAGATAGTTCGGAATCTTGACGGAATATTTGGCAAGTTCCGTATCAGTTTCTTTGGTAATGTGTGCGAGTTATAAATGCAGCCAATTAAAAGGTACAGCTTTTACCCACTGATCTGTACCCAGATGGCATCTTCATTGTTTCCAATAGGTAAACTTCAAATATACTGGTATGAAATTCCTCATGGTAATAAATAAGGGATCCGCCACCACGGTTAGGGACCTGTCCATTACAGAAAGTACTCTAATCTGGAATGCGAAGAGGCGGATCAGGTGCACTGGAGAAGTGCCATGTTTCGATAACGTGTACCACCAGAGGAACAGTTTGAAAGATAAACTGGCCTAATAAGTGGATCATGTTTGATTGATTAGCCTAAATGATAGTCACTTTAACAAGCTCCTGGGTGAATATACCTGAAGTAGGGGACCAAGCCTTAATATTGTCATGTTTAATCTCACTCATTGGCTCCCTGCATATGCCAAAATTTGTAGATGTTTATGCCGCTTTCAAAGGAAAAGCATTGTTTACAACCGTAAATTCGGCAAGTAAAAAAGAAATGGTAACTGCGTTGAAGGCGTAGATACGAGGCGTAGTACCATGGGGATTGTGGAAAAATACTTGGTGAGATGAAGTTGGACTACTGGCACAATTGTGATCAGTGCCATTTTACGATTTATCATTTCCCGTACTGAAGTTCGCAGAAGGCAACCGGGTACGGGATATCAATACTTTGCGAGAGCTTGAGATATAGAGAGAATTCTGCTTAAATGGTATATGGCAGCTCGTCGTATTCCATAAAAGTGGTGCTGATGTTTATAAGGACGCGGCATATATTCAAAGTTGTTGTGAGGGGTCAGAACCTAAAGAATTACGGATACATCTTGGCGAAAATCTGGTATCCGTGTAGGTCCCTCCGTTAGTCAATTAAGCTCGCACTTGCTTATTGAGAGATGATCGATGTCTTTGAGCAGAAGGGTGCCAGCTCCAACTTTGCTCGTTCGTTTTCTCCAGCAGATACGGGCGTCAGGATGATTACGTGACCTGAGAAGACAAGTAATTACCGTGGTCCGGGTTCCCATACGTACAAGATGGTATCGAGGTTTGAATGGTGGCCTCGTGGATTTCTTTTTGAAACCAAAAAGTGCTTTTTATTTTAGTGGTGACAGGCGTAATTTTGAAAATATGGGGACAGGTATGTCTTACGTCTTTTAGGATCAAACGAATAGCAATCGACCTAGAGCTCATTGTCTGCATCCAGCTTGTCGGAGTTACCGTTTTGAGCAACAGTTGTGGTTGCACCAATATCAACTTTATTAAGGAGTGGCATGAACCATGCAGGGTCGTCTACAGTCTTTCGCAAAGCAGCCCTTTGCTTTTTCGTGGCTGAAATTGCCTGCGTGGAAGAGGAGTCTAGGTCTAAGCTTGGCTTTATGGTCAGACCAGTAGAAGTTGCACTCTGTGGCACAGAGCGTCCAAGTTGTTCGGCAGCAGCCGCACATGAAGATAAAATAGTTCTCTGTGTAGGCGATTTATCGGATTTAGCTAAAACCTGGCCACCTTTTGCATAGCTCTCTGCTTAATGCTTTTATCCAAAGATGTTTTGGTTAATTCTCGGCTTTTTAAGGTAAACACGCTTTGGCAAATTCGTCTTGACGTTCTTTTCCTCATTCGCTTACTGGTACAAATTTCCAATGGCATGTTGCACAAGCCTATTAGAATGTTAATCATTCAGGAGCCATAAGGTCCGGAACATTGAAGAGAACTACGATGAAGCTGCGGTGAGCGCACTCACTTAGTTCATTGCCTATATTCGAGAGACGTTCATCGGCCGCTTTCATATATTTGGGGCTACCAGATTTGCAAACGTCCGATTGCTGGGCTAATTGCGGAATCAGTGCCAATGTTGCAGTAATAGAAACTAGTTCCTTTGAAAGGTAGTCACTTCGTTCTAATGGGCTTAATCTTAACAAGTGCTTTGGTCAGGTGATCGGGAAGCACGCTTTTGTAGCTAATCAGCAAATTTGAGTGCAACTTTGGTGCTGACATTTTGGTAGTCGTAGCCGTTCTCACAGTAGTAAGACCACGACCGTTACGTTTAACTAACATAATAATTAATGTGGATAAAATGACACAAAAGGATGAGGGGGTGCAAATTAGGCAAAATTATCAAATCTGACACTATTAGTGTGACTTGACACAGGGGTTCAAAAATGATAAACATTATGCTGGTACGAAAGTTTTACTTTTAAGTAATACATATGGTTTAATTATGAGTTTACATTAGCTGCTGATAAAATCTAAGTGACCTGTCAAATGGAGCAAAACTTTAATGCGCTAAGCTATCAGAAATGATGACCGAAATATATGTTTCTAATTAATCTTTGATGTCTGTAATCACTGCAATAACAACTTCAAAATACATGGCTGGAAAATTGCTTGCAGTTATTGTGCACACCTTTGAAACTTTTAGTCTTTTCATAGAGTTGTTTATTTACTATATATTTTTAACAATCTAAGTACCAATATATTTCAACGACCTTAAACAGCAATACGAAGTAAACGGGCTTCTGCGTTGAGCTTCTTGCAAACAGATTATAGTCTGCGGTTTTCATGCATGCTGCAGCGTTTCTGAATCCGCGCTACCGATCCATCGGTTGTGCGCTGCTTACAGGACGACAGTGACTTATGCAACTTAAACTTGTGTCTCTGCTGCATCAAACGAGCTTCGCGGTATCTATCAGAGTGACTTGGCAACGCTATAGGATACGATAAATTTACCGGTTCAGCAAATTGTAATACCGAATTAGATGCCGTTTCAGATGTTGCCAAACCGCTATTAAATCCAATGCAACTTGCGTTTGCTAACGCAACTGATGATACGTAACAAAAATGGTGTCAATAGCTCTTTAACTTAGTAATTTATGGACGGTTTACAAAACTACGCAAACAAGGCACAGCAATAAACTCAAAAAATTATGCAAAGACGTATATCATTCACGACAAGTTGGTGAAACCGTTACAAAATATAGTTGCTTATCGCCAACATATCAAGATTCTACCAAAAAGCATCCCAAAAATATGTCATTTCGAAGCCATTCCGTTGAAAATATTGATAATTACAACACATGACCATTCTAATATATAGCAGCTACGTATTTGGTTGAGGGCTGTGGTCTAGGCCAATAGAAACTGAGTGATCACGCGGTAGTCTGATGTTTGGCGATGGATCCAACATATTTTCTCTATTTCTCTAGTATCATAACTACTAAGCAAAACATGTAGTGTTAGGTTTTCGCGCTTAGCGCATGTCATACATTTTACTTAGCTAACGCGTAAAGCTATAAATTCGTAACCTGTCATTATAAAATTACATTGCGCGATGGCTGACACGTTGCCCTTTTTCCTATTTTAGATCAACTAGCAACTGCAGAATGTGACGGCTTTTCAAGAAAAGCTAATGTCGAGGGTTGCGCGGACTGTAAGGGTTGTTTGACTCTTTCCTCATCCCCCGGTTTCCACTGAAGTGAATTCGAACGTAACCTGATTGTGTCACCTTCCGCCGTGTGCCAATTATCCAGGTTTTTTAACTGTGCGTGCCTTTATCTGCGTTTCCTCCAAAGATGTTGCTTTCAAGTTTTATTCCATAATTCTTTCGCTTACGTACCACCGTAGATAATACATTTTCCGGCTATCAGCTCTTTTATAACTGATATCGTGTCAGCCATGTGTCGACACTGACGACAACTAACCCCCGAACCGAGGCATTTCACAACGTAATGATTATGGTTTCTGCGCTATGCACGCTTTGCCCTAAATACGTATATTGATCAGTTACAGCGAATATGACACATAGATTGCTGCACTCAGGCAGTACAGGGCATATCCACGCTGGATTTGTAAGCGTTACATTTTCAAGTGCAAAATTCGCGTCGGATCGACCCGAGTTGGTCATTGGAACTTGCTCACTTAGAGGTTAGATAAAAATAATGATAGTAGACAACTTAACTATCGTATTACCAATATCATGACCCATGAGATTTGTTTCAGGGTTTGCTTTTAACGTTAGGACTAGAAACGCTAAATTTACCAACTGCTTTCCCAAAAATGGAGACGTGAATATTTCTGTTTGTTGGTGAAAGTATAAGTCTCCATATCTTAACAATAAAGGTTGCGCAACAATGCCTAATCAACCATAATTACCGTTTGACCGTTGGCCTGTCACTCACGAAGGGTATAGACAAAAGATGCCATAATCAAAGCTCCAAAGACGACTAGTGTGGTCAGCTTTTGCGCTTTCTGGTGAACATTCTCTATGTTTGTGATTTGTCACACGATAATATACAACCCCTACGTACCTATCGCATAATGGTGGCAGTTAGCATGAGAGATGCCAGAATCGATTGCCAAAACGCGTGAGTAGACTTGTCTGCTAGATGTCTACTTCTTTTACGAGTCAATTGAATCCATACCGGAATCAAGCTCCTCCTTATGAATATTTAACTGAATCCACAAGCACATCAAATTGAATCAGAAGTGGCGCACACGCACAAATGCGTGACCATCGTCTTGACCAATTGAAACTCAGTGCAAGAGTGCTCAGCACATCTACATCGGTTGGGGCAGCGGTTAGAATTGTCCTCAGCCAACAAACCACATGATGCACACGCGGACATGAAAACAACATATGAGCTCAGTCACTGTAGGATGCGGTGCGGACTAGTACGCGGAATCTATGGATGGTTGAGGAAGTACTGTAAATCCCACCCACTCACTTGTGCGGCATCAAGACACACAACACAGAACTGGGGGCTGGGGATATTCCATCCGCTTTCACAGTGCTCACAGTTGAGCGCAGACGATCGGAGGTGAAGTGTGCTCCACCATGAGAAATTATCGATTGCCTTCAATGAAGATAGGTGCATGCAAGCTAGCAGACAGGTACTGCAACCTCACCTGGTTTGGCGTATGCTTGGCGGTATCTACGTGTGATCGATTGTGGATAATATTGCCTAGGTAAAATAATACGTGTGCGCTATCATGGAACAATGCGTTAGTGATCAGTGGGTGTGGCCGAATTACCTGTTAACTGCAGCTGCTCTGCTTTAATGATGAAGTTAGCATCGGTATCTGCACAGCAATGCATGATATACTGCAGTGAGCTTTGTGGAAGTGCACCGCGTAAATTGTGTTAACGATACCGGGTTGGCAACAGCTTTCATTTGCTGGTCTATATGTAATCGTTAGTAGGTTGCAGTTGTTGACAAGATGAACGAATACGTGTGTAAAGAACCGTCACGAGTACGTGTGAAACAAAGCTGAAACGAGTATCTATGTAAACGTTAGTCCAGTCCTCACAAAGGTGCCAAAATGTGATGCACTGGGTATGATGAAACGATGCTTGACCGAAGAGATTAACCTAGGGATTGGCGGAAGCTTAGGTTGGTTGAAACAACCGACATTGCGACGTATATTGTTTTAGCTCGGGTTTCAGTCGGAAGTAGGCACTCAGGAACATGGTGTTATCATTAGATCGTCAAAGTCCACTATTTTGTACATAATCCTGGCAAGCTCCAGTAAATGGCCATAAGTTGTTGGTAATAACTGGACGGCATATTTTGAAAATAAAAGTGGATAAGAAAAGGTAGTACTTAAGGAATCTGAAATTGCTCACCATGGAGATACACATGGCCATTCCTTGACTGCTCTATTTGCAAGAATGATTAGCTGCCAAACCGATATTTCGTCAACCGGCGGACACAGATGGGACACAGCACTACAATTCCGATCTCTGTGTTTTACAGATAAGGCCATGTGCACAGAGAAGGAAGTTGGGAACGCCACTTGCAAGTAGGCAGCAATGTAATTGCTGAATAGTAGACGCCCGAAACCGTTAGTTAAGCACCCGTTTCACAATATTCTAAAACCACATTGAAAATATACGGCGGAATCGATTGCAACGATAAGATTATTACAGGTAGAGGAAAGTTCCTTTTCCTTTCCGACGGCACTACTTGAGGAATAAGATTCGGAAGCTGTTCAACACTGGTGTATCTGAAAGACACACTTCTCGTAGGTAAGATGACTACGTTCACAAAAGCATTCGAAACAACTGTGAATATGTGTGTATAGAACATACCGCGAGCAACGTGCACACAACACCGCTGGAACACCTAGGTATAATGCTCTATTGTGAGATTCGGCGCTGGTGACGAACGTGTTAGGTACAATGCATGTAAGATGGCTAGATTATTCGTGAGCTAAAATGAGGTGCTTCCAGATATCTTAAGCGCCAAACCGGGACACTTAACCTACCCCCGTTTGTTTCTGCATATGCTGACCGTACAAAAAATTGAAAGATAAATATCTACATTTATTGCTTCAATGCAATAACAAGAAGTACTTACGTTCTTAGTCAGTACAATGGCGGCGCTACTGAAGTTATAAATAAATAAATTCTTTATTCTCGATAGAAGGAAGCAACCAAGTGAAGGCATGATCAAATATACCTACATGCATAGCTGTTTGGAACAGTAAAACTTGTTGTTAAAATAAAGTAAAAGCAAAATTTTCGTAGTTTATACACTTGAGAAGTTCGTCGGGTAATAATGGGATCCAGGAACATTATGGCGCTTGTTCGCGAAAAAATCATGGTTACTATCATGTTGGCAATAGCCAACGTTCCGCATGATTTCACCATGTTGTAATCCATGGTTTCTTGAGCACAGGAGCCAGAGTAACATGTCGGTAAAAGTGTTTCCGGTCAAACGTTTATGTACTGCTTAAAGAGATGGTGCATCGTGGGAAGGATATGGGACACATTGATGTAACTCTGCCTTGGTGTTACTATAGCCTGTGCTCGCGATATTAAAATTTGTCCTTCATTGCCCGGCGTTGGAGTATCTCCAAGGCGGTGAGATCTCTCCTTAGCCATGGCTGCCAAACCTGTATGGCGTATTCCATATGTGGCCGTATGTATGAGCCCAGAAGTTGCGTAAAAATGAAATGGTCAAATCGTCCGAGTGCATGCTTCGGGAGACCCAGGTGTTGGATGCCCCTCCTTGATGCCGTTTCAGTCTGACTCTAACATGCAAGGTCAACCTGGAGAAAACTCCCAGATCCTTCTCGCCAGAAGACTTGTGAAGTCCCTGGTTGCTAGGTTTATAAGAATGAACCAACTTGTGCCCCAGATGCGGCCCTCTACATTTGTCCACCTTGAATCGAAGTAGATTCTGGACAACGCAGCTTAGCTTTTAACACTGAAAGCGATACTTATGGTGAAATGTAGTTCTGAGGACAAGAGCGCCGGGCATGCTTGCAATCGACTTCACGACATGCTGATGCAGCGCCCAGGTCTAATACGAAAAATGCATTAATCGGGCTAGTCGAACAACCTCTTCGTGGTGTCAATTGTCGGTTCGGCTTTACCCACTTCCAGCAAATAGTTCGGCGGCAGTGTTCCAGAACATATTGGGTTTTCGCCTGACAAGCGTTTTTTCTATAAAACGCCACAAATGTCCGTTTAACAACACTGTGACTTGGCGGATGTGACTCACCGCTAACTAGAGTCACTGCTTCTTACGTATCTGGATGATGTAACCCAATCCACGGACGTGGGTCATCCAGTAGGAACATTTCATTTCTCTTCTTCTTACTCCTGACCGAAAACGATCACAAATACGGCGTCACATTCACAAATTCACGCAACACAACAACACTCGCTGTTACCCGCATGCATTCATGCAGATTTAACTCAGATCCATATGTTACTTATAGACTTGCGTCTCTTTTGCATTAACCAGTCCTTGTTGTATCACCATGATCATGTGTGATCAGGCGTGTCTCGCACTGTGGAGAATAAAACATTTCTTTCTTTATTTCAGTATTGCTCGATAACTGTGGTTCCAGATAATATTATGTCAAGCAGCACGTCAACTTTTAATCAGGAACACTGAAAATCCCTGTAGATCGTAACTCGCCGTCAGTATACGTAATCGTTCTGACAGATAATCGAAGGGTGAATATGTAGTTGGCTTGAATAGGTGGAGTATTTTATCGTAACAAGAAGGCTATGGTCTCGTTAGTAGTCTTACTTGCTTGATGCATGTGAGATTAATGCACTAATGACCCGGTTCATTAGAATTTCTTTTTGAGTAGTCTATGCTGATGTAAGTAAACCAGCAAAGAAATGCCTGTTTTCACAGTTGGTCGCTGCAGATGCGAGTAACGGTACTGAAGTATGCGTTTTAACTCTAGGCGTAGATCAACAGTATTTTAACAGTAATAGCAACTGAGAACAGCAAAACATTTTAGGCGATTTAAGCTTGCTGTGTGTTTCGTTTAACTAGGGAGTCATAGGTGTGTAAATACATGAAAAGCAAGCATGAAAAGAAAGTGCTGCCAAGTTACTCGGCCCGTGAACCGTGAATCGATCAACCGATTCTATATGCCATTTATTTAAAGGAAGTAAATCTATAAAGTAGAACGAGTACAGTGAAGTTTACTAATGTAGAAACCAACTGTATGTCTCGGCGTTCTGACCTCTACATTTAGGGGAGATTTAAAGTAAATAGAGTGTGCACCTTGTAATAAATCATGCAATTGTAGGATGAAAGGGCTTGATACTGTTCTAGTTTACTGATCATATATTTTTAACCTAAAATCGATAAATGCAAATAGAGAAGTTAGAAAAACTCGCCTGCTAAGATTATTCACAGAGCTAGACTAATTTGACCGCCAATCAAGGGATGAATTCCACAATTGAGTTGAGTTTGTACCGAATAACATCCCGGTGCTACAGCGACCTGCGTATGGGTACCTACATTTGAAATCTAGGTGTCTGCAGAGGAAGCCATAATTAATGTGGCATGCAAAACTGTTTGTACAGATCTTCACGAGGTTGGCAGCTGGTTACTAATTATGTGGGTCAAAGGAGATCTGTGATAGTAAGTTAACATAACAGAAATAAAGATTAAACGAAAGTAAGCTATGATTTTTACCAATCGGACTGATTCATAATGTTTGTGAGCAACAGGGAGTAAACTGATTGATAACCAATAAGTAACATCTCGTCCGATACCTGAAAGCAATGTCACTAGTTCCAGCGCCAAGTAATTCTTACCCTGAATATGTTGAGTTACATTTAAAACAAATGTTGCTTGCTTAAACCTAAGCAATATTTGTCTGTAACCCACAAGGTATTATGTTGAGCATGTTTAATTCAGCTATATTATTCAAATTCCAGAGGTTATAAAATCAGTAGGAATTGAGTTAATTGCAAGTTTTCTCTTTTTCGTTTTCTGTAGCTACCGGTTTTAGTATTTTAGAAATTATAGAAGATGGCGGAGACGGCCAACTGGGATGTTGTGATATATGATAAGATAGTCTAGTGAATATTTCTTTTACAGGGTGTACTGGTGACCTCACAGATTATATTTTAAGCCTTTTCTACTTATGTCTGTAATGTATGAAAGCAGGAAATTATACAGTTTGCATAACTTTATTGCAAGAGCAATCCGGTGGAGCCTTACTTAAATACACTTTGCCGATACTTGTAGTCTTTGCCCTGCTTTTGTCAGCTACACAACTCAGCTATTATATAGTCCGTTTATTTATGGGATGTTTTCGAGTAAGGTTCAATTTACACAACAATGCTATAATAACGAAATTCTTTATTGCAATAGCTCCAGCCTCAAGTGCTTCAGTTGGAGCAGCACTGACAGTAAAACACCTCTTCGCCTTGTAAACAGTGGAATGATTTCACAGTAAAAGTAAACACATTGTAAGTAGATAACGAACAAACTTTCCTTACATCACTCTCATTCTTATGGTCAGTGTAACCTATTTACCATTAAAAAGTTAGATTTCCCCAACATCGAGATACTTCGCTGCCTTACTTTAGTGATATTCCTGAGAGGAAGGCACGACATCTGGATTTTTCTAAAGAAAAGCTGGGTCGTATTTTTTGTTAGATGGCTGTGTTAATAACTTTTGAACCACCAGAGCCGCAAAGACTGCAGTTAAAAATTACATATGGCAAACTCACTATAGTAGGAAAGAATGTATGAACTTCTTATACAATGAATGGGAAAACTGACAGAAGTTTGCTTGATTAGCACCTGTAATGTTTGGTTTCTTCACACTCGGAATAAATGAATGAGATTTAACATCATACCTTTGTTTGTGGGTCAGGCTATTGAGCCAAAGGTTCCGGGTGGTGTCTTCCAAGAAAACCTGCGAAGCACAACCGCCACCTCGCGTGCGATTGCCCACCAATGCAATCGTATGCCTGCACGCAAAGCACTCAGCATCGGGTGTTGGAACCTGCGCACACTGCTGGACCGGAACTCGAATGAGCGCCCCGAGCGACCACTGCACTGGTCGTGATGGAACTGGCGCGCTACCACATTGATATTGCGGTGCTTGATGAGACTCGGCTCGCTGAGCCAGGTAAGTTACATGAAGCAGGTGCTGGCTACACATTCTACTGAGTGGGCAACGCTATCTCAGCACCGCGTGAACATCGGTTGGTATTTGAATTATCCGATTGCCAAACTGGTCAAGTGGTGGGTGAACCAACAGGCATCAGCGCGTGACTGAAGATCGTTCGCCTACGACTGCTGCTACACAGCGCTTCCCCAGAAGGAAGCGTGTAAACATTCCTTCGACCTATGCGAGGGCTATCCGTCGCGGGCCAGCCTTCTGTGAGACCAGGCGGTAAAACATAAATCAGATGGCGGAGGGGTACCAGGCGATCAAATCTTAGCGGACTCCCACTCTTGTCTTCCCTAACGGTGTTAAAACGGTAAAAATGTTTGCAAAACTGTTCGTAAGGGGTAGCAGTTCCACGGGAAATGTTCAATATACAAGTTGAGGCACCCGGTACCAAGGTGAACTTGCGACCGAGTTGACTAGCGCATATGGAAAGCAATCGGAAAACCGCAGTGACAATAGTGCATAGCAATAACAAGTACTAAACTAAAATAACCAGGACATATTTTTGGGGTCTTCAAAACGTTTTAATCTTTTTTGTGGTGGTTTCAAAACATCTTACCATGTTCGATATTTTCAAAATTGATAAAGTGGATATAAGCAGAAAATACACTGTATGGGCAAAACGACGAGGCCATGTATCTGTCGGCCAGACCCAGTCATTCTTGGTGCGCTGGAGGATTTTCAGTAGACGTCGCTGGACTGTTATGGCTATACGCTGCTGGCAGTGGAATAGGCGTATGAATAGAGATATTGTCGTGGTTTATCTGGGCGAGTTTTAAGCGACTAATAGATACTGACTCAGACTTCTCTAGCGATCGACGACATATACTTTGTCATTCCGTTGATGCACTCTAAATGGTCCTTCATATGGCGGAGCCAGGGATCGCTTGACGCCGTCAACTCTTACGAACACATGCGTACAAGTTTAGAGCTTCTGCAGAACAAAGGTTTTATGGCTCTGGACACGGGAGTGAGTAGGTGCGAAACAAGGCATGCGTGACGCGAGTTGCTTCGCAAAAGAAGCGCCACAGACGATGGCGTCTGAATCTGTAGAAAGTCTCCAGGTAGATGAAGTTGTTGACCGGAAAGTAGTTCGGCGCTAGATACCGGGAGATCAACCTTAAGGCCTAAGTTAACAGTAGGCAAAGCCTCTGTCCATTAAAGAGGGTCGACTGCAGTCAGACTGGCTTTTAGTTGACGCTGGAAACGCTCCACCATACAGTTCGATTGTGGATGGTAGGAGGTAGTAGGGAAATGCTTACAGCCTAAAGGTTTTAGCGTCTCTTGAAATTGTGCACTCTCGAACTGTGATCCTCTGTCTGTCGTTACGGTTGCTAAACCACCGTATAGAGAGACCCAACGACTCATGAAAGCTCGAACGATCTCCTCCGTGCTAATGTTTGGTAGCGGAACTGCTTCTGGCCACCTGGTAAAGCGGTCGATGATTGTCAACAGGTAGACCTTGCTGTTAGAGCGTGGAAGGGGATCGATGATGTCAATGTGGATGTGGGCGAGTCAAGAGCTGACTGTCAGGAAACGACCAATAGGTACAGTCATATGGCCTTGAACTTCCGATCGTTGGTAGCGAAGAAATGTGCGGGCCCATTGAGTAACGTCTCGGTTGACGTTGCACGACACGAAACGCTGCGTGACGAGCATCATCGAGGCGCGAATACCTGGATGTGACAAATTACGGAGTGTGTCGAACACTGTACGGCGAAAAGTATGTGGAAATATAAGACGCGGATAACTTTGCAAGACATCGCGAAGAGTAGTTCCTTCGGAACTTGATACCGGAACTGGTCGGATGCAGAGGGAGGCAGAAGTTCCGAGTTGATCAACCTCCAGATCGGTCTGTTGTGCAGCGACTAGGTGTAATGGAATTGACGCGGTACAAGGCGTCTGCGACAAAGTTTTACACACCTGAGACTTGCCGTATATCTGACGTGAACTGTGAGACATAGTCTAGGTGGCGGATCTCTAGGATAATATTTATCGGAGGATGAGGCTATCTCGTAAACTAAAGGTTTGTTGTCGGTGAACATTACTAAGTCTCTACCTTCAAGTGAAGATCGAAAGTAGCGAATGGCCAAATAAACTGCAAAGAGTTCTCTCCAAATGTGCTGTAACGGGTTTTGGCTGGTTGCAACCGTCTCGAAAAGAAACCTAATGATTTCCAAGACCCATAGACGAACTGCTGAAAGACTGCTCCTACCGCTTCGCTCGAAGCGTCTGTTACCAGAGAAATAGGAGCATTTGGCTGTGGATGCGTCAAAAGAGCAGTGTTTGCAACGGCTTTATCAATTTCTGCGAAAGATGATTGAGCAGCATCGGTGAAAACGAAAGTACGCTGACTGTCATAAAACAAGTCAGTTAGAGACTGCATTATCTTTGCGCAATTGGGGATAAAACGGAAGTAGTAATTTACTGCCCCGAGAAAGCGTCTTAGATGTTTGAAAGATGAACGTGAAGGAAAATCTTTGATGGCAACAACTTTTTCGAGTAAGCCCTCGATACCGGATGCAGAGATCCGATGACCTTGAAAATCAACCGACGGTTTAGCTAACTCCTACTTAGCGGGGTTAACGGTAACTCCATGGTTGCATAGAAGACGAAACAGCAGTTGCACGTGTTCCAGTTGTTCTGCTTTGGAGGCGCTTGCTACCAAAATGTCGTCCAGATAAGGATGCGAAATCTCAGCCGCGTGTAACGTCATGTAGGAAGCTTTGGAAGGTTTGTGCGGTATTTCTCAGGCCAAATGGCATCCGCAGAAACTCGAATAGACCAAAATGTGTTATGACAGCAGTCTTGGGGATACCGCGTTCCTCGACGGGGATCTGCTAGTATGCTCTCGTTAGGTCGATTTTACTAGACACGGACTTACCGCTTAAGCTGCTAGTAAGATCATGAATGTGCGGAATAGAGTACTTGTCGGGGCAGGTACACTTGTTCAGTGCCCGATAATCGCCACACGGTCACCGGTCATCTTCGGCACCATGTGAAGATGTGAAGCCCACTGACTTTCGGATGGGTAGATAATACCAGCTTTGAGCATATGCTCGAATCCCGCTTTGGCCACCTTCAATTTATCAGAGGTAAGACGTCGTGGTCGAGAGGAGGATGGCGGACCACGGGTTCGTAGTGCGTCACGTCAATTGCTACTGGAAATGGCGTCAGAAGGACAAACCAGCTGTGGGAACTGAGCGAACAGCTCTAGAATGTCATTTTCAGATTGTGACTGAAGACAGTTGGGAGCGATGGCTTCGGATGACGTCTTGATTCAGCAAATGGAAAGACGTGTTTGTGTGTCAATTAGTTTTCGCTGACGAGTACAGCATATTACATGGAAATGGGTCATCATATCGATCGCCTAAAACTAGCAGCGAGTATCGATTTAGGTTCACAGCTTATGGTCATTCCGACATCATCTTCTGCGGTGAGCCTGTCGCCTCCACGAGCAATCGGACTGGTGGTCGGGAGGTTAGCAAGCCCGTTCGCTTTACCGATTATGTACAGTGTAAAGGCTATTAGGTCTGCAAATAGTGTAAATATTTGCCCCGTTAACGGCAGAGTAACGGTATGAAAACATAAAAGACCCAAAACCTTCAGAAAAACCTGACTGAAAAAATATCCAGAAACCAAACGACCTAAACATTATTGCACTCAGATCATTTGGTCGTTCTTCCTCGCCTGTTTTTTTGCTTCTTTATCTGTACATAGCCAAACCGTCCCCTTCGATCGACTGGCGCTCACGAGCAATGTCCCTGAGGATCGCCGCAGTCAACAAGGAGCCTGACGCGAACCCGGGTCGTTTGATCCTGGGACAATGGTAGCTTCTCCTTGGGACAACGGTCGTTTCTACGTTGGACGAATATCATTCTGGCACAGGGCGGGGTATGGCGGGACGAGATGCCACTCCTAAGCACACGGTTTGGCAGCAGCAGAGATTGAGGTCCTGTCGGCCTAGTTTCTAGGCTAGCAGGTATTTTGAAGTCCGACAAGCCCGCACCAACGGCTCACCGAAATGCCCCCTGCCCTGCAATCAACAAGTAATAGATAAAAACGGCACAGGCGACTCCGATTCCGGACAAACTCTCGTTTGATCCGAACGCTTGCTGCTTTTTACTCGGTATGACTGTGCCCAAAGAAATTTGCTTCATACATCATTATTTCACATCGAAGGCTTCTTTGTTCGGCCTTCTAGAGGGAATGGCAGATCTGTGGCACCCAAAACATAAGTACGGGCGTTTATGTACAATTTCATTGATGATCAGTTTTAAATTATTCTTTCTGGTTTTAATCTTGATTATATCCTACTCATTACTTGAATGCTCGTAAGTTCTCGCGTTAACATGTTGCTCCTGCCTCCCATCATTGGTCCACGCTTTTTGTAGCCCATCGAATATAGTCTGCTGTGTCCGACTTCGATTACCTTCTGATATTCGCGTTTGTTCAAGGGCATCGTCTCTGATTAGTGTTTACTAGTCCTACAACATCCACATGACTCCCGGTCTTATTCCTTCAAGTTTACACTGAATGTGGGGTGTGTGGATGGAGCTGTGGGTAGTGCAGCGCAAGCCACTCACAGTCCCTCTGTAGGCGCTGGTTTTCTGTGGCTGTCCCATGGAGGCCACAGTTTCAGGGAAATCCGGAACCGGGTGCAGCCAAGATATATATATATATATATATATATATATATATATATATATATATATATATATATATATATATATGGAGGACGTAGACGGCGAAGCAGATGGCATGCTACGCCGAACGACGACAACACAGGGAATTCTTTTGACTCTTTGAAGGCCGTGTATGGACCGAGATTGGAGCCGCTGAGGACACTGATCGATGGTAGTTCAGGCCCTACCTGCACACAGACTGCACACATAATGCAGATCTGGCGAAAACACTTTGACTGTCTCTTAAACAACCGTTCAGAGATCGACTGGCCTACACTGAACGGCCTCAAGCAGCACGATGTGAAGGCGAGTCTGGCTGACACGCCGACACTGGATGAGACGCAGAAGGCACTTGCTCAGCTGCGAAACGGCAAGTGTGCCGGGGCCGACGGGATCCCGACTGAAGTATTGAAACACGGCGGACCGCGTTGTTGACTGCGCTGCACCACTTGGTGCAACGCGTATGGATTGAGGAGAAGGTGCCTCCTGAGCTGAAGGATGTTCTTGTGCTACCACTGTACATGGGCAAATGGAGCAAGCAATGTTTCACGAATTATGGTGGCATCAACTTGCTAAGTTGTGTGGGAAAGGTGACTGCCCGAATCCTGTTCAACCGCCTCGTCAGTCAGGTTGTGGAGCCTAACATGGTGGAAGAGTAGTGTGGATTCCGTTCGGGTCGTAGCACTATAGATCTGGTGTTTGCGGTTCGTCGGCTGCGAGAGCAGTGTAGAGAACGGCACCAGCCGCTGTAATCGCGTTTTGATTTCCCTAACGCATTTGATACACTGAACCGCGAGGCATTGTGGCTGGATTTGGGTAAGTTTGGTTGCCAACGTGTGTAATTTTAATTGAAAGTCTGAACATTGGTATGGGGCGAGGTTGCAACTGCGTGGACAGACCACGGATGACTTTGCAGTTGTCACTGGTGTGAAGCAAGGCTGTGTCCCAGCCGCTGCCCTGTTTAATATATATCTTCATGCCATGATGTCTTGTGCTTTGGATGCCGCTTGTGCCCTCGGTGTTCGTGTGAAGCACCGTATTGATGGTGGTTTGCTGAACATCCGTCGCTTCGTTATGAGAACACCAGTCTATGAGACAACTATCCGTATGTTGCTGTTTGCTGACGACTGTACGTTGTTTGCGCAGAGCGCGGATGAGTTATAGCACATGAATAGTTCCTTGGCTTTGACCGCAGGCAAATTCGGGCTCACCATCAACTCAAGCAAAACTGTCTGTTCTTTTCAGCCTTCATTGGAGGTGCAATCTACAATACTGCCGAAAATCAGCATTGGTGTTAAGTATTAGAAATTACCTCACGCTCCTGCTACCTTGGGAGTGTGATGTCTATTGATCATCACCTTCACAGTGTACTTCGCACCCGGGTCTCTAACCCAGCTGCGGTATTTGGGAGGCTAGAGTACTGCGTGTAAAACAACTATCAGCTTACCATTAACACCAAGCTGATAGTGTACAAATCCGTGGTGCTGATCGTTCTTCTATACGGCAGCGAAACTTGGACGATGTACCGGCTGGATGTGCGATATCTGGAGCCGTTCCATCAACATTATTTGCGTCGTTTTCGGCGCATTGCTTGGTGCGACAGAATTGCGGACCCGAAAGTGTTGCGTCGAAGTGGAATGTATGCAGTGCACTGCATACTTCTGCTGAGACACCTGAGGTGGTTTGGTCATGTGTGGCGCATGATTCGACGCGCATACCGAAGCAGCTATTATACGGTCAGCTGAGAGTTGGGGAAGCAGCGTGGAGCGAATCCGATGCTTCGTTATTAGGACATAATCAGAGTGAGCTGCACTTGTTCTATTCTTGAGTTCAGGTCATACGGATCGAAGGCGAATGGTCGGGGGTGCATGGCCCAATCTGAGCACAAAGGCAGTTGCCGAGGTGCCGGAGAAAGACTTCATGTATGCAGAGAAGGAGCGGAAAGTACGGAAGCGGCAAGCGCTGATAGTTGTACTCTATCTATATCGAGCACATGGCGCTGTAACACATGCATTTGCGAGTGCCTGTGTCAGGCAAGCCTAGTAAGTAATGAGCGAGGCCACTCGGGGCCACCACCGAAGGGACAAAGGGTCCTGCAGAGAACGTAAGCAAAACCGATGCAGCTTTTGTAGGTCCGCTGCATTCGATTTACTAACGGCTTGCTTGCATGCTGGGTCCCTTTATCTCAAGTGGTTTATTTGCTATATGTTACTATTGCTTTTTTAACTCATATTAATATCTACCTGATCTATTCCCTCATTAAATTTGCACACGTCACTTAAGCTACTTTTAGTTAACTTCGATAGCATTTTCGTTTCTGTGGCATTTTCTGAAGTCTTAAACTTATCGCAGATTTGTTACTAACCAATTTATTTTATACGCTTATTTAGGGAAGGGTTATGTCATCGTATTTTTATGCATCATTCGATTTATTTTCTTTGATATTGTCGTTTCAGTTGATTGCCTGTTTTTTTGACATCCACGGTATGGCTGCGCTTATGTGCATGTTGACAAGGTGCCTACCTGTCGATTACCCAGGAGACAGTTAGTCGTTGCTGTAGGAAACGGGGTGCACGGTCCTTTTTGCCGTACTAGGCTCGAATATTGGTTGCATGCAATTTGTGTGGAGCGGACTACGTCCCAGCCGCCGCCTTATGTGTCATTGATTCCCAAATACAGCGTGCCTGTGTTTGCCTGTGAAGGAATGTGGGCCGGCTTCATTGATGAAACCTGCATCCCATCCAAATGCCTCCCGGTCTTATTCCTAAGGGTTTACAGCGGATACAGGGAGGGTGTGTGAAGCTGTGGGTGGAACAGCGAAAGCCACCCGTGCTCCCTCTGTAGGCTCAGGCATCCTGTGAATAGGCACAGTGAAAGGTTAATCCGAAAGTAGATGCCGCCAACCAATATACGTAGTGTGAGTTGATCGGGTTTAATTCCGTCCACTCAGTAGTTTTGTCGTTCGCAGCCCATGTGACAAAATACATATCTTACCAGAAATAAAGTAACGAATTAAAATGATGTAATCTGCGCCGAACAGGCAAACGTTTAAAAGCAATTCTTGGAGAACATGGGAATTTAGTAAATAAAAAGTAACATAGGAAGGTAAATCCCGGACTAATATCTCTAACGAAGGAGTGACTTTCTTATGCCAATTACATCCAGAAACCGACGAAATTCAAGTTTATTTGACGTTCAATCATGAAACGCTAAAGTACAGAACTGTGGCTAATAAAAGTAGACAAAATACCAGTCTACCAAATGGCATTATGTCCGACATATCAGACTGGCGTCCAGCGGCCCCGTGTTGCCTTTTTCATGCACTTCTGTGCCCCACACAAGTTGACAATAGACTATATATATATATATATATATATATATATATATATATATACGCATCAGTTGGGGATTTTGATCAAATTATCATATCATTTCTTATCATCCCTATAGAGGACCATCACAATGTATTTCACTAAACGTTCCCTACTCAAGAGTAGATCAAAATATCCACCCTAACGGTTGTTATATGTCATGTCGTACATAGCTACTGCCATTAGACATCGCGTCCATCTGGGTCAACGCTGTCCTCTATAACCTTCGTAACTTGCATGCATTAGAGCAGTAGGCGAGCCATATCGTATTTGGCTTATAAATTATGACTAACACTAAACACCTCAGTTGGTCATTTTGCATCCAATGGGTGCTCACTGCTGTTGATGCCCAACGGGGTGAAACTGCAGTCCGGGGTTTTCCTGACATGTAGACGTCTATCTGAGTTGAAAGCTGCTTGAACACTCTCTCTCTCTCCCTATATATAAATATATATATATATATATATATATGTCGTATGCGACTTCCCTGCCAATAACTGTGATGCCTGCTGACCTCGGAGGGTTAGATGTGCATGTGTTTAGCATATACCGTCTGTCGGTTTGCACTGTACTATCACGAGTGAAATACAATAACTTCGATGCTCAGCGTCTTCAAAGCAGTGACTAACCTCTAAATGAAGTCAGTAGCTGGAAGCTATTGTCAATTATCCATGACAAATTTGCACTACTAGGAACGTTTTATTCTAGAAATAATAGATAAGTGATGTGGATTACAACGGGTTCAACATTTGTGCTGCAATAGTTTTGTGGCTGATTGCTTGTGAGATAAGAAGCTTCTTGTCGGTTTAAAGTGGACCACAGTCATGATCATACAATGCAAAGAGCTGTTAAAAGTAAAGTACTTACTGTGAGATTAAACGTAGCTGCGTTACGTTAGGTGTAGCTATCTTAGGTTACCTGTTAATCACCTCACAACTGTTGTTGAGAATAATAAAGCTATTAAAGAGTTAAATTTATTGGGGTTATACAATCCATTAGCGCTTCTTAGCTATCAGAAATAGGTATGCGTTACTACACATTTCGAACGGTTGGAAGCTTCGGTAGCAGATTTAGTTAAATCATACTCAATTTGTTGGCTAGCCAAAACGATTACTTGTTAAGGGAGAAATATACTTCGTCTTGCCTACTGAACTCTGCTACTAGCAATCAAGCAGAGGAACCATAAACTCCTGATGTCTAACCAGCAGTTAAAGGGCGTCTACTAATATTGTAGGGAACGTCCATTTATTGACCAGTTTATTGGGGCACCTCGAATGGACGATGAGGTCAGTAAATTTGCATCGTCGTCCGACACTCAAAGATAGAATTTTTCAAACACATTAGATTCCCTCAACTAAATTCACTTTATTGACCAATTTTAGTGGGTATATGTGTGCTTCCTTTGATCGGCCACGGTTGTCATTAGCTTAAGTTCATTTTTAATTCAGCTGAGCCAATACTCTAAAGATTACGCTTCACACAGCTACCAACTTATGTTTCACATTACAATTAAAATATGTGACTGGTGTCCAACTGCGCAATATTTCTTTAAAAAGAGTAACTGTTTATCAATGCAGTCATATGCTTGGTTGTTTCTCTGAAACCCCTAGGGTTATAAGGTAGTAACTGCAAGCAAGAGACAAATCTTGGAAAATCGGTTAACATCAGTGCACTTACGTTTTATTACCGACTGCCAATCTGAAAACCCTTTTGAAAATACGAACGCAGTTAAAATTTGCGAACCGGCGGAATATGACTACGGTCTTTTGTCAATGACCTAGTGAAGAGCACTACGAAAGTAGCCTAGAATTGGGAAATAAAACCTACGGTTTTTTAAACTGCTTGGTGTATAATGACAAACGTACATCTAAAGTGAAACGTTCAGAACTTTCCATGATTTCTTTGCAAACGAACGTGTGAAGCCTGTAAATATTCTTTTTATAGAAAAAAGCCAATTGCATATGGTTTTAAGTGGTATGGCTTGTTGCTGCAGACAACTGGTAGCAGGAAAGCAACAGTAAATTATTAGCTTTTAAGGTGAATTGCTAAACGGTGTAAGGTATGTACTATCTCATGTTATGTTATTTGCTGAGATCGCAGCCATACTCATTTGAAAGTCTACACGCCTCGGTCAAAGATAGCAGTTCTGCCTTGGTTGAACAATGATTTGCAGAGATTTTAGTTACTAAGCTTTCTTTCAGTTTACGCGACCTGACTATTTTGCTGTTATCATATACACTGTATTTCAGTTGCCCATCCTGAGTTAGACGAATGTTATTTTGGTAGACAATGGCGAACCCCAATGGCAAGTAATCTTAATTCTAACCATCGTCTTACCTGGTGGGATTAGTCCGCTATCAATGAAACCCGTAGAACTTTGTGATAATTCCAATTTTTACATTATATTAGTACAACCATCATTGTCGTACAAGCATTTTATGCTAAAAACTAAACAAAGGCTTGAAAGTTCTTTCAATAAATAATGTATATTCCTCGTTGTTCACGAGTTATTATGCCAAGCTTACTTCCCAATTGGTTCCAGACGCTAGGTAAATAGAAGCAGAAAAAATCAACTCCCAGGTTTAGAAAAAGCGCTCACACGATCTATCCTAGAATGGCCGTGAACACAGAAAACTACCGTTGCAGTGGAAGACATGAGAACCTGCAGTATATTTATGTGATACATGTTACATGACTAAAAATTTACTAGCGCCTATTCGTCTCAAGCTATTTTATAATCTGGTTCTTAGTAGAACTATGAGTCAGCCGATTGATATTTGGTTGTGGTAAGTGGACCCAAAGTTTATAATCAACTACATTGAAAGCAATGTGTCACGTATATTGCTAGTGGGCTGTTGAGACACACATCATATCTGAATTAATTGATCTAACGACAAACCATTATTTCTGTGTGGTGGCTTAAATCGACGTATATTAGTTGATTTTGGCTTCATAAATTGCTACATAATTTTGTTGCGGTACCTCAAGCTTTACTTTCCACCTCCGAAGAGTAGTGTGTGTTAATTTGAAAGTCCCACCAACTACGACAATGCGAGACAACTTCAGTTGTAGTGTTGTGTGTCAGTGGGTTTCAACTTGGTGATTCCCTTTACCTTATCCCAAATGCTGCTAATTGCAACACTAAGAAAATGGTAATCCGAAGTGGAAGCTTCGCACAAAATAACTCAAAGTAGTTTTAAAAAAACTTGCAGTATTTACACTTCAGGAATTCGTTTTCTGTATATAACATCTTCATGCACATTAACGCACGCACGACGACATGCAGACATAGGCACATTAAATTTCATTAAGTGCTACGTAGTTGCTGACATTCGACAGGCAAATTTTTGCACAAGAATCTTAGCAAAATAGCTTCTACTTCGCCCTAGCTGTTATGTCATCACCATTATTACTGGATATGTTTTATACTTGTGTAAAAAGTATGGTACATTTTCTTCTTATTCGTTAACCGAAGAATGCAAAATATCACGTCAGTCTTGCCACAAAGACCCTGTCTCTTTCAATTTACGCTATATCCTTGCTGTTAAAACTAATTTCAGCCCTAGCATTTTGTAACTAGCAAGCAATGATGTGGCTTTTCTCGTTTTCGTAGTTTAAAATTTTAATGACCATATTCAGTGAGCAGATAGCTAACACAGACTCACTAGGGTGAACTCGTTACGGTTGGTGAGATGCGTTGTACATTAGCCCAAAACTCAGAGTAAATAAGTATCAGATAGCAACATTCCATGTTAGATGAATAGAGCCATCAGGAATCATGTGCCGTGTATACGGTTTTCTTAGGGCGAGCGAAGTCGCGCAGTTGCCCAAGTCGAAGTAAGGAGCTGTGTTAGGAGATATAAACTTGGGCGTTTGGCTAAATTTTAGTCTCCCATGGAATTGGATTAATTGATGAAATCCTACCCATTAGGAGCCCGTGCCGGAGACGAAATACGTGGTTCATACACCGATTTCCTGAGTTTCCTACTAGTGTACTTATCCATTCAATAGTCGCGATACCAGACTATTGAAATACAATGAGCTACTGAGGTAAAGCAGGTTTTACTAACTTACTTCGTTATATGGCACCGCATCCAAGGCAGAGTATGCTTAAAGAAGTTTTGTGAAATTGTATGGGAAGTACGATTGCAAAACAAAGCTCCATATCCTGGAACATTCTTGCTAAACCATTCTCTAAAACGGTGGTATCTCCTAACACCCAGGTCGCACTAAGCTGACGATGTTTGCAAGCCAGCTGGATTGGGGTTCATTGAAAGGAAAATACACAAAAACTAGACATTTATCCAAACATAACGTTTTTCCGTTTTTTTCCTGTAAGATTATAATATCATGCGGAAGGTTTACATAAAATCAAAGCCTATGCAGAGGTACACTTGTAACACAGTATTCGGGTAAAATGCTGGACTGAAAGGGTGTTTATGACTCCGGGAAGCGTAACGGCATTACCACTACTCCCATAACATCATAAACAATATCATGCAATTTTTATTTTAGTGATTTCTACCAAACGAAATTTCTTTACGAACTGGATACCCAAGTGATTCAACTGCGTATCCCTGTTTCCGAGACTTGAGGTGAATCGTGAGCATTATCTAATAGACACTGTTTTGATTCAATATATAATAAGTTGAGGAAATGCGCACAGAATAAGGAAGTCACATATTATGTTCACTTTGTTTTGGAGTTACACTACCGGTCCAATTTGAGTATGAGCAACTGTGAGTGGTTAGGTTCATCTTGGCCAAAGCCACACGTGATGTTTCCATGGTAATACACCTGTGGCTTTTGTTACATCCTTAGGCACATCCGAAAACAGCAGCCAGTAACCATATTTTGGAAATGCGGCCAAATTGGTTGAACCTTAACTACAATTATTATTTTTGTTCGTATCCATCCTAACTACATTGGCAGTTGTTATTGTAGTGTAGTTGCTTGTTTTAGGCACCAGCTCTTGATTAGGAGTATACTACATGAACATTGTAGCAATTTGTACGCATTGAATTGCAAAACCTTGAATTCTTTTAATACTTCAGCTAAATGAATTGTTTCAAATGAATTGTTGTTTCAAAGGATGTTCAAACAACAAAGTTCAATCGACTTTTTAATAAGATACGATAAAGTAATTATCTAGCATTTATTTTTTTACCGGTGTGGATCAGTTATTTTGCAGGATATTTGTCATCCGTATGGTTCGCAAAAACAAAGATGTGCTCTTGTTACTTTTGGTATGTAAACACAAAATGCTTCCAATAATTTGTTGGAATTTAAGCTAATATTATAAGACAGACTACTGCTTTTGACTGCGTCATGACGGTCTAAAAGATAAGATCATATCGCAAGTGAGCATATTTTCGCGAATATAATTTTTTGTGTTGTATAACACATTATAACACAACTTTTGTCCAACATGCGTTAACATTGCATGTTGTAAAGTACCCATGTTTTTACATTAAACTGAACATATATTACTGTCTTTTGTCTGTTCTTTTACAACTATATGTGCAACTTTTACAGACGGTCTTACAACTAACAACCTTTTCCGTTCGCTTTTTCGTTGTATAATGCTCGGTGCAGACAGACCGAGGAAGAAGAAGAAGAAGAAAGTAACTGAATTTATCGTTCTAAGCGCCGTAAACTAACCTGTCTAAATTCATGATACTCTAGCAGTATGCATTGGAAACTAAGGATATTGAGCTGATTTTGCATTGTAACAAATTGCTCAAAGATTTTAGAGGAGATGTACCAGTACCCCGTTGTAAATGTCAGCCCTCAATATGACTTCACGGAACCATAATTTTTATTGGGTAGGAATATCTTCTACAAGGGAAATTATGGCTACCTTGTAGCATAAAATGTAAGTTAAAGCAATTCATCCCAGGTTTTTAGTAAATAATTGTGAAAAAGTATTTCTAAATTTGTTTTGTAATGCAATTTTGGGCCTGCGATTCACATGGATTAGAAAGCACTTGCAATCAAGTGACACAACTCATTACTTGTAACGCCAAATAATGACAAAACGCTTAGTCTCTTGAAAACAAGAAGCAGCCAAGTCGTGCTAATCACATGGGAATACCTAGACACGTATAAAAATGGCATTAATTAATAATCCACGTGGCGTAAATGACACGCAAACATTCATCAGACGAAAAGTAGGAATACGCAGTTCCGGAATTTTACGCCTGATCTCTTACGCTGCACCGTTGATGTTAATTTATCCATGTTTTTGCGTTGTCTGACTAAACTTTTACTAATAGTCAAATTTTACTAGTTAAATTTGTGTACGTCAACCAAAGTTGGCCGTTTTGTATGTGGATCGAAGATTACTTTTTCGTGCATGGAGATTGCTTTTAAAATTTTAATGGCAGTCGGTTTTTTATTTTATTGTACTTAGACTGCTTGAAAATCGAACGCCCAAATTAGCAGCTAAACTGTATATTTTTCCAGCCCGTAGAAGAAAGACTGCATAACTAAAGAATTGTCTATGAAAAATTAGCAACACATTATTGTTTAAGCGTCGTTCCACCAGATTGTATTGCATTCACGCTAATAAAAGTTGTTTAATCGCGCTAATGTCAACCAACAAAAGACCGAGCGGAGACTTTCTAACGACACTCCCCTTCTAGCGACAGTGATTACCGATAAGCAGGAACAGCACAAATGGCTCCTTCAACCCAACTAAGATTTTATGTCGAAACTTTAAATAAAAACATTCAACAAATACTGTTAATTTGTCATCAGGCAACACATTCTATGTGAACAGCCTGGAAAATCTTATTAATACATCGGAGCGTCTACAGTGGCACGCTTTACCTACAAATTGGGCGGATGATGAAGTCTGCAAGTACAACACTAATTCTGCTTCTGATTTAGTAAAAAGTCAGAAAAGTTCAATGGCAATATGTCGGGACATGCCAACAAATAGATGCCTTTCGCGTTGGGAAAACGTTTTCACTTTGGCTGCAGCGAATTCACCCAATTCATAAAACATTTTGCCATTTGTGTTTAGCTGGACTATTTGGTTAACTTAGTGATCTCCTTTTCTGTAAATATTTTTGAATTCGTCTTCGATACTGCTCTGCATCCGCTTGACGTTCAATATACGCGCAAATTCAGCATTATTTTTAAACAAAATCATGGGAAAACCTTCTGCAAACGTGAGCAAACAGCATAGTGTCTAGAAAGTCGGTCTTGAACGTCGTTCAATCGACCAGTTACAACGACAACTCAGATCTACTAATGTTTGTCCACCTCGTAGAAACAGTGGATTTTAGTTCTATAGTGCAGCAAAAAGAGCATTCAAATGCAGTCAGTTTGATGCGCCATTAGTTAGTAAGTTTTCTGCTTGTTCCCCCATTAATTTCGACCACCCAAGAATACTTCGGAATCGTGGGGTGAGTGTCATCAGTCACTACCATCAACGCCAGTTTAACCCAACAGATTTGTTTTTCAACCTCTCAGCTGCCACCACCAGGTGCTATTTGATTTGCAGATGACCAATCCTCGCCATTAATCTTGAAATTTAACGCTCAGACTGTAGTTTCCTCCAGGACTTCAGCCAAAGTGATACCACATTGATTCTGACACCTGATCTGACTAATAGGGTGCTATTTCCAACCAGACTAGAACGTCGATTATACTTTGTCGTCACGACATATGCTCGGCTCTTTTGTATGCAAAAACGGACCCATTCGACAGTTGCGTATATTATATTATAGAGGTTTACCCCTTCATTTGCAAAAAGATGCAAGTAGGTTATTTGTTGATTAAATCCTTCAAAATTCGCATGTAACTTGATTGTTCTGCATCTAATATTTCTGGACGCAAGGAAACGCTCTCTATCAATGCTTTTACAATTTTCCCTAACGAAGTTCTGTTTGTTCAAAGAAAGCGTCTCACTAAATAACCTAAATTTAGCCTCCATCTATGTGGCCAAATCAAAACCAACTACGTAAGAACAGAGATTCTTCTCCCCTACAGTCAAGCAATTTAAAAGGAAAAGTACTGGCCCACAAATGCAAAATGACTGCCCGGATCAGTCATCTCTCTTTAGAAATAGAACGTGTATACGGTTTTAACGAGCATCCGTGAGTAGAAAGCTAGCAGCAGCGTGGGTGCAAAGAGGGTTTGGCATCTGATCAGAAATTGTACAGACTATACAATCTGAGCCAACTTTAACCATTTATTAGGTGTCACGTATGCAGTTGAGTATTGATTATTTAACACAGGCGCTCACTTGTTTGGTAAACAATGTCCTTACCAAGCCTTGCTTATTTCACTGGTTTTCTGTTCGGCTTTTCTAGCCACTGTAAGTTAACAAGCTCTCATTAAGCGGTTCCATACTGCCCCTGCAAGTTCTATTCCGTCTATCGGCTATGGGCTATACGTATCTTGCTGGCGACGTGGTTAAACTATCTCGATTTTGCAATTTCTTATACTACTTTGGAATATTCCTTCTGCGAAACCAACACAGGCTATTTGGAACCACTTGATGCGCACTTTCTTGGACTGCTTTTAAACTACCACTCTTCTTGTAAAGCAATAGGTTACCCACAGAAAGCTACAAAATTAAATTACTGAGACTATTTCTGGAGGATGAAGGCTAATGATATTTTAGTGACCTCCATGTCCGCCAGAATGCGACAGCCAACAGCGCGCCAGAAGTCCTCAGCAGGTTATACGGTTCACGACATTTGCCCATACACTGAGCGGGAAGCTTTCATGAAGTTGCATCAACGCTTTGAAGAAAACGTCAGTGATTCTATTACTTGAATCCTGCAAGCACTACACGAGTATCCGTATGTTGCAATGCAAGTCACATAGTTCGAAGAGGAGATGACTTCACTATGCTTCATGTCCGGTATCAGAAACATACAGGCTCGTGAAGGGCTGTGTTTGGAAGGTGAAAAAACGATGAGCTGGTAGAAGGCCCGCAATATTATTCGGCACCTGGAAACTGTCTATACACAGTTAGCCGCTTTTCCCAGCACCTCTTACAGACAGAATCCAAACAAGCCACCTTAAATGTGTTACACCGAGACGGTCCGAATTGCCTTTTACCTGTTACAGATATAGTAATCAGCATTTATCAGCCGAGGAATGTTGTAATTAACAGATTGGCTGCCGCCGGTTTGAAAAATTAGGGCAATTCGTCCAAGTTTCTAGATCTAAAGATTGCTCAGATGCGACATCACCTTTTCCCAAGAAGCCCGTGAATGTCTTCCAGTCTTCAGACGAAGATGACCAGCTAAACAGGATTTAGAACTCAACCTGGAGCATCTATGACATTCACGTACCTTACACTGTGCAACTAAAAATAAAAGGTCACTTGGTTAAAATGGATGTTCTTACCGGGGTTCAGTTGCAAGATTACAAAGTTAACCCATTGTGACACAAATTTGCAGACGGATACCGGACAGCTGATAGCAGTGCGTGGAAAATACGCATTTCATGTTAATTATCATGTGGAGAAGCGGACCTTACAGCCATATGTCGTGGCGAATGATTGCCCAAACTTACTCGGACGCAAATGGATTAAACGCCTTCCGGCTGCGCTAGAAACCGTGAAGTTCATGTCCATTAACCAGCACTTAGAGGACGTGTTCAAGAAATATGCTGAGGATGTTTTGATGATAAACGGGGAAAATTGTACGGATATCAGACTAGTAACAAAGTAAGGAGAAGAACTTCACCCCGCTTTTTCATTGCCCTTACCATATCTTATTCCCTGAGATCAAAGGCGAAAGAGGAGAAAAATAAAGTGCAGTCAGTAGGAGACAATGAGCCATTCCAATAGGATGAATGGGAGCTCCGATAGTTTAAATCCTGAAGCTGGATGAGTTAAAAGATATCTCTCTCTCAAGTACTACGAGAAGTACCCACATGGGTCAATTACAGTAAAAATGTCTGCACTTCTGAATCAGTTCAGTCTCGGTGATATTCAAGAGACTAATCGATAACCTGATCAATCATAATCTTGCCACATGCGCCTATCATGATTACATTCAAGGTACAGGACCTACAAATGCAGAACATTTATACACGCTATCTACTGTGCTAGAATGTCTACAACTGAGTAGACGCAAACTGAAGAAGTCCAAGAATGCGGTTTTCTCAGAGTCCGTTCGCTGCCTGGGTTCCTGCTTTGATGAAAACGGATTACACGTGTAGGGAAACAAACTCAAGCCCATCCTTGTCGCACCTAAACCTAATAGGGAACCTGATTGCCGAGCATTTTAGGGATGTTTTCTCACTATCACGCCTTCTTACCTAATGCCTCAAATGTATTTGCACCCTTGTACAATCTGTTACACAAGCGAGGGCCTGGACTTGGGGTCCGGATCAAAGAAAGGCCTTCACAGATTCAAACAGGGTACTCAGTGCCTCTTCGTATCGTGTGCAGTTCTATCCGAGCCTGTCTATAGTGATGCAGTACGAAGTTCCTCCACGCGCAGCAGGCGAGGTTCTTTGCCACCGGACGGAAAACGGTTCTGTTCATCTAATCGCTTTTGCTTCTCTTACCCTGCAATGCGCTGGAAGGAATTACTCCAAACTGGACAGAGAGTCAATGGCGTTTATTTTCAGGGTCAGGCATTTCCACCAGTACGTCTGGGAAGATCGTTCGGTATCCACATTAATCATAAACCACTTTGCTAGCTTCTATGTGAGGAGAAGGGAACCCTTCAGTGGTAATGGTTTCGAGTGCAAAGATGGACACTAACTTTCAGCGCCTATAACAAATGACTTCGGTATGTAAACGGACCAAGTAATACCGTTACCGATGCAATTCGTCTCCTCCCGCAGTCGCATAACAGGAAAACGGACAGTGCACCCATAGTTTATCAATCTGATGCAACAAGTTGAAAAGGCACCCATCCGGAGTGACATGGTGTGGCGCCCGACGGACCGGTACCCTGGGTTGTCGATGGTGAAACGGTTCTTGATGACCGGATGGCCTACAAGCACGTCAGACATATTAAAACCATTCGTCTGTCGAGGTGAGCTGAGTCTATACGAGTTGAGTCTATACGATGAGTTGAGTCTATACGATGACTGTATACTTCGAGACTTGCGCATAATTCCACCAGAAGAACTACGACACCAGTTGCTAAGGGAGCTGAATGACGCACAACCTGGCGTGAACAGAATGAAGGCGCTGACATGTGGTTACTATTGGTGGCCGAAAGGTGAACAAGATGTTGAGCGGCTGCTGAAAAAGTACGAACGATAGATATACCAAATCAAAATCTCTACTGGACCAATAGGTCCATGGATTTGGCAGCGGGTGCACGCGGACCACATTAGCGCGATCAACGAGATAATGTGTCTACTTTTGTCTGATTCCCATTTTGAATGGATAGAAGTACATCCAGTTACACATGCGGCTTCCGCAGCAACGGTTGCAAAAAGATGCTCCATATCCACTATTTGCTGTATCCTAGAGACTTTATGCCTCGAAACGGGACGCCATTTACAAGTGAAGGGTTTTAACAATATCTAAATAACAACCGAATACAGCACAACTTATCTGCGCCGTGTCATCAAGCCTTGAATGGAATGGCAGAACGTGTAGTCTAGCCCAGTAAGCAGGTCTCCTAAACAGACTCACGGAACTCTACGAACCAAGCTGGAACGTCTCCAGTTCTCATACAGCACGACACCAGACTGAGTCGACAGGAAAGTCACCTGCGGAATTAATTTTTGGTCGGCCCCTACGAACGAGACTGCAGCTATTTCTTGCGAACCCTCGAAGGAGAATGGAAGCAAAGCAGAAGATATTCGAGGATGACCAGATGCTAGAGGAAATGTGTCTCAAGGATTTTTATCCGGTCTACACAAGACTGCCTCACGAAGCAAACTGGCAGCGTGCTACAATTAGATCTTCAACGGGTAAACAAGCGGAGCTACAGCCGAAAGATGGTCGTGTGGTGCTCCTCCATTTTGATCATATCAGACAATGCTCAATCGAACTGCATGAGTAGGAGCCAAAGTCAACTACTACTGACGCAAAAAGGGGCGAGGAATCTTCCTCACGATACCCTGAACCGCAAACTAATGCAAAACTGCCTTAATTATAACGCTGAAAACGCACGTCTAAGCCAGTTGATCGGTATCAACTAGGAGTCTGAAGTCTTTACCAGGGACGAGAGGATTGTCACGTATGCAGTTGAGTATGGATCGTGTACACAGGCGCTCACCTGATTGATTGACAACTATCTTGCCTTATTTTCCTTATTCAACTGGTATTTCTTTTCGGCGTTTCTAGCCACTGTAAGGTAGGAAGCTTTCATTAAACGGTTTCATATTACGTCTGCGAATTCTATTTCCTCTGTCGGCTTAACGGCACACTAAGACAAATCAAAGCCTACCCATCTTTAAAAAACCTTTTTACCCCGGATGACACTTCGATTCCTCAGAATGAACCAAGTATTAACCGAAAGTAAACCATAAAAATGCTGTGGTTCTCATCAAAGTATTTCCGCCAAGTTGCATACGATAGAAAGGTTGTCCCCTCTAGGTTCTCTGACAGTGAAGTTGCTATCATGATGTTTTTCATGATAAGGAGTCAGACAGTCACAGGCGTGTGTCACGCTTCAGAATTAACCTATATAAATTTATCAATCAGTGTAACACATTGAGGGGAGCCTGCAGCTGAAGAGCTTCTTGTGCCTGCTAACTCATCTGTCCGCACCTCTCTAATGGAAGTGTTAGAAGCAGTCGTCTGTGGACTTAAATTGCTGTCACATCCCGCTTAGTTATCAGCTCCTGTCCCACCAGACCTTTATTTGTTCCTTTAACTGAAATCTCTCCTAACATTTCACGGCTGTGCCATTGGTGACGGGCTGATCGGCAATCTGGAGCTATTTTTACTTGAAGATATTCTACCTTCTTTCACACAGGAATAGCAGTGCATGTATGCTTCTTGACTAAGTACAGGGAAGTCGCGGGAGATTAACTTGAAAAGTAACAAAGCGCGGCTTGGCTAGCTGACTTTCTTCTACGTCGGGCCGACAGCTTTCTTCATACCCACACATCATATTTCCTTGGTTTGTATAAGAAGACTTCCAGTTGATTTTGCATCTCATTAACCTTATCTCTGATGCAATGCTTTGCTCAAATGGTCGGTGTTTGTCTTCATCGTTTTAGGTAAAGATGCTAAGTTTCACTGGTTTATAATGACCTAATTCGCCTCCTCCGAGTTAGTTATCAAGGACCCTCCTTTTCGTCTGCTTGCTAGAATTTTAGGAGTAATTTTTCTTCCGCAGCATCTTGGCACTACTATACTGCCAAGTGTGTCCTGTTTTATTGTGGACTCCAATAAACGCATCATTACCAAGCGTGAAGGTTCGCTTAGGCAATACTTTTGAAAACAGTTATACTTTGCTTGCAATTTCAAAACAAATTTGTGCCTCATTACATACGCCGTGCTAATGTAACATGCTGAAATTGTTCCCAGTCGGGCACATAAAACCCATTTTGACGACTTTGATTAACAACGGAACGGCGTTAATGAATGCGAACTATCATTTGTTTAATGTGAAACCAAATAGTATATCGGCGACTGCGTTTGCATAGCTATAGCCAACACATGCGAATTTGGAGTATATTGTAAGCCACACTGAAAGTCCCCTTACAACAGACTTGGTATGAAGAGGTGACAGGTTGATTACGTTGAGCGTATTCTCTCATTACACAAAGCAACAATAATGTTGATGCATGGAAACGGACAGTGCATCTCATATAATTTGAGCATGCTTAATACAAATCTGACAATAGTTTTTCTGTGTAAGCTACCGTTTTTTGAAACTAATCGATGAAATTAACGTTGCAACTTTTAACTACCTTTCGATTTAGTAAGTTGCGTAAAAGCATAGGACTACAAAGGAATCAACAGTGGCTATTAAGTAATTTGAGCGTGCAGAATTCCAACCTGACATTAGCTTTTCGCTGTAAGCTACCAATTTGTAGGAAAAATACCTTTTAAGCATTTTTCAACAGACAAATGTGTTCACAATGATGATCTAAGACCCGACGTATAGTACCTATATAAATCAATGCAAACACTTATTCTGAACGCAACATTTTGATTTGGCAAACCATAGACACAAAAACTAGATGCATCACAAGAATTAATCGGGAAAATGTGCGTTTATAGCCCTTGCCTGGAAATGTTTTTTGGCAGTCACCTTTGATGTTCCAACCATAGTCCGCCATCACAGATTTGTCCCATCGTCCCTGATAACATCCTTCCATTACCATCATATCTTGATGAAAATGCTCCGCTTGGTAGTCACTTACTGTCATAAGGTTTACGCAGAATTGCTCAAGATGACTGGTCAAGAAATGACACTCCTGTTGCATCCAAGACCGTGAAATGTCAACAAACTTTTGTTAAACAACTCCCCATGATTCACTGATATTTTCCAAGTATGTTTTGTATAACCGCCACAAATAACTGCTATGCATTCGTACTATGTCAGCCACTCACATGCCCAGCCTCAAATCACACACTAAGTCATTCATTTTTGGTTGAGTAAATTGTTGTGAGATGATGCCAGTTCAGCAGCAGTTGCAGCGTCTTCACAGGTTGAAGTCGATTCACGAAGCAGGGCCTTATATTTAAACCCACTGGCTTTATCAGCTGATGAAGCAAAACCCACTACTTTTATAACTTAAAGCTTTTCAGAGTATGAACAATTGGGATATGAGATCTTATGCAAATCTTTCACTTTAATACCATGCAAAAATAACAGTCTGGTATGTGGTTCGTAGCTTCTGGCGAAAACAATGGGAACTCCAAATGGCAGGCATTGCGGTGCCCTTTTGTCCAGCCACCAAGCCTTCCCTCAAAATAATGACAAACAATGCGAGCTGTCCATTTTTCTCGCGGAGTCCAAGAGGTATTTCAAACTACGATTACAGACAGATTTCACATGTGAAGTCATATTTCTCAATTGACAAACGGCAGTAACACATCCGAATCTGTATTAAAATGCATCATGTTTATTAACACATTTGTCGGCCTGAATGATCCACGGACGTACCTGAAACGAAAGTGGATTGGTAAGTAATTTGCTATTTATCTAAAATGTTAAATCACAAAAAAGCTGGAGCTTCCAATAATAGCGGGGTTCGTCTGTGTAATCAGCATTAAAAGTTCATGTAGAACCACTTTAAAGATTTGTTGTATCAGAAAGTTGACGAAATGTTTCCCTGTGTTATGAACTCGAATTATTTTACTAATATTTAGCCATATCAAGATTCCCTTGTGCGATTGTGGTGTACTCATTTTACCAGTAATAAAATATCATTAAGTTGTGTAAGCTGTGGAAATAAACGTGGCACAATTTTGCCAAATTGCCCTGTACCACACGCGAATTCAACAAAAAATTAGCTGTTAGTATTTAAGGGTCACTCGACTTTCTCAGACATGTGTAAAAGAGGCGCAAAACTGGCCTTATGCACCATTGTTTAAGCTTTCACGACTATAAAACTACGGGAATTGTGAAGGACGGTTGTGAGCGCTGAATAAGAGTAAAGCCCTGGTGGTATTTGGTTCAATGACTTTAAATATATTTAAACGTAATCCTTTAATCTTAGAATGGAAGATATTTCTAACGCATGTGACAATTGTAATTGCTACCTCTCTACAAGTTCCATAGGCTATATACCTATTGCTCAACAGCTTATTATCTGGGGCAATTCAGATTTGATGTAACTCTTGAGTGATAAATTGGACCTTGTAAAAACAATCACTTCAACCTATTTGTTCATCGGAAAAGGTTATCGGAAGATGAATGTTCACTACGCAGTACACAATATCAAGGTTTCATTATGGACTTTTCCTTACTAATAGGCAATCGGTCAAAAATAGCTGTTGTTCCCAAGGAGATCTTAAGTGTATCCTGATGTTCTGTTTCCCTTCAGGCATCGTTTGACACAGAGAACAGTTGTTACGGATACTTGCGGGTTTAGGAAGAAGTGTTGTTTCTTCATTCCTCTTTTGTTGTCAAATGAATTCTATCATACATCGGAACAAGTCATAGTAGGCAAAAATCCAGACTAAGCTGAAGGTACAATTGTACACTGGGACAAAGTATGCGATTGGAACATAAAGCTGCGGTTTTATATGGCTGTGCTAAAGTGACCTCGTAATTGGCATATATTACTTATGTCTTTTGTCACTTTCAACTGTCACGGTGGCTTGCATTGATTTATTTTTCCATTGTTTATTGCAAGTTATCTTGCGAGTAGACATGTCTGGTGATTAACATAAATGTCATTGATACGGGTGGCAGAAGTGCACCCAATATCTAAGTGCTATCTTTTTTCTATTCGTGTAACCTTTTCGCTCTGTCAGGAGCTGTGTTTTTATCGTGATTTACAAAAATGATTAATATGATAAAAATATGTCCGAGTTAATGACAGACCTAGTGTACAGTATTATTAAGTACCTAGTTCTCCATTATTTGAAAAAGCACTGTGGCCTATGTGACACAGGGCTAGACAGACCTTTGGCAAGCGTTCCTGCATTGCCCGACTTATGCTTACAAAACACTGTAAGGGGTGTTACTGATGGAGACTTCTCAGCACCGAGTCAAAAGTAATTATTTGAACTAAAGCACAGTAATTACTCTAAAGCTTTTAACTAAACAAGCGCAGAAATTAAATCACTTCATATCTGAAGTTGTTGGCGCAAGTTTACATATTAGTTGTAATCGGTTTTGATTTTAAGCGAAGAGCATCGCAACTGTTAATCACTTGACTTTAAGAATATTTGTGTATTTTCTTTCTAATACCGTAGAAAAGATAGATGGGGAGTAACCTTTAGAAGCTTGCTTATGCCTCGTGGAATTTGTGAAGCATTCTTGTGCTATCACCAACTAATTAGTTATAAGGAGCAAAATAGGTGAAGTAATTACGTGCATTGTGCTATATATTTTTCGCGTTTAGGCAACTTCCTGCTTTCTCAAGTTATCAATGGTACCGTGAGATGAATCTTAACTATAGCAAAACTTAACAATTAGTACGCACCAAGTACTAATGGAGAAGGCGGCTGTAAATATTTGTGTTCTAGACAAAGTAAAACGACATGACTGTAAAATAATAAAATATGGAAAATGCAAGTGAATATTGCTGCTCTATCTGCAATGTACAGTATCAGACTTTCGAAAAGAGTTCACCCTGGATTAAGACTAACATATATATATATATATATCATGGCTTTGTCGTGAAAAGTCATCTTGCAATAAATAAATCTTACGATCCACGGTCTCATTTTTCATAAAGATATATGGCAACAGTTCTGGACGTAAAAATGTACAAAATCTACTAGCTTATATGCGCATCCTGAATTTATGTTTTTATATAAGACTAGGAACGTTGAAACAACTTGATCTAAGTTTAATGCGTTTATAGGCCTGGACATGCATGCCTGTAAGGACCAAATACGTTTTCATTATTCTGCTTTGTCGTTTGTTCATATTCCTACTTAGCTCCAAAAGATCATTTTAACTCAGGACCAATTCTGATCACGTGTGTGAGTGAATGCAACTTTATTTACGCATAAATTCTTCTCAAACATTTGGATTATCAAAATTTAGAAGCATTTCGCCAGATAAATTTAATTTATGCTCGCTTCCGGTTGCATACGTTGAACCGTCTAATGTTGTATTGGTCGAATTAATCCAAAAGCACTGGATAACAAATTTAGACTGCGCAAATCAATTAAGCCTAAATCTACTTCAGCAACGCTGTGTTACTTTGCGACAATCGGTTATTGAATAGCATGTTCTGTTTTAAATTGTCCCCGTAATTAATAGGTCGACATTAATCGCCATTAATCATTCAAAAGTGTATCGCAAACCGGTGTTCATCCGAGTTAATATAACTTCGAGAAACAGAGGGGCAACTAGTGAAAAATGACTTAGCTCAGGTACCCAACAATTTAGATACATGTTGCTCAGAAAACCGAAATGTATTTTATCCTTAATGCAGATTCATATGAGTCCTTATTCTTCTTAAAAATATCACTGTGTTGATTGAAAAATCAACCTAGACTAGTCCAGAGTTGACTGCTTCAGAAAGTGAAAGGCAGTGGTATTTGATGAACGGCCACTACATTCTACATTTTAAATTAACTTGATGCAGTTTGTAACCTTACTTCAGACCGCAACTTCTTTCTTCACATTCGACAAAAAGACTATCAGTTGAGCCTTTTCTCGGATGACATACATTTTTATATCTTTGAAGCTTACATAAATTACGCCACTTGTCAATATACCAGCGGTGACCTGAGTGCTCAGTAAGTCAGCTGAAGACGTTGTATTTACTGCCCATACCAGTTTGTCGGTGATGTTTCATTGAACGCATCGGCTACCGAAATAATCCGTCAAAATAACATTATTTGATGTAAAAAAAATTTTAATGTCTTGTACAAAATAAAACATATGGAATACATTAATAATGTCAGCATTGCAAATGAAGCGCGTATGTAAGAAGTAGATCATTAACACATGAGCATGTATAAAAAGGTCTCAAGAGTTACACGAAATCTTCCTCAAAGGGTACTGTAATAAACATACAGATTAGACAAAACTGAACACTTAGGTTTTCTAAGTGTGTTAAATTATTAAATTTTTGCAGATGTTTTTTTAAAAGCAAAATCTATGTGGCGGAGGTTTTAGGAAATTTAGTTTGATACGTCCGTAGGCCGACACCATTTTTCACATCACATATATAATGCTACTCAGTCACACAATAATTTTTAGTATGGGTCCAAAAGCGTTCTAGATCACTATCCAGGAAGATGTGACGAATCTCGTGAGAAAATGTTAGGTAAGCTGCGATCTGCCATTTTCTCAGCTTTTAATATGTATGAGTTATAGATTTGTCACTGCTCAACCTTAAAACGCAGAACTATAAATAGGAATAAACTAACACATTATTAGCTTCTTCGAAAGATATTCAGAATAATTTTAGTTTGCTCCAAACGTTGGACACACAAATTTACTACCTGTCCATCAACTTATATTCCAAACTGACAGGCTAAAATGTTGCATCTTTTTGTATGCTGTCAAACACGCTTCATCAAGAAAAGACTAGAGATATTTAAGCACTTTCCAAAAAATGTTTAATTTTTCGGTAGCGTGATATAGCAAAAGATTTATAGGCGCCCAATAACTTAAGCCCTTTTCATCAGACAGAATGAGGGTGGAAAGGTTTTTGTTGCCATACAAATAACAAGCCGATTCCCCAGACGCTTCAACCTTTACTATATACCTGAGAGCAAATTGTTGAATTTCCTTCCCCTTTGGGCGCTAATTGTTTAACACGACATTTGCATGGAGGCACATATCAAAATAATGAATATTATCTTAGATAAAATTGGTAAAATCTTATCAAACATTATGTCAGACTATATCTGATATTTGTGCAAACGCAGGACCAAAATAATTGGCGCATTTGTTGAAAATTTATAGATGGTTATTGCAACATAAACTCACAAATTTGGTTTTACGCTCCTCAATGATAACTAGTATTTTAATTTTAAGTGCTAGTCAATTCGGGCTACAAGGAATGCTCAACGTTACTTAATTTCCCTACATAATTTATACACTGGGCATTATGTCCAGTTAGAAACTTGTAGTCGTCTTTTGCATACAAATTAGGCACGTTTCAAGCTTTAATTTATAATTTTCCAACAGACTACTGACTTTGAAAAAGTGTTTGGTTCGAGACACTTTAATTTTATCAGCTTGATATTATTTTAACACTTGTGGTAATCAAATACACAAAACCTTAAGTTCTGTTCTTAGGTAGTGCCATTATTTCAACCTATGTTCATCAGATATGCCTAACAGATGCGCAACTGACGTCTTAGAGATTGACAAAATTCGACCTGTTAAATTATTCAATGTATTTAGCTTAATCCCTTTAAGAAAACGAACAAAACGGGTGCGGACGGGAACGGTTATTGTATGTGCGACAGCTAGGCACAAAATTAGATATGAGATAGAAAGACATTAGTGACAGTCGGCGGCATCTTTAACCTAGACTTCTATACTCACATCGCTTTCAGTCATATTGAGTTTTTCATTAGTTTAGACTAAATGTGTTGGTTGGAATATTTGGATTGTAGCAGCTTCTGCTCTGAATGGCATTCGCAGACGCAGAACAGTTGCCTTTTTCAAGGGGATTTAGTACAACACTGTAAATGCTTTCGGGAAGTTAATCTTCTTACTTGGTTCGAATACGTGGGAAATAATTCTGTGCCTCGGTTCGCCAACCAATGGGGCCATATTCTTTGCTAAGATATATATATATATATATGTATATATATATATGTACATACGGTTCACTCAAATAACTAGTTTATGTAAGATGAGGTCACCTTTGACGGTCTGTCCCAATTGCACACTTGATCTAACTGTTTCGGGGCAAATATGCACCGCTGTTCTGAAGCTAGAGGAGTGTCCCTTATTGACTAAGTCATTTTACTTGTTATGAGCTCCGCAATTTGATAACCTTTAAAACTAAGACGAATGAAGTAAGTCTTCTTTCCAACCACGTGCTTAACGTCCTATAATAGGTTGACCTGCATGTTGCACTATATGAATCGATTCGAATAGCCATTTGTACCCAACGTGACCTGTATGGATCACATTTCGTCGTCTCGAGCATCACCATGGCAGATCTTTCGAACCCTCGAAGTGAGACGGTGCAATAAGTTGCGTCTGTATATAAGTGGCACGATACTACTAAAGTTTGCATGTTGACCCGTCCACGTTTTCTCTTCGTTAATCCTGTTTTATAGGAATCTTCAGTTTGCCTACTCGGATGTATATTCGGAGTCGAGATCTGCTCTGCTTCTGGAAGTTTCTACGTGAACTTGATTACCGATTGCGCAACATTAAGTTGTTAATCAGTCAAGTAATTCTCATTTAAACATAATAAATCAAACACTTGTTCCTTCAAAAGCAAGTAATTTGTTACAGGAAACGTAACAGAAGAATACAGCACAGCTCATTTGTAAATTTTTCCCATGTATATTTTCTAAACAGTTCCATTAACAGCCAGGCAATTCATCTAACGGTATGCTGTATTTAACGAGGTTAACTTGCAATCAGCAGCCGGCATCTGTGCAGCGGAGTTGGGGCGACCAATAGCTAAGCACATTAAGTTTGCAAACGCTTTTCAGCCCAGATGCTTGTGCTGTTATGCCGTCTGCATCCGATCGATTTCTCGTATCAATCGATAAATGCTTAATTAGGACAGGCGCTGCTTATGCGCAAAATTGGTTGCGGTGGAATATCAATTCGAGAAAAAAGTTATAAGCTGTAAATTGTTGCAATGTAACATATGAGAAGTTGTGTATGGTTAAGCAGTTGAACATATGTTATCTACTTTAGACTAGTCTTCAAACCGTGAAATTCAGCGTGCTATTGCATTTAAGTTGCAGGGCATCTGGTTTGTCTAACGATACCTGGACTCGCTCCTACCAACAGTAGCACACCACCACCGCGGCTTCGTCCAAGCTTGGACTCATCAGGTGGCCATAGCCTGAACCAGCCTGGAACTCAGAGCTTAGTAGTCCACAGGTGACGCCCTGAAAACTACGCAACTGACGTCCGCGAGTAAAGCTTGGCACAGCGGAAAGGAATGCAAAGTTGAATTGGAGAAAATAACCCCCTTTAGGTTGCCACACCCAATATCAGTTGACACTTCGGTACACTTTGAAGGAAACCGCATTCATTCCGATCGCGAGGATCGTATCCGAAATATAAACTTTTTCACATTGCCACTTCCAACACTGGCACAACACGCCCGCGGTATCGTCCTGGTTTGGACTCATTACTTGGTAATAGCCTGAGCTGGACGGGAACGTAGTGCCTAATGGTGCACGACTGACGCCCTGAACACTATGCTACTGAGATCCGCGAGCAAAGTTTGACAACCGGAAGGTAATTCAGTTTGATTTCGGGTAACCGATGCGCCGTTTGTTTGCGACTCACAACCTTGTTAAGACACCGGCTTACTTTGAGTTAATACTGAGAGATTCCGATGGCAAAGAGGGTATCCAAAATGGAAATATTTTATTGTTGCTCTTCCCAAAACTGACACACAATGACGGCGGATTTGTCAGTATTTCTATTCATCAGTTGACCATAGGTTTAGATGGACTGAAATTTAGAGCCTAGCAGTTCACGGCTGACGATCGAAATATTTCGCTGCTGACATCCGCCAGAAACACTTAACGCAGCGAAAAGGAATTGCAAGTTGAAGGTAAAGAAAGCGCTGCTTCGTTGGTTTGCAACAAGCAAACGCTATTGATATCTCTGTTCACAGTGAGATAAAACTAGTGCATTCCGATCGCGAGGGTTGTATCCGAAGTGGAAATATTTTGTTGGTGCTCCTCCAACAATATGACCGCGGTTTCGTCCTGGTTTGGACTCATCAGGTGGAGACAGCGTGAGCTGGGCTGGAAATCAGAGCCTGGAATTTCACGGCTGACGCGCTGAACACTACGCTACTGAGATCCGCGAGCAAGTCTTGAGAAGAGGAAGGGAATTCTTAGATGAAGTTGGGGAAGCTGATGCGTCGTTGGTTTGCGACGCGCCACCTTTATAAGACTCCGGCTTACCTTCATATAAAACTGGGGAATTCTGATCGCGAGAACGGTATCCGAAATGGAAATATTTCGGTGTTGCTGCATCCAACACCGGCACACCACGACCGCGATTTCGTCCTGGTTTGGACTCATCAGGTGGCGATAACCTTAGCTGGGCTGGAACTCAGAGCCTAGTAGTTTACCGATGGAGCCTTGCATACTACGCTGCTGTGATCCGCGAGCAACGCTTGGAACAGCAAAACGAATACAAAATTTTAGTTTAGGTAAGCACTGCGCCGATGGTGTGCGACACGCAATCTAAATTGAGACTTTGGTGTACTTTGAGGTAAACTTCGTTCATTCCGCTTGGTCCGTCCCATCGCAAATACGGTATCCGAAATGGAAATATTTCGGTGTTGCTTTTTCCAAGACTGGAACACCACGAGCGAGGTTTTCTCCTGCTTTTGATTCATCAGATGGCCATCGCCTGTGTTAGCCTGGAACTCAGAGTCTATTAGTTCACTAATGGAGCCCTGAGCACTAAGCTACTGAGTTACGCGAGGAATGCATGGCAGAGGGGAAAGGAATTCAAAGTTGTATTTAAGGAAACCGTTGCGTCGTTGTTTTCCTACACGAAACCTATAATGAGACCTCGGTTTACTTGCAGGTTAGCTTAGGTCATCCGATCGCGATTGACGGTATCCTAATGGAAATATTTCGTTGTTGCTAATCCCAACACTGGCACCTCACGACCGCGGTTTCGTCCTGGTTTGGAATCGTCTGTTGACGATAGCTTGAGCTTGGCTAGGATTCAGAGTCTGGAAGTTCACGGCTGATTATATGAAAGCTACGCTACTGCGATTCGCGTGTAACGATTTTCGCAGCGACTAGGTTTCCTTAAATTCAACCTAGTATAACTTTCCTTTGTCACAAGGCTGCTAGCGGATCTTAGTGGTCTAGTTAACAGAGCTTCGGCCCAATACTGCCAGCCCCTCACCTTTTTTCCCAACTCAGGTTAGCGTCACGTTATGAGTCTAAACCAGGACGCAGCGTTTCCCCAAATTCAACTGTGAACTTCTTTACTATTTGAACTTTATTAAAAAATGCTTATCAGGAATTGCCTTCTTCGTGCCGCTTGGGATTCAACTGTTTAATTTCTTTTGTCAACATTTGTATGATTCAGTACATTCTTTCGCGATAAGTAGAGGAGAAAATGGCATTACTTCCAGGCACAATTTACATACCAGTTATATCTTAGTATACTTTTAGTATATCCTTAACTTACTACTGCTAACGCATACAATTCCTTAATAAACCTACCATATTAATGTCAGTGACCACCTCACTCATGGATGCGGCAAAATCATAATGATGATATTCAGATTGGTTCCCCATAAAAGATTCTTTCACGAACTTTCTATAATAACTCACAGTAATGCCCACCGAAAAATTGGGCTATAAGTTAAATACATCAGCGGTCAAGCATGAACAATATTAAAATTTCCTTTATTTGCTATGAAACTTATAAGAAACATCTTTCCAAATGACTTACGTGAGTGGTTTCTAGTTTAATGAACGCGATTTGTGTTCGCTTCACTATCGTAACATTTATTCTGGAGATTATGACTGAAAACATCCGTTGTTGCCTCATCATGTTAAGAGCAACCTATTGTTACCCGTTCTTCAAGTAACTAGCTTAAAAAATAAAATTGGGTTAGCTAGGGTTAGAAACAGGGAATTTTGTATAGAAGACGTTTGGAATAAAGCTCGGTTTAAAGATGAAAGAAGCCCAACAACTAATGCATTAGTTAAGATGGACCAATTAGGAAAAATTATCTTAATACTTGCAAAGGCTGCTAGGAAAGGGGTATAATTTTGTTGCTCTGTGTGTTGGTTGCATAGATGGCTGGTAATCGCGCATGTTTATTGTTGTTTTGGAAGAGAATCTATACCGATCAACTACGTATCTAGTTTTGGCAATTTTAGCAATGAAAGTAGGTAACAACAGAAACATTATCAAATAATCTATGGATCACCAAAGTATGATGGGTAGAAACGGATTCTTAACAGAATGTGGTCAATTATTACATCTTTCAGTTGAAGTTGAACTACTTGGTGACCCTAATTATCGCTTATTTAAGTAGCAACTTTTCGAAAGGTTGGAACGCGATTATTCAGTTGTTATGCTCAATAGAAATAAGTTACAGAGCTATAGTGCTACACAATTCCGATATTTTGCTCACATTCATCTTAAATGCATTACACATAAATATATTTGCACAGATCATTACTGCCGCGGATCTAGATTCGCAGAAATGAGTATTTGTCGTTTACACGTTCGCTGCAAACTCATTCAAGCTTAGTAAGTAGCATATTGACGTAGTCGAGAATAATTATCGTTCACCAAAAACAGCAACCAGGACAGTTTTCAGGAATCTCAAAGGAGTAAGAAGTAAGTTAAGTAACTTACTTTTATTTAATAGATTAGACCCCACCTTTGTATAAGCCATCCCTTATTTGGTTTTATGGAGAATCGAGTTGTGTTTAACATTTGCCTGATTTTGCACACACTATAATAAGATATTAGCCATATCCCTGAAGCGGAGTTGGTTTATTTTATTGCGCGGAATTGTAGCCACTTTATTCTATGCGTTTTCGAATTGTCTGGGTCTGGACTTTACCGGTTACCACTCATTAATATTCCAGCTATTCGTGGGGAGTATTTCAGTAAGATAAAATTATAGGCAAGTAGTGCGTTTGCCTAACAGGGTTAACTAAAATTCTTCAAGCTCTAGTGAACTAGCTGAGGGCTAATATAACAGCTAGGGCAGTAGATTGCAACATGTAGAAATTGTTTGTTCCTTAGTTCCTAGTGTGTGTTCTGATTTTTATGCACAAGATAAAATGAGACAGACGTTTGTTACTTACGAAAGCCGCTTCTGTGTCCAGGAAAATAAGCTTGAAATGCATGTTTCTTTAGTATCTTTTCTCCATTCTTCTACACTGTTTGACGAAAAGTATGTAGATATAAGAATTTTACGGAGGTTTCAGTTATTGTCCAGAATTCCCAAACAGTGTACAAAATCTGGTAGACTTTTATAGATCCTTTAAGAGCAGTCTGGTAGTAATCGTAAATTTAAATAAGAACTATCTCAATGGCAATTAAAAGTATGGCGATTGGTAATGAATTCATTTCAGATGGCATTTAGAGATTGTTTCCACCCAGCAAGTGTATTCTGATACAATGGTAGATATTTTGTTAGGTCATTGACAGAAAACTAATCTGTTAATATCAGTAAGTCTTTGATCAAAAAAGTTTACAGGCGTCTCATTACACACGTGAACAACGCAAAAAACGCCTGAAGGCAAGGGGAACAATGATCGCTCCCATAGCTGGCGGCGTGTTCTCTAATACACTGTACCATTGAATGCAATTTTAAGGTGTTGCAGTTTGACCAATGTTTATATTTTTAATGTTCAACGGTAATTCCTTTAATCCTCATAATTTTGTTACACTTATCTCACCTCTCGGTTTGTACCTCTTTACAGTAGTGAATGACACTCGTTGACCCCTCATAGTTCTTACAGGTTAGGTCACTTGTGGTCTGCGAATATGCTGTCCCTACGTGATCTGCTTTATTCTGGTTCCCACTTGCGGTGGTGAACCTGTTTGCGCCGTAGTTTCTTTCAAGGGTAAAATTGCGATCTCTCTTTCAAGCACTGGAACAACACCAGTTCTTACTGTGATTGGTTGCGCAGTACACACTTTGGAGTAAAGTGGGATGAAATACCTTACCCGTCTCAGCTAAAATGCCACTCTTCATCTACTTTCCTCACCCAGTATGGATGTAGTTCTTTGGAAACAAATCATGAAAGGTTACTTTTCTTCTGTTCCAGTAGAGCAACTGGCTACACGCCCTCCTGCATCCGGATGATATGATCCCCAAGCTGCATGTTTCGACTGAGTTCCCTACGGTCAACTCGACACGTCATATGAAAAAAGTATACACTTTATTTTCTCCTCGTGCCGAGCAGACATACGACACCACACCTGTCTGTACTCGGCATTCTAGTATACAGGCACTGAGGGGCTGTCAGTTGCCATACCTTTTGCCTGTAGTAGCCAATCTCTCAGAGCCAAACGCATACCTATCGGAGCGTGCGGACTCCATGGTGTCCACTACTACACAGATCACGGAAACTTTGTGCAACGTTGATCCCAGAATCTATCATACATTTAGCAGTAAATATTAGCGTCTCCATTGTCTCACACCTCTGTCCATCCTCTGAGATTCACTATACCCAAATGCTCGAATAATTGTATACGGTCGATAACGTTGCTTGTTACCCTACCATTTCCTTGTGTGCCGCACGCTGTTCCGTCGCCTCAGAATGCGTCGCACAACGGTCCGTGTTAACCGTGGTCAGGGCTTGTGCAGCACGCATCGTAACGTAACCAACACATGGTGAATAACATCTTAGCTATCCTGACCTTCATCGGAAAGTAGGTAACCCTTCCAACATTAGTGCCATCGATTCTAGCTCACGAATAACTTCAGATACAGTCAGTCTACTGTCTGCTAGGACCCCAAATCAAATTGTGCCTGACGTGACTTGCCTTTCTATCTCGAAGGCTTTCTCTTCCGCCCATAAATTCATCACATATGTAGCCACTGGAGATAATTGTTATACCTGTGTAGAATATGCAAGCTGCTGGCTATATATGGACATACTCCGTCCCTTGTGACACGGAATACTTGTATGCACCTTTCAAATGAACCAGTCACATGGGTGTTTGCCCGAAATTGCAACAGCAAAACAGTGAGCAGTTATCCTCTGTGCTTTCTTTGGAACCACCCTGTGCATCGCGGACCGAGTCCATCCACTGTAGAGTGGCTATGTAACGGTACTTCCTTGTTCCATTCCAATTTAGTTATAGTTATCCCATCGAGTATTTCGTATTACATTAAAATACCGAATTCCCCTCGTTACGACCTAGTGGTCCCATCTGGTTTGGCCACCTGGGGTCAGCGAATATGCCGTTCCTAGACAACCTACGTTCTTCTTGTCCTCACACGTTCTGGTGAGTCGGTTTGCGCCGTAGCTCCATTCGAGGGTGAACTTTCGTTCTCTTTTGCAGCCACTGGAATAACCTCAGCTCACACTGAGAGTCATTATGTAGTACAAAGTGAAAAGATTTACACAGTGCGTAATAGCTATAGGACGCTCCGTGTCAATATCTTGCATCATGTTTTGTTATGGGTATTCTGATGTGCCTAAAGGCTGACAAAGAAGAGAAATTAAAGCCAGGAAGTTTGCTGTCCCCAGGATTCTGAGGGGAATAACAGACCACTTGTGCGATTGTCATTTCTGCATGACGGACCCATCCAAAAGTCCAGCTGGTTCGCGTGTCCCATCTATCATTTATCCAGATATCCCTTCTTCCCTTTCCACTGCACCACACTGTCTAGATCCCTAGTTCTATATCCACCAGAGGAACAGCCATCTTCAGAGGCAAGCACAAAGTGCAACAAGGAGCAAGCTACTGCAGACTCAGCTTGCAATTTCAGAACTGCAGCTGAGGAGAAAAAACCATACTTTCCAAATCAGAAACCTTAGTTCGCCAAATTCAATGCCGAGCATCCGACATCTAGATATAAGGAGGGTAACTTGTTGGATGAAGGTGTGCAAGTCAATGATCAGAGAAGGCAACGCCGAATTTTATCAAACATATTAACAAGCTAGATGGGCTGTGCTGTTGCAAATTGTTTGATAGTCCATTCAAAGCAATAGAAATCATCTGTACCCCAAGTAAACGGCACCTATGTATAGATACATCATCCGAGAGTTTCAAAGCAGTATTGCTACATAGAGTTAACGTGTACCCGTGCCTCCCTTTAGATCATTCTGTGCTTATCAAAGAGGACTGCGCCAGTGTCAAAAAGTTACTGTGACTTGAAGTATGACGACTATGGCTTGGTCAGTAGAGACTTGAAAATGGTATCATTCTATAAGGGACTGCAAACTTGTTTCAACAAGTTTCATTGTTTGCTTTACCTGGGGGACAACCGGGAGACCGAAGCATAATATCACAGAATAGATTGGCCACAGTGAACAGGATTCCTAGTAAGAAGGAACTATGTCAAATGGGATTCGCTGGTAGACCCTCAGAAGTCCTGCTGTCAATATTGCACATCAACTTTGGTCTCATTATATAATTTGTCGCGGAGTCGGAATGTTTTAAGTAATTGTAAGTTCCCTTTCCACAGCTATCAGAGACAAAGGTCCAAGGTGGCGTCTTCTTTGGATCACAAATAAGGTAAATTAAATGATATGCTGAATTCAGAACCATAACGCACATGGTAGAGAAATAATCTGTAATGGTTCAAGGCTTCCTGGGTAATCAAAAGAGTGAAAACTTTGAGCTGCTAATTAAATCTCTCACAGAGAAATTTGCTAACTTACGGTGTATCAGCTGAGTCACCGTCCATATTCTTGATGTTCATCCGGTTGCTGGAAGGAGAAAATGGAAGCTTACTAATAGGTGCAACACGATCGTCTTTATTCACATATAAAAGATTTTGCACTTCGTTATGGCGAGCAGTGCCACGAAAATATGTTTGGGGCTTATGTTTAGGGCCTTTCTCGAGAAGGCTGTTTATACTCCCTCAGCAAATACAGAAGATATACTCATCTGAATAATCTTCCGTTATTTTGTCCATCGTTTTGCGAGTTTATGATTATCTATACTGTTTTTACTGTGAAAATTGAATGACAACTTAGAACGTTTGTAAGCGGTGGTCAGAAAAGCAACGTTCATGATAATATATAAGTGCTCCTTTAATGTTTCAAACATGCATAGTTGCAATGGAACACTTAGAACCAAGGAAAGATTTGTTACATAGTATTATTTGAGTGGAGAAGCATCTAGTTTTTCGTTACCGTTTTTCTGTTTTTCTGTGTTACAGAGTCTTAACTGCAGCTACTAGCTCGAAAGAAATATTTCCAGGTGGTGTTCTTCAGTGAATGCCTTACACAAATGCTTCACTGCATAAGCTTTCTAAACATAAAGGTATCCAAGTTCAAAATTCTGACATTATAGATACCTTGAAGAAGAAATATGCTGACACACTGGGAGTCAGTGCGTCACTAATCTGATGAAGGATGTCGATGTCACAAATCTGGACAGCGTCTTTAAAACATACGATCACATTGTGCGCTGATCTTATTTTCTTCGATAAGATCTTTAAGAAAGTGTTCGGTTTCAGTAGTACTAAACGCAAATATTGCGATCTTCGCTCATGACTGGACCTTTAAGCACAAAACATCTACGAATATCCTCATATTGTTTAGCTCTTACAGACCTCAACAGTATGAGTAAGTTAACCAGAATCCTCTCGTCTGGTGCTGGACCCAGTTCCTTGGTTTTTACAAGCAAAACAAGGAAACACTGTCCCTCAATTCCTGTGGGAAATAAACCACGATCGACAAAGTGGTTAACGAGGAGCAATGCTCAATTTGAATCAATCTGTGCCGTTATTTATTCAGCCAGGTGGTTTACTCTTTGTCCGTGAGCGTTGATATACTCCGCCTAATTGGTAGTCTACTGTATCGTAAGATTTTCTTGTGGGAACCATGGCCGCATGCAGAGGAAATATCTGACTGAAGCGTTTCAACGATGGCAGGAACATGGTATTGCTGCTCACGAAAGTACATCGTCGATCGACCGCTGTACGTTCAGAATGGATGCTATAAGCAATCCTTTTGAGGTTTGTGGTAGGCTCTGACCAACTGCCGTCTACTTACCCTAAAGGTGCACCGTGTTTCTGACTGTACATCAGACCAATTGAGGAGGAATGTGGTGCTGAGCAGCTAATTGGAATATAGCGCAAGCTATCTCTACTACAAGTTCAGATGGTCTACCTACGTCCCCCATGGGTCAGTGGCAGATTCCGCTGGCTAGTGGTCATGGGTAGGACATGCAGCAGGAGACCGAGGGATTAAGCACAAATAAACTAGCCCCAAAACGGAGCAAGAGTCGTCTGGTGCTTTTCTGCATTTTAGTTGGACGAATCTGGCTTGGGAGCAGCTGTGCTGAAGTCGTAAAGCAGATAAACGCTTGTTTTAAATCGGAAAACTGCCAGCAACCAATGGTTTTATAACCTTATGGTATTTCATGCACCTGCATCGACGAATGCTACTCCTCAGCCTAGATATAACCATGACGTGAATTTTATGCAAAGCGTGTTTGGTAGGCTTCTAGACTTGAAGAAACAGGGGTTGCGGATGAAGCAAATGAACCTTCTTGGAAAGAGTGAGGATGGGAAATGCTGGCCTCTGCGAGTCCCGTTTGCTGATGAAACGAGTCTGAGGCCGATAGTATCCCGCCTTGGTGGGCTGAGGTCAAAGTTTCCATATTCCTCCAGAGTTGGATCCATCGAACAGCCAGAAACTGAAGCCAGCTATGGTAGAATTAAAACGGAGAACTAATAGTGCTGAAATCAAAACTCACGTCGTAACTTTTCAGGTACTTCCTCTCGTCCGCCGAACCCGGACCAACAGCTCGATGACGCTTTGTGTGTGCTCTTCGGTTCACCAAGCGATCTGCGCGTAGCCTTTACAAATGTTTGTAATTTAATGAACAAACGTAACAATGTATATCACTTCGTTGCCTAACACTGTGCAGAAGGTACGAGGACTGGCCGGAAGCTGATGCAATCTTGTGGGCACTACCCAGGAAGTCCAGATCCGTGGTTACTCGTGCATTCAGTGGGACGGACTATCAAACGCTGGAGGCGGCGTGCTGTTATACATGCGATTGTCGCTGGGCGGGAGACTAGTACACACTTACCGAAGGAAAGCTGGTCTCTGCGATCCGCCTGCGACAGTGCGAACAGTTTGTTGGCGAGGCCTATTGAAGCTCGCTAAGTCGGTGTCTGGATTGGTTGCTGCATTTCAGAAATCACATGAATCGGCCCCACTTCCTATTTTGTGGGCGATATTAACCTCCTTAGAATATAGTGGCCTGAAGGAAAACTTCTCCACGGGCACTGTGAAATATAAGCGCAGTTTGGGAAGATGATATTTTAAACTGGCGCAACCCAACACGCCTGTCAACCTACGAGCATTACACCGCAGACTGCGGCAATGTGACTGGACCTGCTACCAACGAGTAGCTTGCGACGTGTACACGAAATTCAAGATCATAAGTCTCCGGCAGTTATTGACCGCTCCATGCAATTAGCCAGCCTAGTGCTGCCGATGCCCTACTCGTGTCCTCTAGAGCCATCCAACAATAATTGTAAGACCTCTTTCGATGGTGTCAATCGAGCCGCCAGGGAAGTGAATTGGTCGCTGCCGCAGGATTCATCTGTTGAAGTCAATTGGTCTGTTATAAAATAAGGTGTGCAACCATTGTGCGCTAGTTCGCGCCAGTGAATTATCAACAAACTGGACCAGTGAAGCCACACTAGTTAAACAGAGAGTATGGCCAACTGGTTCGACAGCGACTCGTATTAGAGGAGACATACCTCGTGTCTGACTCTGCCTACCATTATGAGGCGTACAAAAAGCAGCTGATTCTATGCATCAGCGCGAAAGCGTCGGCAGTTTATTGAGGAGCTTGCAACCTCAGCGAACATGGCCGCTAAGAAGCTTTTCCCTTACTTGAAGCGTCGCCTGCAGTCCGCAAGCGACGTAGGTGTGTTAGAGGGCACTGCCAGAGAGTTTCTATCCTCCAGCGCTGAACCTTGGTTCGCACAGACCATGCAATTCGCTTCCGTAATTACGACTATGCATGCACTCATGTAGAGCTCGATGTGGGCAGCCCCTAATGAAAGCAAGGGGCTGGATTACCGTTTAAATGTCTGAGGTATACTTGCCAGCCTTGAAGGCACGAAACCTGCCTGAACCGATGGACCTTACCTGCTACTTTTGCAGTCCTTATCTGCCATCATCTTGCCTGCCGTGACGGATATGTTCAACAGATCGCTGTCCGAGGGATACTCGGTAGTAATGTGGATACCAAAAGGCATTTGCCCACACAATGTGGAAAATTACCGGTCGATGTGTTTCACCTCTGTTCTGCTAAAATGACTAAGATTATTAGAAAAAAGGGACTACTCCAGCTACTGGCTTCGATCGATCTCCTAGTGCAGGCACAGCGCGGCTTTATGGAGGGCCACTTTTGCAGCACCAACTTATTTTGACTCGTCAGGTGTGGTTGCAAGCGTTGAACCGGGGGAAGTTAGTGTATGTTGTTTATATACATTTCAATAACCCTTCCGATAAAGAGAATCATCACGTCCTGTTCCACAAGCTGAAGATATGTGACGTTGGTGGCGCACTGTACCAGTGGATCACTGACTCCCTTACTGGGAGAGAATGATGGGTACAGGTGGATGACTGCTAACGATGGTACCCCTCCAATAGCGGCGTACACCGAGGCACAGGGTTGAGGCCCATTTTGTCCCAGATCCACATAAACAAACGCCTCAGTTGCTTCGGTCCCCTTATACAGTGCCTGCAGAAGACTTGGGGATTTGGTAAGTTATTGATTTGCCCGACTTCTATAACGTCCTTCAGCAAGACCTCGACCGATTAGTCAGATGGTCTGCAGAAGTAGATCTACCAGTCGACCCCTCCAAGTCCTCGTTTATAAGCCTGGGGAAGGGTGATAACGGGCTTGCGTAAACTCTGGCTGCTTTCCCGCCACATCCAACCAGTTCCGTAAACTATCTAGACTTGCTCTTGTGCAGTGATTTAATGTCTGGCAACAATCTGAACACGCTAAGCAACCGGGTTACGCTTGCTTTGCGCACTTAGGCGCAGCTTTTGTACCTAGTCTGGAAACATTTCCACTCGTCTGTTCTCTTCCATGATAAGACCGGTGCTTGAGTGCGGCTCACCTGCCTATTGTCCGAGCACAGTAGGTGACGTGCAGAGCAGATAGCTACCCGGACCACCCCCATTTTATGGGGTATGTCCTACAAGGACCTATGTCGGATACTAAGGCTTTATAACCTGTCATGGCGGGAGAGCCTATGGTGCGCTGAGGCTGGTGGTGGCTAGATCCTGACAGATGGTCTACCCACTGCTGCTACTGTTGCGCCATAGTCTCATGTCCTGGGCGCCTCCACATGACGACCGCTGGGTAGGAGTTGGGTTTCTCCCTTCTCCCTGCTAAGATCCAGGACTCCAATCCGCATGAGTCAGCTAACTGAGCATGTGCTAGAACCGCTGCTTTTCGGGTGTTCATTTAATTGAAGGCTTTGCTGAGGACCCGAGTCGTTCTCCTGTCAGGTGTGTGCGCCATGGCAGTATCCTAGTCCATCCTCTTCGGAGGTTAGGAATGGGTCGATGGCCCTCTTCCCGTAAAACCTAACCATGGGAGACAACAGGTCTACGGGTTATAGGCTCACAGCTCGATTGGCGTAGAGCACGAACGCCACGCATTGTCTCTGACGGTGGGAGGACACTTCCGGTTGCTCAATGGTTTGCTACTGCCCGCCTCAAGCCAGGCAGCCCCTGGTCAAATTGGTGCAAACTCGCCAAAGACCCATCTGCGCCTGGCCGTGGTCGCAGGTGCGTATCCAATTACGGTCGCAAAACATATAATAATTGTTCCAGTACCTCAAAGGCTGCGTGTGACGGCCTTGAAGCAGATCCAAATCTGTCTCCGCAATCACATTCCCGAGCTGGATCTGCTCCCCGCTGCCTTGTGGGTCAGGTTATTGAGCCAAAGGCTCCGGGTGGAGTCCCTCAAGCAAACCTTGGAAGCACAACGACCGCCTCGCTTGAGATTGCTCACTAATGCAACCGTATGCCTACGCGCAAAGCACTCAGCATCGGGTGTTGGAACGTGCGCACACTACTGGACCGGAACTCCAGCGAGCGCCCGGAGCGACGCACTGCACTGATCGTGATGGAACTGGTTCGCTACAACATCGATATTGCGGTGCTTGATGAGACTCGGCTCGTTGAGCAAGGTAAGTTGCATGAAGCAGGTGCTGGCTACACATTCTACTGAGTGGGGAACGCTATCTCAGCACCGCGTGAACAACAGTTGGTATATAAATTATCCGATTGCCAAACTGGTCAAGTGGTGGGTGAAACAACTGACATCAGCGCGCTACTGAAGACCGTTCGCCTACGACTCGGAAGAGGTAAGTTTGCTACTTTTATAAGCACGTACGGTCCGATCATGTGTTATCTTGATGACACGCGTGATCAGTTCTACACTGAGCTATCCTCCGTGATACGGTCTGTGTCAAGGAGCGACCGACTATTTCTGTTGGGTGATTTCAACGCGCGCGTTGGACATGATGCTTCGGTGTGGACAGATATCATCGGTCCGTATGGCATTGGTTCAGCGAATGCGAACGCCGACAGGCTGCTCTCACAGTGTGCGACTCACGGTCTGACGATCACGAACACTCGGTTTGCACTGAGTGCGAGTGATATAGCAACTTGGACGCACCCACGGAGTGGTCACACTCACCTGCTCGATTATGTCATCGTACGTCAGCGTGATATGCGTGAAGTGCACATGACACGTGTACTGCGTGGAACTGAGTGTGGCACGGATCAAGAATTGGTTCGGGCTAAACTCTACATATATTTTCGTAAATCTATGTATTGCACTCCCGCCGTGAACCGGCGTAAATTTAACATTCTCTCCCTCGATACTGTGGCGAGACGTACGGAGCTGGAGAAGGCGACGGCCACACACCTGTGTGATGTGGATTTCATCTCCACAGTGGGCGACCTGTGGCACCACATTCGCGACCATGTGACAGCTGCTGCCGAGGAGACCATCGGGCACGCAAACTGTAAGCGGCCTAAGTTGTTTGATGAAAACAATGCGACGATCGGCGTATTGGTGTCAGAGAAGAATGCAGCATTTGCTGCACATGCGGCAGACGCCAGTGACTTGGGGAAGAGTAGTCAGTTTCGCAAACTTCGACGGCGACTGACCCGAGAGCTCCGTCGCATTAAAAATGCATGGTGGACGGAGAAGGCGAAGCAGATGGAATGCTACGCCGAACGACGCCAGCGCAAGGAATTCTTTGACTCCTTGAAGGCGGTGTATGGACCGAGATTGGAACCGCTGGGGACAATGATCGATGGTAGTTCTGGAGCTACCTGCACACAGACTGCAGATCTGACGAAAACACTTTGACTGTCTCTTGAACAACCGTTCAGAGATCGACTGGTCTACATTGAACGGCCTGGAGCAGCACGATGTGAAGACGAGTCCTGCTGACACGCCGACACTGGATAAGACGCAGAGAGCAAGCGCTCAGTTGCGAAACAGCAAATGTGCCGGAGGCGACGGGATCCCGCCTAAAGTATTGAAACATGGTGGACCCGCGTTGTTGACTGCGCTGCCTCACTTGTTGCAACGTGTATGTTTGAGAAGGAGGTGCCTCCTGAGCTGAAGGATGCCCTTGTGCTAACACTGTACATGGGCAAAGGTAGCAAGCAATGTTGCACGAATTATAGTTGCATCAACTTGCTGCGTTGTGTGGGCAAGGTGATTGCCCGAATCCTGTTCAACCGCCTCGGCACTTAGGTTGTGAAACGTAACTTGGCGGAGGAGCAGAGTGGATTCCGTTCTGGTCGTAGCACCATAGATATTGTGTTTGCGGCTCGTCAGTTGCAAGAGAAGTGCAGAGAACGACACCAGCCACTATACTCGCTTTTAGTTGATTTCACCAAAGAATTTGATACGGTGAACCGCGAGGCATTATGGCTGGTGTTGGGTAAATTTGGTTGCCCGCGTAAGTTTGTAAGTTTAATTGAATGTCTGCACAGTGGTATGCGAGCGAGGATGCAGCTGAGTGGAGAGACCTCGGATGAGTTTGCACTTGTCTCTGGTGTGAAGCGTGACTGTATCTTAGCTCTTGTCCTGTTTAATATATATCTTCATGCAATGTTGTCTTGTGCTTTTGATGCCGCTTGTGCTGACGGTGTACGTGTGGAGCACCGTATTGATGGTGGATTGTTGAACATCCTTCGTTTCGGTTCGAGAACTCTAGTCTGTGAGACAACTATCCGTTTGTTGCTGTTTCCTGACGACTGTGCGTTGTTTTCACACAGCGCGGAAGAGTTGGAGCACATGACTAGTGCTCTGGCTTCGACAGCTGCCAAATTCGGGCTCACCATCAACACAAGCAAAACTGTCTGTCTCTTTCAGCCATCACGGGAGGTGCAATCTTCAATATTGCCGCGAATCAGCATTGGTGCTGAAGTGTTGGAAACCACCTCCCGCTTCATCTACCTTGGGAGTGTGTCGTCGACTGATTAGCAGCTACACGTTGAGTTGCGTATTCGCGTGTCAAAGGCAGCAGCGGCATTCGAGAAGCTTGAGTACCGAGTGTGGACCAACCATCAGCTTACCAATGGCACGAAGCTGATGGTGTACAAATCCATGGTAATGTCCGTTCTTCTATACGGCAGTGAAACGTGGACGATGTACCGTCGAGATGTGCGATATCTCGAGCGGTTCCATCAGCAGTGTCTGCGACGTATTTTGCGAATCGGTTGGGGCGCCATAGTCGCAGACACGGAGGTGTTGCGCCGAATTGGTGTGTAAGCAGTGGACTGCATACTTTTACTGCGACACCTGAGATGGCTCGGTCATGTTAGCCGTATGGATTCTACGCGGATACCGAAACAACGCTTATACGGTCAGCTGAGTATTGGGAAGTGACATGCTGGGAAACCGAAGTTACGTTACCAGGACATGATTAAAGTGAGCCTCACACGTTCTAATCTTGATTGCAGATCATGGGAATCAAAAGCGGTTGATCGGCATGCATGGTGCGATCTAATCAAGAAGGCAGTTGCTGAAGTGCGAGAGAAAGACCTCATGCATGCAGAGCAGAAGCGGAAAGTGCGGAAGCGGCAAGCACCGATGAACCGTACTCCATCGACATCGCGTGCATGGTGCTGTAGCACATGCGGTCGCGAGTGCCTTAGTCAGGCAGGCCTAGAGAGCCATGAGCGAGGTCACTCGACACTACTACCGAAGCAACGACGGGTCCTGCAGAGAACGTAGGCCGAAGGCGCGCAGCGTTTGTAGGGACGCTGCATTCGGTTTCCTAACCGCGTGCTTGCATGCCAAGTCTCCTTATTTCAAGTGGTGGGTTTTCAGTTTTCCCTTTAATGCCTTTCTTGCTCATATACATGTCTCGTCTACTCTAGTGAGCCATGAGCGAGGCCAGTCGAGACCACTACAGAAGCGACGACCGGTCCTGCAGAGGTAGGCAGCACCGGCGCAGCGTTTGTAGGTACGCTGCACGCGATTTACTAACCGCGTCCTTGCATGCTCAGTCTATTTATTGCAGGTGGTGGGCTTTCAATTTTGCCCTTATGTTTCCATTCCTCATATACATGTCTACCTGTAATATTTTCCGTTAACTGGCACATCTCGCTTATGCCAATAGCAGTTAATTTCGATAACATTTTCGTGTACGTGAAATTTTCGTTAAGTAAGCTTTCTGACCTCGTGAAGTATTTTAGGATTCGTTAGTAAACATCTACATTCGTATGCTCATTCATTTAAGGTTAATGTCACGATTTCCTTATGATTTACTCGACTTATTTTACCTGTTATCTTTCATTCATGTAATTGACTGCTGCTTGATATCCACGGTGTGGCTGCGCTTGATGTGAATGTTGACAAGGTGCCTACCTGTCTGTTACCCACTACCTCGTCCATACTAGCTCCAGGAGACAGCTGGTCGTTGCTGGAGAGGACGGGGTGCACGGTCCTTGTGGCCTTGTTAGGCTCGAATAGTGGTTCCATGCACTCAGTATGAAGCGGATTACGATCCAGCCACCGCCATGTGTGTGGTTGATTCCCAAATACTGTGTGATTGTGTTTGCCTGTGAAGGAGTGTGGGCCGGCTCCCATTCACATGCCTCCCGGTCTTATTCCTTCGGGTTTACACTGGATATGGGTTGTGTGGATGGAGCTGTGGGTGGTGCAGCGCAAGTCACCTATGGTCCCTCTATATGCGTAGGCATCCTGTGGCTTGCCACAGTGACAGGCAAATCCGAAACCGGATGCCGCCAACCATACCCTGTCATGCATTTGAGATTTTAGATAATTAGATGTTGTGCAAGGTACTTATTGTAAATTTGCTAAAACAGTTTGCATACTCTTTCGAAAGCCGATGATAGAACAGGGAGCAGCGGAATTTACTACATAAGTTGGTTATGGGATAGCTTCAGGAGGCCATCAGGAGATGCATGACATTGCGTCTACTACCGCTTATAGCAAAACATCATGTACAATACACAGGAACCGTAAATCATGTGTGTTTACGATACATTTAGTTGTGCATCATTCGACCTGGTAACCATACTCACGTATTTCCATTTCTGTCTCAATCTATTGTTGATACCCACACTTCTGACTAAAATTAAGGCTGCCGTTTAGGTTAAAATCCCAACTCTAACTAACCACTGTCAGTTGTATTGGTTACGTAATTCTACGTGCGATTTTCTAAAACTAAAAGAATATAGCTGCTATTCTTTCATTCAATTCAAATTCATGCACTTAGATATTGTTATGGTTTATAAGGGTTATTGTTTCTCCACCCAGTTTGTGGTAGTCCATACACAAGTGTGAACAAATGCCCGTTCGCAAAACTGCAGTACTGTAACTAGAACCCGGGACCTTTGGTAAGTCAACTGATATCTCACGTTGAATGAATAAGTGGAAGCCATTTAGAAACACTTATAAGCACAACACTTCAGACTGACAGGCTGATGGTATTTTCACTCGCGTAACACCATCATCGGCTGGCTAGATGTCTAGATGGGACTCGCCTAGAGTACAAATTCCGCTAACAACTGTTCGTGTCTCGATACATTCCCACTTGACCGATGAATCTTATTACATTTCTTCTCATGTGACACCGTGACTTATTAGAGGTTGCAACATGAGATAAATGTATTCCATTCCAAGTGTCTCTATACGGTCCCTTGTACTGCTGCCGCGTTCAGGTAAACGCACTGAGATTCAGGCAAGTCATCACGGTTGCTTCCGGAACAGCGGCAATATATTGTGACATCCAAATCGAAATGCTTGGGCATAGGTAGTGTTCTGGACACTGGAGAATTGGTCGAGATATGCTAGCGGTCAGAGCGAATGACCAGGGGGAAATAAATAGCAACACATGACGGAGTGCCTGGTGGTTCTACATACCTGTTGATTCTCGCTCATCTTGGACAAGAGAAGATTATAACGGGCTCTGGTTTTTCCTTACGACACGGATAGCCTGCAGTGGACAAAATCGCACTATTTCCCTGCGAACTTGAAAAGTTGTTTACTCCATCTACGTCATTTTCTTTGTGTCAACCATATTCCATATCCCACATGTAAATCGCGTTTGGGTACGTTTTCATTCTAGCATGATTAACTACTGACATGGTGCAATGTAGTATCCTTATTGCACATGCCTAGAACGGATGAGCCACAGGTAACCTAACTATTTTAGGCTTATTTAACTCGGTTGTATTTCGCAATGACTTCACGTGTTGCCCATTACGATATTGTACTCATCGTGATCTATGCTATGCTATTCTTGCTACCTGCTCAATCGGAGTCTAGTATGGTTACATACAAAGACAGTGAGCTACGGCATCTTCCTCTTCGTATTATTATTCGGCCGTGATTCACCTCACTATGTAAGCCCCATGATATTACTCACCATAACCGTGGCTTGCCCAACTGCTCAGTGCTAACTAGCATGACGCTTAGAGAGCCGGTGCATCGCAGAATAATGGTTCACTCCATCCATGAGCTTATTCGTACTTGATGTGCGCGCGGTGTTTCCGAGCAGTTTGTGTGCTTGCTACGGATCAATGCTAGGGTGGCAAATTATTGTGTATGTTTCCAGTTCGATGAATACGTTTGAATCAAAACATTATCATCACTTGGCCGCTTACAGTACGCATAAAGTGTCAAGTTTGACATTTGGAACACAGTGCTGAACAATTGTCCCTCCTGTGATCACATTTTTTATGCATTCGAAGAGAAATTTCTCTGGAAATTATGTGTTAAGTGAACAATCTCGACAATTAACCGACCAACGATTATTAGGGTCGCCATTTCATATTGCACTATGAAGGCTAGTGATGAGAGGGAGCATAGTTATTGTTCCAGTTGTCCCTCAGCCATACTGAATTTAGCAGGGCTTGTGAAAACGCACGTAATAACCGGATGGAAGGCAGACGCGCAAAGACTCTTACTAGAAATTTCATTGCCCACGGCCAATCTTTTGGATGGATTAAGTAAAAGATGTTGAAGCTAACAGGAATGGTACGTCAGTGTTCTGATATTTTACATCGGAAATGAATCGGCGAATAGCGACAAGGTTTTATTAGCACCGAATGGCTGCACCCGAAACGTATGATATAGATTGTTAGCAAATAGCTTATGGCCACAGTAGAATACATGTCGGTAGGTATAAACGGTTGAGTACTTGGACATTTGTACAATAAATGCGAACACTGTTTGGAAAGTTGGATGTTTGACAGTGGTCAACGGGACTTAGTTGATGTCACCTGTCAATACCAAACGTTTCGCATCAATCGTTCTTTGAGTAGGTGCATATACCTCGGGCAGCACATGAGCGAACCGGTCGGAGACACAGACAGCCAGAAGTGGACACGGCATCGCATTCGCATTCTGTGTGATCTCCCCCATCAGCTACTCAAGCCAGACTGTACATGTAGAGGGCAAAACCTAAGTGCACACTATCTCACTGTACCAATGGTTTAGTTATCATTCCACCTAACAGTTGCTTCACTGTTTCTATATCGGGTTCCTCCAAATATGGATGCCCAAAATTTAAGGCTGTCACGCCTAAATGTTGAAGAAAACATCAACAGTTCTTATTGGGTAGTATTTCTCATGCCTGCGAAAGTGGTTGTTAGGCTGACCTCCAAACGAAACCCATACACTTTTGTCATACCATTGACGATGATGTCTAATGGGTCTCTATCCAGTTTGTGACAGATCACACTTAAGTTTGGATAAACGCATGTGCATATGTTGTATTCGAAATGCCAATGGACACGGATGACGTCAATCTATGTATATATGTATACCGAATGGATTCGAAGAGGATACTCATACCGTTGAGATTAGTTGCTCCACCTTGTGGAGCAAAACAAAGTGGGATGAGCGCCCAACATAATCGATTCTCTAGTGGCTGTGCTACTTGCACTATAGCGAGTTGGCAGATGATCATGCCAGTATTTACACGACAAATGGTAACCTAAAGTTTAAGTGGTCCAATATGTCGTTTCCGTTATTATATTTTGGAGCACGTGCGATATGCGAATGTAAGGAGACGATCTTGGCAGATAGCTTCTGTTAGTTAGTGAAGTTGCATTGATTGTCGTTAATTACTCTGAAAAGTGGCAGAACATAACTTTGAGCCAATCAGCTTGCAGTCGAATGCTTTGAATTCACAGACATTAATATATGCAATGAAACTGAGTAGACAAATTTTTGCTTGCCATAAAAAGTACAGTAGAATATTTCCATGTAATTACTTGTAGTAAAACCTCCGAACTTAACCTCATTCATATCCTGATCATCTTTCTACTTTGACTTGCAAGCCAACCAAGATAAAATGCAACCTATCCTTCACTACCATGTAGGTGTCTACCATGGCAGAGAACAGAGGTTGGCTACCGAGGTTACGAATTCAACTACACTTTAGATATATCCGCATAGTATTTGAAGACTGTGATCGCGAATGTTTAGATTAGTGATGCGCAGTAGGGACGTTTAACCAAGGGAGCGATTGTTGTAAGTGCATGGAAGTTTCATCACTGGCAATAAGTGTATGTCTTTTGCTTAAACAAACATTTTCAACGCACAAAGCAGAACTTTTGTCGAGCGGCTCAGCATAAGACACAAAACTAACCATAGCTGCAACTTTGCACAATGAACTCCAGCGAAGTAAAAAAGCTTCTCGGCCACTAGGTAAATAAGAACTACTTTGCTTACCCATTCCCCATTCATGATGAGAAATCACATTATTCCTTCAGTATAAAGTAGAACCTCCGTAAGTTGACCACTCAAGGACTGAACCAAAGTGGTCAACATACTGAACTCTGGATCCCTAAGATTTACGTGGTGATCAATCAGGCAATGGGTGTAGCTGGAATGAACCACTAAAGTTCTAACTAATGTTGTGTCGTCGCACGTAGAGCACTCGGATTCTTATCAGCTGAAGATGGTCACACGTCAAATGCAACAGACCACCAGTTCCAGAGAACGGAAAGCGGTTATGAAGTTTCATATTAAGCTTGGAAAATAGATAAAGTAGTTCCATTTAATATTTGCTGTAGTTCCTTATAACAGCACAAACACTTGGTGATAATGGGCTTGTTTAGGAGGCAAAGACATTTACTGCTGCACTCTTGTTACTTGTGGACCCGTTCGAGTACTCGAAGTAAAACAAAATGTACTCCAATAGAATGTGCAGAAACACGAAGCAAACATAGCGTGTGTTGCACAGCTGTGCGCAATTTAAGGCTAATGAACGAACTTTTGTCTAAATAAAGCCGACTTACTAGACGACTTAAAAAACGACAGGGAAACACAAGTCAAGTCCACAGAGGCTCTATGTCCCCGAGTGGGTGAGGCAATGTATAACTCGCTGTGATTTTAGACACTCACCCGCACACTCGATCGATCGCCTGATCGATCACACTGACGCAGACGATGCCCTTTGCCCTAGCCTTCAGCCACAATCACCGCCTTTCCTATTTCTTTTTTCCTTTTTATTTGTGTTTCAGGTTCCGTAACGCGGCAGAGTTTTCGAACCTGGGCTGCGATCTTAGTCGGGTTATTCTGCTATTGCGGCTTCTCACCAAAGTGCAATGCATGTTTCCCGCGTTGTCTTTTCAGCTACATTCGATAGTTGCACTTTCGTTCCCGACACTCCGTTGATCTTCTCTTGCAAAGCTCTTCAACTCCAGGTTTCTGTTTAAAGCATATTTGATCTCCAGGCGCTAGAGCATGAGGCTCTCTAACTTGGCGTTTGTGACACGTTTTTCTCCGGTGTGAGCATTTTTGAAGACCGTCTTGCAGACCATTAGTGGCAATTTTTCGTGTTACAGCTGTACGGTGGCTCCAGCATCAGCTTAAGGTTGAACTAGTTTTCCTTAAATAGCCAGGTTTTCATTAACGCATCCCTCCTCATAAAGTTCCCTCTTGGTATTTACTGAAATCCCTTGCGCTTCTTGCTAATTTACACTTTCAAGTAACCTAACGTTGGTCGATCGACAACAACGGGCAACATGGTTTACTCGACATTCACAATAATTACAAAAACGCACGAGCGTTTCTGCTAGATTCAGTTCTCGGTCGTGATCGCAGAAATTCCTAGGGTCTATTATCCGCATCGCATCATGGCGGATGGCGTGCCTGAACGTAGCTAACTGACAGGAGATACGTTTAACACGTTCAGCGTGGTGAAGTTCATCCACTTTTCTCTCCACATGCGCCAGTTTTTGGGCATCGAACCCAACGCCATCTATAATGGAGTCAGCATCGCTACAAACGGCTGCCATCCAAAGCAAAGCTGCGGATTGTTTAACGGGTCCTTATTTTCTTCTGTCACCACGTTGCGTGCCTGGTTCTCCCAGCCGCGTCAAGCGAATGACCTCACACCGGCTCTGCACACTAGCGTTTTATTCACAAGTCGGAGGTAATATACAACTAGCTGGGATTTTAATACTCACCCACGCAATCGATCCATCGCCTGATCGATCACACCGAGGCAGCTATTCCCTTCGCCCCAGCCTTCAGTCACCCTCTCGTCGTTAATGAACGGCTTTTTGTCTAGATGACTATATGAGTCAATATACGACATAGAAACACAAGTCAACCCAATACTTGCTTTATATACCCGAGTGCGTGCGTTTTCAACCTTTTACAATAACTACTGCGGATAGACTAAAAGAGCAACGTTAAAAGGTAACTTTTCTAGATGGAAATATTGGCACTGGTGTCACCCGAATAAACTGTCCCGTATATGAAAGTAATAATTTGGTTTAATGAAATGGATTATAACTATTGTTTTCTGTCGAAAGCAAAGTGTCATAGTCCAGTACGTTGAGCGGGGCGATCACCCTTAAAATAAGAAAAACGCCTTTTGATAATCGCGTAGAACAATCGGGAGCACAATTTTTTTTCTTCAGCTAATCTGCGCAACCCAGTGCTATGACCTGGAAGTAGTGTAACCGAAGAATAGTGTCACGAATATTTGGTGAAAACTTGTATCCGTAACATACAAGGGAGAATAAATGTTCCATTGAAAACAGCTGCCGATGTAAAAACCCTGCAAGAACCATGTACGATCTCTAGGCCCGTGAAGAGAATACTTTGACGCCAATGGCAACTATAACAATGGCTTATTCACAGCGTACTGAATGAGCCTTTATAACTCGTTTCTACGATTCTCACCTATTACTGTAACGATGGTGTTACGGGCTTATGTGTCAGTTGGGCTACACTCGGCCATTGACATACACGTAAGATTATACACACCCATTTCACCACACTACCCTTAAAAACATTAGAGTGCCACGGCCACCCGAAGCCATCGAGGAAGCAGCACCACCCAGGACTCAATGCATTCACAACGGCGAGTCAAATAAGCAAAATTCTGATACCAGTCGCCATTGAGAACAAAAATGCAACCATATTGAGACCTGCGAAGCTTTGTTCCCCGGTAAACCGCCGAAAAAGCAATATGTGTCGGCCCTACATCGGACAGCATGCATTCACTCCACGTATACACTTTTGTTAAGCGCCTCTGACATTCACGTATACCTGTTGTGCGTACATTATTGCTCATGGCGTATCAAAATTTCCCAACTAACAGCCTGTCAGAAATCAACCGCAAGAGAAATCATCGTTCTGAGGGAGACATGGTTGCGCGCTAACATAAGTGGCACAGAGGCCAGGTTACCTGGTTTGTCCGATGCTCCGCACGACAGACTCAGTAAAGAAAGTGGCGCGTTTCTGTACTTTCCTAGTGACATCCGATGTCAGCACTTAAAGGATCCGGACAATGCGGTACACGATACACTTGGGTGCCGTTTACGCTTGAAAGACGTTTGATTGGTAGCTGTGGTTTACCGTCCCTCTTCTTCTACGCTCCAGAGGGACTTCGATCTGCCAGCAGCATTGCTGTAAGCAAATAACAAGAGATGGTGCCATATTGTTATCACTGGCATGGAATCTCAGACCACCCATAAAGAACAGTTCAAAGCAGCTCTGCGAGAGCTGTCACCACTTTCTCGATGAATAACTACATATACACTTCCACTAGATCAAGAGAAGCAGACAGGCCGTCCGTAATAGACCGGACATCTACTAACGAAGGTCTCATTGACATACCTCTTGTCTACAGTGATCATGCAACCTTACTTGATGTATACCTGCTATGCGAACACCCCGGGGTGAATATCCAAGTGACGTGGATCATAAAACAAAACGACAAACAAGTAAAACTAGTTTAAACGATAAACTGGAATTTCTTAGCCGAGGATACAAAGGATATTGCCTGGAAAACTTTCATCAGCAAGACTGACATCTGGGTTGCTGTTGCTTTGGAAACTCAAAACACCCTTTCGAGCAGCATGGTTTCCTCTGTACGGAGCAAGAAACTAAATGCATCGTGGCTCGAAAAGCAGCGTGGCATGCTCACCAGACTGACCCGAACTCAAACAGCTGGAGGACCTACGTCCTCAAACATGAGCATTGAATTCAACTTTTGCGCGAATACTAGGTCACATCCTAACAAGCTATAACAGTACGATTACGGTCGAACCTTAAAAAGTGGTACCATCAAGGCGAAAAGAGATTTCTTCCTCTCATAACAGCGGCTGGCCCAATACGGACTGCCAAAGAAGCATCAATTGAGGTACAGCAGCAGTGCGCGCTAACTTTTCAGTGTGTAAGGTATTTCCAGACTCATCAGAACGTGGTTGACCAACCCCAAGACTTACTCATTTTCACTTTAAGGAAGACACTGTGAAGAGTGATATGTTAGATTTGCAAGCACACAACTCTTTCGGAATGGAGGATATTTGTGCGAAGACGTTCGCCGTAACAGCTAAGAAATTGACTGTCTTGACGAAATGCATGTTCCTGCAATATGGAAAAATGAGTGAATAGCTACCATTTACAGAGGAGACCGTATTTTCCACTCAGCTACCTGCCATCCAATTTCACTATTACAACTTCTTTCAAAGCCAATGAGACTAATATTGCAGGTGTGCTCAAATATTAACTAAACGGAATTGGCTACGTCACGCAAGGGTAACATGGCTTCCCACACAAGTGATCGCGTGCTAACCATCTCCAGTAAGAAAGGGACAGTTGAACCGAAACATTGGTACTTGGTATGGGAGTTGATGCTGCTGACATCGACTTCTCTAAGGCATTCAACAGGTCGAACCATCGGACTAATCTAGCCAGGCGTCATGGATACCCCATTGGTGCTCCACTCCAAGGTGGCATCAGCAACTTTCTCTTGAACAGGCATCTAGAAGTACGAGCATGCGAATCGATGTCAATCTCACACATTTTGAAGGCTGTATCCCACGAGGCTCAGTATTGAAGCCACGTCTGCTCTTGCCTTTTGTTTACGATCTAATGAGCCTAATCCCTTCACACCGTTCGCTTTGCACCGACGACAACAAAGGTTGGTGGCCGACGAAAGCTCCAGATGGCCGAATAAAGCTTCAAACCTACCTCAGAAAGTTTCATGAATAGTCAGTGGAACTTGACTAAATGTCGATTACTCCATCTACGACACAAATTAGTTCACAGATATATGCTCCGCAACCAAGATCTCCAGCACTATCCTTGGGAAATGATACAGATGTGCTGATTCAGGAAGACCTTAGTTATTTAAGGTAATCTGAAGTAGTAACAAAAAGGCATCCCAAGAGTGGGGCTCTTAAAGAGAATTTCCGTCAAAAAGACTCATAAATTTCCACAGCTGGTTTCCGCATACATAACGCAGCACCTGGAACATAAGATCCAAGCATTGTGGCTATGGCTCAAGCAACAGCTCACTGCTTTGCAAATGTCCCCAGGTCGGGCAACCAAAGACGTCAAAGCGCTATACAACCACCTTAGGAACATCGCCTGAGTGTCTTTGAAGTCTTCACCGGTCGCTGGCGCCGTTTACGTGTTGAACTCAACATAGTTTGCAAAATGTATGTAACCTCATTCACCTGTGCTATCAAGTTCTAAAGCTCAGACATAACAAGTAACTAAAAGACCACCGTCGTAAACTAGCAGAACAAAAAACTGTCTGAAATTTAGGCGGAAGGTATTCCTTCCGCTTGTTTTCCATGTGAAATTCCTAATCAAAAACTGTTACTTCCACCACAAAGTTAATCTTATGTAAAGAGAGTTGAGCATGCGTTATTCGCGTTACTTCACATGATATAATACTTGAACCACACGTAAAGATATAAAATAGTACGGCTGCAACTCACATTTATTATTCTAGGAAAATCGAAAGCGGCGACATTGCACTTTGCATTATACCATTTTTGAACGATTCAGACGAATAACAGTTGGCGCGACAAGTTTGCTGTTCTGCTTTTCCTGTTTATGGTTATTAAACATGTCCTTTTGAAAATCTCAAGCCCTATCCCGTGAGTCATGTTAAGCATTGTCTTTTCATTCGCAATAAACTATTAAATCACTTTGCAGATGATAACCAATTGCAACTTAATTCTCGTGAACGCTGCGTATTATTTTGGCACGTAACATCTTTTAGATGACATAAACACTCTTAGATTTTATGTGAAATGGAATTTAGCTACCTTTCGTTGCGGGAATTTATCAAAGCAAGGAGATTTGTGAGTGTTTATCTTGTAAGTAGAAAAATCTGATTTGCCTTAGGAGGATTTGTTACGGACAAAGCACAGTCTGTCGGATTCCAACGAAGCTTGCCAAAAGTTCCCCTAACTCCGTTGTATATCTGCTCCTGACTGTCAGCATTTGAGATTTTTATGGCTTGGTTGATTGGATTATTGACCGTTTTGCTTTAAACCGCGGCTGATTGCTTTTGTAAGCCGGTTGGGTAACCGGTTGAACTTCAGTTAGTTAGTGCCGGAATTCGGTCTTGTTTGGATATCCAATTGTAATTTGCGATCAGAACTATAGCACTTTTTGTGGTGGACACTGTCAAGGTCAGTAGATAATTTGTTACCCTAACACTTTGTAAAAAAAAAGCTTATTAGCCCACTTCTGGCCCTGAAATCTGAATTGACCCGGGAGTCTTACATGTTACTTGAATCCACCGCCGACTGATCAATGGAAGATATTGCTTGACAACATAGGATTAGTTTTTCTATATCCGGACATTGGACGACGCCGTCAAGAAGGTCAGCACAGAAAAACACTGGAGTTGAATGAAAATCGGCAAGTTGAAACCCCCAACGTTGCCACAGGCGATCTTAATTCCCGCTCTAGTTTGCCGGTTAGTACTATGACTAGGGAGAGTACCAAGGTTATTATGAACTCCGATGCGTTGAAAATTTCATTGAAACTAGCAGAAGGCAAAAAACAACAGTTGACGCCTGATGGGGAATTAGAGTGCTATAGTCGCTTACTGCTGGGAAGGGCGGCGTGTTTTCCTAAATGTGGCCGGTTTTTCACTGCGCGTTTCGACGATACATCTGCTTTGAGATTGACGGAGGAAACACGGTCTGCGGTTATGTCTCCTCTGTTTGCTGAATAGTCTTGTCACAGTCTGAAACATAACATTCCTTCTGTGGGATCGTCGAAAGTACCAAAGGCTGCGGGCGACGGGCCGCTGAATGCAACCAAGGAGTGTGTGGGTAAATTGACGCATCTCCGCGAATATGACAAGTACTCGCCTGTTCAATCACCCCAGTCGCTTAATTTGCGGCCTATAAAGCCTACGAACTTGCTTGAAGATGAGAACTCTTCGTTCGCAGAAAGTGCCACCCTGAATGCACGCTCTCTTTATGTGCGGAAGCTGCCATGGACTGTGTTGGTCTCCCAGTTGCGATCTTTGTGTCCCACCTCACTGAACACTCATTTGCATAAGCAGACATTAGATAAAGGACTCAAAGGCGCTTTTATCGTATTCAAGACCGAAAAATCTACATGAGAAGCACAAAATTTACTTTGGTCGATGACTATTTTGAGATAGCACTCCTATGGCGAAATGTGGGATGTGTGTATGTGAATTCGTTGGTGGACGCACCGCAGAAGTGGCATAGTGCGAGCGCCTCAGGTTCGATTAAGATCTACTTGTTGGCGTGCGATTTGCGGGGAGAATTGCGTGTGGCTTGCTCACTAATGTGTGCATCGGAAGGCGCGTTGAGCGAGGAATGGGGTGCATTTTGGTCGGGATAGGCGGCTTCGATTGAGGCAATGAATGTAGAGATGACATTTGCGTTGATTGCGGCAAATGACCGTATGAGCAAATTAAGTGCGGAGTTGAGAGTTGATCGGCAGCGTGTGTGCGAATTGAGTTCGGAAAGAGAGGAGTACGGAACGTTTTGACGCCTCAGTAGCGTTCGCGAAGTTTCCTTCTCTTTCGTCAATGCTTTGTTCCTAATTAGTTAATTCTGCTGTGGATTGCGGAGTACATTTGGGTTTCACTGATACTTATGACACGAGCCGCTCGGTTCTTCACGTTTGCACCAGATTGACTGGTCCTTAACCTGGACCCTTCGTGATTTGATTCCACTCGTGCGTCCACGACCATTGAACTTGTATTTTGTGATGACTTTGTGGATGTCACACGTCTTTAAAAACTTAGTTCTGTTTCATTTGGCACAGCTTCTAATTCAGAAAGATCAGTAGAAGTAGAACGGATAAACAATGAGAAATTTATTCGTTTTGCTGCACCCCAGACTTTCGTCATCATCACAAGTGTGTGCATGGGTAGAGGCGTTGAGCGAGTTGTGTGCATTTCAGTAAGAATACGCGCGTTACGGAGAGTCAGCGTTCAGGCGGCGAGCAGTGCCGCAACAGTGGATCGATCCACAATTAGAGACCGTGAATATAGATCAAAATGCGAATCTATGAGGAATCAACTAAAATTCAGACTATGAACTCGAACGTTTGAGTTGTGTTTATTAATAATAATTATAATCTCCAATATTGTTGTGCTAGTCGTTTCCTACAACCTAATTCTTGCACCATACGCTGATACAATAGAATCAGAATCAGAATCCGGATCCCTCGGACCGGCTGCTCTTGGTGTTCTCATTTCGTGGCGAGTTGGACTGATTGTGGGCGGCACAGCAGATTCGGGCAGGTTATCCGCAAAGTCAGCGGAAACCACAAAACATTTCTGTCAACGGTCAGCCGCTTGGTAGTAGCAAGTTAGCCGTAAATTCAGCGGCACCACAACCTATTTCTGGGAAAGCACAACAGATTTTTGATGACGGAGGTGGGATACCGATTCAAAATGGCCATCTCAGCATCAGTTACATCATGATACACGTTAGCCAGGGGTGGGAAACACCTCAACAACTGTGCCACAATACATAAAAGAAAACTAGGGAAAATGAAACAGGAGTAAACCAGCTTAGCTACCGTTAACTGATGTTTGTCTTTCCGGTAAGCTACCAGCCGGCTAAGTAGATAAAAGAATACTATGCAAAATTATATTAGGTTAAATAGTGTGATCGTGGTCTGAGGAAGTGGCTAAGAGAAATGGCGTGTGACAAAGTAACTTACAGCACGAAGGCCACTGAAGTCGGCACCTAGCCATATCAGAAAGCGTATTCACTCAAACGTGTTCATCGTCTTTCCGACCCCAACCAGGGAGCCCTGACGCTCCAAGCGAGACCAGCTCAGAAGTGAAGGCCTTCTTTCCTCTCGACCAAGTCATCACTTGGCCACCTTCCATCCACATCATCGGCGCGCAAACAACGCACATCGCGAGAATCAGTGGGTTGGCATGCGTATCACGTGGCAGAGCCATCGGAGCCTGGTGCGTGAAATAACCGTGCTGATCGGTTCATTTCTTTTTCCTGTGCTGTAAACAAGGAGCCGAACAAGCTTGTTGCTAACTCGGTGTTCCCACCTGATGTGAGCTAAATTGCGAAGTCACCGGAGGTCGAACGTAACTAGTTTCTTTATGTCAACTGATCTAAGGGGCCAGGTTTTACCACCCTACAGTTGGGCCAAACGTACCGCTGCATTGTACACTCTACCCTTCAGGGCAAGTGTGATGCCGCGCCGACGCCATAAGTGGCGAACGTTAGCAAAAGTGCCCCAAACTTTTGATACACGGTTCATGATCTCATCTTCAGTCCCACGGGGACTGATCCAACTTCCCAGGCAGTTGCATTTCCGAACGACTTCTAGCTGATCCCCGCCAAGGGACAGCGTAAGAGGCAATCCTTGCCAAGCTTGGTGGAAAGCTTTGTGTTTCGAGGGTACGAAGCAAATCCCTAAGCGGCTGACAACCAGTGCTATTCTGTCCGGTGCCGCTTGGCACGTTTGTGAGCTGTCACAGATTACGGTAATGTCGTCATCATACGCCGTCAAGAAGTCGTTCTATTGGGAGCAGACCCAAAATCTCTAACTCGTGTTCTGTGAACGAGCTTTCCATGAGCTCGTCAATAGCGAGGAGGGAGAGGAAAGGTGACAACGGACATCCTTGTCACACACCGCTGGAGATATTAAAGGGTGACGACAGCTTGCTGTAAGCCCTCACCTTGCCATGGCTAGGCGTGTATAATGCCCGGATATTATTTACATATTTCTCAGGTACATCTTTCCTCAGCAGACAGTCCGGGATTGCAAGTCTATCCACAGAATCGAAAGCACCTTTGATATTGAGGAGCAAGACAACCGTGGGCCGCGGATATGTGTGACAGTGCTCCAACAACTGACGCGAAGTGAAGATGTAATCAATGCAGTAACGACCTCGAAAATCCCGGCTTGCTCTTCACGAATATGACTTTCACGAGTGCCAGTCAGTCTGTGAAGAATGACAGAGGCAAGAAAATTGTAGGCGATGGATACCACTGGTTTGTCTATGGTTGCCGCATTTCGATCATAAGCCCCCCTTGAAAACGGCGACCAAAACAGAGCGGCTCCCGTCGGTTGGAAACGTTGCCTGCTCCACAGTTTCCCTAGTAACCAGTAGAAATCATCTGTAAGAGCAGATCTGCTGAATTTGAGGTCGGCTGGATGAAGATCATCTGGTCTTGCGGATTCAACAGTCCGATCTCACGTTAGACTTCTAAGCGAGGGGGTTAATCCAAAGGGACAGCCCAAGGAGCAGGGCGATCAGAAACCGGTGAGTAATCTAACAATGTCGTCCGATTACATTGCCTTTCACAATGCTCAGCCCAAAGCTCCAAGCATTTTGACCAGTTGTGAATAAGCTGGTCACTCTAATCACGTATAGTTTCACTAACACCAAGTCTCCTGCTGCCCGTTTCCCGTACCAGCCGAAAAACTTACGATGGTTACCATGGGCAGCGGCCATTTCCATTTCTGAAGCACAATGTGGCCGCCGGGACTCGCGGTTTTACTTTAGGCTAGCACGGAATATTGCATATAGCTCTTTGAGAGTTTCATTGTATTTGCTTCCATCCGAAATATGTCGGCGTGCGTCGATAACTGCCAGAGACTGCGAAGAGACCCAATATCCATGTCAGTGATTAGACTCATCAAATGGAGATTTGCTTGCTGCTAGTAAGATCTGGTGTATATTAGACCAGTGAGCTTCAATTGCATTCATTGAGCGCTTACTCAACTCACATGACAGCGTATTTTGGTAGACGCCCAGAACATCTGCTTTCGCCAGTTGGCTGGATTCAATGCGCTCACAACATCATCTTGGGCGTCCGCCAAAACGCATCCGCAGGTCAGCACATACAAGTGCAAGGTCGGCGTCCACACATGTGCTCTAAAGCAAGCGACAATTCTGGACGCAGCCTCTCCATCGGTAACTTATCGCAATGTGATCGACTTGCGTTCATAGATAGTTCGAGACTGGTGGGTTGCAAGTCACCCTCCGGCGGGTGCTTTGTCGGAAATTAGTGCGCGCAAGAAATAAGCGAGCATCTTCACACGAATGAAGTAACCGCTCACCGTTATCATTACGGGTGCCTACACCGTGTTGGCGGCCCAGAAATAGTTCATCAGTGGCTAATTCTCCAACTTGAGCGTTCAGATCATCCGTCAGCACAACAGTATCCGAGCTTCTTCTGTTGTGAAGAAGCTGGGTCAGTTGGCGATGGTAGTCGTCTTTTACCGAAGCATAGCTAGTATTTGTGGGCGCATATGCAGCGATGAAGAATAGACCTGTTAGTCCCCTGCGGTTTTGAAGCTTTGAACGTGTCAGTTTATATAACTGCGCACAACCGGCTACTGGTTAGAATCCATCCAACCTGAGCAGTTACAGCCGGGAACTCAGGGCTGGTGCTCGAAACCGAATCTTCCCCGGTTAGGCGCAATGAGGGAATGCTGCTATTGTTACCTGAAGGGGATCGCAGAGTGCACACAGAGCTCCAGACTTGCAGGCGGGTCTCCAATAAGCAGCAGATATCGATCGAGAAGGTCTCTAATATTCGGACAAGAGCTGCCTGTTGACCGACCTATAGCAATGCGCGTACAACGAGGCATGCCAATCTGAAGGATGATCGAGGGCTCCAAATGGAAGCCCATAAACTGGGCTCGGCCGCTTGCTTGGATATGGGCATGTCAACAGGACAGGAATGACGCCCTGCGTTCACATGTGTGTTGAACCTAAAAGGTAAGAGTCTATCAAAGCAAGATGGGGGGGGGGGGCGAGAATTGGGGACTTAAAAACGTGGGGATAAAAAGGAAGCTAGAAGGGGACGGTAAGCATGAAAACGCGTAAGAGGGTGAATAATAATCTTTGTAAGCTTGAGCAGTAGCATCCAAACTCATATCTACCCTGCTCGATGCAGCCGATAGGGCACCGTTGGTTATCCTCTGCGGTGGCCACAGCATCAGGAAGTTTGTAAAGAGATTCATTGTATTGCGTTAGCTGGATACTGTCAGGTTGCACAGGCCTAGACAGAAGAAAGATTAGGGTTTTCAATCAAAACTTTGGTTCAAAACCTGAGCGCAAGTTAGCGGATTTGGCGTTGGGCTACAAGGAGACCGTTTTAAGGAATAAGGAACCACCCTTTTTCCAACCCCCAACCTGAAGTACCAGAAGGCTGTTTGTGTGGCCTCTAATCATTAATCATTCCGGTATGAGTGGCTCTGAAGTTGCAAAAGCACCAACCAGCATAGATCAATGGATCTCTGAGGTGCACAAGCCATCGCACCGCGGTACGGTCTAAACTCATTGTTGTGGTTATCTCAATAAAAGAGCTGAAAGCTATTTTACGTCAATGGCAGCAATAGTTCTAGACATCACAGCTGCGTATGTTCGGTACTCTAACCAGAACGATGTCACTCCAGTATAAAGCCATCTCTTCGGAACAAATGCAGACGCTCCTTCAGATCCAGCACCCCAAGTTTGAGGAATCACCGCGACAATTGACGGAGATGCTGACACAGAAGTTGAACATACAAGCATTTTGTAAACTGGAAGCAGAGATCACATCAGGGCATATTGCAAGTGAATGTTACAAGCAGGCCAGCTCCGGAATAGACACCAAAAAGGTTAAAAATTCAAATGCCAGCTGTGATCTCCAGATCCGTCACAGAGCTAATAGATATCACAATGTAAATCAGAATGTGCCGAAGCAAAAGACCCCCACTAGGAATAATGCCGCACTCGGCAGGGATCATTGCACACCAGAAGTTCCTTTGTCTCTAGTCCGAGATATTGCCGGCAAACCAAAATGGAAAAGTTTGCAGCTCTATGCAGCTATCCAGAAACATAAACCAACAGCCCAAAAAATGTGGCCATTAAGCACCTGCGAGAGAGGTACATAACAGTCCTTTAGAAAGACCTTGCAATACCAATGTTTGAAGAGAAGCTTTATCACGTAGAGAGAACTGTTCTCTATTCGGTGAACGGCTCTTTTTGGACGCAGGAGGGACCTAGTGTGCTTTTACCATTAGCCAGAAATGGGAACGGAATTGCATCCACGATGATGCATTGAACAGGCATGGAGACACGTCTTCAGAGTGCGCCTGGAAGCATGACGGAGGTCGCGGGTCACTTTACGGTAGCGAAGTGTTACGGAGAGTCAGCGTTCAGGCGGCGAGCAGTGCCGCAACAGTGGATCGATCCACAATTAGAGACCGTGAATATAGATCAAAATGCGAATCTATGAGGAATCAACTAAAATTCAGACTATGAACTCGAACGTTTGAGTTGTGTTTATTAATAATAATTATAATCTCCAATATTGTTGTGCTAGTCGTTTCCTACAACCTAATTCTTGCACCATACGCTGATACAATAGAATCAGAATCAGAATCCGGATCCCTCGGACCGGCTGCTCTTGGTGTTCTCATTTCGTGGCGAGTTGGACTGATTGTGGGCGGCACAGCAGATTCGGGCAGGTTATCCGCAAAGTCAGCGGAAACCACAAAACATTTCTGTCAACGGTCAGCCGCTTGGTAGTAGCAAGTTAGCCGTAAATTCAGCGGCACCACAACATATATCTGGGGAACTGAAACAGCGCGAATATATGAGGTAGTTTAGTCGAGTGATGCGATGCATTTGGGGAAGTCGAGTGCCCTGACTGCGGCAACTGCTCGTATGAGCGAATTAAGTGAGTAGTTGAGTTTTGTTTGAGAGCATGTGTGCCAATTGGGTACGGAACATTTTGACTACTCAATTGCTTCCGCAGAAATTTCGTCTGTTTTATCAATGCTTTGTTCCTGTTTAATTACTTCCGTTGTGGATTGCGGTCCAACTTTGTATGCGTTTTTTTAATCCCTTCTGTCCGTTGAAAACTAGCTTCCTGTACCTGACGTCTGTCTTGATTTTGCGGATGTCCATGGTCTTTTCAACATTTGTTCTGTTCTGATTGGCGATGCATTTAAGTTAATAATCCTAGCGGGAGAAGAACCGACAAAAATGAGGTCTCCGGAAAGAATTTGGTGGAAGAGTGTAACTTGTAAACCGCAGTTTATTATATTCTACTAAAGCATGCCGCAAGTCCCTAACTATTCCCTTGATTTTAACTGCATGTGCCTCTCATCTGCTGACATTTTCACAAGTTGAATGATTGGACTATTGAACCTCTTGCTTTAAATCGAGTCTACCAGAATTTCTTAGTCGGCCGCGTAACCAGTTGGACTTCAGTAAATTGATGCCCATATTTCGTCTTGTTTGAACGTCCGGTTTTATTTTGAGAACATTCTTACTGGACATTTTGTGGTGGAAATTTTCAAGGTCAGTATGTAATTTGCTTCCCTAACTTTTTGTAAAAATAACACCGTAGTGAAATTTCCGCCTTGAAATCTGAATTGATCCGGGAGCCTTCCGTGGTACTCGGATCCGCCGTCCATTTGTCGTTAAAAGAATGTTTGTTGCAATAAAACCACTGTGAAAGAAATGAAAAATTTCCGTCCAAGCTTTTATGTCAGCTAATGGAGCAAACCATTTTCGGACTATGAGGTCGGCTCTACGGTTTGGCCTAGTGTTATGAATATCGCGTATTTGCTCTTGAACCAAGTAAAAAACTGGAGAATTTCGATTAGGTGAGTACACTAGTTTGTAATTTACTCAGCGCGATTTTATTTGGTCTGTTGCGGATTGAATTAAGAAGCAACAATTTTGAATGCTGCGCAATCCACTATGCATAATGTGTCCAGTTAGGCATGCGTTAATCAATAAATTGATCGGAAATCCTCAGCAGTTTACTCCAAGTGACTGTTCTCGAGGGCAGCGGGTTTGCAACTACGTAGTAAAGTACGCTTTCCGTCAGCGAACTCACGCACTGACAAGTTCATCCGTTTGTTTGGCTAAATTTTGTGACATTCGTTGGTGTGTTTAATTTGTACAGGTTAAATGAAAATGTCTAACTTCTTTGACATATTGAAACGTCCAATGTGAGCTCCAGTGAATAAACTACAAAGTTTGTTTGGATGCAACATGACACTCAGCACCCGGCCAACCGAATCTTATACGTAATAAAAAACCTGGCTACTTTACACTGTTTTTGAGTATTAATGATAAACGATTGTAAAGGCGCACGAAATCAGTTTCGACGTTCTACGCGCTATATTAGAAGTCTCATTAAGTTCAGACAAAGAAGGTCCGGGGCAACCTAGTTAAATTGAACTTATCGTAACAACTGCATTATGCACCACTTGTATTTATTTGTTGTTAGTGAAAGTAGAAAAGAAAACACATGCTAAATTGCAACTGCGGACGATGATAATAGGGAAATTGGGCTTGAACTGGCCTAACTAATTATGACCAATACTCAGTTATCCTGAGAGGTTTCCGCACACAGTCTATCCAACTCTCAAATTGCATTGTGGTACCTGCCGTTAAGGCCATATCACGTTTACTTTTCGTTGCATGGCAGACTGAGAATGGAAACTTTGTGAATGTTCTAGATTCTTAAAAATCCACTTATTTCTAATATCACACGTGTTTTGGTTTGCAGGTTATATTAACTTCACGCCAACCTTTCGCGAAATAAAAACAAGCCGGTGGTAACCCTTTAAATAGATCCAGAGAAAGAGGATTTTTTATCCATTCTCCAAAGCTCGGACAAGCAAATGTAACAGTACGTCACGCAATCCTTGATAGATGGTAGTCAGAAAACTGCGTCAGGCTTATTGAAAATGAGACCACCAGCGTACATTTTATCAGCTTTATAGCTTGGCATTTTACTCAAACGACAAAGTCGAGTAGTGAAGCGAGATACAGCAGATTGAAACTGGGTGTCGCCCGCGATGAAAATACTGCACGCTTGATATGTATTTTTCCACTGGTTGATGCCAAGTAAGTACTTTCTAATGGTTTGGAATTATTGATTTTGTAGCAAATCCGTAATAAAAACTAGCGAGTACAGAGTGGCTGGTGGACTGCCTGCAATCGACCGTTGCCATGTTCTTGAACATGAGTTTTGGGAGAATATTGCAACGGATTCCTTAAGAAAACGATTTTTAAGAGCACTAAGAACATTTTGTTTCTTTGGAGAACGAGAAAAACTGTAGCGTGCGAACGAAGTTTTACCTTTGCAAAAAGGCGCTTCCCGCTAGCAGTTCAGGGAAAATCGATATAGACCACCGTAAACTGTAACCTTCATTCAATTTCCATGGGCCTATATTTGTTCTTCCTCTTGGTTTATACAGTCTCGTAAATATAAGTTCTTGGTTCGCCCTTAGAGTTTATCCTGAATTGCGTGCTAAGAACTGGCTAACCTACCCGCAAAATAAACGGAACGGTGTCGGAATCAGGAAAACAGACAAACTGCTGCCAAGCACACCATCTTCTGGCTCGCTGCATCTTTCTTCTTGCTATTTCCTGCTTCAGGTAAGGGTTAACCAGTTCGACGTCTGCGGTCTACAAATCATGTATGCCCGCGCCGGAATGTTTTGTATCCGGTAGGCAGCACACCATAGAAGAAAACTAGTTTCTGATGTAAATCCACCATTGCCATGCACACCAGCACTGAAGTGTGATTTTAAGGTGGAGGTCAATGTATGCGTTTCATACCGTCACCGAAAGTAAGTTCGTACTGAGACCTTCGCGGCTTTTTGTCGCTTGATGGAACTGTTATAACTTACGTGCTCCGATTTGCCGAGTTACATGCGCGATACCAGTGGCCAAGGGCATTATTGGGGCAAACGTATAAGAACTGCAAAAGTTGCCGGAGATTGCAAACGAAGACGGAACAGCCCATCGTGATAAACGCAACTCAGATCATCTCCTGAAAGGCATGAAAATACCTTCTATTAAAAGGGAATAGCTGCTAAGACCCTGGGCGTTCGGAAGCAGCGTGGCAGAGGCATGCACAGTTGGAGCAGGCTGGTGCAGCAGTGGGAACGCTTAGATTGTCTTGTTTTGTTCTGAAGGGAATCACCAAGTGGTGTATGTCGGAGTAGCACAGACAAGGTTACCATGTACACCATAGCTGTACCGATCCATGACCACCAATCCCATCAAGATTCCTGATGCCCCGACCAAAACCACCTAACAGCGGATGTTAAAAATAATTCATGTAAATAGAAGAATTTCAGTTGCGTGTGGTCATGTAAAAGACATTTCATATGCTCCGTTATCTGCAAGTCGATTGAAGCGCCAGCACTGACAGTATAATTACGAGTACTATGGGTCCAGTTTGTAGATGGCATAAACACTGGTGCACCGAAGAGTCTTATTATTTGAGATGCACTCTAACCAGAGAGCTGATAGACTGCTTATGAGCCAATTGTATTTATCGTTTAATTTCGGTTAACAGAGAATCTTTAACCTTACAGGAATTTATAACCGTACGGGTTGAGGATGCTAACGCTACCTACTGCCATGAGTTCATTATCGCCGAAGGAATCCCGTTTGATGTTAGTATTGGTCTAGATGTTCTGTGCTGTTTGAAATGTCCACTGAATTTATACTAGTGGAAAATAACCACGGTTATTTAGACCTTGCAGAAGTGACAGCTCGTACGCTCTTACAATTTATGTCAGCTATGTAGACCGCAAAAATATATGAACGCCCTTGTTCTATTAGTTTACCTGGTCAATAAGGATGGCAAACGAAAACTGGTTAACGGCGTGCTGCGGAATCACTCAGTAGGACTAACTGGATAACGGGCTCGAAATAATACCACCCAACACCAGATAGATAGGGAAGATGCGTTTCCGATAAAACTTCCGCGGGACGAATCCCAGTACACTGGCAGCTTGAGCTACAAACTCTTATGTAATAATTCTCATGAAAAGTTATTACATCCCTCTTCATTAACTTGGGATGCTCTGGTCGTCTTAGTGGAAAAGGGGGACGGTGTTTACTGATTACATGAGGTTACCCGGATGGATGGATTTTCCATTCACATAACTGAAGCGCTCGGTAAATCAACCTATTATATCGCACTGGATCTATCTTCATGATATTGGCAAATGGAGGTTGAAGAGCGGGACAGAGCAGAAACGACCTAGGTAGTAACAACAGGATTTTATGGATTCCAGACCATGGATTTTGACCTATCAAACGCCGCTGTGACACTTGTACGCCTGCTTCATATATCTTTGCATGGACTGATCCCGTGGAATAGCTTCATTTACATGGTTGATGCCATCATGCATATAAAAACAAGGCGCAAGTACTTGAACATTTTGCTGTACTACTGAAAAGCCAGTTCGCGGAAGGTCTTACCCCATCGATTTTTCTCTCACTACGGAAAGAAGTGGGACATATGGCACATATAAGCTTGGATTCGGACCTCCGAACAGACTGTGGAAATATGGAACAGTTGCAATTGGAGTCAACTCTCACAATCACAGAACACTTACGTAGTTTTCTTTGGCTGAGGTCTTATTATCTGCGGTTAATTACGTTCTTTCCGAGCATTGCCACTCCCTTGAATGCACGGTTGCGTAAAGCGCGAAACTCTGGGTATTCAACAGAATACCAGCACTGAACGTCGAAAGTAGACATAAGTCGCGAAGTGTTAACATTTCAATTTCTCTTATCAGCCGCGAACGCAATACATTTAGGAATCAACAGAAGCGAACATGTTGAACCCAAACTGGAAAAAATCGACTAAAACCAAGCTTATCTAACAGATTGCTTTAGTTGCTTCTGTGCATACAAGATTGGGCGATACTTCAAGAGATGTAAACTCTCAGTGATAGACAATCATTCTGGGTACCAATCGCGCACCAGAAGTTTGAACGCGGTCGATTGATCCACGTGATGCCGGGTAAATACGAGATGCCTCGCTATGGACGAAGCAGAACTGCCATTCATTAGTTTATCCGCACCAGTTTGTTACGCCAACCCTTTCCGTAGCCAAGTTGGTAGGTGTTCCGCCATTCTAAGAGGCAGCCTACGGTCAGTCCTGTTTATGTAAACGTCACCACAAGTTCAAGTGAACTGGTATACTACATGTAAGGCCGCACTGACTGCAGGCCTTTTGGATGCTCTTTGAGAGCCAGTCTTCTAATGTTGCGAAGCAGTCGCAAATGGACCGGATGGTAGATAAGCGAGAGCGCAGCCTGATGTTATGCTTGAGGCCATTAGCGAAACGGTAGAAACAAGTAAACCTCCTGATCTGCAGTTTGTACCGTTGGTTTCTTTTTAGGAAGCAGTTAACAGGCTGTGTGAGTCTCTCTGAGCGGCTGCTGTGCTAGTGTGCCCTGGCGTAGCACCTAGGCTGACAAACTCATTTTGGACACATATGCAAACAACCAGTTTATTGAAGCCTTTTTGTTCCAGAAGGGGCCTGATGGGACAGGAAGCGTCGTAGCCTAGGTTAGCAACAGCCTCATTTTAGGTGAAAGATATTATTACTACACCACGCTAAACAGTTGTTAGCTCTTGCGTTGTTCATAAGGCAGAATAGGTGCTATTTTATTGGACGGAGATTTGTAGTATGAACCTAGAATGAGAGGCTTGGTTGACCGCAGAACTTTTGTGATCACAAAGAACGAATCATTGGCTGACAAGAGCTGTTGCAGGAACTCGACCCTATATTCAGTCAGTCGTGCGGTAGATAATAAGCTAATGCAGGCGCAGTTACTAGGATTCACACTCGTGTCTAACAATATTTCTCTTCGTGTAACCTGCAGCAAAAGGTTGGTCAACCTTCAAAGTGTAGAGAGTGGAGACTGGCAGAATATATTGCAGTGACTTAGGAAAGGCGTTTCATGACTGCGATGGGCAAAAGAGTAAATAGATGGAAAGCAATATTTGTGAAGCATGTTGCGTGTTGACCATGTGGGAAAACCTAGCTAATTAAAAAGGTGTATTGGTGCTCGATTTTTACCTGAGTAACACCAGAAGAATAGTTTTCCCCATGTACATTTCGTAAGATCTGCAAATCAACATTCGCGAAGATCTGAAATATTCAGGCATTAACAAATTGGACGCAGCATCAAAAAGCGGTTTCTAAAGTCCACACCAACGGAGTGGCGTAATTAATTTTTGTCAATTAAGCGAGAATGGTGGCTCTTTCACCCATTCTCGTTTTGTTAACCACACCCTATCGCAACCGATGAAAGCAGGAAATTCGAAAGACATGTGTGTGTGGACATAATGGGACAGTTGCCCAAGACAGCACAAGGATATCGTTTAATCTTCTTCATGTTGGATAATTTTGCCAAGTAGTGTGAACCTTTTCAGTTTTGCATGGCCTGTTACCGTTACGGTGGTGACAGCAATGGTGAATTTCTAGGTTTGCCATGGAGAGATGAAACCAGGGCATCTACACTCAAACGGAAACTGCTAATTTGTCCGTGCAGTACTATTAGAATACGCCGGGCCCTTGGAATAGACAATGCTTTGACGACAACAACATAGTAAACTTCTAAACCTTAAAAAGCCTTTACTGACCACCGGTTCTTCCTCCTTTATATTGTTGTTAACTAATGGATACTAATACCCCCAAGGCAACGAGCTGGTTGACTGAACTACTCGTTCTCTCAAAGTCTTACTGAAATCGTTTATTAAACAGTATATTACTGAGTAGTACACCATATTTCCTGTGTCTGCTTGCTTAACGAATTACAGCTCACTTCTCAAGCGGACAGCAACCACACTTTATGTGGACGAGAAAAGAGTCAAGCTTAGCTTCCGAGTTACGTCTTTGTATAGCACAGCAGTCGCAGCCATCATTAATGACATACATTACTATACGACTGAACCCACATCGATAAGCATATCGGGCTGCACGAGCGCATCTGGAAAATGCTCATTGGCACCAAGCAGAATATTATACTAAAACGGTCGGCACTCCCTAAGAGTTGGTGAACTTGTTTGGCTACGTCAGGCTCAAACCAAAGGAATGCTTGTAAACTTCCAACGCATGTGGGGGCCCTGCGCATTGTAGTGGGTGTTGTCTGATAATATTTGTATAGTAAAACCCCAAAAGCCAGCATATGGCAATATTTTTTAATTCTCTCGGGCCATTTTGCTAGTAGGCCAGCCAAGTCGATAGCGACTCGGCTGATACTTCCTCCGAGCAGTGACTGAAATGAAGGTGCTTGCACGGAATTGTATAGACAGGCACCTAGGGTATTGCTAGATTAGAGGCGATGTAATGTTGAGAACAGCCTAAACATTAGCGCACGAACTAAGTTTAAACAGTAGCTAAAACTTCAATACCCGCTTTCATTTCAGAGCTGAGCTGCTGTACTGTTAGAGAAAAGAGGAAAAAAGACGGTGGAGACTGTCAACAGTAACGTCCGTTCCACTTTATGCATACTTCCCCTTCGTCTCGGTTATATTTGCCACATGTTAAGTAATATATTTACCTATTTCGTCATTAGAGTTCTTCCAGAGTTGCAAGCTATTATTCCCTTATTTTCTAATACAAGTTCTGAAATGCTGCCAAAGATCAGCGACATTTCCTTATTCGCCAAGAGGTTTTAGATCCATTCAAACCAATAAAAATAGCATAGAAAAATAGACGGAGTTGCGATGGGTTCGCCACTAAGACAGCTACTTGCAGTCATTTTCTCGTGAAAATAGAGCGCGGACAAATCTAATAGCTAATCACATGCCTTGAATATTACGAACGATACATGGATGATACGTTTATTGTTTGCGACCTTCATACTGGTCCTTTTCACCTGTGCAATCAATTTAAAAATGCACACCCATGTTTTAAATTCACTTGCGAGATTAAAGAGGGCAGTAAGAACTGCCTTTTTGGATGTTTTCCTGCGAGGAAGAGAGGATAGGTCGCTTGAACGAAAGGTTTTCCGCATGTCTACCTGGGTAGGTCAGTACACGCATTTCCACAGTCTGGCACCGTTAAAGTACAAACAGACTTGGTACCTCGTCTGTACGATCGGATTTCAAGGAGTAGCAACGAAGAGACGTTGGAAGAGGAAAAGAATTTCATACTCAAGACACTGTAATGCAATGGGTACGCAACTGCCTTCATCAAAAATCATTCCCAAATTAGGGATGAGTCTGAGACGAAATGATGCTAAGAAGGAAAATCGTTTTCCTCTCAGTGTCTTTCAAAGGGGATATGCAATTCGTGTTCTTGAGTAGGAAATTGAGCTTTGCACTAAATCAAACGTACCTGGCCGCCAGAGTCTGTATTCAAACTGAAACCGTTCTGCTTAACACCGTCTGCCTAAAAGACAGAATACCGGACGAGTCTAAATCACTTGTCCTATACAAGTTCAGTTGTACCTGTGGTACTAGATACCTCGGACAAACTACCAGTCTGTAAATCGGAGAGGGAAGCATGATCCCGCCTCAGTACAGTGTGGCATCACCAGAGCTGACCACAGTTTTATTCTAGAACACCTAGTGGATGATGGACTTGACATAAAACGAAAAAGACCTTCAAAAATATAATATTAAATGGGCGGCCAAAAGAACTCAGGAAGCGCCTACTGGACATAGCAGAAGCAGTTGCAATCAAGCTACTGAAGCAGGAATTGTGTAAATAGCGTGAATCTATACAATTTAACGCTGCGGTGTCCCTGGCTAGGTCAGATGCTTTCTGGCATACTGATCAATGGTAGTGAGTCTAAATAGACATCCATTGCCATCATTCATTCGGTTGCAGCGTTCACGAGTTTACGTCGCTTTGCTATCTAACAAGACTGGACCTGATCAACCCTTCACAGCACGGCTTTCTCTCAAGACGCTCCTGCATTACATGCCAGCTACAATTTCTCGATCACATCACGACTATGATTGACAGAGGAATGGCAAGTATCATAATTCTGTTGGACATGTAAAAGGCTTTCGACCGCGTGCCACACCAGCCACTGCTGTCTGCTCTAGAGTCATATGGAATTGGAAATCCACTGCTTAACTGGTTCGACTCATACCTAAACGGCCGAACTCAGGTCGTTAAAATCGGTCAGCAACATTCTACACCGAAGCCAATAACCAGCGGTGTCTTCCAGGGAAGTGTGCTCGGACCGCTACTTTTCTTAATCTATGTAAACAATATATGTGACCCAATCAAACATGGACATCCATTTCTGTTTGCAGATGATGTCAAACTGGTTTACTCATTTCATCCGGACCAAGTACATATGTGTTTGAGAAACATCTGTGAAGACCTATCCGCACTAAATATAGCTAGTGAGCGCTTATTAATGAAGTTCTCCACAGTGAAATCCCAAGTACTTGGGTACAGATGCCGCGTCCCAGAAGGCTCCATTATACTTGCTGGAAACGTGATCCCAACGTCTGAGTCAGTTCGGGACTTAGGAATTAGGTACTCCAACTCTTTCAATTTCTCCGAACATGTTCTTTATCAGGTTGCGAAAGCGATGCAGCTATGCGGATATATCACCAGAACTTTCTCCCTACCTGAAGTACGACTTGAATCATTCAAGACAATCGTACGACCGACTCTGGAGTATTGTACTATCCTTCACAGCCAATTGAGAAAGAAAGAACGGCTCTAGAAAATGTCCAACGATCATTTACCAAACTGCTCATGGGACGCTGCTCAAACCTGACTTATTATGATCGCTGTCGAAAACTGCAGCTGGATCCACTTTGGCTGAGACGCTTAAAGAACAACCTCGTTCTCTTCTACAACATTATAAACCAACGAATTTACGCAGACAGCACCGCACTTGAACTGCGGAAGACTGCAGTCTACCCCACACGTAATGGCGGCTACTTAATACGTACAAACCTTTCAAGTCATAAAATTCGATCGAATTTCTTCTTAGTGAGATACACTTATTTGTGGAACAAACTACCCCTACAGATACGCATGTGTACAAGCCATGTCACCTTTCGAAATCTCCTTCAGACCTTCCTCACTATACCAAATGCTCTGAAAATATTTGACTCACAACAAACACTAGAAACACTGACAGAAGTTGGTATAAAAAACATTTGATAATAGCTTACAGCTAGCTTCCCCACTATATGTCATTACATACCATACCAAATCCTGTGTCTTTGCAGCCTAATAGTCCCTTCGTTTATTATCTACTCCTGACGATACAAACATCCGTAACTTTTACATATGAGTTGCGCGGGTCTAGGACTCAAGGAAAAGTAATCATGATCCGAAATGCTATCAGTAAACTTTTATTTAATGTTATGAAACGTGTTCACCATACACATGATCGCTCCCACTTATGGGGCCGTGTACCGTCCGTCGGTAAATATACAAATTTATTTATTATTTATTTTATTATACACACTTGTAATTGCCTGAGGAGATTTATCAAAAAGAAAATTTTCACAATTTTTATGTTGACATGGTAAAATGTTTTAGCACAGCTGTTTCCTGTTAACTGGACGCAAATCTATTGCTTCTATTTAGCAAAGTGCTACTTTTGATTGGGAATAGGAGTCCATTTACTCGAGCGAACCTAGGATAACCATCATATTTATTAAAAAAACCACAAATTTTAATTCACGCAGTTGATAAGGTAGAATGCTGAAAAAGCGTTCATTAGGGTGCATAATGCTTAAGTGACGTGACATGAATTGACTACAGGAAGCTGACAACGTCGGGTTTTGAATAACATATTGATCAACAAGCAAATCTAATTCAGCTACTTTGAAATTATTTTTTTGGTTGTAAAAACTTGAATGTAATATTTTTGTAAAGCCCCATGACTCCTTTCATCAAATTATGTAGCAAACTTAGGTTTTTGCACATGTATATGACAAATATCGTTTATTAGTGGGAACGTTGCATTTTCAGAAATACAAAGTAGCAACTGAATGCTGATAAGCCTGATAATTTGTGCATCAGTCGGCAAGCCTACATGAATGAACCGATTGTCTTGATAGATGCTATACCTCTGGAATCTTCAGAGTCGTCTGGACCAGTATGACATTTTCAAACAGTTAACATCACATCATGGAACGCGACCCAGTAATACCTGTAAAATATATGCTGGCAAGTTACTTGACTAAGGTATTTACCACCAACTACTATCAATTGATGATCATTGCCTCTCCAATTGGACGCTAAATTGTATCATCTAGCGAGGAACGCTCTTCGAGGCTAGACCTTGTTGGCTAAATGGTTCAAAGCCTACAAAAGCGTTGTTAATTAAAACAAAAATGAAGCCACAATAGTGAACTCATACAAAGCTCGAGGTTTCAGTGAAATGTAAACATCATAGTTCTACTTATAATTTATTAAACAATTGCTTTTGGTTCCTAGAAATAGTGATGTTTGCATACAGTGCCTGAAAGGTGATTGCTTAACAATATTCTTTTTTAGGAAGTTTTATTAATCCTGCGTAAGGTTACTTGTATATTTCAACAACTGGTTTTCAGTAATGCAATTAGACGGCAACAAATTCCATAATTCCACTCTTTCTGCAGCATGTATGTAAAAGTAGGGGCATCCAAACAGTGAAATGTACAAAGACCTGCTTATCAGTTACCTAGACATGTGCGGACTGTTCAGATTCGTTATCTGAATTTGGTCTTTCATAGTGAACCTTTGAGTGACCGGCCTAAAGTGTATGCAGAAAAATCTTATGTTGGCAATTTATTGAAACGCCAATTAGCGGACAGGCAAAGCACCTGATTAAGGGGAAAAACTACCACAAACTGTAGCCCACATGTCACTAGCTTAGGATGTTTAACTAAATGTTTGCACCTCTCCAAATGTTGTACTGAAGTAGTAACACATCAAAACACAGTGAAAGTGAATTCAAACATAGATATGTTATTCAAAATCCATCACACGCTACAATTATGACTTGATATTGGGGCAATTCTATGTCGCATTTGCTTCATTTTCCTAAGTTAGTGAAGGACTGTATTGTTCATCTCCTTATACTGTAAGCCCAAGCTAACCGCACTCTCCCACATCTGCTAAAACCTGGTTACATTCTTTATAACAACTCTATTTAATACAAACGCTTGTGTTTATTCGGTCTAATCTCTCGCCGTTAACCACCGTGAACCTACTGCGATAGCCATCTGCAAGCATTTATCACGCTCCGTATATTTTTAGCGTTATCTATGGTTTTTCCTAAAAAGCTCTTAGCAGCCTTTCACCCTTACTCTGCTTACAGAGGTCATATATTCTTTGCGTCACTGGTGTTATATAAACTTTCCGTGAATTTGCTCTCCGACTCTGTCCTATGTGTTCAGTGCGCATCGTCGCAATCGCAGGTGCTTGTACCCAGGAGATGAAAGCTGTTTTTGTGATGAGCGAACATTGCCCCATTTTTTTAATTGCTTTTGAGGACCCTTTTGTATAATACAATGATTTGCTGCCGATTGTGTTTGATTTACCAATACAGTTTCAAGTGCTGTCAGAGTCCAAAGGGAATTTGACACAGTCACTATGGTGCCAAAGCACATGAAAGTGTATTCACATATATTCAAGTTTTATTGAAGAACTACAGCAACCTTATGAAAAGTTATAGTATCTCATCCCCAAACGAACACAGGATAAAGCATGTAAATTAAAATATGGGCAACGTAGCATCAACTTAATCTCCGAATAACACCATTGTTGGAGCAAAATTATCCTAGATTTCATGGATCCTTCACTATGTAACAGCAGGAAGAGACAAATTCCGCAATCTCCCAACCGCCTACGATACTTAACAAATATTAGTTCATAACAAATGTGCTTGATGTAATATGCTTTTATAAATGGCCCAGAATGTGTTTGGAATTACTGTGGATTCTATGCACCGTTCTGTTGCCTCGCATAAACAGATCTTAAACAAGGCATATCTTCATGGCTTGTAGGCTGTGTCTGCTAAGGCATGTGAATAACGAAAAAAAGAAGAAATTCCCGTCGATTACCGCTAGTATATATAACCTGAAGGTGCCATGCTTAATATATTCGGGCAGCTATAATTGCTGCGCATTGGAGAATCGGCGAGGAATTGTTGGCTTGTTTGCATAAGCATTTGCCCTACATAAATATTGAAAAGGATGCTACACAGCCCATGCTGACCAAAAGAATAGTCGAATAACTGCTTGTCGGCTACACCAATTGGGGAACAGATAGTATTTCCTTGGTGGCAAATGAATCTGATCGGCAATACAGAGTACAGGATCTATCGTTTGGATAGTCAAAAAAAAGCTTGGTTAAGACTCATAACCACCACTTTATGCTGACTTACCACCATATCAATTTTGCTTGAATATCTCTTAAACAGCAAGACGGCTCAACACGAATAGATGATAAGCGCATTTCTCAACTTTACTTGAAGTTGCTTACAAAGACTGTTGATGTCATAACGTAGAATAAAACATGAACGTTTTAAATATATAGCTCAGCAGATAAGGGAGAGAAATATAACAAATCTGAAAGTGCTTCCGGATTGGTTCTAATGCCTTTACTGTACACTTGCAAAATATTTTGCTTTTTTGACCTCAAGCAATTCCCATAGTACATGCCTAAAGGTATTTTCAGTGCATTGTGTTCGCAGATAACATCCACAGTACATAGCATACGTAACCGGATTTAACGGAATAAGGAATTGATGTCCAATCATTACATTGTTTAGCCGGTTCCAAACGTCAGCAAACAAACATATACAATTGGTAGGTTAGCTCTTTCAAAGGTAAATTAGTCTAACGTAACCATGGCTGGGTGTCAACATTGAGGTATAGATCAGTGGTGTATCGGTATGAAAAGATCGTCGGCTTCTTTGCCGGTTCAGATTTGCTGACCGTGGAAAATGTGGATTCATGTGTATGCCGATTAGCACTAGAATAGTAAAGTGATAATGAGCGATGAAAAATATCTACGTTAAGAAAATTATAACGATTCATTTAACTTTCCATATCACATATAACTACCTGAAAACACGATAGATGTAAAAGAGTTGGAACAGGTAGAATGGACTTTGGAATTAGGAAAGTGGACTCGGTTTAATATTCAATTTCCACCTCAATGGGGACGTAAAGATTCCATCTAACTTGGGAGGGTGTGAACATAACGTGGCAGTATAGCAAGCATCAGAATTAAGGACTGGTTTTATTTTCCTTTCATATACCAGACACAGACGTAGGTCTTAATCCAAGGATGTAACCAACTGGATACAAAACCAAGGTATGTTATGAATTATATCATATTCGCTTCATACACTTTTATTAGATACCGTTTATTGCTCTGTAAGCTTGTGGAAAACGTTACTACTTAACAACTGTGCTAAAATAGCAATAATTAGAAATATCACCTTAGGTAAAAGAGTTGTAACGTAAAAGCTGCATTAAATTAGTTTTTAAGAAGTGAATGACATTTTCAAGTAGGTTTTGAACTCGAGTGTGGTTACAAATGCATGCATGCATGCACGTGGTGTTTGCCCACCATAAGCTAAAACTTCCGCAGCCAGACCACACTGCTTGTAGCGCAAAAAGTTTTTCACTGTATTATATCGTGCTATAAAATTAACAGCGGAAGGTTGCCTATTACTCCAAAAATTAGCAGACGGGTTTGTAAAAGTAGTGTTTATGTGCATTTTTATGCTCTTGATTACGGTGCAGTAGACTGTTGCAGTTTTCTGAGCTAACTTAACATAAAGGATGATATTGGATAACTTTATCACTCGGTTACCACATCCTAAATATTTTCTCTTAATCATTTTACTGTGATGATCAACAAGCGATTGATTGCTGTAGGCTGTGCCGTTCGGTTAAGCGAGGTTCACATGCTTCGATTTAGTCAATAGTCAAATAGCGTAATCCTTCGTGTTTTGTAGATTATAACCGTTTTAATTACCCAAAATTATCTAGTCTGGAATTCAAATAACCACAAATTAAACAACGGCATGGTAGAAGCTGAGTGCATCTAGCGGTTAACAATGCACTTGGTAACTAGGCCTACTCTCAATGTGAATCCTAGGATGCCGGCAGCCTGTTTTGGACATAGCGATTGTCGATAAGCCCATTTCATGATATAACTACAGGTGGCACCGAAAATATGTGTTTCAAAGACTAGGTAGTCCCGTCGCAAAAATCCATAATGGCTAGCGTTACCAGTTCGTAAAATCGTTATGCTATCTATGTGGTCGAAGCGCTGCAGTTAATCGAGCCTTAAATAAAACACTTATCCATTTTGCGACTGGAGGTCGAAAACTGTGCACCACAATGGGAGTTTGGCAAATCCAATCTAAGTGATTATCCATGTTGCTTATTGCTGCATATGTGTTTATAACGTGGCAATATGAAAAGGGATCATAACATTTGATTTTCTAATTCGAGTTTCAGATTTTTGTTCTTTACTTTAAGTATACAAACATCAACTAATTGTCGTGAAGTATTGGGGTGTGGTGGGAGGCAAACAGCATTTACCAATGAAGTGATTCAGCTACGGTCGAACTTACAAGTTGATAGAATTACTATTCATAGAACATTACCTCACCAACTGAGTTTACTAGTCGTAAGTTATTTGTCAAAGTGTGCTTCGAATCTTTGACATATTTAAGATCTCTACATCATTTCCGTTGTGCGTAAAAGACTCACATTACCATGACCTGCCCAGAATGAAGCAACTAAAATCAAACTTATATTAGTTTGAGTTTTCAACAGTTCTGCTCTAGAGTACTCTATCGAGTTTCTCGACAATGATACCTTAAACGTTAGCATCCTTAGTCGTTGATAGTATTTAATAATGTGACAATCTTGACCCCGTAAGCGGATGCATTTGCGTGAAAAAGGCATGATACATTATCACACTCACAATGTGGACGGATGCTGAGGAATCATATTTCATAACCATTTACAGAATATTTGCTGGATGAGGAATTATGCATCACTTTTTATCGAGTAAACTCAAGCTTCCTTGTACGAAAGATACAAGCATCAACTCCGTGGATTTTTGGAACATTGGAAAGAATTTTTGGAGCACAAAAGGTTCAAAAAATACAAAGTGATGGAGTACGAGTTATGTGTACTTCTCATTTGACGCAGAATGCGTGACGTTCTACTTACTTTCAACAACAGCATCACTGTTTTGTACCTATTAGCAGCAGCCGAGATCATCCTTTTGGTGGAACCGATGCGAATACTAGGGGATATGGAATATGCGAGGGGACATGTGATCCTGCCATCCACCATTTAAGCAGAATGGTGTGACAGCAAAACTTAGCTTAAATCGGGACCCATCTAGACGCTGCATTTTACAGAGACAATGTTTAAGGTATTTCTGATGGTGTTCAGCATATCCCCACGAACCTGGCATATTTTATCCACCTACTTATTAGATGCGCGGATTAACATGAAATAAACAATCTTTTCGGGGATAGTTCTATTAAGAAAAACTAGCTAAATAGTTCACAGTAGACGTTAGCTAACGGCTAGTAGCCGAGGCTTATGCTACCCATACAAAACTACTTCATTTAAAGCAATAATGTTACTGTCTTCAGTAGAAAATGCTTATACAAACGAAGATGCTTGTGTACTACTGTTGTCGTTGTGTTAATATACGTCCCTGAAAAAATCGACGTTCAAAGTATATGTTCTCTACAGAAAAGTCGTTGCTACAAGAAGCATATAACTTTAAGAAATGCTTATATGTACGACAAAATATTGCAGTTACCAAGCATTTAAAGCGCATGACGGAATTGTTGCATTCTCAAGCTGTGCGAGTCGACAAATAGATCTGTTTGAGCGATAGCAGAGCACACTCACACAGAATGAATCCACGGCAACGTCAGATCAAGATTGTGATAAAAATGCTCGGCCTGAAGGGGTTTTAATCTTTTTGATTACTTTTTGCTTTCAGATTAACTAGGATAACAACAACTGTCAAAATTTTGTGTTGATTGAAAATTTTGTGAGGGCATATCAAAATGTGGGTTCATTCTCCACCATACACAGCGTCCAAACTTCCACGAAAATATGTTTAACATCAAAGAAATGTCAATGAAATTGGTCTCTTTACAAATGCTGGCTAACGACAATATATTTGGCAAAAAGATCTTGTTTCCTAAGTTACTCTTTCTGTCTACCATAGCTCTATTCAACTCTTGAGTAGGTGAAAACTTTGAAAGCATTTAGCCATGATTAATAGTTGGCTTCCATCTATCATATGTCGGATTATTCAGCGATATATATAGAAAATCCAATAAATGGTGTAGACCTAATAAATAGTTCGAATATTTGACAATAAATAATGTGTTTATAATTTAAAACTAAGCATTGCAAATATACTGCCGCAAAGAATTTTAGGCTTCATTTTTGGTTCATTGATACTGGATCGCGATAACTCTTTGGGGCAGACGGAAAACCATGATGAATGCAACAACCCAGGCAAGCCTTATTTACAGCCGGGTTGGCTTTCTGTCAATCTGCATCGGGGAAAGTCGTTAAAAATTTGACTGTTGTGCACTCTGGCTGTACCATTCACCTGCATGTGCTGTGGCAATTAACCTACCGGTTAAACTTAGCACTGCTTGTTTCGTGGGCAGCTGACTGACAGCAGCTGAATCGAGTCACTTCAAATTGGAAAACGGTTGCACCCGCAAACATCCACAAATCTAACCAGTGCCACCAGAAAATATACCTTTGCCATTGGCTCAGTTCGCAGGTACGTCAGTAGTGTCGATCATTCACCTACGTAACATCGTAGCTATCCGCCAGTCCTACTAAACTTACTATCGATCTTGGCCGTCAACCCAGACATTTCGGATAAAATGTGTTTCACAATTGCTGTTCAAGGTCTCTCAGTTGTTGACTGTGTAGGCTGCCTACTGGATGGTCGTTAATTGGTGTGACAAAACTAAGTTAATTAAGCGCACACTAAAATCTGCTGCTTATTACAGTGTGGATTACTTTAAGATACCTGTGTTAGACTAAAAAGAAAGTTATTCGGACAGTAGGCACAAAGCTACTAGTCGCTGGTTTTCACTCAATGTCACAACAGAGAATGATTTCATTGCTGGCACTTGTTTCGTGGATAACATCTTGTCGGAAATTGTTGTTGCTGTCATTACGGAGGCAGCTTATTCTTCAAAATATTTATCATCAATCAACTTCGACGAATACACATAACACTAAGTAACATTATCGTAGGTTACGCTTCTGTTCAGTGTATTCGGATATGCGAACAAAATGGATTATTTGTTGAACTATTTGGTCACATCTTCTGTAAGTATCCTCAATCTAGTGGTAAATAGGATAAAACTCATAGTCACGTTCTGCTTAGTATTTCATAAATAATAATGCTGCCCAAACTGTCTAGAGCTAAATAAAACAACGTACCATTAAACTGCAAGCCGTTTTCCATGCTTTTGGGTATGCGTATATAGCAGATATTTTTCAACACAGTTATACAGCAGTGGACGGCCAGAGTTCCATCAAAAAAAGCAAATAATTCATTAAATTTTAACTCAGCAGACAAAATGGTCATGGAAATCAGATGATTTATACGGTTTAATTTAGCAAAATTTTTCATGCATTAAGAAATGCTGCCGGTATCAGAACTGTTGTAAAATTGTTCATCCACTAGGAATTAATTAAATTCGTTGCACTGTTTACTCGGAAGGGTGAAAATGTCTCGTCTTGATAGCTCAACTACCTCAGATTTGTGTAGTGATAGCATGTATCCGTAGGTTACGCGTTAAAAATTTTTAAGGTTTACTTTTAGCCATGAAAATGTGTTCCGGATAGAACATGTACTGCAGAAGCTATTTAGAAAGCGGGAGTTGGTAAAGGTACAACGATGTGCAAACCGGATTGCGTGTTTCCGTTAGTTTTGGATTTAAAACCATTTGTTTCAAGATATTCAGGCTTTTTAGGGTCCATATTTTTGAGATGAAATATAAGTGTTTGATACGTATACGGTACAAGCATAGAATGTCAAAGTGTTAGATTGCGAGAGCATTCTAGCCCCCGTACTGATTCCAAGCTGGCCAGTGAAAAATCCGGTAGGTCTATGAACTCATCCATTTCATGCATCGCCAATATAACAACCTATTGTTTCCTATGTTAAGTAAGGAACTGCAGCTTCACTTACAGATAGTAGATAATATGTACTCGAAGCATGCCTTCTAGATGGTCAGTTCGCCGTACTGTTTACCAATCTTCCTCATAATAACAACTATTTCAGCATTAGTTCTTTGCATCTGAACAATATTACCCTGGCATGTCATCTCAGTTCATTTATACTTTCAAGTTCAAGCATGGTGGGAGATATTTTAAGAAATGCTTTCTTTATAATGCCCATAGGTTTAGTATGTTCATTGGTTTACTTCGTTTAAGATCCGCAGTACGCTTGCGTGTGATGTTTTTGTCAATAAAGAAGGACACATTCTTGAAAAAAATATATCGGACTTATATCTGACAGGGAAATTCCCAGTAATTACTAAACAATCAATTTCCAGTAATCGTTCTGAAAAGAACCTGCAGTTAATGATGAGACCAGTCTTATTGGACTGTCTCAAATTCCTGTTAAATATACATTATATATATATATGTTTTCCTTGTATAAAACACTCCATCACTTGACTTGGGCGAAATTGTTTAAGTTACTTGCTGCATGTCTCGATGTCTGATTTAGGGTACTGTTGCATTATCTATGCTAAATATTGAAAGCACAATTTACTTGTTGGTAATTTTAACGCAGGTCGTCTTATGCAAAACTGTTGATTGATCACTTGTATAGCTTAGGGATTACTGTCTTTTGGTAGTTCAATGAAGCGAAGATCCATATAGTAGATATTTTAAAACCTATGGAGCACAGACTGTCACCGATGAGTAAATTTGCTTCCCTAGCCAACACCGAGTGAACAGTGATTACTTCGATGTATTTGCCTTACTTTTGCCAGAGCGGAGTAAAACATTGAGCCCAAACTACCTTCTAGGTGATTAAAAATAACAACGGACCCGCACCAGAGTTTACGTTGCATTCATAATCGCCACGTTGTTTCGTTGTTGATAGCAAACCTACCACGTAGTGTTGGACGGTGAGTAATATACGAAAGAGAAAATCGTTCGTCTCTGTGGCTGAGATATATACACATGTGTATGATAAATTTGGAGGCTGTGTTATTATCAAAGTTACTGTTATACACATGTGTCTAAACGTTGTTATAAAAATCAGGAAGGATGTATTCTCTGAATAATTTGACTGGTATTCTTTTAGTTGTGCTTCGTACTATTTCTAATCCAAATGGTGTGGCCGATTATGCTGCGATTAGGAGGCTAATTTAACTCCCAGACTCTGACTATTAACTTGACAATCAGTACCACTAGTGGTTAGTAAAGCAGCTATGAGTGCAATAACGTTGCTAAATTTGACATGTATGTTACCGCTCTAGTGCAGCTAACCCCTTGACACTTATCGAACTTTCTCAATGGGGCTTCCGAATGTCCATTCCGGCAAATGTAATAAATGTTATCATGTTTGAATTACACTGGGTTTCCGCGTGGCTGTTGCGCTCAAGTCAACAGTTCGACAGCCATTTCTATGTTGCACGTGACATCCAGTTATGCTGGCCCTTTATGCTTCACCTTAATGGACACTTAATTAACATAGGCTGACGTAAATCATGTAAAAGGCTAAGTATCTATGGTTTCGCTGCACTGCACCATACTAACTTTGCCACACTTGGCACCTTTCCCGATTGTCAGGATAAAACATGGTACGATTGCATCAAATTTAAACCGGCGGAAGTTGGCGGGCTAAGCCCCAATCCCACTAAACAAGTGGCGCCAAATTTGGTTTATCGAATAGTCAAATTGTATTTATCAGTTAACCCGCAAATTTGCTTTCACACATTACACATCTGTTCAAGTGCTGTAAAGGACATGACCGCGTTTGGCTGTAATGTTCTCTTTATTTTTCACATAAAACTGCTTGTCCCGTTTCGAAGTGGTGACGTTTCCACAGTATTCGCATAGTACTCCTATACAAAATGAAAGGCTGTTTGCACACTAAATCATAACTAGGATGACTGACAACAAACTATAACTTCCTTCTGGTTGGTGAATCTAACTGCAACGTAGTTCCAGTCAACGTTTATTCTAGTTTAATGACGGATAAACTGGCGATATTTGGTCGTTTGTACAACAATGTGCTATTTCACGTTGTTATTTTGACCTCAATTGATTGCCGCACTTACTTTGTAGCTTGATGATAGTTGGTCTCAGTAGTCGAAGCAGATCGCGATGACAAAACTGAGATCAGCACGATGAAGCAACACAAACGAATTTCTTCGGTAGGGTCCAAATAAAACAGTATCATTTTCTGTCTTGCAGCATAAGGCTAAGCCATTTGTTCGTCTTGAAACGTCTACAAGCTTGTCAACTACTACAGCGAGCAAGCGAATATAATCAATGCGTATTGATCCACCACTCATCTTCTTATTTTAAGTGAATTATTGCCCCTAGTTTCCTTAAGTGCCGAGTATATATAATATTTATCCCGTGCACCAAAATTACTTTTTCCACAAGGCGCACAGATTCGAAGTTGAGCTATACTCATAAATTTGTATATATTTGAGTAAATCCTAAAGTTAACTAGGTTTATTCCCACATATCCAAGGTGCTTATGGAAAGAAATTTCTTATTTGTGACCTGCCTTTACTGGTCTGGGCTAAAGTAATAAACAACAATTTTACGGCCGTTGCATCATACGAAATAACCAGACTAGGAGGTCGTAACAAGCCTACGAATTCCTTGGCCGTAGGCGATTTATAGTAGTGAGAAAAGATGCATCTGGACCAGTTTCAAAGTTGTCCTACCAGTTTAATAATGATTCTGCTTGTTTCAGACATAGTCCCAATAACCGGCACCGTCGGAGCTCACAACAAAGCAATTCATGATTTGGATTGACATTACAGCACGTAAGCTACATACACAACAGATATAGCAAGCATAATGATGTCATGTCGAATGCCTAGCAAAATCTCCTTTGATACTAGTAGGTTAATTAAGCCTAAGAATACCAATTATCCACAAGCATCTAACGATTATTTTACACGTCGTTTGCCTATGATCAAGGAAATCCCCTAAATACAAGTCATTTACCTATCAACTGGATGAAACAGATGTCTTCAAGTGTGTGGGAGCTTGCCTGCGGCGGTGGTGACGTTATTGCAGTGTTAAGTATTCGCACCGTTTCTGGGTGACTAGGGCAGAACATTCCATGGCTATATAAAGTAAGCAAGATGCTAGGCAGATGTATTCTCCCCTGAGGTTGCCCGCACCATTTCCAGTAAACTTTCCCTGCTTCGCTCTGTGTACATCTGTTGGTGATATCAGTTTGTCGTTAACTTTGGTGTGCAGGTTTGCTGTGCGGAAGGTATAAGTGTTTTCTCTGAGAGACTACCAGTGGTGAAAAAGCGAAGCAATTGGCTTTTGAAAATAAAATCATCAAATGCAAGTGCATGATTTTGAATCAGGTTTTGAATTGTAAACCTTTAATATACATGGAATTAAGGTTTTTTATTCGAATCTCAGTGAGTTAATTATCACCGAGTCATGCCAATGCTTGTTCAACTAATGAACTAATTTTTGATGTTACAGGTGGGATTTACTAAATTGTAATTCAAAACGATAACCGTTTTGAAACCGGGAGAGAAAATATGTGCAATTCCGATAGGTTTAACATAATGGAGAAAGATAGTATTCGCACATAATAGTGATGTTAGTGATTAATAATTTCCCGAAATGGAAGTCTATCATAATGTCATTAGTAAACAGAAACCTTGATTATAGACATCGACGTTGTACAAGGCTTTTACGTCTGCGTTTTTCATGGTGCGGCTGGATTCAATATTTATGTAATTAACCCCGACTATGCTTTTTGTAACATTTTATAGTTTTCTCACATAACAATTGGCTCATTTAACTACTGAAACCATGTCAAAGGGACGAAAACGGATGAAGTTGTTCGTGTGTGAGTTCGCTGACGGAAAGCGTGTTTTACTACGTAGTTGCATACCCGATGGCATCGAGGGCAGTCACTTGGGGTAAACTGCTGAGAATTTCCGATCAATTTGTTGACTAACGCATGCCTAACTGGACACATTATGCATAGTGGATTGCGCAGCATTCAAAATTGTTGCTTCTTAATTCAATCCGCAACAGACCAAATAAAATTACACTGAGTAAATTACAAATTAGTGTACTCACCTAATCGAAATTCTCCAGTTTTTTACTTGGTTCAAGAGCAAATACGCGATATTCGCAACACTAGGCCAACCCGTGGAGTTGACCTCAAAGTCCGAAAATGGTTTGCTCCGTTAGCTCGCATAAAAGCTTGGACGGAAATTGTTCGTCTCTTCCACAGTGGTTTTATTGCAACAAAAATTTTTTTACCGACAAATGGACGGTGGATTCGAGTACCACGAAAGGCTTCTGGATCAATTCAGATTTCAAGGTCGGAACTTCGCTACGATGTTATTTTTACAAAGTGTTAGGCAAACAAATTACATACTGACCTTGAGAATGTCCACCAAAAAGTGTACAATAGTTGTGTTCTCTAAATAAAACCGGACGTTCAAACAAGACGAAATATAGGCAACCATTAATTGAAGTCCAACCGGTTACGCGGCCGACTAAGCGATTCAGGCAGACGCGATTTAAAGCAAGAGGTTCAATATTCCAATCAATCAACCTGTGAAAATGTCAGCAGATGAAATTCACATGCAGCTAAAAACAAGGGAAAAGGTGGCGACGTGTGGCATGCTTCAGTGGAATATAACAAACTGCGGGTTATCCGCTACATACTTCCACTAAATTCTTTCTGGGTATTTATCATTGTTTGTCCTTTCTTCTCCCGCCAACATACGTATCGGACACACATTTACTTAGTATACCGTACCAAACGTAGATCTATCTACTGAGACAAAATGCCGCTGGGATGTCTGAGAACACTACAATTGTTGCCCGTTGGTGGACGTGACGGAATTCAAGCCGTTGATCAGTGTTTATTAACATCTAAAGCTTGCGGTAGAACGGGATTTGCGCGAAGCCTCTGCTAATACTGCGTTTTCACCGTTTGGGTCCTTAGAGTTGTGAGTTTTGAGTCGCGTTTGCCTGATCCTAGGTGAACCACCGAAATTCATGCACGGTGTTAACACAAGTTGACCAAACGGATCAGCAATAGCGTAGGTTGCCGCGCCACCAGCGAGTTATGGCTAGGTGATCCAGCGCTGGGTTGAGGATGGAAGACTGCATATGGCATAGTGGCGTACTGTGTGACGAAAGCTCGTACTGGACAGGGAAAGTTGGTGGTCGGCACAATGACTGAGCAGTCTCTCGCCGTTGTCAGAGCGAACATCATCATATCAGTAGGGCCCACCGACGTGGCGTTCACATGGCAGCAGCCGATCAATACTTGCCTTTAACTCTGCCGTCATAACAACGATGTCTCTTCTAGGGGCCCTTATGATCAGGTTGCGTCACAAAAATTCCCGCCTCTTGCGATTTGACGAGGCCGTCATGATAAGCCGCATTGGATCAGCTTTTGTGTCCAAAAGCAGTCCGTTGTCAACGCGGTTGCCGTGCTCCTAATGCCAACAACAAAGACCACAACTATCAAGTTGCCTGTGTCCTATGAGACTTATAAAAGGATATTTCAGTCATTGTATTTATACTGGCAAAATAATACGAAATGCTAGCATCTGCCAATATTCGTCTTCTCATTCGGTTGTTTAGATCAAATATGACTCGGCCAATAGCATGCATCGTCAAGCGGCTGAAGGTGTTTGAAAAACGACTAAATTTTGAATCAATAGAAGCAATCATATGAAAGTTTATAACCCTGTTGCATACCGACAAAGGCGCTCTACACTGGATATCGTTTGTTATCTTGCGCATTCCATTGCAACCGCTTTGGAGAAAAATGAAAGAATGGGAGGCACATGTACCTTGATTATACTGATGCTTTGGTGGAAGGTGACAGATAGTTCCTACTAAAGTTTTTGTTCGAAAACGGTGCTTCCTCATATGCATGTAATGCAATACGTGACCATTTTACGAATCGTACACACCACGCAGTCATGCAGTAGATGAACTTCCGCAAACCCAGCCAATTGTGGGATCTTACAGGGATCTATTCTATTTCCCATTCTATTTTCCATCCATGTTGCGTGTTTGCTTTAACCAACTACTTCTATTGGATGTATATGCGCTGACGAAGTCGTACCATGTTATAAACCTCAGTAATTAAGGAATCAACGAAATTCAAAAGAGGATTAGACTAACTCTTGACTTGGTCAAGCTCACGTTCCCTCTCCCTTTGCTCTTCTAATAGTTATGAATGAATACTGAATACTGAATACTGTATTATAGAGCAAGTAGAAGTGGATTCTGTACAACTCTTTCGAAATATGGCGGAAAACGTTATAAAAGTTGTCAACCGTGGATATCATCGTCGTTCTCATGTAACATTTAAAATATTCGACTTACGATATTTCAGGATTCACAAATGTGATGTCATCGTAAGTGTGCAGTCGTTCTCTGAATCGAATAGAGGCAAAATACAAATCTAACAACGTTTTGAACTGTCGCACAGATGTTGCCTCAATCGCATGTTTAGGAAAACTGTTCCAAATATTTACCACTCTCCGTTCGAAGCACAGTGGGTGGGGAACACATTTCACATCCGGCACGACAAGTTTGTATCTGTGTCCGCGTGTGCTGCATGGCCCTCGTAAGTGCAGTATTGGCCTTAGCATGGTGAACTCACCGAGATGTAGAATTCGGTAGGTCAAAATGAGGTCGACACGCACCCGACGGTAGGACAAGGTGTAGAGTCCTAGTTTCTCGCACTGGTCTTCATACCCAAAGCCACGTAAACTCGGGATGAGCCTGGTAGCAACGTGTTGGACCCGTTCGATCTTTTGTGCCTTGCTTCTGGTAATCGGAAAGTAGGAGGGCGAACCGTACTCTAGCATTGGTCTAATGATAGAAGAGAACAGGCGAGTGGTAACCTGTTCAGACCATGTGCCGAAGCTACGTTTGAGCGCCCAAAGCATGCGCAGTCCGTTCCGATATAGCCTGTTCGTGTTGTCCACGGACTTCAAATCGTAGCGTGAGAGTACACCTAGGTCCTTCACGGAGGGTGTGGGATATAGCGTTGGGCCGTCAAGAGTGTAGGTTCGGCCGTTAGCATTCTTCCCCAGGCTCATAAATACAGACTTGGCTGGGTTGACCGGAAGATGAATTGATGCAAACCATGTGGACAGGCGGTTTAGGTCTTGCTGAATTAGACCACAGTCATCGGGAGCGTCGATTTTTTTCAAAATCTTCATGTCGTCCGCAAACAAGGCACACGGCGACCGGAGAAGCTGCGGTAGATCATTGATGTGGATCAGGAACAGAGTGGGCCCCAGCACAGTGCCTTGAGGCACGCCACTTGTAGAGGAGTACCAGTCAGTTAGATGGTCGTCGACCTGTACCCTCCACTTTCGTCCAACAAGAAAGTCGCGGATCCACCGGTGCAGTGAACCGCCGACACCACACATGCTGAGTTTGTGAAGGAGAACCTCATGACTGACCTTGTCGAACGCTTTACTGAAATCGATGAATATCACGTCGACGGATTTCCTTTTGTTTATTGCCTTCAACCACTCATGCCTCGTCACAAGCAGGTTCGTAATGCATCAGCGACCTTGCATAAAACCGTGCTGTGCGGGCGTCAGGACCTCGTTTGACTGTAGAAACTGCAGCAATCTCTTCTTCACGATTTTCTCAGCAACCTTTGCAAAAATGGGTGTCAGACAAATTGGCCTGTAATTGTCTACTTTGCTAGGGTCGCCGCCTTTCGGAATAGGCTTCACCACCGCACATTTCCAGTCAATCGGCAACGAACCTTCGGACAGCGACCTGTTGAAAAGGTCAGTCACGACAGGAGAGAGGATGATTGAGAGTGACTTGAGAACCAGTGGGTGAAGCCCATCAGGTCCAGCAGGTTTGGTGCCGTCAAGGTTGGCGAGTAGTTGTGCTACCTCTTCAACGCCGCAATGCAGACTATCGAGTTGGGTAACAGCGGTACACGTCGAACTCGGAACAGACACCTGGTTATTCTCAAATACAGAAGCGAAGTGCGCCGCCAACGCGGAAGCACGCTCAGTGCTGGAGGTTAGGGGCTGTCCATCCGTGCCATCCAGCATTGGCACATCACCTGCCGGCTTTAGGCGTCGCTTCACGTATGCAAAGATTCTCTTGGGGGCGGTCTTCGCGGCTAATGCGAGCTGCACTTCAAAGTGTCGGCGTTTATTCTTCTTCGCACTGTTGCAGAGGTTCCGCTGACATTTGTACCCTTCGTAATCATTGGCAGAGCCAGAGAGAAGGAATTTGTCCCACAGTCTGCGCCGCCTCCGAGCCAGGTTTCCATACTCCTTGTCAAACCAATGAGGCTTAATCGGTCCAACCTTTCGAGATTTCAATGGCACAAATTGGGAACACAATGATGTCAGCCTCTCTTTTATAAATATGCAATAATCTTCCACAGATGCTGCTTGTGACAGAGACCAATCCAGTTGGCTCGCGGCTCGAGCTAGACCATCGAAGTCCGTTTACCAGTAGTTGGGAGCTGGTTGCAGCGGATGTGAATGCGGCAAAGATAATTCCATATCAGCTATCAGTACTGAGTGGTCGCTCGTAGCCAGGGGCTCAAGGATCCTAACGTCACGCACTCGTTGTTCGTAGCTCGTTAACATCAGGTCGAGACAGGACGAGGTTGAACGTGTTGATATGCGTGTTGGCTGGCATATGTGTTGCGATGCACCAGTTTCAAGTACCAAATCCACGAACTTTGCTTCAACCTCACTATGTCCAGGCATCAAATGCACATCAGGCCATCGTATTCGAGGACAGTTAAAATCGCCCATAAGCAGAAAGTCTGGACGACTCATGTGGGCTTGAAGATGGGGCAGCCAATCCAAACAACGACTCAGGGGACTGCGATAAACTGCGCCTACAAGCAGTTCTCCGCGCCTGAGACGGATGGAGCACCACAGTAGCTCACACAGGCCATCGTCACTTCGGTAGGTGCTCACAAGTCTCCCACGCAGGGAGGACCGGATGTAAAGTAAGACACCACCGTGGGCATTCTTTAGTCTATCGCATCGGAAACACGAGTAACCGTTGAGTTCAAGTTCTTGGGTGTATAACTCTGCATGCAGCCATGATATCACATTCAGTTTGCTCCGTCCTACAGATTGCGTGTCCTTTTAAACTTCTCTTCATCTTGCTTGCGTGTGATGAAAGTATCTCCCGTTCAAATTCCGGAAGGTAGCCAGGTGTATTTTTGCAATTTATTATGATAGACAGAATTGAAACATTGCTATAAGTAAGAATAATATCCTTAGGCTGAGAACACCCTCCGTACAGCGTGCTTCTAACTCTGAGGTTTGTGGATGCTTACATTCTTTCTTATTGGCCGTACTGTTCCTCTGCTACGTTTGCTGGAGATTGTTAAAAAAAGCACTTTTCAAGTGTGATCACTAAACTTTATTTCCCGATACTCTGGCTTAGGCAGATTTGGTAGATGGCAAGCATATTGTTACATACTTTGACTTCGCATCCAAGATTTTATGCCGCCTCTCTCACCCCATACACACAGTTTGATCAAGTGCAGCATCTATATATTCCACGCAATCCTAAGGCATTGTTTCATTTTCCAGCAACTCTTTGTATCACAACCCCAACTGGTCTCATCTTTCTCGCTTGTTGGTCAAACAGATGTAACAAAATGACAACTGTAAGAACGGCTGCTTAATTTAAAATGTACTCTGTTTGTTGTTTTCTTCAACTGGCATCATTTTCCCTCCGAATACATATTTCGGTACGTCCGAACTGTTATTATAAGTAGTTGAAAATGCTTCCTCACGACGATATAAAGCTTATCGACTTTACTTTACTTGCTTATAGTTACATCTCTTACGACACCTCCACAGTCAGCATAACAACTGAATAATTAAAGTAAATTAACCGTCACAAGATGTTATAAAATTTATACGTGCGCTATAAGACATGATACAATCATCTTTTCAGTTTTGGTCTCTCTATTATAACAAATTATACCCACCCATTTAGACATGCTTTTTAGCTTCTGACAACAGACAAAGAAAACAAACATTATATACGCCCCGGAAGAATTGAAAATTGATTTGCTTTACTGCTATGCACTTTCCGATCATTCGAGATCGTTGCGTTACAAAATGTTTCTAATTATCTGAAGATGCTCTGGCATAAATATCTAGCTGAAAACGATAATATACCATAAACGCAACTGGCTGGACGTGAGACTGCGTTTTATCAGGCTTTTGTTAGGCTGCTATGGGCTATGCATATCTGGATGCAAATATGTTATGTAAACTGACTAAATACCCTTTGCAGGACCAACAATGTTCCACGAACAGTTATGGAATGATTAAGCAACAGCTAACCAGGATATACACTGGCTTACGTCCTACCAGTTGGACGTTCTTGCGCTAAATAACCCAATATAAATCATTAGGAAATCTCCTGGAGCAAACCACAATGAAACCACTGATACGCAGAAATGAAACAGGTACGCCATGTAAATCATGTTGCACGCACACATCGATGGCACTCTCCTAAAGTAACTAACGTTCTGTCTGAAACCTACTGCCTTCCACTCAATGTGAGTAGTTGTCAGTACTGCGGATTCTGGTTTTGATAGCTTGGTTTGAATTGCGTCGTTATTATAAGTACGACTTAAAGGAGCTAAAGTTCTGGCTAATCTACGCGTATTCAGGATATTCATTCAGTGGCCCGTGATAATGACTCAAGTCTCTCGAAAGGGAAGGTATGGGTTATCGAAACACGAGAATATATTGCTAAATTGTAGTAATTCTAGCAGTGTAGGCTTAACCTGTGTTGTAATTAAAAGGTGGTCATATGCACTACAGGTTTACGGCTATTTTATCAATATCAGACGACCAGAGAGGTCACTCCGATTTTCAACTAGCGGATTATCGTTGCTCCTCAATGGAGGCTATCAGCTACCAAGCGCAAATACATCCTACGTCATTCTGGTAAGTACAACAGGATATAATTTTGTACGTCCGAGTACTTTAGCCAAGCATTAGCTTAGTTTGATGGTCTTTTATTTGTTTTTGGTTTTATGCGTATTGCGAAACCATGTTTATGTTTATTTTAACAGTTTTTAAATGTCGTGAACACTAATTACTGTGGGAACGCAGTGCCAGATCTATTTATTCCAGCCTTTGATGTAAGTTTTGATCTGTGTAGGTATTGTAGAAGATGTTCGGCGATTGAGTAGTGGTGTTTCATTAAAAATGCGATACGCCAATGATTTTATTCTTTACGGTGGAATCAAACAATCTACCAACAATCTTTGAAAGCGTTCATTAGAGCGATGGTTGGCGAAAATCTGCTGGTCAATCGATCAAAAAATATTTCGACACGGTGAACAAGTTGATATAATGAATATGTGCACTAGTTGGGATTTTTCATGTAGAAGCTTAGCGAAACATCCTACTACAAGCACTTTTCAGATACATGTTCACAGTTTCTTACAAATTTAGGATGCAGTTTTATGAAGTGTTTAGTGTTTGCTAGTAACCAAATTGTGTTTGGCTGGTCATTGTGAGACGAAATACAAGATTGTCGGACATAATCAACTATTGAATTGCCAGTATCAGTTGCACCCCAAAATAGTAATTTGGTTCTAATGTTTGTGGACTACAGATATTACTTTTAGATGTAAATACCGTTTTGGGGCCCAAAGGCGCTTGTAAAATTCTTCTTCTTCACACGTCTCACATCACCTATTTATTGTTACAACTGAAAGATATCACTACATCTGCTTCGGTCTTCAAAATGACAAAACCTGTAGGGCATTATGGGACTTTTCGCGTGGGGATTTCGCCAACGGATAATTCACTGACGACAGATTACTAAGGCTTTGAGGGCTTGTAAAATAATATAAAGCGTAAAAGTTTACCATATCCTACATTAACTAAGAAAATGGAATGCCAGATTTTAACTGTTTTTTGTTTGTTTGGAGCTTTTACCTTTTTAGAATCCGAACACTTTTGCAGTTAAAGCAAAGCAGTAGGTAGATATTAATGTTCAACGAAATATAAATGAATGCACACATCTGATGAAATTGAATTCACTGAGCAATTGCCTAGGAAATAATGGCAAAAATTTTCCCAGGGTTTCTGACTTTCTTCTATTTGAAATTATTATCTATATCATAGAAGATTTAAGCTAAGAAATTAAGCTGGATACCTTTTGCTTTGGTTCGTAGACACAAAATTAGTATGCAGTTGTTTAGCTTTAAAGTATACAAATCAGCAGCTAGGCACACATTTCTGTCTATGGAAGCAAAGCAGCATATACTTTTGTCGCATTCATTTACAGTCCAAAAGGCAAGATTAGTCCGAGTATAATGATTTTCTTGGTATAAACAGTTTTAAAATTTTCCTCACATTTGAAATGCTTCTTCTGACCTCGTTCCAGGAATTTCAAAAAGTTCCGTCATAAATTATTTAAACTGCTTTGTCTTAATCCGTAACGACTATTATTTATTGATCGTTTTTGGGCGTTTCCTCAGAGCATAATAATGCGGTTAAATTTCCAACTTCTGGAGCAAACATAAATTTGCCATCTTGCTTCAGCTGATTTAGATAAACCTACAGCATTTTGTCGTTGCAGTTGCAGCTGGTAACTGCAAGTATCAGAGAATCAGATGGAAGTAAACGATAAACACGATAACCGTTCCGGAAAATGTGATTTCATTTTATTTTTCACCGTTACCATTACAAGTCAAGCTAAACAGACGCGAATAAATTCACCTACTAACACATTTCTCTCACTTGGCGTAGTCATAAAGTACACAGCTATCACTTACTTCCGGCGGCTTTTTGTTGTTAGGACGAATGTCAGTTCATTTTTATGAGAAGAGGACTAAATGGACTGTTTTAGAGTAGTTTATCTTGACGACACTATAGGTGTCTCCAAGTAGGATACCAACACCATACTTGGAGTGGTAAGATTTTACCCTAAATTAAATGGGTATACAAGCTAAATATCCTGTAGCAATCCGACTACACCGCGGGCACTACGTGACTAAACAACCAGTTCCAAACCTCTGTGATATCCTTTGTTATTGAGGAGCAGAAGATCTCCGATCTAGTGGTTAGCCTTCTGACCCATATCCAAGGATCCACCCCAAGATCCAGCAACACAAGTTTCGAGAAAGAAATCGGTCAACGGTTTCACCGCTAGCAGTAAAGAACTTCCATCGTGCAAATTTGCATTCACTAGGTAGCAATGGATTCTTTACGAAGTAATATTCCTCAGCAAAAGTAAAGTCGCAAAAGCAACGTAGCTTGAGTGTATGTTTCCGCAACACAATACGCTACTTTATCTTACAAAATGATAAACGGATTATAACCATAACTATTGTCAATGACCGATTTTGCTGAAATTTAGAGTGAAATCAAGAAATGGACGAAACAAGAAGCTTTCGGTGTATGATTTCATAAATTTCGAGATATAGATGAAATAATTTTGGCTTCCGATATGGCTATAAACTTTCGTACAACCTTCTCATAATCGTACATCATGGAAGGCTTCTGTTCTAGTTAGCTGACTACAATAAATGTATTGGTGACCATTGCAATGTAAAAATACGAAATGATGTTAAGCAACTGCTCACAAGTTGAAGTGGCAAAGCGGTAGACACAGATGATTAAACAGAGATTTCACGAGCTTTTCGAAGAATTCAATAAAACGTACTTAAATTTTGACGCACTAAGAACTTTTTATATAAAGTTAATATGAGTGCTGTGCAAGCATTTTGAGCGCAAGCAGAATTTCGATTTATAACCATGTAACATGATCAAGTGTTATGAAGCCTGTTTGTTACCTGTTAATACATAAACAGTTCCCTAATTTCTTATGTAGCATTTAAAATTTTCTGGCTTACAGTAAACTTGCGCTCACAAAACTGTGATGTCATTGTCAATGTACAATTGTTTTCTGAATCCCATGGTTGGGAAAAGTTGATCTATCAATGTACTGAATGGCTCTACATATTTGGCCTCCGCTAAATGGTTGTGGCTGACTGTTCTAAAAATTTGCTACGTTCGTAACTCAGTATGCTGAAAATGACAGCAATAGTCAGGTAGTTCAAATCGATACCAGATGCATCGCATAAACAATTAAAAAGTAGGTTAGTGATGTATTAAAAGGTATCGGTTTATATCTTTTCTGGTTGGATTTGAAGCAGCATCTGAATACGAATTTGTTTTTTTATCTCCATATAAAACCCACATAGATGTACATGGTAAGAGGCCGCACTTTAAAAAATACGAGTTGCTTGTGATACATCAGACTTGGTGCTTCACTCCAGGAAGAAACGCTTGTGGAATTTTTGCATTATTCTTCAGAGATTCGCAAAACAAGCACAGTTTCTATGTTTGCTGAGCAGTCGGGAATCGGTATCACATTCACTACAATTATATCGAAAGTGTAAAGTTTATCTTACCTCTACATAATAAATCAAAACTGGATCTAAAACGCAAGAAGTCATTATTCCAGGCAATCTGAATCACATCAGTTGTGAATTCCCCTGTATTTAGTCTTCTGTACCGCAAATAAAAAACATTAAATTGCAGTTATAGCAGTAAAGTTTACTTTCACTGAACTTAAATTTCAACATATCTTTACTTTTTTGGGGATAGTGAAAATTCAGGTATGCTTAAATCATACGTGCGTCCATAAGCTGATCGTATGAATTTGTTTGGTATAATTTCATCTCCTGTTTTTTAATTTAATCATCATGAAATACTAGAGTCCTCAGTGTGCATACATGTGGACTCAATTGCTTCGTTAACTAAGCCGGAGTCATAAAAAACGTATACCAAAAATGCTGTGGAAATACCTTAAATACTCAGAAAATAAATTGCAAAAAACGTAATATATTCACGAAATCAAACTGGAAGCCAGAAGGGACCAAACATCTATTAATACGGAAGCTAATATCGATCAGCTTTCAAACCCAACCTATTGTTCCTTCTGAAGACAAAGCTGCCCCTTTTCCTTACCTCACCGCTAGCATTCTGTTTTTGCCTACGCGACTTAATATGTCTCTTTTGTTCACATCTTGACCAACTCAGTTATCTTAGTAACCATCTCAGTATGGAATCAACGCAATAGAATGTTTATTACTGCTTAGATATGCGCGCTGATACTGCTGCAATGGCACACTTAGTGTATCACGGTTCTCTGAATTTAAGTTTAACTAGCGTTCCGTCGGCAGTACATTAGCCACGTCGCCCTTAAACAGGCCAGGTCCACCGTTACTCTCGCTACGCATGTACACCGACTTTCGTGATAGGATTTAGCAACAACATTTCATGTGAAATCTCTTACATACACTAATATGCACAAAGGTAGCAAGTGATTTCATTTTTTGCTCGTAGTTAATGCCCATCGAAAGGTAAAATACAGCGTTGCAAAGAGATTCTTTGTCGGTAGACCACATAAGGCAAGTACAGCTACAAGTCTGATAAATGCAACCGTAAAATGGTGAAGACCAAAATGATGACGGACGGATTCGAAGAAGGATGTGTTTCTCTCTGTTCCATTTAAGTAAAATATAGTATTCGATCTCCTGCACAGGGAAATCCTAACCCTGTTGCATTGACCTACACGACCGCACACCAGCAGGTTCTTACAAGGATTGCACCCTTTATAGCTCAACGTATTAAAGACAGTCAGTATCGTCCGAATCGTATATGTTTACCAGTTCAATTGCACCTGTAGTGCCAATTATATCCGGCATACGACCAGGCGGCTGTCGGTACGGATGGCTACCACTGACCAGATTCACTGCAGAGAATCACGCTCAGAACAATCAACAGTTCGACCTTGATTTCAGAAGCTTTTGAATACAAATCTGTTTTGGTAGGGTTTTATTATGGCAACGTTTCGCTCTTGACACAAGAGCTTCTTCAGGCCAGGTGAATCGGTACACCATACGCTTAGCTTTTATGGTTTCAAGAAATAACATGAACCATTGGATAATAGTGTTACAGGTCGATAGGTCGAGTGGCCATGCTAGTGAAACAACAAGTATCGAGCGTTTCTCATGGATCTTGAACTTCAACTTTTGCCTAAAGATGCCAACAAAGTCTACTATTACGTACCGAAGGGATATGCGAAATATTTAAAGAAACGCCACTTGCAGACCGCTGCAGCCATCGCAATCAGGCCAACACAACCAGAGCCATGCAAGCATAGGATGCTTGTGCAACCTTTGACTTTGCAGTGGCCCTGACGAAAAGTCGTTTCCACGGAGTATTATGCAGAACCGGGTGATATTTGTTTAAATAATTGTCTAGTCTTTTTGTTAGTATTTTTTACCTCATATGTTTAAATAATTTGTTTCACTCTCTTAGTTGTATCACGTCACTTGCTTAAATCGATGTAAGCAGCGAACGAACGTGCTATACCTGTGCAAACAGTCCCATCCTTCTTGCCTTTGCCTTCACCAGTTTACTGTTGCATTTATCAGTACTGTAGCTGTATTTGCCTAATGTGCACTATTGAAGGGAGATATTTTTGCGACCCTATGGTTTCATTTCCATTGTATCCATCAACCCGTTTGTGTTTAACAGTGGTCGTAGTCAGATTCTTTTCTCTACGCAGCCTATTTTACTACTAAAAGTCGGTGATGGCAGCTTATACAGTAAAGAGAGGCCTCAAACTATACCTATTATTTTGCGGTATGCAACAGAGTACCGAATCGATAGCCTTGGCATATGAAGTTGTAAATTCAGCTGTCCTTAACACAGTGTTCTGATGAATGTTTTATTAGGCACCCTAGAAGACCGTTCTTCACCAAGCCGCTGCCACTGGGATGCATTATGCTTTAGCAGAACTCGACAATAGATAAAACTGGTTTGTGCTGCAAAGTTTGTGCGGCTGAAAAATTGACACTGTCTGTACTTGCGGAGCAAAACACTTTGTCAGCTGAGCGCATTAAATGCGAGCTAGAGAGTGTATCGAAGTACAGTGATATTTCATGATTGTTCTGTTAATCCACCCTCCTCACAAATCGCAAATCCGATTGCTCTAAATGGTCTAGCGTTATCACGCACCTGTGATGATAAAGCTATTGGAAAAATATGCATCTGTGATTTGCAAATAAAAGGGCGCTCCGAAATGATCATTAAGAGATGTCGGGAGGAAACAGTGTCAGACACACTCGCGAGAAGCACACGTTTATTATCACTACATAGACACAAATTATGCACGTCGATCTTTGAATGAATGAATATGATTAGAACCGCACTTATACAGTGGTCAGGAAAGGTAGCTGGTTTGTCGAAATTGACGAATTTTACATAATATGTTTGTTAGGAATTGATGCTTTAGCTAGTACTATATTCCATTAGAAACTGATAATTAGACAAATTGCTTTTGCATTTTTACTGCAACGGAATTCACGTTACTGTCTCATCGGTTCAATGGGAATACTGTCGTTCTGGACTTTTTATGAAGTGATAGAATAATCTACTAGCTGTGGATAATCGAGAGGTTTAAGCGAACCTCAAAGAAACTTGTAGTAATTAAACCAGTTTGCTACTTTGCAAAGGCTATTTAAGAAACTGCGAGTAATGAGACGTCAGAAAACTATGTTTAACCAAAATGTCTCCAATTATGCAGTACAGATGCACCCTACTCGCGTACCTGAAATTCCACTTATATCGCCGATATCGAGTAATCGCCTATTCCTGAGGAGAGACGTCTAGGCATAATTAACTCTGAGAGTGAATCGAACGCATTATTCCGGACAGTTTGATGGTTACAGAACCTCGGTCCGGTATGTGCTTCATAATATCGTAGTGTAAAGTGCTGAGCCAGGATTGGCCACGATCCACCCTGATGCTTCCTCTTGAAAGTGATAGATTGAACAGATAGCTAGCTTTCTCTATCCCTGGAGCTGCGTTTCTGTCCGTGATGCTATCAGAGAGTTTCTTTTTGTTGAATCCAATCTGGTTCCGCTTTTGATAATCCAAGCCATGTGCGCATTTATTGGGCGACCCGTTGTACGTAAATATCCGCAATTACAACTCCATTTTTGCTCGAGGTTTGTGCATGGTAGGGAATCCTGGCCAAAAGCTGTGAAATAGATTTGCCGGCCATCGGTTTTCCACAATGTCTTTTGCTGTGGATTGCTCAAGTCCGGTGGCAACACCAAGTTAACTAAGGGGAAGCCGGACGTGTCTTTCTGGGGAATGCGAGTATTCCCTTTAATTGCTGGTTCCGGTATGACAGTTGATATGGCTTGGTCATTTTCTAAGCGTGGCACTCGAGCGTTTGTCTCGCCGCGATCTATGTGCTCGTGCAGGACTGGGTTCAGCCTTGCATTTAGTGACATTTCATGAGATCGCTGAACTCGCAGTTAGCAACTGTTGGACCCATACATCTTTCTGTTGTGATATTGAGGGTTAGGAATGCCAATGATTCGGAGCACCTAGAGGTATGTCCCGTAATCGGAATCAATGGCAGTCCTGTATACAGAATTTCTTTAAACCATGTGTTTAGAGGCCAACAAGAGTAACAATGAAATTAACAAACCCGGCGCATGAAGAACAGACACAAGTCTTCTGTTTTCTATTTCCAAAGGTTGCACTCCGTTTAATATCCAAGCTAGTTGGAGGTATTTATGACAATTTATTGAGTAACTCAGTATACTTATATATATATGTATAGGATTAGACTATATTGAACAAAACAGTAACAAGTTGATAAGAAGCATCAAACGAACTTCCACTGTGGAAACAAAAGCAAAATTATAAAAGTTTGATTAGGAAGCGGAATTTTGATATAAAAAGATTTCTTTTTCTTTTTCCTGTTTTTCTGCTTCATCATATTTTTCAATTCTGTGCGTCTAAGCGTCCAAAATCTAGTTTATTAACAAGCATTGTTTTCCTGTTCTATATGTTTGAAACATACAACTTGCCGCAGCTAAACAGCCTGATAAATAGCCATTGTTGCAACGACCGAAAGCTTGTTGTACAGGGGGAAAACACTTGTACGTTATAAATTTCGACGGTGGATGTAATGTTTGTTGCACAATTAAAATACGTTATAGTTTTTAGTTTAAAACATGAAAAACAGTTGTGTTTATTGTTTACATAATGCAGACAATGAAAGGGATTACTGTCGAATAAAAGCTCACTACATTGACCTTATCACTTACCAGTGCTCTATAAGAAAAACAGAAAATATTGTTAAGTTTCCCTACGTTTGGTTAGGATAGGAGGATGTAACAATTTGAAAGGAAAATAAATTTCTATTTTGGTTTGTGCTGTTGGGAAGCGGCTTCTGTGGTAAAGCTAATAATTGAACATCGACGCTTTTATCCAAAAAGTCCCATCAAGAATAAGTATGGGGCGACTAGAATGTACTTAAAAAGGAAACATCAACAAATTTATCCAAATACGAAGGCAAAAGGAAAGAAAATGTTAGCTAACCCGTGAAATCATAAATATGTACAAACGCAGGGTTGGAGTTATTGAAAGTAAGTGAAACATGTTATTTTTTATTATGTAGAACATTGCGATGGTATCCCGAGGTAATATACTTCAGTTGTATTGACAGCAAAACACTTAACTTTTACTGTGCATATATAGAATTGTTATGAATTGAGGGAAGTATCGTGATGGCGTGCTTTCCAGGTGACTGTAACCCCACTGAGTTGCAACAAGTGCTTCTGAGTTTGTTCAGCCATGTACCGTCGAGGAATTTGACTATGTGCGTGTGCACAGGTTATTATTTGGACCATGATCTGCGCAACAGGACATTAGAATAATCAATAGGTTGTTGATCGCGTGGGACAATGTCGTTCGGTTAAACGACGCCACTGTCATGACAAAGTGTACACAATCTGAGCGCGCAGCTTAGCCCATAGTTTAGAGCTAAAGCGCTGGGCATTGTGAGGCAACAGGTGCTTTTCCCCTAACGAGCACTATTTGTAAACGGTGTTCAGTTACAACCACGTATGGAATATTATTCGCTTACACATTTCCAACAAGGTCAGCTGACTAACACTGCCAATCCAGATTAGTAACGCACTCTTTCTGATTCCAGCAGGAAGCTACATTGAGCCAAGGCATACGGTTTGGTGGAATCTAACTCTGAAATCAATACCTTGCGAAAGTTAAATTTCCAAAGTACATGTGTAACTCTTATAGTACTGCATAACTAAACATTCAGTGCTAAGGATGTATGTCGCTTTCCTTGTTTATTCTGTATTGCAATCAAGAGAAACAGTAGAATTGAGAGTTGATAAATAATGTTTAACAGAGTTTCAGCATTATGCGGAGCGACAATCAACCATTCTCTACTTTATTACCAATGAAGACGGTTTTGCGTTAACCAAACTATGTAAAACAACATTGTAAAAGCCTAGAACGTATCAAACATTTGTTTGCAGCATTATCTACATTTAATTCTAATTTGTCCATATTTTTCGTTAATTACCATTTCTCTTTAGCATTCGTCGAATGGAACTGCCCATTGGAGCCCAGCCTTAAGGATTAAGGTGCAAGGCCTGGGTTAATGGACAGGGGTTCGCGCAGAGTGGACATTAGTATATATCCGGTTAGAACATGAAAACGCTATCGACCGAAATACCGAAAAAAGAATGGTTTTTAACCCTTTAAATCAATGAGTTAGGCGATAGGTGCATTTGTCATTTGGCACTTACCTGCAGCAGATAACATCTAGGTTATGTTAACGGTATTACTCACATTCATGAGCACCTTAAAATCGTTTTGTTTATTACGGCGATAACACGGAATGTTCAGTTGATCATACGTACCACAGCTGCTCCTGCTTATCATAGTGGTCCACAGGAACAAGATGCAGCTAATTTTTGTGCGAAGCAGCGCATGATATTCTATCGAGTTCATTTCGGTGACATGCGCCTTATGCCAACAGGATGATTATGTACGATATCATGTGGCCAATCTATGGATTCAGCCAGCCTGAAATGCCCATCAACAATGCCCATTAACAACGACAACTGCAAAGCTAAACACCGCAGAAAGTTAGTAGAGCTGTTGACATGGACAAATATGAGATAAGGTACATGCGACTTGATCACACAGGATATGGATACATGGAGTAGTACATATGAGATTAAGATGGTTTTGAGCAAGTGACCTGCAACTATTGTAAAACAAATAATCAACCAAAAGAAGATTGACACTTTCCAAATAATAAGGTGGAGCCATAAAGAAACACAACCGGTAAACAACGTACTTTTTACTGAGCAGAGTTGAGCAGCACACCTATAGCTGACCATATTAGTTATTCTCGAATTACGTGAAAAGAAATGGACGTAAATTAAATTCAAAAAATTTTGTATGACAAACCATACGTTCGTGTGCTTACAAACCGTCGTAAGGATACATGCATACTAGTCGAGAAGGTTCTAAGTTTCCTTAAAAATTTGAGGCACTGAAAGGAATCGCAATAGTGTTAAGCCTAGCGGTTCATTTTGTGCTATGGCGTTATTCTTTTCGGAGATATCATTGCACTGCAGCCGCAGTGACGTTGGTCTGCGAATACTTGAACCAAACTCCGTTAAAGTGTTGTATTTACTACTTGCAAACTTCCGTAATAGGAATGACGCGATAGACTGTGACACAAGTCAGCATGATTCTTTTGGTGTCAATATCTGGTTAAATGATGGGTTTCCATATGTTTTATTATCTTCAGCAAAATACAAAATAATACACTAAATTTCATAAACATTTATCCAACGAATGCCACACTGGTCCCAATAATTCATTATCATGAAATAAACAGCGGCAATAAAGACAAGTAATTCATCGCTGTACTTAACCGACCAGGGAATTATTATTAACCAATGACTCAACCGATTAAGACTCATGTAGATGACATATCAGATCGATGTACGGCGCATCATGTTCAAAAATAGGGGGATTGTATTATACACAACCACTTTCAGTCCACTTTTAGATTCATAGTTAACAACAATATTTAAACCGGTTTTCGTTCCAACTTTCTGAATGAAAAAATGAACGCAAAATGACCTGGATTTAGTCTATTCTAGTAAGTAGAACCGATGTACGTTAGCATAATTATATGCAAACGAAATTAGTCAGTAAATTGCTTATCCAATTTAATCTAGCATGTTTTGACTGTACTTAACTAAATTCTATGTGGTGAGCTTTGTAAAAGCTTGACGATTATGCCTATTTATTTAGGTAAATAACAATTATTTTAGATTCATTAGCACGATGTTTAACGTACTAAAATATTGATTTACAAAGATGAAATAAGCGATCACTTTACAACTTCTGTAGGACGATTAAAGTACGGATTATAAGAATGAAGATAGCAAACTCAAGACAAAAAATCAGATTTTAGTTGGCTCTTCAAGCTATTCACAAGAACACGTATGCAGGCTTCCCTCCAGTAGGGTTAGGGAGTATATAGTTTTTTTGCGTTATTTCTTTCTCCAGATGAATAGAACTGTATCAAATAGTATAAAGGAGATAGATAGTCGTGACGGCATTCATAAAAGCGGTATTTTAGAGACGAAGTGGATTAAACTAGAATTGCATTCCATGTTCGGAAGCCCGAAGGGAGAAATCGTTATGTCGGCAATCAAGTGGAATATAATGCTTAGCCAGTTTGAGCTAGTGACATCTCAGGTCGGTGTTTTGACTCAGATAAATAAGCTCGCAAGAAGCGTGATTAGCGTTTGCCAATATTAAGTAAATCCTAATGAGTTCACTACGCTTGCACAGATATTCGCCGCTTTAAAATCCAAGGATATACAGACTGCATTTGTAGTGGGTGGTAAAGCAATTCTCTAATGAATTTGGTCACAGTATCTAGTTTAGATTCAAACGCATTAATGGCATGCATTTTCCAGGAACGTCAGAATTGGATCACCTATTCTGCATGGGTCCTGACGTAGCCGTTCAGCATTTGCCGATGATAGATTGCCCCTAATTTTCCAAAATTCCTCTGTAAGAGGCTAATTTGCTGACCAACTATTCTCGGTTCAGTTTTGGCCTGTTTTGAGCAGTCAAGGTCAGCTTGTACAATACATCCAAGACCACTGTTTTGTGTCAAACTTTACGTCTGCTGTTCTTCGAATCTTTATCACGAGTAAGCCAATGGCGTCTGATCGGAACTATGCACTTCGCTAAGTTAAACTGGAACCGTTTGTCAGAGGACCACCTTTAGATCTTATCGAAATCGCACCAGGTTACTATGTGGTCCTCCGGCGTCTTGATGACATTTCAGATCTAATATAGTCTGAAAATAGCAAGCAATTTGACTGAAGTACACTAGCACCATGTTTCATGAATACTAGGAATAAACGAGTTTCCACACCCAGCCTGTGGACACACCATACTGTACTTCAGTTGAGCCAGAAATGCCGCTGGATTTTCACATTCAGCTAATATTGTATGAGGAACCTGTTGATCTAATCCAGTTCATGGTTACCGATTTCATAACGTTGAACTTGGAGGAAGCGTGTGATGATCTAGACGATCGAAGTCCCTTCGGAAGTGCAAGTAGACGAGGTAGATTCTTCCTTTGGTATTGACTAATTCCCTCTAGTCTGCTGAGGCTAGCAACATTTCGTAGATCAGAACCGATGTCGGCCCAATTCGTGCTGCTGTGGCACAACTATCCGGTTACTCCTATGGAAGTTCGTTTATGCCTTCACAAAGATACCTTCTGTGAATTGGAATAGCACTGGAAGGAGATTTATTGCATGGAATTTCTAGTAAAATGCTCGATATTTACTCATCTAAAGAGGAGTGGAATTTTCAGTGTTCCACCTTGTTGAAAATGGCATGTCGGAAAAAATGGTGTAAACGTTTCGGACATTTTCATTATGTTTGTCTCTGATGCATTCGAGAGTATGGTGTCCGCGCCAGGACAGCTCTGCACGCGACAGAACACATGGGATTCACACCATTTTGGCGATTTTGCAAAATACCTAGTTTAACCCTGGTGGCTGTGAGGGATGGGTCGAAAGTGGGTGCGATGGCGTCTTAAACGGAAAAGTGCGGAGGCAGTTTCGTTGAGGCGCGTCAGCAACCTCACGTTTAGTTGGTTCTAGACCATCTGCTGCGCTGAGTCTGGGATTCAATGAAGTCTGTTGAGTAACTTGTGCAGGATTTCAGGAGTAGTACCAAATGTTCTCGCTAAGTTCTCTTTGTGCTTAATTTTTCTTGGCAAACTACGACGCTGTGTTTTCTTCAAGCTATTTAAGCAAAACAGGTGTGCACTAATGTGCATTTTTGAATCTATTCAGTTGAAGTCTGTATTAAATCACAGAATGTAGAGTTATGCGCCTCGAAGAAAGGAATACCATTGTTCAAATTCATTCTGCTGAGAATACTATCAGGCACCCAAACTCTAAACATTGCGGGGATCCACGACCACTGAGCATTATACTGGGTTTCATCACCATGGTAACATCTGTTCTGCTGTAGACAGATTGTCTCAAAACTGAACACTGCCCCATCCGTGTCTTTCCAGACATGCCATGGGCAAGCGTTATCTAATTAACCGTAAGCTTGACAGACAGCCTGAAAGAAACCTTAGAACTATTCTTATCCATGGCTTTCCTGAAACTGAAGCATGCAACTTGCGTTAATAACTCATGGTAAGGAACAATGGTTTTATATTCTTGAAACGCTCTGCTCGGATGACCTACTAGCAACATCGATGTCTCAGCTACGCACATCCCTAAACTACAAATGATGCGACCCAGTTAAAACAAATGATAATGCTGTCAATAATAATCTGACGCACGGTTCGTTGCAAGCTGCCATCTGATCTTCGGCTGAAGGCAGCGAACGATACGTACGCCAGAGATGGCACGTCACTCAGAGAACTAAACATGATGGGCATTTTATCAGAACAATGCGCCAGCAATGTACTCAATGATCCCATTCAACCTGTTAATGAAATGGATGACCAGACTACTTCCGCAGTATATGAAACGTCAACTTTTGCATCACTTGCAAAGCCGAGAAATCTGACGTTAAAACGGTCGCAAAATACCTACCGAAAATTATGGATCGTCAGCGACTCATTGGTCCTCGAAAATTCCCACCTGAATTATACGCTTTAAAACAAATTACTGAAATCCAGGAAGGTTTCATGTCTGCCCCAAGTGACCCCCAGTATGCATAACGAAGTTCAGTTCCGTCAGATCGCGAATGATAAAAACCTCACTTCCATTATTTCAGAGGATTTTACATACAAATTACTTTGTAGGATTTTATTATGGCAACCTTTTACTCTAGACACAAGGGCTTCTTCAGGCCACTTCCATTAATATATACTGGTCACACTAAAAAGTTACTGACGCTGAGATCAAGATATCAGGAAGGCCACTAATCCGGAAATCCATCTCAGCAAGGGGTTTGCTTATTCTGTTCTACAGCATGCGGCTGCAGAGTGCACTATTTGATGACCCGTAGACTTATGCTACTTACATATTCCGAGGTAGTCTTCGATCAACATTTATCGATCCGTGTCTGCTAACAAGCATTTATTGCCCATAAGCATCCACTCGGGAAGTGGGTTCCCGTTTGCTACTTACCCTGAGCAAGGTAACACGCCCTAGTTGCAGACATATCCTAATCTCAAGGGACTTCAGTGTATACGAGCTGGAGGTATCAACATTAATCGATTAACAGTCCAGACCCAACGTTCGAGAATTTATCACTTATATTCCTTTAAACAAACATGTCATCTCTCCCACAAATTTCCAGGAGGAAACAAACCCTCCTGTATTGCTTCTTTTGCTCAAAATAAAGTGCTGATGGTCAAAATTTATTAATGTGGTGGCCGTTAGATCACAAAGACCAGGTACGTCTAATATGTAACAGTGTTTGCTATGCAGAGTATCCATTTAAAGCTTAAAAGTTAACCTATTCAATCGAGCGCTAGGACAGCCTAAAAGAACTCAACGAGGTTATCACTTTGATTTGTCTGGTTCATGTGGGATAGCTTTCACGGCTGCTGCCTGCTCTACAATCTTTGTCTGCCTATCGTACTTCTGCACCAACTCAGTTAAACATCTCACGAGTGGGAGAGACGTACCCTCAGTTCAGAACCAGAGAGAATCAGTCGTACTATTAAACTTTTTATCTGACTGAGACTAAGGCGATCACATCGAGAATGGAAATGTTTTCGGCAGTTGTTTCATTCTATTCCAAATCGCCCAAATTTTACACAGCCGTCTACGCCACAACTAACGTTTATTTCGGAAGCTCTATGCTTAGCTTTCCGAGAACAACCACTATATGTCATCGCGACTGTCAGATCTGCTGAAGCCGTTGGTTGCAACATCCGCATTGATATGCTGAATCCAAAGACCGGCGGTCAAGTTTGTGATCTGGCAGACACCTGTTCAATTGCCGCAGAATAAATCAAAGATGGCGGACACAGAGGGCAGTTGGGCCACTCAGTGAAATCTCCGACATTAGTCGGAGAATATCCACCAAATTCACACGGATGGAAGAATACACCAAAAGCAAAGTATTTGTGCAAAATTCATACAGAGCACACACTTATAGCACAGTATTTTCAAATCGAAAGTAGAATCCAGCAAGGTAAAGCAAAAAGCCGCGGCGTCCGTGGGTACAGCTAACGAGTATTTAAAGACCAGAGTTCAAATTACCCGTGTAAGGAGAGAATTCGGGTTTTATGCCACTCCACAGGGAGTTCAGTTGCACAAAAGTGCTTCATTATGGAGAGAGTGGGTATTAAAAACTAGATTTGCATTTATTCATCCCACGACAAAGCGACTACATGCAAAGTGCAAACATGCTGGCGTTTCTTCAATTATTGCTTTGAAGAAATGTACCTTAGAAGAAATATGGTGGAATGTAGAAGTGCGCTTCATTTCCAACTTACCCATGGTGATAACTACTTTTTTCAGCCGTTTCGAACTGATGGCCTTCCAGGTTAATTTTATGACTGAGTGGTAGGGTTTTGCGGCAAGCTTGTTTGGCGTCAGCCCTTACTAATTAGGTCAAGATAAAATCTCCCCAGGAAAACCGATACTCAGTGCCTTACCATCCAGGGAATTTCAGTCTGAGTTGTTGATGACGGTGAAGCAGGCCGTTAATGATTTCGGTCGCGTAAGTTGGGAAGAGCCAAGCACAACAGTATCGTGTTTACGCTAAGGATGCCAGGATTGGATCGCGTATTCCACATGGGGCCTCCTATAGGCGTACAGCATTTGAGGAAAGATAGGTGGCTGTAAAACCCCAAAGGCTTTCTATAGGAGCTAAGGTTCTGACTGACCCTACTCGGTTCTACTTTTGCCTGTTTCTAGAAGCCAAGATCATCCAGAGCGATTGCTTCGAGAACATTTCCGTATGTAACCTGTTCAAGTACTATTACCAAGCCGATATTCACGAGTAAGTTGATGGCATTTGCTGTAGACCTTAACTTTTGCCAAGCTAAGCGGAAGGCAGTTCTTGGATGACCATGTATAGGCCCTGTCGTGATCTCACTGCAGTGCCGTCTGATAGTCTACCGTTTGACATCGTCTCCAAACAGTAAGTCGTTCGACAGGCTTGCACTATCAAGATGGCTGATGGATGCAAGAAATAAAAGTGCTTTATTATCCATCCTTGTGATACACTGCACTACCCTTGAATTGGGTCAGAAATGGCGCTGCGGACTCTCACATTCAGATGACGTTGAATGAAAAAGTTGTTAAACCGACATAGCCCAGGGTCACCTGATTTCAAAGCTTCGAATTTTATAGAGAAGAATGCGCATGTGCTGGCGAACGAACGTTTCTGAGCAGTAAAGGCACAAAAAGTTGAGCTCCAATATATTATCAATTAATTCTGTCCAGTTTGCTCAGGCTAGCAGCAAGTTCCTTGTGCATGACCCATGTCGGCTTAGTCTATGCTGCTGTGGCACAATGATCTTGCTACTCTCAAGGAAAATAAGTAGACGATATTTCGGGAGTTCCACACGATTGCCACACTTGTGAATAGTAGCAAATATTCAACATTTTTGCACGGTCTAAATCTGCATTTTCTCAAGATATCGTTGAAAGAATCGAGCTAAAGTTTCGGCGATACTCCTGGCGCATGTCCTTTATTCCTTCGGTCTTATAGTCCACAAAAGTAAGGCTGTGTATGCAAAATGACAATAGCCTTTTCACCACATGTGTTGCCGTGAATTGAACTCTGTGGGGGCGGTAGGAGCTGTGTCAAATGCGGTTGGGATGACAATTCACTCCGGATAGTCCGGATTAAATGTAGTCGAAACGCGTTTGCCACCTCTTGTGTAGTCAGCACTGGATCATCCACTGCACCTTGACCTAGGGTTCTACACGCCACTATGTGCAGCTTGTTAACTGGCTGCATAGCATTTAATATATCGGGGCTGGATTTCTTCACTAAGTCCTGTCGATGCCGGAGATTTTATTCAAGGATCAACTTGACACAGTTGTACGGTTGAATTTTATATGTCATCTGGCCAGCACACAGACAAAATATGATAGCGCGTCAGGCCAAATCCATTAAGTCCACTCATTTTCGGGTCCGGCTGCTTAGGAATAAGTTCATTTTCTCCGGGTGAGCCTTTTGGTTTAGTACGCATTTTTTTAACACGGTGACCTGGGTTACAAAATCCCTCCATGCAAAATTGCGAGGCTCGTTGACTAAGAAAGACCAGCTAGTTTCTTGAACTAGTTCAGACATGGTGTCGCAAAGTGTTAAAAACATGAGCTTCTCCGTTGTTTTCACATTTGCATTCCACGTAGTAGAGGTAGTGAAAGGGTGACGTCGCATGGTCGTCATGGCCAAGTGGCGTATGTATGGTTACAGTATTGATAACTATTCCTCGTTAGTTCCTCGCTCTGAATCGCGTGGTACAGGCTATATTATTGGTTTTCCTAACACGAAGACTAATGTCGCAAGTTCGCCCCCATCGGTACTTAGTTTTTGACAGCGTGCAATTTGAGGCCTTCCATCAGAAGGACGAAAGTAAATGACTATGCTGACACATCTTTATGATAAAATCTAAGAGATATCCATATGTCGGGTAGACAGTGGGTGGCGGTACTCTATTGCTATGAAACACATTACCACGACTCAGCTGCAGGCAACATCAAGGACAGTCGATTACATGAGTATCCGTATCATCGATAGCATCGATATGCTTGTCAAATCGGTAATACAACGTTACTTCTTATTCATCTATGAGTCGATTGCTTCTTAGGAGAACCATGTTAGTCACGGCTATATCAGCATCAGTGTTTTCTGCTTTCAACGAAGTTTTTCTTGCCATAACGTAGTCACATGGTTTCAAAACCAACGTACTCAAAACTTGGTAATCTTGCTGACGAAACCAGGGGAATTGGTATACTTGCAACTGGGGCCACAGAAGTAAGAAGCGTATTTGTAGATCACGGGTGCGAGTTTATACCGACCGTTTTGGTTGAACCGTTAATACAGGCGTCAGAGTAATTCCATCATATCTCGTAGAGTGTACGATGTAAGCATGTGACCGAGCATCAAAACCTTTTGTAGCCATCTGAATGTTTTGACTTAGTCTACTTGCTGGATGGCATGCTGGCGGGGTAGCGCATAAAAACTGTTCATTCAATATTATCATAACTTTGTTGCCAGTCTCTAAAGCGTTTTGACGTAATACAGTTGGTAGCAAGTTGTATATTTTTCCCACCTTTCGGATGCCTTGTTGTCATGGATTTGGATTGAGTCGTCAATTACATCTCACTGGACCACGCCATTGCAATTGAGTGACAATTGTAATCTCAGGTCGAATTACAGATAACATTTTGAGAGCGGACAGTTGACGGATTATGCCTTGTTCATTTAAGTCCTGGGCTCGAGCCTCTAACTTGCTTAAGATTTGAAGTTCGAGAAACCCATGGACAAGGATCGATTTCGATTCTTTTTGTTTACGGTAGTCTTCCGAGGTTTTCTATGTACCTATATATCACCCCAAAACATCTGGGAGAATGATACTAGCGCACGCATACTTTTAAGTCCTCTAGGAAAAAGGTCTTCTCCTAATGTCTTCACTAAAGCGTCTTTTGCGTGGCCGTGGCTCACGCTAGTGTAATGATTTTGAATGACTGGTGATGCATATCATAATGGGACTCCGATCAATTAACACATGGAGTCACACTGTTCTCGGTGGTTTAATAATTGGTTTCTGATAGCATTTCCTTCCAGTGTAACACATTGGAGTTGGAACCGCCTGGGAAATTTGTCGCCCAATTGTCTTTAATTTGTGAAGTCCGTAGTTACTTTCTGTGGAATGATGACAGACAGCATCCTAGTTCCGGCTACATTATTGACGAATCTAACCGCTCCTGTGGTAACTGCTTCTAATGGTACAGTTGACTGTAAACCTGGTATGTGAGCTGCAAAAATGGACACGTATGTTGCTGATCTTTCGGCGAAACAGAGTTTACCAAAGGAAGTTGATGAAGTATACTGTACGAACGCATCGCTAGGAACAGCATATATTATAGGGGTAGGGAATGTCAGGGTGCTAAACACAGCACCACTGCGGCTTGGCGCGGTCTGGTTGCTCCGTTCTTTAGTTCTGATTTTGGGCGTCCCTTTGCACTTCCTGATTCGGCTGCGCTTAGTGTGACAATTCTTATCGCACTATCTTGCTCTGCACTCGACGCCAGCCTGTCATATCTCTGTGCTGAAATGGATATATAACATGCAGAATAGTTGCACACTATTTGAAAGGCCAAAAGGAACCGATCGTGGGCTTGCTTTTCTCCACCACGGCTGTCGTCAGCTGAGCGCATTTGGATGATTGTGCTAATAACAGTTATATCATGTTGTAGCCTCTAGGAAATTAAGACAGCTTAAAATTCGATTGTGGTACTCTAGACGGCTCTCCTTGTGCCGTCGGTGCGTGCGTAGTAATCACCACTTCAGTCCAGGTTCGGTTAATGTTAGATGCTGTGGCGACTATCCGAGCTGGTTAATTGTCAAATGTCGTCGGTCACGATGGTTAAGTGTGGAGTTAATCTAAGGAAGTAATACCACCCCGCTTAACAAACTGGAATTTTGTTTATCGCTTGGCAAATAAGATGAACAGCTCCGTTCTTTCCTTGGACAGCCTGTCAACAACCATTGCTAATTTCTTGATACCTCCTCGGCGCCATTTTTATTCACCTATCCATCACACAAATGTTTATCGCCTCTGCCGTTATAATGGAATATCTTATTTCACTAAAGCTAAGGAATACTTTGATTAGTTATCCATGCTAAATTCTATGACGTATCACACCGATCTGTTGCAAATGAATAGATAATTTATTCAAGTCTCATGCATCTGGATTGTGAACTCATTGCAGAGCAAATATTGATTACTCACGGTCGAACAGCGGAGGCTTGGATTTTAAGTAAAATTTTTTATCTGTAGTTATGAAAACCAGCTCAAATTGCATACGAATAAAATCACTGATGTCAGTGTTTAGTTAATTCAAGGAAATCTACCAGACTGCAGCAAAAACTGCAGCGAAAAGGACACTAATATAAAGTTCATAAACCGATGTTGTTCCCAACATTGCTTTGTGAAGGAATAAGCAGACTGCTGATCTTCTCCTTCCTAAGAAATACACCTTAATTTAAAGATAAAAGCGCAGTTGGAAGGCTAAGGATTCATTCCGTCACCCCACCTACAGCGTTTCAGTAACATCAATAGAGCATACGTTTATTAAAACGTGTGTACTTGAGTAAATATCGCTGACTAACAACCGTTTTACCACAGTAAAGATGCCCTTCAGCTTAATGACTGCATGTTCTGAGGTTGGAAAATGTTTCGTTTTTGAATGGCTCACACATAACTCACTCTGAAATTCTAATTTTTCCACTGTGTTAAACCGGTGGTTGGTTCGTCGACTTTTGACTTCGCTGCTCTCGTTGAACTGCCGACTGCATATTTGACGTTTTACTTTTATTAGTGAGGCACTTTGTTACCCTGAACTAGTACCGAGGTCAGTTAGGTCCTTTTAGGTCAATATATTTAAAATTTGCGTGAGGTTATCCGCAATACTTGTGTAACTGGTCCCGATGTGGTCTTTTAAAGATCCATAAGCTAAGAAGATGGATGAACCATGGTTAGATGGCGTCGTTGTCCCTGTTGTAAGTATTTTAGTGTATCGTTCCCAGCCATGATCTGTGCTTATTCTGACCATCCACTCAGAACAGGTTTGATCCGCTTCGCAGATGTGACAACGGGACCTAGCTTACCAAGAGAGCTTTACCAGTCCCGAGTTACATGCAGTATGGTCTTACTTTGTGGTGGTCATAAATGTCATCCAACCAATTATGAGATATTTACCTTGTTTTTCAGACCCGCAGGTCTATTACGACCTGCGTACACAATGGGCAAAGAAGTCCTCGGAAGCATGGACCAGTAAAACACGACTCTTTGCTTCATCGAGTGTGGTCACAAATTTAGGATCAACTTTAGACGAAATACAAAAAATATTAGAACCAAGCGAAAGCATCATGCTACTGAGCAATCTGGTGCTAGTGTAACTGATACTATTAAGCAAAGTGCGTTCGCTTACGGCTGAAATCGTTGATCGTGTATTTATGCAGCGAAATGACTAAATACATGCAAGATACATCCTGTTACAAGAAACTTGGTTGCATAAAGAAGTAGAAAATGGGGCTAATCAACTCTATGGTTACTTATCCACCAGATCTGACAGCCAGGGAAACCCCAATTTTGGGATGTTGACATTATAACTAACGTTAATCAAATTAATGCAATTAATTAACCTACTATTCACAAACTCAACAATCCTCATAAGCTTTATTTTGAGTGTAAACCGAAATCCACGAGCGAATTTCAATTGTGCATGGTTGGAAACGTCTACGTCACTCCAGACACATCTGCATAAGATTTGAAGCTATATGGGGACCAAGTTTCTTTAATGGTATTGCTGAACCTAGATGTTTCTGTATGCGTGGTTTCTGATGAGTTAAATAAAATGAATGCAACATTACTGAAGATACTTGGTCAAGTAAAGTTAGTGCATTTTCTAGCAGACAATATACACACTTGGACACCGCACAAACAAACAAACGGCAGTTGCCTTCTATAGAAAAGTGGGCTGATTTGAATAGTTTAGACCATTGTGTTTTAAAATGGTGTCCAATAATGTACAGCATATTTAATGTTTTCACGCTGACCAGTCGCACTTACAAGTTCTTCAAAAGATGAAATTTCTCCGTTGAAAATATGAGAAGAATCCAGACGATTTCCTTTAACTAATTTTTATTAGTCTTCAAAGAAGAGGAAGTGCCGCACCGATGTTATCAACCTACAGGCCAACTAGAATATGCCTGTGATTTGTGTTATCCTGTTGAAACGATTTGCCTAACGGTAGGTGGGATTGCATCATCACTGCTGAGGCGACTTGGTAGGATGAAATAACTAGCTTATAATTTTAATTTAAATATATACATATATATTTTGGTCAAGTGTCTAGCCTCAACACATAACCCTGTGTTAAAGAGATGAAACAACTCATGCATAGAAGTGGGTTTAGACAATCAGATTTTTGTTGTCTACAGCGACTTTTGAGGCAGCTTCGTGGTAAGAGCGCCTTCAATCAGATGGGGGAAGTGGATGCGGAGCAGGTGAATGTGGACTTGGTTACAGCAACTTGATCTTGATCGACATACCAAGGTACACTTCTACGAGAATCGCGGTCACCATTAAGACCAATAAGTGGAGTGTTTTAAATAAAGTAGGGACGTTGTCATTTCCGTTCTAGAAAATAACTTATTTTTGTACAATCTTATTAGCACATCGTCCGCTACACACGGTGCGCACTTGATAGACTGTCTAAACCTTTCGGTACAGTTTCACTGGATACTTTCTCACCAAATTGGAAGCGCAGCCAACGGAAGGGTTCACAATGCGTTACAACGGTAGCCAAATTCCTGAGTTCATCGTTTAGAACATACCAGAAAGTGGATGCTGGTGGTATATTCGTAAACAACGTGGTCTTGCAAAACGACGGTAGAACATAACTTCGTGTTGAGTCCATGTAATAATCTCTTCTTAGTGTGATATTAAGCGCTTTAGGACTGACGCACATATATAAATTGCATGATTTCCATGGCGATAATCACAAGTTTATCTACCTTATCTGTCGATTCATCAAACTTGTTTCTAACGCCCAAGCAGTTAGAGAAGCAATTCATCCGAAATCACTTTGCTCGAAAGTAATAAATGCCTTTCCAGCTGGTAAGGCTGTTGATAACGGACTCGCTCGAAAACATAGATTAGCATCCTCTGCGAACTTCACCACAGCACTGTCAAACACGACGGGATAATAGTCGTCACCATCTGTGCAGGCTTCACTCTGCACGAAACGGTCAAGATTAAAAGCAAATGTACACAAACCTTGAAAGGAATCAATGTCCATGATGAGAACTGAGAACTGAGAACTGGTGGGAAGCAGCGAGTAGAGGTTGCTCTGTGTAGCTGCATCATTCGTCGTTTTCGGACATGAACTCTTTAGCTATCGTTTCGCTCTCTGAGCATAAAGTATGCTTGCATCAAGAGAAGCTCAAGCAAGCAGTATGATCCATTCTACGGAATTACGGCCTTCATGGTGGCACAGTCCATCGAATGTAACCTTGAGCCATTCCACACTCTTAGGCATGTCTGTGTTTCGTGGCACTCTGCTCTAAGGCATAGCTTCAGGAATGACATGTTATCAATGGCTCCTGATTTTAGCTGCAGAGGTAAAAGATGTCCTTGAATAAGGAACGTCCTAAAAAATATAAACGCATACGATAGCGAAAACAAATACTAAGTCCTGTCAACCTGTCGTCTGTGACAAACGTTCTCGATACTGGGCTATTGCGCACAGCTCCTTCGTTGTCTTAATTTTGGGCTGTTGGAGCTATGGGGCTGTCCTCGCCTCGTTAAGATATATCGTTGCACGGTTCCCGAGTAAAGTCTCTCTGCTTCGAAACGCTCTTCGTCAGCTCGTGATTTCTTGTGCAGGTTGCGATCCGATGGAGCGGAAGGGAATCCCGCATTGGGGGCCTCAAACGACTGATGAGCAAACGATTGCCACCAATGAACAACTCTCCACCACGTTGCTTTTGGCTGACCTACAAAAATTACCAAATATGAGCACCACATCACCCATCTGCCTCCCGATTGCCATCACTGAATTTCAACATTTCGTTTTAATTCGACACCAAACATTGGCTTTCTGTAGCGTAAGGTACGGGTTTCGATTGTTTGTCGCGGTATTGAAACTTAATATCTAGCTACTGACAAGTTGCAAAGTAGTGTCAGAGTAAAGGTAATTCCCATAATATGCGCACTGCGTTCACAACAAATCGGAAATCGTGACACGACGGCGCTTAACACCGTCAATGTTCCACAACTGTTCTCATCGTTTGTAATGGAAGATATTACGATAAAGCGGTCGATCGATTGAGGTGCGCTCCGCTGCTTAATTTCGGGTAGCGCTAATAAGTGCGCAGTTTTTCCATTACAAGCAACCCGCCACTGTCGGCTTGAGCAAGTGTTAGTTATTCATTTGTGTATCATGTGTCACAAGATAATAAGAAAAGTGTACCTTTGTTCTCCGGAAGTAATGGGCTGTTACAAAGTCCCGGACCTTCAGTTGTACTTTTCAAGTATTAGTCTGTCAAACCATGTGAAGTTATGTGGTATTCATGGTGTTGGATACATCGTAGTGAGCGGCAGCCCTGTACACTTGCGGCGGATCTTTGCAGAAATAAAATTGATGGTCTAGTACTGACTTCTGCGAACTGTACACAACAAGATAGTTTAGAGATAATGTCAAATTCCTGTAGGTGCTCTCTGATTAATACATTTTACGTCTGGACAGGATATGAAAAGGTAATGCAAGGTACAAAGGGCAGAATCAGAAATGTGTCTGTAAAAGGCAACTACAGTACCCGTGGTGTCTAGGTAGAGCTGTATGTCTACTTAATTCTAGCATAAACAGTAATGATATATTTTACGATGGGGTTGCATTTGTGCTAGACAGAACAAGTTGGCATTTATTCTACGGCACTCATGTACATATAACGGTCCTATGGTGATCATAGCCGAAGCGGAATATTGCTAACAGCGTAGAAGGAGTAAGCGTAAAGTCTGGTATTTGTCTCCGTATCAGCCCCCTTGAATACATAAGAGACAGCAATCAGGTAGTGTGGAGTAAGAAAGTCGAATTTCCACATCATACTAGGTGTTCGAAGATGGAACATGAGCACTTAATAGATCCACATAGTTGTTCCATGTTGATATGTTAAAACTGAAGTAGTCATATTATGGTAATGATAGAAGATAACAAGGGTTAAATGAGTGCATACGGCAACTGCGATTATTTTCTCTGTCGGTGAAGCATTCCCCAACTAATCGTAACCGAATAGATATAGGTAAACACTAGCTGAGTCTAACCTGTTAAAGTGCTTCATTGACACATCCCGCTGCTTTTCACGCATTTCTAACTCTAAGCTTTAGTTGACACTCTCGTGTTCTAATTATACGTACGAATGAGGATCATCACACAGATCTACCAAAAGTCATTTACTCCTCTCAAAAATACCTCTATTTCAGTCATATCAAGCTTGAGAAATTGCACAACTTTTGGTACTATGAGAAATTTATTTAGCTAGATGATAACTACAAAAGCACGTGTATTATCGGATAGATAATAAGATACAATTCTATATCGCTAGATATTTAATGAGGAAAACGTTCGCTCATAGAGAGGTGCACGAGTTCGCTGTCAAAAGTGGGAAGATTTGTCACGGATGCACTAGGGTACGTTGTGTTGCAGCTGTAGGGTGTATCAAGAGTATGAATGTGTCCATCAATTACCGCAAGCCGGAGCGATCTGTTTGGTCTCGGCCTCCACAGCCATGTTGGGTCTATATTATCGTTTTAAAACGTTCAAATTGCATGCATGGTCTGAGTAGAATCAACGATCTATTTATTAAAGGTTCACAGAACAAAGTATAGTTCCCATTTGTGGCATTTCCTTGCTCTGATGCAACACAAAGAGGTTATTTCAACTTTGGAATTTTTCAGGTTTTACACGATACAAGTCTATTGTTTGCTACTGTAAAGTACTTGTGGAAAGACTTCCATTTTCTTGGCTTTATCGATAGTGTGTTTTGCATATTCGATGAAGTCTAGAGTTTTGAAATTACGTTACCCTAATTACCATAATTGGTTACCGAAAGCAAAATCTATGTCAAATTGTTGGTAGCTTAGCCTTTACATCATTATAATAGTAGCCAGTATTGCTTTATTCAACGGAAACTCAGGTTAGGGCTATAACCCCCTTTTTCATGGCATTCCGGTCTGCTTGTAAGTTTAATAACATGGTCCTCTGGTCCGGAGGATCAAATGTTTCCACCATCTATATGTCATTTGCAACTGCACAGGGCCTACAAACTTATTAGTAATAATGCGCCGTTGACATATATAATGAAAGGCAGTAATCTTAGTACAATTCCTTGGATGATACTGCTTGTCACAGCCTTCCTGACGTATTCCTGGATACCATTCTCGACTAACTGGGTTTTGTCACCAAGGTATGATGGTAAGGTAGTATAGGCTTATCAGTATTTATCTTCCCAGAGACCAAAAGCCTGCAATAAGGAATTTAGTCAGAGAGGTTTTGCATGTCAATCTACGGTTGATGTTTGCTTTAACTTCTTATTGAGTAGTAGAGGAAAGTCATTGCTCCGGGGGCCAGCCCTATCTTCTATAATTCCATAACATGCATGACATTAAAGGGTGAATCGCGCCATATCACAGTTAAATATCAGTCATGGTGGTCCACTGCCGTCGCCCATGGATCAGTAGCATAAGTCGCTGACTAGTAAGGGTAAGGTCCCAGGCTCGAATCCGACAGGATTCGGCGGGTGCGCGCTATTGACGAGTCCCAACTGGACAAGACGGCCGTCCATGGCTTTTCTGGATGTGTGGTGGCTGTCTGCTCAGGCTAACCGCGATAAAGCTTTGCTTTACGTACTTTGTTTGGGTTAGTAATATGCTTCAGGGGTCCAGGTGACATGATTGACAAGAGTACTGACTAACGCACTTTCTTGCGACCGATTAGTCTGGTTTTCGCTTGTAGCAACTAGGATAGTGTAAGCTTTATAAAACTCGATGTAAGTTGGAGAAGCAAAAATGTTCGGTTGATCTGGCTGAGTCTTGCTATCATAAATTTAGAACACTTATACTAAATTGATACTATGTCAGCAGGCCATGGAGTTGATGCCGTCAATGTACATACTACTCCTCTTCCATGCATCCCTACACGTTCCTTCGATTAATTTGTATCTGTGAGAGCTCAATGTTTTCACAACGCGAGATCGCAGCTCGGCTTAATTCCAACCCTTAAAACACGTTGTGTACTCGATTTGCCATAGCAGAATCATTGAATTTCACTTTAAAACTGATTAGTATTCTGAGCTTGCGTGAAGTAAAAGTGTACGCACTTACAGTTGCGCTGGTATTAATGTGTTTTCAAAACCCAAGTAATGGTAGCTAAACATCGGTTGCTGTTAAGATAAAACCTTTCAGCTGCAACCTCTTGTTGAAAGTAAAACGTATATATCCCACCTTGTTGATCTTAGTGTTAATACTGTATCTCGGTTGAACCGATGATATGACCAGTAGAATACGTAATTACATGCTGTCTTCGCTACTTCTGATATGAGGGTAACATTGGATGACGCCGGGTTTTGAGCACTACTCGTAATTCTGTTCAGAACTTTGAAATCTTTAATCAGAAGTGCCAAGGGGAATATGTTTTATAGGGAAAATTGCCCTTGCGTGTTAGTGACGAATATGTTGCAAGCAGCCTTGTGAGTAAATTATAGCAACACGTTCAAGCATCGCGTTGGAAAGCATAATATGTCAGAATAATTATGGAATTTCAAATTTCTGCCTCAATAAGTGGTCTGGCTAAGTGGACAATGGTGCAACCAAGAAAGGTTTGAGGTGTCGAAATTCACTTTTGCTACTGAGCGGAGGCTGTAGCTAAATACTGCTAGAAACACATATATGTTGAAATCGGATGTTATACAAATAAAGTTGGAAGAGGCTGCTAACATCAGTGAAAAAACGTGAATTGAAAATTGATTATTGGATTTTGAAGCCATTTTGAAGTATACGTTGTGTGCATGGATTGCGACAGGCAACCTCAGTGCTGACCGCGATTCCCATTGATGTGAACCTTGGTGATTCGATCACGATGACCGTAGCTAATACAAGTGGAAACTAAGTGTTGCTCGTCCAATAAACTGACACTGCACACCAATATGCGATTCGAGATAATTTTCTCTCAGCAAAAGAGATAGCAGGCATCGAACCCAGAAAAATTGGAAGGTTAGTCGGAACCGCAACACTGAGTCACGGATTCACGAAGGGCAACGTTTGGCACAAAGGTTAATGATGAATTGTGTTGCTTTTTAAGTACATCTTGTAACCCGGTGGATTATGGATAGCCGGCGTGAATGACATTCAAATGGTCCGGGTTCGATGCCTGCTATCTCCATCTGACGCGAGCAAAGAAGCGCCAATCCCTTATTGGTGTGCTGTTTTCTTCGGAGGGGTCACACCCAATTTGAAGCTGCTTCAGCTACGGTCCACGTGATCGAATGACCATGTTCACTTCAATGGGAATCCCGGTCAACCTAGAGGTTGCGGGTCGCAATTCGTCCACAAGACGTGTATTGCATACCTTATATATTTTTACAAGCCTATAATCAGACAAATGTTCCAGCCGTACCATGTTGGTAGGGAAAGGAAAATGTTCGGTTCGTCGAGCAGTGAGAGAGCGAAACTATAGAAAGTTGTTTTTTTGAGTTTCACACACGCCGTATTTATATTTTTGCCTTTGTTTTCACGTTTTCTTCCATAGGGTTTTTCCAAGCCTACCAAATTTGTTTCACTTCTTTCCCAGCCTTGGAGTCACACAGATGCAACTGACGCTAGACACGAATTTAGAATCTTCATAATCCTTTTAGGTCATCGGTTGTCTGCCGCGGCTCTTTTTCCATTCACGTCCAGGAAGTGCAAGTAATGAGCAAAGCGGAAAGCGATGAACCAGCATGCGCAGTACGTGACCGAGCCGACACAAGCTGTGCTGGATGAATATGCTCTGGAGACAAGGATTGTCCGCTCTCATGACTCTGCTCTTAACTTCCGCTTTTCTCACATGGTGCTGCCACCATACGCGAGCAATCGAACACCAGCAGTGGTTGTTGAAATTAGACAGTCGTCTCAAATCCTCCTATCAAACAAGCCAGATCTCGCAGTCGTGCAGTTGGGCTGAACAAACTGTGGCACCGTACACTCAGAATTTGAGCTCGAGAAAATCATTGCGACGAAGCCACAATTGTCTCAGGTTAGTAAATACAAGGCGAGCTTTGGCCATTCACTGTGAAATTTCATCGCCAATACCGCCACCAACCGTAGTGCAACTCCCGTGGTAAGTAAAGCTGTTAACGAACTCCAGGTGGACACCCGAAATGGTGAGCGTCGGCACAGGAGCCTGCCAATACTGGAACAGAGCTTTACATTTGAATGGAACAAGATAAAGATAATACTAAGATGTCTCTATCGCCAAGCGGTTCAGAATGTTTTGAACAGCCTCTGAGTAGTCTCCCAGCAAAGCGATTTCAACAGCATAATCCAGGTCCACCACTCTGCTCCCGGGTAGAAGCTCAAAGCCGTAGCTCTGGGCTCCTTCCAGTACGCGATGTAGGGCATCTTTGACGGCCAAGATGAACAAGAATGGCGAGATAAGACAACGTTGACGCACTTCACTTGTAATAGGAAATAAGAAAAAAAGCCTGCCATAAGCTCTAAGTTTGTCAGAGGTGTGACTATAAAGCTATTTTCAGAGTATGACAAACTTATCAGGAATGCCATTCCGTAGCAGACAGTTCCACATTGACGACCTATCTACTGAGTCAAAAGCGGATCGGATATCCATAAGCATCACCATCGTTAGTCTTCGGTGGACATGACGATGTTCGATAATTTATACGCAATGTGAAAATTTGGTCATTACAACCATGGCCAGAAGGAAAGCCGGACTGTTCCTTACGACACAAACTCTCGCAAGTAACTGACAGCCTACGCAGCGGCATGGACACAAGAATCTTGGACGCGACAGTGGTAAGTGGGATTCCTCGGTAGTTGGTAAATCACTACTGGAGCTCTTTTTCTGGATCGGAACCCCAACAGATTCTCCCCTGGAGATAGGAAACTTCTCAGCGCTCTGTACTTTTGTGAACAAAGATAGCATTTCGAGGACAACTAGGTTTCTCACGTCTTTGAATAAATCCGGAGAAAGACTGTCAAGGCCAGGAGCTTTGTGGCTTTTCAGTCTGGATTTCTCTCAGTATTTCTGCCTCAGTGGCAGGATCTATGCAGGATGGCCAAGGATCACATGATGGCAGTAGGTGTGAAACCGGAGGTTGTGGTGGGCAACTAAACTGAAGAGCAAAGTGCTCTGCCTAGCGATTCAGACGTCTGGGTATGCTGGTGATCTTTGTACTGTACGACTTACAGATGATCTAACGGATGGCTTGAACTTTGTATTCGGTGGATTTGATGAGACAAAACAACCTGCGGCTGTTACCAGCAGAGGTAGCAACTTCCATTTTCTTGGCCTGTTTAGACCATCACGATTCACGGTCAAGTCGAATACTCGCTTTAATTGTCTAGAAATAGAACGGCAGCGCTCAGCCTGCTCCACACAGACGGGTATAGCTCAACGATAGTCGAGACCTTCCGCGGAGGTGGGCGAGGTTTAACTTTTAGTTGTACAAACGAACAAGACCACAACTGGATAACCCCACTGAAAACATAATCCGTTTCAATCACGACCAATGCTGATCAACGTCTCCAAGAGGCGGAAAATGAGGTTCTCACGAAGCTGCTTTTGATAGTACAATTACACGGCGGGGTCTTCCAGTTTACTAGAGTTAAATCGAGTTTGTCTAGTTCTAGGTGAGTCACCGCAAAGCATGCAAACCGGCGCACGCACTAGCGCATGATCAGTTTCCACGTATGTTGACTAATAGGATCTACAGTCCGGATTACAGCCACGCCAGCGATGACTTATGGCGATGTGGTCAATCTGTGACCAACTTTGAGGGATGATGGAGCGTGTCAGGTAGCGTAGTGACGTCTATGGTGGCAAAAGTTCGTGCTGGAGAGGGAAATTTGGTGGACGAACACAAAGGTAGTAGTTTTTTATTACTGTCTAAGCGGAAGTTCTTATATACATGCGACCCTCCAAATGGCGTTCACTTGGTAACAAACGACCAACACGCGAGTTGAAATCCCCCGCCATAATAATGATGTCCGTTTTGGGGGCCCTTAAGAGGAATCATGAAGTTTTAAGTAGAATTGGTCCTTGACGGTGTCCGGGCTACAGTCGGTAACAGCATAGGTTGGGATTACAAATAGTGCACGTTTGCCTTCTTCACGCCTGTTATTCTTGCAAGAGCCATGGGGCCGGAAAGCAAAAAGGAGACGGTTGATCAGAATCCATTCAAGAAAGGCGGCTTCGGCTCTGGCATTAATGGCGACCCCAATACCAGCTTGCCCAGAAGCGGTGACCAGGGTGTTTCCAGAAACTCGAAGGTTAAAACGAGTATAAGGGTGAATTGGTGACGACGACGGGTAGAATATACCGAAATCCTGAAGTCGTGCTTCTGACAAACAACAGACCTCAATTGCAAGAGTATCTAGAGTGCGAGCAAAACCGGCTTGCTTACCAATCTGTTTTAAGGTGTGCACGTTGAACCCCACCAAATTGCAGTGTGTTATCGGTTGCAGAAGCGGGAGGGGAGAATCCGGGACTGTTCAATCCCTGTTTGGCGCTGTGTGATTAAGGCAGGGGATGGAGCTGCAACAGTGATACCGAAGAAAGCAATGCTGTTCGTCGTTGATTGATCAGACAAAACGGGGAAGAATGACGGAGGGGAAGAGTAGATCAGCGAGCGGCCTACGATGGAAGCGTGTTTGAAGTGTAATTTAACATGACCTGAAAATCCATCATTAAACGTTGGGCCATGCGTTACCCGTCGTGACCCGGTTTCTTAGGGTTAGCGGTCACGAGTATCATTCCAATGGTCCGGGTTCGTTGCCTGTTATCTTCATCTGATGATAGCAAAGAAGCTCGAAACGCGTAAAGATGTGCAGTGTTCTCGGACGGGCAATACCCAATTTCTAACTATTTCAGCTACGGTCGTCGTGAATGCAGGACCAAAGTTTACTACAATGGGAGCCACGGTCCACATTGTGGTTGCGTGTCGCAATCCATACACCCAACGTGAGCGTCAAATTTACATCAAAGTCCTTCATTAACCTTTGTGCCAAGCTCTTCCAGTGATGACCAGTTGGCTTAGTGGTATGAGTCACGATTAACATTTCACTGGTCCCGCATTCGTTACCTGCTATCTCCATCTGATGTGAACGAACGAGCTAGAAACGCGTAATGGAAATTATTTGCTTGGTGTCTAAAACATTCCTCTACTTCTGGTTATTGCCTCAGCTATTGTTGAAGCTATCTTTTCCTGTGGTATTTTAGTGTAATGTTTCCATTCACTGAGTCACAATTCCTTAAGGATACCTATTCGAATGGTCGGCAAGTATGTGAGAATAGAAAAAACTGCGTCCCGTTGTTCATGAAATTGGTCTTATATGACGCGTTACAAAAATATCCTACCACCTGTGAACAGTGATCTTTCACAGGCAATTATAATGGAGGTGGGGACCAGTTCGTTAGAAGTTCTTGTGGCAACTCACTGCATTTTGTGTATATAGTGTGCACAAATATGTTGAAATAATGGGCTGCCGTCTATTGGCCCATAAAACTAGGTAGCAATATTACGGAAGCCCAGTTGCAACGTTAATTTAAATGGAATAAGTTGCGCCTTCAACCCCTTCCCACCAATCGCTGTCGTTCGTATTGTGACTACTGTGAAAGCTGATAAAATTTGTGTGCTGTTAACATATTCTTTTGAGCCATTAAAATCTTGGTCACTTACTCTTTGCTTGCAATTTCGTTGAAAATTGCTTTCAAGTAAATATGTTTCCATTTTTGCTGTTCTTCCTTTCTTTTTACCGATAGGTGCTGAGCGCATTATGTTTCTTGATGCACCTCAACGTTATACCCATGCTAATAACATCAGCCACTCCAGTTGAAACTGACGCGAAGGATGCTTTACAACCGTTACATCTCTGTGACATTAAACGACTGAATAATCGTACTTCAAATGTTAGTAACCTTCAGTTTGGTCGAATTATTGTTAATTCCATTTATTGCTATTGGAAGATCAACCACTGACCTAACATTAGAACATGATGAACGAAACAAGTGAAAGTCGGGGAGTGGTACTCATTTTTCCATGCTTGGGTCTACAAGGACAACTGCGCAATTGCCTAGAAGCCATAGCATTTATGGTGCTGTTGGGAAATAAGTACGTCTCTGAATCTATTTATTTATCCGACATCGGATTGTCACCACTTGTCATTACATAATTAATTTATTTCATTCGTTTAGTCCCGTAGTTAATTTTCAATATGGCAACCTCAGCATAGTAGAGTAGTAGGATGCGTGAATCAGCTGTAATTTGATGAACACAGCCTAATCGTTTCACTGTACACGTGTTTGGATCAATTTACCTAGCCCGGCCCAATTTGCATGATGAGTTAATCTTACTTGTTTTTGTCTACTTGTAGGTGCATCTGCCGGTATATTTGTCCATCAAAGAGTTCTCACTTTTGATTCGCCGGGGCTTGCATTTGTCCGACAATACCCACGTAGCTAAACGAATTCAGCTGCGCTTCAATAGGTCTGAGTCACTAGTGACTGCGGTTCCTCGCTGTGTGATTCAGCTTCACGGTTACACATATCCCGCCCATTTTAGAATAGCTGTATCCGTATCGGACTGAACTAATTCCTACTAAATCTGGGACCGTAGTATTTTAATTAACTAGGTGAAAGTGTCACGGTAATGCATGGGTCTAAAAAACTATTGTGGCGCGGTAAGGATGGTGATGATTTCTTTAAGCCACAATTGAGCTGTGGCGCTGATGTTTGCTCCTGATGTAGTTCGTAAAACATTTGACTGTCTAAACCTGCAGACGCCCGCTATGACCTGCACCGCTATAAACTTTATTGACAACGAACGCACTCTCAGCATACTTCAAAGATTATCACCATCTCTACTTAACTATATATAATGTAACCGCCAGTTGATTTAGACTGTCAGTGTTCCGCTCAATTTTTGTACCAATTAGATAGAGCCTGTTTAAGTATAGCAATATCTCTGTAGTGAATTTGCGCCTTCCGAATGCAGAGTGCACCGTTGTGTTTCACCTGGAGAAATTCCTACTCATGTCTAAAAATTTTCAATCGAAAAGCAGCTTCTAATTTCAGTCCAGTCACCCGGTAAAAATATCTCCTAATGAAATAATCTTGCATTAGCCGTTAACGCAATCCTGTCCGTGGACTCAGTGCGAATGCTTGTGGTCACGTACGCGTTTCAACTTTCAAATGGTCGACCATCCGTCGGTCTAATGGAATCTGCAGACAGCCAAATAGCACCCCACCAAGAACAGGACAGCTGTACAAACGAGAAACCGATGTAAAATGTTAAGAAGACTGTTTGCTTTAGAGTATTTAGAATAACCGCATCACTAAGAATCAACACAACCTACAATTCACCGTCAACCTAATACCTGAATGTTATTTTCTAAATTCCATTGTGTTAATGGTATTTCATGTATTAATTTATATCAGCCTTATGAAGTGACGGGCGTGAAAACCCTCATACGACGTTACCTGCTGTGATGCATTAAAATCCGCATCATTTTATGGCCGGCTGCACGCTGTTCTGTCATGATGATGCAAGACGACTGAGACATAGACATCTTATCCAATCATTCCCAGGTGAGTATAGATTTCAGTCATACTAGGAAACGTAGTGATTAGTCTAGTAGTAATGCGATAGCACATTGTGCCAGACACCAAATGGTACGCTTTCGAAACATTTGCACGTCGCCCAGAAAGGTCTGGATTTTGTCCCTTATAATTTGATATTCAAAACAGCTATTTCCTCTTCATTAACGGATATCATCTTGAGTTGTGGAAATATGCAAACTCACCAAAAAGTTATGACAATCGTTTTTCTGAACCCAACTGATTGTGAAAATTGGCTCAATGATTGATTTAACCTGCATGTGTCTTCAGCTTTCCTTATAAGGCTATCAACCGTCTTCTGTTTACAGCAAATTATAGCCTGCTAAAATCGCCAAACGGAAATCATAGTGTTAACAGGAAAATCGATCATGAGCGTGTGATTTATGGTATTGCGTAGTAAGATAAAGTCCGTGACGGGTGTGCTAGTAGAGCTTGCTCTGTTGGTTTAGGATAAATTAGGTAATGTTCCCTAGGGAATCCTCTTAGGTAACGAGATGTTTCAATCGCAACAAATCGGGTTATTCAACACATTTGCATCAGCAACATCAGGGATCTCAAGCGGAATGTAGCGCTTCGTTCTTGTACGATGTAGTATACATGCAGTAGTGATGCGCAGAACATTTACAGCCAGTGTATCTCTTGATCCAGAAAGCTGCAAGGGCAAAACTGGTCATGTTATCATTAAAAAATGGGCAGGTTAGCCCATTTAACCTGGCGTAAATTGACCAATTAATTTGAACTAAAATCTAAAGTTTGCCTTGCTAATTTATAGACAATAGTTAGTGAAATTGGATTGATGCATGTAAAGATGCCTCGCTTACACACAAATAAATAAGTGAGTATACTTCTCGACAGACGTCATTTGTTCGCAGTTAGAGAATAGCGGTGTTTTTTTCAAAAAATCGTACAGCAAATTCGGTCAAGTTAGATACGATGTTTAGTTTGATGAAGGCCCCGAATGTTTTATCACTTTACGTCGGATGCATTTAGTAGTGATGTTTATAGAACATTAAAACATATTCAACGAGACTCCTCACTGTTTAACTTACGTTTTTTGGGATAGCACAAAACAGTAGAGTACTGTGGTGAAATTTGGTCCAGAATATGAATGATGAACAAGATCTTCGTCATTATTTGTCTTAGATTCAATAGCTTGCTGATGACCAAATATACTGATCACCTTTGGGTACAGGTTGAGAACTTGCAGATATTTTCAAAGCGCAGACCAGCCTCCATTTGTCCAAAATCCTTCCCTTGGTAGCCCTACTTCATAAGACAGAGTACAGACAAATGCTTCGGGTAGCTTTCCATAGTACCACGGATTACCTCCCAGTTAAAATTAATTGTCTGGCATTTTTACAGTACTAAACTGTGTTGTCCGTGAAGATTGATAACGGTGCAATGCTGTAGAGTAGAGAAAGTTTTTTCTTTAATCGCTCTGTCAGAAAGGGTTAAGTTGGGATTATCGACGTTCTTCCTGTAGTTAGCTGTTAATGAGAGCCCTTGGATCATTCTGGTACATGAAAGCCGGATGTTTTCCGGCGAGGTCCGTAAGAGGGATATGCATTTGGGCGAAAAAGTCATCAAATTCATCCGAAAGTTAGCTAACCCACGAAACATTACCACCGCTTACATAGTCCAACAAACTATAATATTATTTAGATAAAATCCAACAGATGATAAGAATGCAAGTGAACCAAACCAGTGTTTCTAAAATCAGTCTTTATGGTGTTTTGAGTCGTAAGTCAAACAGAAAATGTGCCACCTTGGACATCTATTGACATCTAGGGAGAACAATGAAAACTAGCTTTTATTTTCTTCCATGAATTTTGCTGCATCACTTTACCTCGGCTTCTTATCGGGTACTTTCTGGTAGGCTAAGTTGAAAGTAGATCAAAAGAACGGTGATGACTTGTGTTGTACTTGTGTTATGAAACATGTGAATGTCATCAATCTGAACTAGTCCATGGGAGAAACGCGTTGAATGCGAATTAACGTTCCCGGACAGACGTAGTTAAATAACTGGCTGTTTGTAAATTACTTATGGCGCAGCATTTGAAACTAAATTACTTCTAACATCAGAAGGGGTCAGCCTACAAAACGTGACGAGCTGACTTAGGCTGTGACCATAATCAAAGCAGATGTTATTGGGTGCTGCTTGCCGGAAAACGCTGCAATTCACAACCGGATTCAGACTTGTTTGTGTTCATCGTGTAGAGATAACAGGGCTGCGTTCGAAGAGGTCTTTGAAATATCGGGCGAAAACGCTGGCCCTGGTCGACCGAATCATGATGGGCAACATTTAGAGTGGTCGTATCTAAACGGTAAAATCCATTCTCCATCGGCGGCCCCAGTGGTCGAACTGACAATGGTTCAAATCAGCGCGGGTTTTGGTCTCCCATTGAGATGGTGCATCACCAATACAGTCAATAACCATTGCGACAAGCGTTAGCAGCCGTGACTATTTAGGTTAAGGTAAGATGTCTCGGCGACATTCAAAAGCCCGGGGTTCGAGTACAATCCTAATATTTCAACCGAGGAGAGCGAACAAGTTCGAACCCGGTAGCGTGGAGTTCATTGTTTGTAAATAGTCGGCAATCAGTAAGGTGAAATATTCCTAGTAGGTCTATGTAAAGAAATGGATTTGGTCAATCTTCGTGTGCCGTAGCAGGACTACTGACCAACGTTGCTAAATCTATGATAGCTACGTAGGATTTCGTAATTATGTTAGAGACATGGAATGTTTGCTGAATTACTGAATCATCTAGCCAGTGTTTAAGTAAAAGCATATACCTATAATATAGTTTGTTTTCTCAGTCACAACGATTTGCCAGAATTCAGGTAGTTTGAATGAATAGTTTTGAGTTGTTATTCAGTTGTAAACTTGGGTGTATCCTTTTACCATAACGGATATCCGTTATGTCACAGTGCTCTAAGGAGATTGTACCATAACATCCCTGACGAACCTACCATTTTAGCAGGGGTTGACTTACTAATATACACACAAAACTAGTTGCGCCGTTTGAAAACTAAAGTGTTTGCATAATGCCAAATCGTTCCCAATAAACTAGCCAAATTATTCCGTTCCACTAGCTTTGAACGAGCCCAAATAGATCAAAATGCACTTGTTCAAAGCGAGTCAACGGAAGCAGAGTCTGAAAACGGGGAACTGAGAAAGCAATGTAAGAATTGCTGTGTTCTGTTAGACTTGCCGAGTAACCCACAACCGGATACTGGTTGTGTGATTGAGCCCTGATCTCAAGCAGACTGAAGTTGCCGTTTCACTATCGGATGCAAATAATTGGGTGCAAACTTTCCTTGATTAGCTTCTTATCAAGTGTCATCGTCAATAGTATAGTTAAGGGTATACAGTATGATGCAGCACATGGTTAAATCTAACACCTAAAATGACGTTGCTGACGAAGGCCCTTTTAATGGTCATCGTTGAAAAAGTACAACGTTAGCCGTCAGCAGAGTACGCTACATGATCATGCATTATCCAATATGATTCAAGGTGAAGGACACCAGAAAGCAAACGAGATCCACGGACTAGATTGCAAAACGCGACCGAACAGGCAACACTGTTAGCCGGTCGGGAGTATTTAACTTGCGGAAATCGGTGTTACTTTCAGCAGGGTGCATTTGACCACGTTCTTCTCATCGATTTCGTGTCATATTCCACAAGTCGATAGAACAGCACTTCCAAGGTCGATCACATGCAAGGCGTCAAGGTGAAGGACATTCGTACTTCCCACATGCTACGAGAATGGTGGATAACATTGAAACTAAGGTCAAAATTGTGTTTCAGACAAAAGCAGTGAAACTACCAAATTAGATATGTATTAGCTACACAGTAGTTTGAAATTTCGTTCTTCAAATTCCAGTTCCTATATTAGCTAACGCGTTGAAGAAGACAAATGGAATAATAATTTCTTGACCATATTCAAATAAATTTAAGTCAATGTTTCGGCTTCGTTGCTTTATTTTATAGTCAGTGAAGAAGAGCATTAATTTACACACAAGTCCGAAACAAATGTTATTAAGAACTGCAACATCCTAGTATTTTAAACCCTCCTGTGCATATACTACTGAGACCAGTCAGCGGCTTTTTAAGATGTGTTTCCCAAGTCAAAACAGGATTTGTAGCATCCAGCAAGTACCTCGGTCTGTCACAGTTTAAATAGCCTATTTTGTTATAGTCCCAGTTTTTTTGGCGTTACACGCGTTGGGATATGTTTTTGGTTAGCCAAAAGCAAAGGCAAACGTGTCAATCTTCCTTGTTCTCGATAATCAACCATTACTGAAGAACACTTTGTCGGCAAGCGGCCAGTTTATCAACTCATCAAAACCTGTTGTTTCGACAGATGCAAAAAGGACTCGTCAGTTTGGTCAGATTAGGGCTTGAGGAGCAGACTGACATTTATGTTCCAATGAGTAAGTCAACATAGCTGGTTGCAGCACGAGGAAAATGTTGTTCTCCCAGAAAGTAACCACCGCAGAATGTTACGTGTACTACTTTTAAGCCAGAAGGAAAACACTCCCATACAGATGCTGAGTTTGCTGCTGCATCTCATGTTTTGTGCTGACCATTGAAAGGCTCCAAATGGAAATTTTTCTAGAACGGAAAAAAGGATTTGTTCTCCAGCGGTTTCGTGTTCATTGTGCTGAAGTAAAGGCAATAAGCATGAGCAATTTCCCATGATGTGAGTTAAACTGTTTCTTGCTTAACCATGTAAATCAGGAAAGGTATGGAATAGAAACTGTCACGCGACTAAGATTGCTTGTCAGCGCCGTCAGCTGTCACCACGGACAACCACTAAGTACTGCCATGCAGCTGTCACTTGTATACTGAAATAAATCAACCCGAACGAATTTAGAATAAAAAGCAACTATTCGTTGGGATACAATTAGAATAGCCAATCACGCGCACCAAAGAGAAATAAATATTCCAACCTCCACTGTGTGTATCTATCGGTACACATGTTGCACAGTAAGGCAACTTTCATGCATTTGATTTTACCGTTATTACTATAGTGGAAATGTTTGGACAGCCGAATGGTTTGTGAGCAGAAGGTCTACAATTTAAGTAGCCGCTGAATGAATCAGAAGATGATAAATTAAAATCAGATCTGTATATGTTATGGTAATGTAATTGGAAAGCATTAGACGCATGTTGTTTATTAGGTAAGTGAAACTTCTTTTTCTTGGTAAATGAGCTTCTCCTTCAGCTTTAGTGATGAATTCGTAAAACGCATAAGTCGGTCAGTTGTTTACGTTGACTAGATTTTAAAGTTTTTTTAATCTGAGTTCGAGATGCGCTTAATTCTTCGGCATCTGTTAGAACAACTGTCCGGTTAATGTTTAAAACTCGATACATTTTTTCAAAATGAAGAAAGCTGAAGGACGAAAAATACTTTAAATTAAAGCTGTGATGGATTTCGCATCTGTTGGACGCAATCAGACACCCACCGGATCTGCGAAAAACAATTGGATGGGCCTTTATCCTTATAGAAATCTTTAACTGTGCCCATTCCATCAAAATTCTGCCAGATTACTACTCGCGACTGAGCAAGCAGGCAACCCTATATTGTGCATGTTTGAAACGTTTTTGTCACTGGAGCGTGAGTCTAGGCGGTATATCACAGCAAGCGACCGTCGCTCATCTCAACTGGTATATTGGTCTTAAGCACAGATCCGTAAAAGTAGAATGGCGAACACTTGCCCCTATGAGATGAGTAGAATACACACAAATGACAATTCTCGAAAGAAAGCAATGATTACCTAGTGCTCTTTCCAGTGGGCAATAGGGGACAGACTGTGAGTGGATGTGAGGAAATTTTTTCGACAGGTAAGACGCGTACTTATAAAATTTGCTGCATACCAGTGATTACTTTAGAACCCTCTAAGTAAGAAAGCGCGTCACGTTTTGTATTGACGACATGGTTGTATTGTGAGACATTGTCCCGACCACAAACTCCTTACCTAAATCTCAATCCTATGCCTGTGTTTACATCAAATACCAATCCTCAGCTTCATCAAGCATCATTATCTCATTGCGATGCTCATTTCGCTCTGGCCGTTTTCACACTTTTACTGCTTGCGCCTATTAGATATTAAGGAGTGCAGATCATGGGTGTAACCCGTTCATCTGCACTTCGCACTTAGTAGATGCCCACGGGTGTGGTAAACTATGTATTTTACTTCCCCTATCACGCAAAAGGTCGCCTAATGAGTCTCCGTTACGCGTAGACATATAAATTTGAAGCATTTTGTTGGATCGAAGTAAAAATGGTTGCTATCAAACAGTTCTGAAAGAGCACCTTGTTGTGATAAACATTGTGTTATATTAAACTCTACTTGACGAACAGTACCGGTTACTGGTTTTTCTATTTAGCTAATGAACTGACACGGCGTAAACGCAGTACTCAAGCTCTTCCAAACATATTCGACGTTTAGTGTGAGAGAGTGCGTCCCTGCTTTATAGCGTAGCGTATCGTTTAAATTATCATGATCAAAAGCCTTCTTTCCTTCTTTCTTTCTAAAACTGGCATACAAGCGTCGGAGTTCAACATTGTGTAATATTTTGTCAGAAAACATCAGCTGTCTACAGCAAGGAATAAGATGAAGTTTCGTAGTATAACCATGAGGATAGGTTTTTGGATCTTTTATCTTGCACTCATTTGGTTGCAATCCATCGGATTAGTATTTGTACTCATCACGGGATTTGCTTCTTGTATTCAAAGTGGCTGAAGACGAAAGACGCATTTACTTGCTATATTTGAGAACGAAAAATAAAATGAGTATTTTACATGCTGCAAAAAGATAGAGATAGCCATTTTACGTTTAAAGATTGAAAAGGATCAAGCGTCCAACCGCTCCAGCCCGCATACAAGCAAGAGCAACGTTGAAAACGGCAGGCTCTCCTTAGATCATCCATAATATATATTTCCCTATCGATTATTCGATACAGCTTTGGTAGCATCCCACTCCGGCCTAACTTTATTGGATCCCACTCAGAACTACGTGCACAAACATTTTAATTTGGCACGTATGCGATTGGAAAATCTCAGCTTGGTGCTTATTATCACGGGGACAATTTTACTTACCCAAGTTCCTATCCGGTACAGAAATGCGGTGTCACCGCTCTACTGTGGTAGTGTACCCGAATATTGAACACTAACTATGAACCTGGAAAATATGAAGCCGTATAACACCATCGAAATCTGATTAAATACAAAGTGAAAGATTCCGGCGAATTTCCTAAATATTATAAATACAAAGTGTCTTATTTGGTTGCGAAGATTTATGTAAAGTTCGAATCCTCAAATTGAGCGCCTAGGAATTGCTTGAACGTCGACATATATTGTGTCTCAACTATTATTTGGGACAAACTGGACCAATATTTCGCTACTTGACACTATAAATATATTTAAATTGAGTTGTCCGCTACGAGTCCACTGTTAACAATTTCTAATGGTGATGGCAAGCGCTACTTGGTGTGCGCACGTGTAGAAACCTCCACCTTATGTAATATCCGGTACACTCCAAAGTGACGATCGAAAATGTGTACAGCTCCAGCCACCTACATAATTCTTCGCACGATATACCCTATACACTTTGGATGTGCTAGGTAAGTACATGCTAAACATATTCCAGTTTCCGCATTTCGCTCTGGTTAGCGGACAATAGGCGCATTGATCCTCCGATAGAAGTAAACAAATGTGTGGTAGTCTATTCCGACCACGCTAGGTTTGAGCACCCAAAGCATTCATGGTCCGTTTCCTCATAGCTTGGTTGTGCTCTCTCCGTCAACAACTTACAACATGAGCGTAGGTCCAGGTCATTTACAGAACACGGAATAGAGCCTTTAGCGTACCAGAGTGGACACTTGCCAACATTAACGTTACCCAAGCTCAATAATAAGGATTTGATGGGCTCCACGGAAAATCTAATTTCTGTTGACTACATGGAGAATAGTTCGAGACCTAATTGGATACGCAGCGGAGATGGGGAGCATCAGCTACGTACGGATTCCTCAGGTGTGTCAATGCTCTGTAAATTACATTCAGTCACATATCTACTGACCTGTACCTTGGAGTACATTAGCCGAATTGGCGGTTAAAAATTCGGTCGGCAATTGTACAATTACTTTGATCACCGTCGTTTGGATAGACCTTAACTGCTGATATTTTCCAATCAACCAGCAATGAAACTTTGGACACGAGCCTGTTGAACGGCTAAGTCACTGAAGGTGGAAAGATGCTAGATAAAGACCTGAGAGTAAGGGGGTCAAGCCAGCCTCGACTCACACGCTTAGTGTCATCAAAAATAGCGAATAGATTGCATAAATTTTCGTGCTGCTGTTTAAGAGTTCAAATTACTCGGAGTAGATGCACGTGGGTCTCTATATGGACATCTTGCTACTTACCCGTCTAGGAACGTGTTACGCAACAAATACAGGGCGTACTCTCAGTGCTGGAACTTGAGGACTATCCGTCTAAACCCTGTAGCATTTATGTGTCATCTGTAGAATTTGGCGCCAACACACGCTAAAATAGATTACTTTGCATTGATTTTCACTGCGTTCGCAAGCTGCCCTTCTGACTGCCAACGGTTCTGCACATTGTGTTGTCTATTTTACACGTCGTGCTCATCAGCAGAGTGAGACAGAAGGAAGCTATACTACAATACGTTTCGCCGTCGGTTCATATGAATTTGAGTTATAAAGTTGTGCCCGCCATCGACCGGTTGATTCACGCCTCCTGGTAAATGTGCGCCCTTACGCCTGCTCTATTTGACTCCTTGGCAAACCCGACAGGAAGGAAGACAGAATAAGTCTCAGCAGACCAGAGTTGTATTAGGACAGAGGACGCTCATATTTATATGTCGGTCTCACCAACCCTCCAAATATTACCAGACGGATTTGGCTGTAATCCCATGCTCCACACATGCTTGTTCGCTCCGTCTGTCCAGTTCACCGTCTTGCTCGAGCACTCCAGTCTTCGTCCGCCTACCCGGTGCATGGCAACGCACGTGATGTCTGACGCGCGATTTCATCAGCTTCCGGTCAGGCCTTGGCAACACGCCTGCTGTCTGATGCGCGACTTCATCAGCTTTCGGCTGGCCTTGGCAACACGCTCACAGGGTCTTTCCCAAGCACGATTGGTGGCAAACATGCGCGCATTGGCAGTCAGCTTGCCCGTCCAGCCGGCACTATGCTTTATGAAATCATAGTAGCCGCACTAGCCCGAGAATAATCACACTTCTGCAATTGACCAGCAGACTTTCATAGATAAAACCTGGGACAAATATTAGTCCGTGAGATTAAAGGTTCGAGTACCACTGCCGAATTCATTTTTCATTGGCTGTGTCGTGGCTCCACCTTATTGGAAAGCTGCAGCCGCAGGTCCAGGATGGATATGATCATCAAGTGTTCACTCCCTAGCAGCTACTCCAAAACACGAATATCTTATGCATCTCGTTGGCAGTTCCTCATTATTAGGTTAGGATCAGGAGTAATTGGGCGCGGTGTTAAGCATATTTACTAGCAGCTGCTTTGTGTTGCCTCAGGTTCAAATAATATCTTAGTGAACGCTGTCTAGTTAAGTTGAGTTAATAATGCACTTTTATAAACCCACAAATGGTAAATTTTCATCCATATATTTTAAATTTTTCGTGCTCAGTGTTAGCAATGCGGAACTAGTTGGGCACTTGCGTCAGCCTTTTTGAAGTGGGCCTTATTTTGTTGGCAAAATGTGAACTTCTGGGCACGAGCTATATAAAATAATAATGAACTAGTGTTTTGATTTTAATAAATTGGAACAATAGCAACCTAATTTAGAGTGCACTTCATAGCTGGCAAAATCGAATGCTGTGGGTCTCGACGGCATTCCAGTCAGCCCGATTGTTTGACAAAACTTGATGGCGATCTCTCGGCTATTGTTATGAACGAATTCCAGGGAAACGTAAATGTGGATGATGTGCTTCAGGAATTGATAAATCATGGTGAGATCCTCCGCAGGCTCCTTTATCCCCCGGTATGCACACTAAAGGATTTTAGTTTATATTTTGTTAGAGTAATTTTACTAAACCCTTAGCGTTCATAAATCCTATCGTTCTGAATGGTAGAGCAAAAAGTGGTCGTGCTTCTGCCACGGTTGAATTGACATTCTACTTAGTGTCAGACGTCAACCTTAAGCACTGGTGGAGAGAATGAGGGCTCCGGCCCAGCAACTATCTAGGCTGAGGCAATTGTGTTACCGGATATAGGTTGATGTTCACTTGTCAAATAGCAGGATATTTCGCTTTAGAACGACTCTGACAGCCAAAAGATGATGTCTCTGGAATCATATGATGTTGCCGCTTGACAAACAGAGCTATCAACTGAAGCACATTTCAGCCACATACTATACGCGATTCCACTGTGATTATTACTTTCAAATCATCAACCTTCGTTGAGTGCTAGGTGACAAACATACAACACCCAAAATTGAACTGTTTTAGATTCGATCCGATTGATGTACTGTCCATCCTTTACTTGGAGATGAATCTCAGTCAAGATTAAGATTGAAGTATTAATCCATTCAGAAAAAGAATGGTTAAAAATGATCTTTGGCCAGCAGTTTTTATGTGGTACTTTTGTGGCATTCGTGGTATTCCTGCAGAACTGTGTCATTACGGATGAGTTTGAGTGGCAACGATTTAGCACATTATTTGCAAGTCAGCATTGAATCAACTTTTTCAATAAGCTGAGCAACATTTGTCTCCCGTTAGTCTACGGTGCAATGTTGCACACAAATTGTTGCCTTCCTCCATATACCTGAAGGGTTTCCAAAGTGCGCACTGAGGCAATATAAAAACGAGGTAGCTAGCAACGGCATAAAACTTGACGAAATTAATCCTTTAGTACGAATGTACTATATTCGTGGAGGAAAGAACGATGAAAAACAGCGGCGTCAGAGATTCGCGTAAGTAAATTGGCAGTCCCACTAGTTTCATGCGCATACTCGTTACCAGTAACCCACTATCTGCACACGGCAGACCGAACGGATTCTTACTATATCGAGGTTGATGTTCATACAGCTATGTAGGCGTAACACTTTCCGTTGTCCAACTGCACACAGCCAAGTTCCTGATGCTTGTGCAAATGAAGTAGTAACCAGTGTTAATCTTTTAATTGTTATACGTATACATACATATCTAGTATCATTTATATCACATATTTGCTTGGCGCGCTTCGAAACAGTTATGAACAAGTACATTTATTGTGAGCAGGAAACACGCCATTTTTAATTCGACTTAAAATTTCCTATTATCTCTGGTAGAGAAGGAGATCACTGCTTATTCACCAAACTCCGCGACTTACTGAATTGGATTTATTAACTATTTGCGTGGTACTCAGTTACCTGCGGCAAGCATTCATCCCAAGGTTTTTAGCCTTGGTGCAAGGAGAGATGTCTAATTTGTAAAAGAACGTTTAATATATGGTGCCAGGAAACTCAAAGATAATGGCCATCTCTGATAGTATAAGATGCGCATTGTAGTCCAGTAATTTAGAAAGAGATTTCTTCAATTTGTACTGTAAGCTGCAATTTGAACACTGCATTTTAGAGGAGTTCCTTTTTCTGGCATGTGATTTGACTGCCTTCCGCGTCATCACTCATAATGTGGTTAGTATGGCATGGCAGTAACATGTTTCACTGGATTTATGCATACTTTACAATGCAACTATAGGTTTTGAACTTAGGTGCATAATAATTTACACATCAAGGAACGTAAGTACTTCGCAAATCCGATTCGGGCTAAATTACATAGCCTGCTGCAACTAAACGTCGCTCTGTGTTTAAGTGGGATTGGCGAAACGGAATTCCCCGCGTTTCGAATGACACATGGATTAGACGGAACCGAAAACACGCCATGCTTTCGACCATGATCAACATCCGTTCACACAAAATCCCACATAGGACCTGTCGCCATCCGCAAATGTCACCTCCCTGGTTCGAGTAAGCTGCATCCTCAGGGGGAGGGCTTGTTTACACTAGTTTGACATTTGTATATAAGCATACAAGTGCTGGTGGCATTCAATAAATTTTACCAGTAAAAACAGCCAAGAGAATATTTGGTTTAATGCACAAAATAAATCAATTCTAATGTCCGTTACTCCATTAGTTTTGCGCTGTGGGGCCCCCTGGACACTCGTAGCGTTCCCACGATTCAACTAAGCCATGTACATAGAGATCCACAGTCTATCTGCTGATTGTGAAGGCAGTGTATATTTTTTTCTGGTTTCCCACTTCAAATCGCCTCAATTTACTTCATATGGTCACTCTCTTAACTGCCTCTTTTTCCAAGCCAAATCTATAGAAATTATCTCAGCCTCAGAAAAGTCACAGTCGGTGATGTTTAAGCATGAATTCACTAAAGTTCTGTTTATATTTTGTCAATGAAAACTTATTCTTACACTATCTTTTAACTCAATGGATTAAAACAAGGAATGTTTGCTTTATAGTTTACTATTCGAACGAAGTACGGCCTTTGAAGATGGAGATTTGATAAGGCTCAATTTCTATCGACTTATTATATCTGTGATCCGAAATGAGCGTTCGAGAAAACAACAGAAACAGGGCGTTCGAAACTGTCTTAAATATCAACCGTATGTCGAAAATATCAAGCCTTTGGCTTAATTACATTTAACATTAGATGGTTCTATATTTCAGGAGTAGATCCGCGTCCTTGAAGTTATTTCAAAAGTATCAAGGAGTAGACACCAAGATATTCAGAAAGAAAAATGGGATATAACTATACTGATGCGACTAATTCATATGGCTAGGTTTTGTCGTCTGTACAAACCATGGACTAAGCGAAGAAAATTAATTTGCAAACTCATTCCACCATTTGTATGAAGCAACACTCGAAAATATCATTTGTTTCTTTCTCTCTTGTTTGGTTTAGTGAAGGGGTTTTGAAAATCAAAGACTTCTACTCATTTGAGCTATATTTAATAACGTTACATGTACCTGATTGTACTACACGCAATTGCGTATTCGGATTTTGAAGCCTTGACAATATTACTCTTCTTCAGATGTGCAGTAGGTTCTGTGCTATTTTGATTCAAAATGTCATTAACATATTTCATTGAGTTCGGCTACTTTTTTGACGATATCGGCAATATATATAAGGAGAATATAAATAGAAAGGATTGAGATGGAGTGTGAAATTTGTTAGCAGAGATTAATGGGTGCAGGTTTTAAATAATTGCACATGTTTTTGCATACACCATATATATGGTGCATACATAATATCTGAGCAATGTTTTACCACCTACACCCCTGCTTACTCTCTGCTATATATATATATATATTGGGTTAACGGCATTCTTGTCTCGATTTTCCTGTAACTGGGTTATGCATTGGGACAACTACAGAATGCTTGCGAATACAGGCGGACCATGGGTGTCTTGAACTGCTCCACCTACAGCTCCATCCTTCCATCCCATACCTAGTGTTAATCAGAAAGAATAAAATCGGGAAGCATGCGGATGTGAGTCACGTATCCTAAACGGAGCCGGCCCCACACTCCTTCAACATGCACAATAGCATCATTAATACCTATTTGGGGAATCCTGTTTACCAGACGTGTAGAAGCCGGTGGCTGGGCACTAATGCGCCCTACACTGGACGCATGGAACCGCTCTCTGGGCATAGTACCGCCACAAGGACGGTGCATCTCGTCCCACCCACAATGGTTCACAGTCTGCTGGAACCAGCCTTCGCGGTGACACTAAACCTTAACGCCGTGCGATGGTTAGTGTACCTATGTGGTCCATTGAGCTATACTGGGTTGTGCTATTTTACACCTTCAGAGCCAATTATAACAGATATGTTAATGGTTAAAGGCAAGAGAAACTCAGTCTGCGGGCCCTCCAGTTTCGGTTAAGGATGACTCCTTGCTCCATAAAACGGACTCTTTGAGCCCAATGCCTAAACCCTACTGCCTTGTGGTAACGTTTGTTAACCTAAATATTTGGTTACTAACTCCATGAGTTCCCCTGGGTAAAGTGACACCAACCTGCCCTACTAAAGCTATTAATCACACCTCAAACAATTTCTTGATGCTCCTGCCGCTGCAGAGGATAAGCAACGGCGCTCTCTCTGCTACTTCGGGCAGGGTGGACAGGGGTTTGAATGCTCCTGCCCAAGACTTCTCGTCTTCTTGTTCCCCTTGCACTTTTTCATCCTTAGCATCCCACTCCAACTTCGCTTCTATCCTTCTGTTTTTAACCCTTCAATTATTAGCCATCCTCCATGTTGCCTTGCTAGTTGCCTGGTTACTAGTTGCAAATCATACACAATCGCAGAGCGTCGCTTCAATCTAGTTGACAAGTTCAAGCAAGCGGGTGTCAGTCCGTCCGCTTCTCTTTGGAGTCCACCATCCTCTCTAAGACTGTCATGCCTCAACCTGCGCATTTTGATACAGATTGGCCTGAAAACTAGAGACTCTATCCGTGGATACTTGTTGCTTATCGGAAACCCGCCTACAAAGCCGGACATATGTGCTTACCCTGTGATCCCACAGATCCGACACTGGCGACGTTCTCATTGTTCCTATCTGGACATGACACACCTTCATGTACTGGTGAAGCTGGTGCCGGCATTGATCTTTAGTCCCCGGACTGAAGCTGCCCTGATCGATTGGATTCAAGTCAACCATCCGATGGGTGCTCGTTGATTGGCTGACTCTTTCCAGGCTTCCAATCGCACGGGGACAAAGGGTGCCTGTTGGCCACTGCTATCTACGTCCCTACAAACTGCAACACTGATTCGGTGAAAGATGAATTCAATCACCAACCTAATTATCTCATTCGTTACAGAAATTGTACGGATACTGTGGTGCTTGCAGGTGATCTAAAGGCCCAAGTCGGAAACTTTTCTCTGATGAGCTTCACCTAGGCGGCCAACATCTCGTAGGCTCCCATAATAATAACGGTGAGCACATGTGTGAAGATGCTCACCTCTTTCACGTCAACACCAGGTTTCGTCACAGCACCCGCAGAAGAGTGACTTGGCGCCCACCAGCCTCGGACCAGCCATAGGCGCAAAGCGATCATATTGTGATCATTTTCTGTTGGAGAGCCTGCGTCCCAATAGTCGTTCAATTTGGAGAATGAGCGTGGACTCGGATCACGCACTTGTGTAAGCTGACCTACGGGTGCGCTTTGGCGGATGTCCGCAATATAGATGTGACCACATAGACTCCACCTAACTGGTGAACCCCGTTTTCTGAATGCATATCAAAGTACGCTGGAATCCAGGCTGATTAACCGCCCACCGGACACCGTTGACGAGCACTGATTGCATATTTGTCAAATGTTACTATCAACGGGCCTGTCTTCATGCGGCAAATCTAATTGCCAAATTAAACACTGGATCTCACAAGTCTCTGGAACTTATGGTTGCTCGCCGATGTATTCCGCCTGGAAGCGAATACAATTAGGCTCGCAAAAGCCCCATGGCACACCTGCGTGCTGGCCGGAAGGCCGTGAAGCTTAGTGGTCGCTTTATGCACCGGAATTGAAAAAAGAGGCTGCAGTTAATAATCAACGTAAGTTATTCCGTCTGATACGAGAAGCAAGAAGCAGAAGACCTGGTGTTAGTTAGACCATACGCGAAGTGAGTAGATAACAGATCCACAGCTTGCCACAAAGCTTAGAGCATTGGGCCGAACATTTTCAAGACAGTTTAACACACCTGAGTTAGCACTTTCTCGAGCATTGAGGGAACTTCTCCATGTGCCGTCTCCTTTGATCCGCACTGATGCGCGGAATTCGAACGTGAGATCAGAGTTTTGTTATTGCGTAAGGCCGCATGGGCAGATGGAATTCCACCAAGCGTCTTTAAATTCGGCAGACCTGCTCCTTTGAATGATTTACACGAGTTATTAGTGAAACTATGGAGGCAAGAAACTGTTCCGACAGACTGTAATCGCCCTTTTATAATTCCTATGTTCCAGGGAAGCTCCAGTTCGGAAAGCGGCAGTCATCAAACGAGCCCGCTGATCTCAATTTCCTCTAAATTGCTTGCCGCTGTCACTCTCCACAGACTGACTGACGCACATGACTGTCAGATTTGTGTGGAAAAAGCCGAGTTTCGTGGAGGTCAGGGTTGCATCGACCACATCATTACTTTGCGTTAATCGTTGGAGCAACGCTGTGTTAGTTGGCGACCCACTGTTGTCGTGTTGCTGGACATAACCATTGTCTGCGATTCGGTTGATTGATGAACTCTTGGGGACTGTCTGCTGAAGAAATGTTCGCACGACAAATATGTAAACATTATCAAAGCGGTGTATGCGCATACTTCGGGCAGGTCGAGGGTTTATTGCAAATTTTTGTCCAGCTGTGTGAAACAAGGATGTCCGCTGTCGCCTAGCCTCTATAAAATCGTCATTGACGCATTCATGGGAGCATTTACTGGACACTACCTACAAGATATGGAGCTACTTCCTGCTGAGCGACTTATTTACTTGAAGTATACGAATGCGATTGCCTATATTTGTGACAGCTACCAAACTCGTCAAACAGCACTGGATCGATTAGAACTGGCTGTCAATCGTTTTAGGCTATGCTTTACTTCATCGAAATGCAAGCCCTACTACAAGATTGGCATGGGCAAATCCTTGCTCTGACACTTGGCGGTGATCAGCTTGAAGTAGTTTAGGAATTCAAGTACTTGAAAAGCCAAATTAGCCACCGTGTAATTGAAGATGAGGTTACAAACCGTAAAGCAAACGCTAGAAATGCTTTTGCTAATCACTGCGACATATGGCGCCGACACTACATTACTCTACCCGTGAAATACAGAGTAATAATGCATTTGTCCTTCCTACGGTTGTGAAACTGGTATTATCATGTCGACAGACATAAAGTGGCTGGACACGTTCTATCATCGCTGCCTTCGTAGCTTAGCTTATGTCTAGTGGAAGCACCGCATGAGCAATGAATGTGTTCAGCGTCGCGTATTTAGTGTAGGAAGCGAAAGTGAACCATTAAGCATCGTCAAATCACTTAAAATACTCTGATGGATGGACCATGTGTTTTGCGCGCTAGCACACCAAATTCCGCGAGTGCCTTCATTGTGCGCCGAGGGTGCGGTTGGAACAGAAGGAAGGGGCCAAGCGATGACTTGGTGGAGCGAAATGAAAAATCTTTCTTTGAAGCTGGTGTCGGGTGGTGCATCTCGAGTGTCTGGATGAGGACCGAAGGATAACGAACTCGTTTGGTTGGACACACTTGCTGTTATGGCTGAATTGCATGTCTGCTGCGAGTCGCTCCGTTCATCCCCCTCAAATTTAGCTTCCTTTTCCAATTACGATCTCATGCAAAATGCGTAATAATAAAATATTACTTGTTTTTATTTTAATCCTTTGTAGTATGAGTTTTTACAATCCTATCTTCTTGTATTGTCATGTTGGTGTGTTACTCACCTTCAGGTAATCTATATTTTTATGTTGTTGATGGAGCCTGTATAATCGAGATGGAGTGTGTTATGCACGTGGGGACCTTGACAACATTCACAAGAAGAGCATCAAATGATTGCATATTGTATGAAAGTTTCATGTACCAAAAGCACGTCCAACAGACAGTCGCTCGACGTTAGTCTTAAGATATATATATATATATATATATATAAACAAAGTGCTTTTAGACCTAAGATGGCGGTGTTCACTTATGCGATAAGTGATGGGACACGGCTTTGGCCGTCCTAGAATCGGAAGCGATTCCCAAACCACCTGACCAATCATGATTTCAACAAATGATACCCGAATCTCTTTTACTTACTCGCAATGTCTATAAATGGAAAGATCGCTTCATATTATTTCGGATTATCCTAAGCATAAGTATAAACGGCTACTTTCATCCTTGCAAATATGTAAATTATACTGGTTCTGTTGAATAAGCGCCTTAGTCCTAGTGAACACATTGTAATGAGGCTGGGCACGTCATTGTTCCACTCAATATAGATAAACACCTTTAATGAGACAAATGTCGTATGACTGCTCCTGCGATTGGATTTAAAGCTTCCAGTAAACAAAGAACAATACATACCTAAATCGAGTACCAAATGTTAAGTTTTCTTTCAATATTGGCGAGACTACTTTCTCCACATGTAGCTTAAATTTTCTGCATAAGTTTTATGTTTAAGTAGTTAAATACAACTCGACCCGATTAGATTGGAACAACCAATGAGCTAAGCAATCTTCATTCTGTACACACCGCGTACTCGAGCTAGCTACTGTACCAATTCTAACCTGTTGGTTGGTGATCGGGGTGTATTGCAATTGATTACCCATGTCAATCAGGGCTAAATGCTGACGTTAGCATGAAGTCTAATGGATATAAGGGAAACGGTATATCCGCTGTAATACTGAGTGAGCTGTGTTTCACAGACAACAAACGAATGAGTTCGGAAATCGAATAATGCTCAAAGAGAGAGCTAAAAATGATTGCGATGGGGACGGAAGTTGCCGTGTACGGAGAAGTTATGCAGAATCTATGGATGTCTTTGTAGTGAACTCAAATGTGCTCACTTAGTAATATGAGTGGGTGGTTAATGGGGAGTCGGATTCTGCTTTAAAGTGGAAAAATCAGTTCGTAGGCTGATTGCGTGGGAGAAATGGTGGTATCAGTGGAGAAAAGAGGCTTATGGAGACGTTGTCGAATATGGTAGCAAGATCAAAAAGAAATTACTTTGTCATCGCTGCATTTTATATGATAAACTCTAGAAGCAAGGGCCCACTAAAAATACTTGCAAAATAAACCCGGTTATCAACGGAATGGTAAAGCTGTTATGTGATGTAATTGCGTACCTGAGTAAGTCACAAGGCAAGGAGATTCTAGTTCCTGCCACCTTTCAAATTTCCCGGTCACTTTAAACAGAGTAGCAGATCAAATTACTCGACAAAATTGCCGGTGTTTTAGCCTCAATAAACATGGGGTTTATTGGCCGAATCTATAATAGTATGTAACTTTGAATATTTTTTGATTCGTTTTATGCGATAATATTAGATAACCAGTATTATCCTTTTAAACGTAGGTGAAAAATGGTTATTGTAAATTACATGCATTTTGTCGCGCTGATGTAAGAAGAACCCAATTTTAGGTATCTCCTGTCTTCGGAGAAATGTTATTTTCTGTTGAATTAGTTATCGCGAAGCTTTTCAAATACAACAATTTATACGGCATTTTGGATAATTCCTGTTAGATCACTATGCGTTTAACATTTTACTCCAGCTAAATTATAAGGAGCTTGTGAAAATAACATAGCATTAAATGTAGCAGTGCTACTGTAGCCTTCCTTCTGCAATTCGGAAGATCGTGGACGTTGTTGAAAACCGTTGGACAGACCATATATACCCGCATACATGCAATTAGCTCCCAAATTCTTCCATCCCTGTGACTGTCTTGCTCAAACATTCCACCGTCCGCGCTGTACATGGTGGTCTAGAGGACTAGTCCCAGAAATATAAAAAGGCGTTATCTTTTGTACAAAGCTAATGCTGCTATTTTTGAACCTGTGGTCCTTCCTGCAGCCTTATTTTACTCCACATATGCAAGCCTCATTTGAATAACTTCACATTAGCGTGATCAAACTATGTTACGTTCTGTCAGCCACTAAGCATATGAGCTGCCTAAGCATGACAGTTTGTTTCCATATTCATTGTGAATCACCGTAACCAGAACGCAGGTAAAGATGATGTTTCAGATTTCTCCCATTTTCAGAATGTTGAAAAAAGGATCCCAGAAACGGGACAACAAAAACGACACCACATTATTGCGGCATTATGCAATGATAGTATGCTGACAAAGTGAGCGACAATGCCACCTGAAATTGTCGTAATCAACGCCCCAGTTCAAACAAGCGGTGGGATTTCATAACCTTGCTTAAGGCTGCAAGGAGATGCACAACCAATGACTAAACGGGCCTGACGGTAGCCAATCAGTTAACAAGGGAACGAACCAGTCTTAGCGACAACAAATTATTCATACCTTCCTGGTACATAATGACCCGCCTTAAGTGAGAAATAGGATACGGCAATGTCATGCACGAAGCCACATTACAACTGGCCAGTTCGATTAATGGACCGATTATTACCTTTCCAAAGCAAAGCACAGGGACATTCGTTAAAGGCCGTCCATACCTGTTCTCTAATGTCTAGTCTAGCCATAGCTTTCCTATATTTCAAGTGAAAACATATCTCAGGCGTGGACATCAGAACAACAAGTTGGCGAACACGCTCTTTTTCGGTGGCTCTTGTCAGGCTAAAATACCCCAGGTGATAGGAACAAGATTGGCGCAAAACAACAGGTAATGATAAAGTTCAAAGTTCAAGGTAACTGGAATGCAAATGCTAAGTAATCGGATCAGAAGTGATTGATGACTTATCTGCGGCATGTCCCTCGACATGAGTCGTTGTGATAGAGGGTCAGGGCAAACACAGAATCGGAACGAACCGACTTTGAGCATATGAGTCTGGGTTCTGGTCGCGGATAGCAATTGCTTCTGCTGCTTGTAAGTGACATTTTACCTCTCAAGGAAGTTGTCCAGGTACACGCTAAATGGGTTGGAAAGGTTGGCAGATATCGATTTGGTAATTAGAATCAATCAAATGTGCTAACACGGCATTCATCACAGTTTTTCTGCCACCACTGCGTAGATTAGCTGGATAATGCTCACGTATTCTCTCAGACTTCCTCCCAGTAGTTCTTCCGATGTATCTTGCTCGACGTCAACAAGCGAAGTAATAGCACAGTAAGAAGCACATGACCAAGGAAGTCTGTCTTTGAGTTGAGGCCTTAAAATTGGTGTCGAAGTAAAGCTTAGTCACAAGCTCGCAGTGTGGTATATATGGCTCATAGCGCCGGATAACCTTCTAAATGTCGGCTGCGCTAAACCATCCCCTTGAACGCCAACGACAAATAAAGCGGTTTATTTTCTACCAAAACTGGTTTAGCTCTCATTTCTCTGTACTCCATATATTTCCGAACAAATTTTTCTGGATAAGCATTTTTCTCGAAAAGTCCACTTAAGAGACCGAGCTCGTCCACAAGTGTGTCCTTAATACAAATCCTTCTGGCTCTTTCGGTTAGGCTGCTAATCAAGTTGGTTTTCTGATTTATTGGGACAAAACTTGCAAAATGTATATATTGTCCGTTCCACGTCACTTTTCTATGCACCCTCCGTTGGACCGATCCATCTGGACTTCCACTAAGCTGAACGTCTAGGAAGGAGATCGTGTCATTGCCTTCATTTCCTAGGGTGAAATTGGCATTAGGGTACGCTGAGTTAAAATGGGAGAAAATTGTCTCTGGGCAACAGTGCCTATTTGGCATGCAAAATAGATCATCCAAATGTCGTCCGTAATATGGTAGACGGGTAATGACTCTGCTCAGATAAGTATTCTCTAATTTGTTCATGAACACATCAGCCAGTAGCGGTCCAAGCGGTTAGCCCATTGCTACTCCATCTTTTTGTCTGTATATGGCCCCGTTAAATTGAAAATGTCTATTACTAATACACAGCATGAGTAGCTGTTTCAATCGATCACTTGGAAGGTCGAAACTCAATTGATGGTCTCTAACAGTTCACATATATAGTCTATTGTCTCTTCTAACGGAATATTTGTGAAGATCGACACCGCATCCAACGAGAACATCTTTCTTCCGGTTAGCTGAGGCTTTCTTATGGAGTCTAAGAAACTGAATGTGTCTCATAAGCTGTACCTGGACATAATATTTCTCACCTGCTCTCGACGCTTAGCTAACCACTTGGCCTTTGCGTGATACGGTGTATTGTACATGTCTAATATGGGCCTTAGAGCAAGTCCTTCCTTATGCACATTCATTAAGCTGTAGAGCCTCGGCATCACCATCCCTGTAGGAGGAATGTATTCGAACGTGGCGGAGTCAATCCTGTTTTCCTGTTTCAAGCACCGTAGAAGCTTAGTAACTGTCTTTTCTATTGCTGCAGTGTTGTCCTACTCATTCTCCATTTTCCGGAACTTCGGGCGATCGCTAAGGTTGGCTTTCATCTTGTCGATGTAATCAACTTTCTCTATCAACACGATCCCTACCCCACTATCCGACCTTGAGAGGAACACATTCTTATCTTGTTTGAGAGCTTTGAGAGCAACTAGGTGGTCTTTTTTCAGCAAATACTTGAGTTTATGTCTGTACTTCAGATATTGGTTACAAGTACTGACCAGGGTAGGCTTAAAATGCTCAGACGCTAATGCTGATGAGGGTGCAAGTGTAGAAACTTGGGCATGCAAATATTCAAACTGCACTTCTAATTCAAGTTGTCTTGAATAACTAGGGGGACAGCAAAACGTTGGACCAAGTGAGAGCACCTCAAGCAATGTCTTATCAAGTGCAACGATGTAAAACTTTGGACATACCTTTCCGGTTCTGGGGGAAATAAAGTGTTTGCCTTAGTTGTGCATACCTGCCGCCGCAATGAGGCTAAGCGTTTCTCCTCTTGCTTTGTGACTATTTGCTGAACAAAGTTATCGAATCGTTTGCGCTTCACTGCTTCCAGTTTGTTTAATATGACGGAATAAGCGCACCGATCACATTCCAGCTCATCAAGTCTCGACGCAGTAGTGTCACTATCGTTCAACTTATGCCGTTTCAGCGGCACATTAGTTGGATTAATCCGATTTCTACGGAGTATTTGGAAAAATGTTCAGGATATTAGCAACGCGAAACACATTCATCAAAGAACCGCAATGTCACTTTCGCTAACGCAAGTTTTGTGCAGTCCTTAGCATACTGACTAAGCCCTTTGAGCACAACAGGATCCTTGGATTATTTCAAGTAAACAAATATCCCAGGCGTGGACATCAGAACAACAATTTAGCGAAGAAGCTCATTTTCGTTACTCATGAGTACATCAAAATAAATCCACCCTTCTAAATGCTGTGTCGTACGTAGCTACTGTTAGTGGACGTCGTGTATCTCGAGGTCAACCCCCTCCTCTGCAACGTTCGTAACTTGCATGGCAGTGGAGGAGAAGATGCGCTATATCACAGTTAGTTTGTACATCACGACGTTCCGAAGCTGTTCCCCATGACCCAGTGGCATAAGCTGCTGACTGGCGGTTCAAGCCGCTGGTGGTCATGGGTTCGAATCTTGATGGATCCGATGGATGCGCACTACTGACGATGCCCAACAGGCTGAAACTGCAGTCTAGTGCTTTTCCGGGCATGTGGACAACTATCTCACTTGGAAGTTGTCTGTGATGAACCTCAATTATCTGCATCCATGCTCTATGATGGCTCGTGCAATTTGTGCCAGCTCCACTGATGCTAGTTACAGAATGAAAGCATTCATTGGATCTCTACTTTTGCTAGTTTGATTGCAGGAATGAAGTCTCCCTACGATGTCCGTATGTCAGCCTGTCTAACCCAAACTTATACCTCAAAGACGCATGGTGTGGGTTCTCGCATGACTGAATAATGAAACCAAGTGTAATCCTGGATTTTGTTGCACTTCGCACAAACTACTCATTTATAAGCCTATTTTTCCCAGAGTATCTTTAGATAGCATAGGATATCCAAAGACGGTGAACGCGTGCCCAATCAAGCCGTCTAAGCGTCAGTGACATTTCGTACCGCACCACTTTGCTACATAAATGCGCACTGACGATGTCACTTCTGGTGGTGACGAAACCTTTACAGCCAAACTGTCGAGCTCAGCGAACACTCAGACCAGCAAATAAAATTGCTGACTTTGGTAGCCGTTAATTGGAAGTGCTTGCTTTTCCAACTAAATCTTCAGGGCCTAAAGAAAATTTAACTATTCAACGAAGCTCACGAATATTTTCGTGGTATACAAAAACTTGCAAACTACATCTAAGGTAGCTGATGCATGCCTGTCACTGATTCCGAAAAGCTGCCACAAAACAAGGTCGAGAGATCAAGACCGTTTTTGAGGACATAGTGTTGCAACCTCAAATGCCATCGAAATAAAACCTCTATACATAAACCCTGACCACGTGGGCTATATCTATCAGTAATCTGGATGGATTTAATAACCATCAACAAACCATCAGTATTATTCGCAGAATGAAGGGATGGAACAGAGTGGCCCTTCCTCTTTTCTTCATCAGTGATATATTTATGATTGGCTGAATGAATTAATACCTTGATTAATCTTAGAACCTTTCGAAACCTTGCGATGCAGGACACTTGCGGTGTACGCAACTAAATTACCGGATACATCACTCGTTTTCACACTATTATGCGCGGACCATGTAATTAAAAAGCTGGGGAATTCAGCCCAATGTACCAGATTGTAGAGACAAAAATCGTCAAGTAGCTGTTAGTATTTGGAATTTCATACATAGCCAGCATTGTGTCTAATCTGTACATGTTTTTTCATATCTAGCTATTCGCTTTAGGCATGCAAATGCGTTCATATATTTCTAGCTTTGATTTTCTTCATCTACCTTCATTAATGTCAATTACCCGTGCCAAGTATCATAAAGGAACCTAACTATTAGAACAGAAGTAGAAGGTGCTACTCGGATACACAAGCTCATTACGTACAAATAATGGCAACCAGCATGTCATAATACGGATTTCCAGATCAGTCAAACGCTGTCTTGAGGTATCACAGATGAACCGCAATTGTGCACATTAAGCGAAGTATACTGTCTCAGTGTTTCCACCGAAGCGAGGTTAATTAGCGCTTCATTAAGAATTAGTTTATTGCCAAAAATGTATGGAAAATTCTACGTTCCACCTGAAGTGATTCCTCGGAACAGGAATATGTGCCATGCGAAGCTCAAAACAGATTAAATATGTTAATAAGCTAATAGAGCTAATTGTCGGGTGCGTCGTATGTAGGGCAACTGTGATGACATTCGATACGTTGCACTGTGTGACAATACCGTTTGAGTGAGTTGCATGTATCTATAATGGTTTCAACATTGCTAGAATATCTTTAGATGGTTTTGGTCATTACCTGACGATATCTGTGCAAAATATACAACTGCTAATATGTTCATCTCAAATAGGATATCATAGAGTAGTTTCCATGGGTTGATCAACAAGAGATGAGCAAATCAAAGCAACACAACAATTATTTTTCCAAATTCACTTGCCCACATTGACAACCAAGTTTCAGTTGCGCACATTCCAAGTTGCATATTGGTCCGATAGTTTTGGCACAACTGTTCATCAAGTACTTAAATAAATAATTAAATATATATATATGTATACAAACTTGATAGATTAATAATACCGTTTCATTCTGAATAGTTATGCATTGGAAAACACTCGGATACCGGTGACTTTGTGCGCAAGTACTTGCTAGCTCAATCAATTTGTTCATGCGAATCTTCTTACCAAATTTATCAAGATCATTTGCCAACACTTGAATAACCGCACCGGACTTTCCGTTACCTAATTTAGTCAGACGCTTTGTTATATTCCTAGCAGATCCAAGCTATGTAGCAATAAATTTGAGTCGCATGGCTTGTCAGGTGCCTACATTTCACAGGACAGAAAATCGGATGATCCTTTAGCTAGTGGATGAGTGAAAGCAGCAAAGTAAACCAAATTGATTGCATTTGAAAAATCCGTTAGTCACTGTGCGTATGCTTGGGTACAATAGCGGATATTTCATATCATATTTTTCTACTGCTGACTAGAGTGTGTGGCTCAAAAAATGCTTAAGTGAGACTATGTTCTGTAAAAGCCAAAGAAATAATAGACAAACTGGAAGCAACTGATCTTAAGGTGGTTAAGCCAAAAGTAGTTAGATTGTATTGTCTGGATTTCAACAAATAGTCTTAACCAAAGTCGCGTTTTGACTTGGTTGAGGATAAAAACCGGCATTTCTAGCGAATGGGGATGAAATAACGCAAGTGCGAAAACATGGCATTCGATCTCTAAGGTATTTTAATATTCCAATTTGCTTCGTTCGCTCAATATACTTGCGAAAATACAAGTAATAGTAAGTTTTACTTGAAACCATGAGATATTATACCTATAATTCTCCATTTCCTGTAAGCTTTCTTGTACATTCAATAAGATGTCGTTTAATTAAATAACCTTTGGCGCAACTTATGTTAGGTGACCATTTAGTGAGGTGATAAAATGTGCTATCTAGCCGAATGCCACTGAATTCTGCATGATTTCACTATTCCATCCTTGTAATATTTTAATATAATACAACCTAATAACTGTCAAGTAGTTGACCAGCATCATTGTGGTAGTTTCAAAAGCAACTATAATAAACTGCGTTTTGGACCTAATAAATATCGAAACATACCAAAAGTTAGCCTCCTATAATTCTTTATTAGTCGAGACACACTTTACTGGTGACATTAAAAACAAAGACATATTCAGTAATAAAACACGTCCCCATAGTTTCATACTTATATATCTTCTACAGATACGTTTGCAATAATGTAAAATTTTTGCACATACGAATCAGGTATATTTAGTTTTCCATTCAAATATTTGCTGATGGCGTCGTAACGTTTGGGCCAAATAATTCTGTCGTTCGTAAACCTCAAATGAGACCGATAATTAATTACAGCGTATTAGGAATATACGAACTCGAGTAAGTGATATTACTAAAATAATACAGCGACTTTAAACATTGGGCTTTTCATCCAGAGTACTATTTAAACATAACTAGCTACTGATAATCACTGTTCCTGGCTGGTTGTGATACATTAAACATAAAGCTTAAAGTTCCCTACCACCAGTTGGTCATTTTATCATGATTTAACATTATCGTGTTTAGGATCGCATATCACGGAGCTTTTTTATATTGTCCGTCTGTGTCATTAGTATTGCGAAGTACCACATCTGAATGTGATAACGAAAGGGCATACGACTAATGCTAGTTTCTTATTTCGTCAAAGTTATAATCAAATTGCCTTGGATTTGGTGCAACCTTCATACACCTCGCTTAGAGTTTTGTCTGCCCAAATGTTTTTAATTAACAATGTTGTTGTTGCAGTTGACACCATTTACATCATACGTTTCAGCACTACGCAACTGTGCAAACAATGCCTTCGATTAATATGTTAGTTTGTGAATGAAGCTTTCTATTTTTACAACCAAATGTGGAGCAGCATTAGCGCTAACGGCGGCGGTGGAAAAGGTGGTCTAAACTTGTTTTATATAACAAGCAAACTCGCCGAAAATACAACATCTAGTTGTCATATCTAGTTGGTGCTTAACAAATTATCTAATAAACCCAAGTAGCTACCGATCTAATGACAAATAGCTGCATTTAAATACTGCTTTATCATTCATTTAGTTATTTGTAAATATACCACAAACACATGTGTAAATATAACGTCAGAATATCAAGTAGTAATTTTGGCTACCTTGTTGGTGATTTTAGACGAGTAGACCAACCTTCCATTTGTCCTCGCTAAATACAGTGAGATGTTACGGTGTACTGGCACAAGGAAAAGAAAATGATCTTGTTTCTAGCATACTTCTAATGTCTTAAGTGTTACTATACGTACGTTTTATAGAACAAGGCAAGAAGTCCAAATTTTCGTGATGAGATCAGTCAGACTCGAGCATTTTGCATGATCCATATTATCTTGCGACCACATTTGCAGCCAAATATAGGATGCGTATGTGTAAAACAGGGCCCCAGCCAATGGTTGGACGAACTTGTATATTTTCTTCAGCTATACAGCTTAATGCATACATGGTCTTAATGCGTAAATATTACTCTGAGATGAGCATTCATTCGGTCTTACTAAGTAGAAACTTACCGGACCCAAAACTCCAGTCGTCCCTACTTAGAAATGATCACAGTGTAAGGAAATAAATTACGTGTCCTTTGTTGTTGAACCTGTATAGTCCAGTGGATGATACTTCCGTGATCCTTCACACTTATCTTCATTAAACCACTGTCGCTCATTTGCATCACACCTCCTCTGGCCATGATTACTCCGGAATCAGTGGGCACAACTCAACACAAAATGCTCTGAGTTGGACCACCGCCAATATAGCAAGCATTTGGTACCGAATAACGAAAGCCATCAGCGTGTGCTGTAACAAGCTTAGATGTTCAAACTGATGTAACTCCATTAACTAATTATTTTTCTCCTTCTGATCTTTATAGAATCGCTGCTGTGGTAACTAAGATTTAATCGTGGTCGTGCAAAATGTATTTAGGCGTATATCATTCGAAATAGTAGAATAGTGAAATTTCAGCTGTATTCATTATGCACCTACTAGGCGTTACTACATGTGGTTAATTGACTCATCACAACTATATTCTCTCGAGTCAATCCTTACCAAGTTTTCCCACGTAATTTATGCAAACCTCGGAGGAAAACGCATGTGCTCAACGCAGTTTATACGCCAGGGCATCAGGTGACTTTTGTCCGGGCGATTAATCAGCTGTCTGTTTAGTCCATTAGAAAGCTACATCCGGAATTCATTCTGATATGTAAAAAGTCACGTTTATTCGTTGTGTAACAATGGTACCGGAAACCACTGTTCTAGACTGCGACCTAGTTAACTCGGATAGGCGCATTTAAACTGAGATCTCATCAGCAACCACACTGAACTCTTACCGGAGCCATTCTGCCCTGTCTATGTTTATTAAACAATTACTACCACATTTCAAGTAAAAAGTAATGACGATCAAAGACGTTGGAAGATTTGGCCGACACAATGTTCCTCTTGGGGTACGTCGGTTAATTATGTAACGTCAAGAATGTGATTTATGCACATGAAGAAGGATGGTTGTTCAGCTGCAACACACGCTTTATTTATGGCTAACTAATGAAATAGGATATTACAAAAGATAGACAAAAAGCAGCAGTGCTTAACAAAGTGCTCTGAAATGGCCACGACCGCTGAAGTAACTTGCCAGTTCCTGTTTGACTAGATTTCTTAATAGCAATAAAAACAGGCAGATCAAAGACAATCGTCGTGCCATAGGCCCGTGTTAGTTTTGTGCAACCGGCTAGCTGAGCGCGATAAACATTTAGTAAACGCCTTATAAAGGGCAAAATAAGCATCATCAAAAATTTTGGATGCTCTTCTTTGTTGCAGTTTACCTTTTACGATAAACTAATTTTAAAATGTTCCGGTTTTGAAATGCCGCTACCTTGAGATAAATATTCTAGCGGTATGGTAGTTACTCTGAGGTCCCTACTCAAAGGACAGGAAAGATTAATGGAGAGAAGTAGGCCTAACAGGGGAACAAAATGTAGGATCAGGCAACGGAGTAGGGAAAATGTCATGAGACGGGTGACATGAAACAGAGGTCTAGTGAAAATAGTGAATGGTTGCTTACATGTAAGGACCACGTAAGGCCACGGTTCAGTGTCACTTAATGGTATTTTACTGACGTGAAAGACTTCGCACTTTTACCATAGATGCAGTGTTGTGGGCAGTGCGTAATGATTTGATCATAGCGATTTCCTTGAAACAGGGAAAGAGGACATGTTTGCATTTTCAAGCGATGAACAATAGGAAGTGGGCTTTGGACAAAGCTACGAGATTGTCCAGGAGGCTTTGTAATCTGGTCAGTGACTCAGTGGTTGGATGATGGGCACGGTGGATAACGTTATCCGAACACTTCAACACCATGACTTTTACAGGAACAAGCATTGAGGTTACTTGAGAGAAAAATAAAAAAGGGAAGAAAATTGTCCCTTGAAAAACATGGAAATCAATTTTGATTGACGAAACGTTTTTACCTAAATACTTGTTAACCTTGGTATGCCTGGTGAAAGAATTTTTCAGTAAAAGCAGATGACTTGTCTCTTGATCCGATCAGATTAAACAACAGGGGTACACGATTAACGCATCCTAGTATGTTGCAATGTTCCAGGAAGACGACGCGAGTAGATTTGCCTTCACCGTCCGGTGATAAAAGGACAGAATATAAGAGGCAGGCTATCGTATCTAAGCTGGACCTTGACTGGCGATATGCGAACTGTTTAATGCCATCCAAATACATCCGAACCAAATCCTTCTAAGAATGGGTCTTTCGAAAGCTTTCAAGGTTATTGACACGCAAGTAAGTGGTAGCCAATTGTAGGTTAGTTTCTTTGACAACTGCGTAACGCTTTCTCTCCGTCCATTGTCCTTTATATTGAGTAGATTTAAGCACAGTGTTTGCAATTTGGCATAAAACTGTGCCAAGTAGTCGGTACTCTTCGTAAGGACTACCAAAGAGACATTTTCCAGACAGGGGATTTATACGTCTTAAGGCGGCATAATTCCTTGCGAACTTCTAAGCTGTTCATATAAGATGGAGTATCCGAGTGCAGTTTTAACAGTAAAAATGTTGTAGCAGTGAGTACATTACCGTGCTGGGCAAAAAGTAAGGTGTAATCCTTTTAAATCCAGGATGGATTCCGCTCAAACGTTTTATGAGTTTCTACACTGCTGCGCGAATGTTTACCAACAGCATTTGAATGTATACATGGATAAGGCGATGCAGTTTGGTTTTATGTCTGTGGACAGACAATTGCGTCAAAGTCCTTGTGCTTAAGCGCCTTATGTTTGAGTCCGCACAATCGTTTGAGGCATTATAGTGAGAATCTGTCTGTAGTGATGAGAATTGTTTAAGCCAGATGCAGGTTCCAAAACATAGGTGTCGGTGCCTAGTTAGCGGATCACAGTGTTTCGAATGTGACTGAAAACTCAATGTAGAAAGTGACCTTTCTCTCCTGGGCCCTGGAATCCGCTGTGGAAGACTATGTTATTAGCAATCTGAACACAATCTGCGACTATTTGAGTCAAGTATTCAGTAACGTATAATTTACCGCGGTAGTGCAGATAGCTCCAGTTTTCCATCGCCAAGCAAAATATTTTGTTTTGTGTGCGCAAAGAGAAACCAGATTTGTCAGACTGGAACATTATGGACAAGTGTATTAAATATTGGGTAACACGATTAAAAACGGACAGGTTAATCTTTTGAACAATGAAAATGAACAACAATATATTACAGGTAAAAATCGATTGCTTTACAAGTCCAGGTCAGGTGAACGCAAACATAAGTATAATTCGTCAATTTAACCGTCTAGCAATTCAGATGCCCCGCTTCATTAAAATATTTTAGAATGCGTATTGAATTGCTACTGAAAAGTAATATAGGGGAAGTAATATGAGGAGGTATGTCTTAAGAACAAAAGAAAAGACAAGGCTTACACTTACACCGCTTTCTTGGACTGGTGTAATTGCTGAATGCAGTTGTAATATATGCGAAACCATATTCCACAGCAGCAGCGTGTAAGTATTAAAGCACAAAAAATGAGAACGAGCACCGTTTTTTACGTTTGGTCTACGTAGACATCACTGAATATATACCGTGACGTAAGTGGATAAGCGAATCATCCAGACATCTTTTGAATACCGTTGGCGTGGGTGTAGAAACAACGTGGGAAGAGCGTTCTAGTGTTGGCACACACGAATGGAAAAGAAATTCCGGCGACATTCCAACCGGCTGTATTGCGTGGCCAGCTTTAGCTGGTGTCCTATGAGTGTGGTATTGCGATTCACCCTTAGTAAGTGACAAAAAGAATGTTTTGTATTCCTCTGGATCATATAAGTCATTAACAAGTCCCCATACAGGCGTCGATATTGTCCATTTTAAAGCCCAATGGTTTTCAGCCTGAATCGGTAAAAGAAATGAGACAGGCCCTTGACGTTCTTGGTTGTTCTTCGTTGCGGCAGTTCAAGGGCGGTAAGGTCTTGCTTTTGCCGCGGTTGCCATGCGTGGTTGGCTTACTCAGAATGAAGCTGAGTGTACGCGTTGAGCATCTGAAAAAAGATGGAAAGATCAAAGCGCCCGGGTGCGCGCCGCAAATGGCCAAGGTGTTGGTTAGCTTTCTTGGAGACTTTCTCGGCCTGACCGGAACAGCCCAGATCTTCCTGCACTATCAGGGCTAGGTCGCATTCCTTTGAAGTCAACTGTAATGTTTGGTCTCCTAGTCTGTATTCGCAAGAAGCTTTATGGCGTATGCCCAACAACTTGCACTTTGTAGCATTGAGCTGAAGCAGGTTCTGATTGGACTATTGGTAGACCCTGTCAAGCTGATCCTGAATTGCAGCATTGTCTTTGGTTGTTCTAATGGCTCGCCATATCTTTAGATCGTCGGTGAAGAGTAAGGAGTTGGAGGTGACCACTGTCGTGAGATCGTTTATGTAAATCTGGAATAGTCGTGGACCAAGTGCTAAGCCCTCCGGCACTCTGCACTTAACGTCGATTGGGTCAGAGATGACATCACGAACTCTTATATTCAGATGTCGTTGAACCAAGATGTTACCTATCCAACGGAGGATTGCATCACCAAGTACACAGAACTGCACTTGTGAAGGAGGATACGTTGGTTCAGGCGGTCAAAAGCCTTTGAGAAGTTTATATATACTGCACCAACATATACGCCGCTGTCGACTGTCTCAGTCCAACTGGATCTAGCAAGTAGCAAGTTTGAAGTGCAACTTCGGTTCTTGCGAAACCCATGTTGTTTTTGTGCTCTGATATTGCCTTCTTCCAAGTAGTTCACGAGCGCTTCGGCAACAATCGCCTCCATGTTTTTGGAGAGCATCGGAAGTAGTGTTATCGGGCGCTAGTTGGCCAGATCTGTACAATTTCCCCTCTAATGGGTAGGAGTGAAGGTTCCCTGCTTCCACATTGTTAGCACCCGCATTTCATCGGGGCATCGTTAGAAGAACTTGCGGAGTTGGTCCGCCAAGTTTACTGCAGCCAAGTTCAGCGCCTTTGGACGAATATTAACAACGCCAGAGGAGGTATGCTAGCGCATGGCAATTAACCTTTTCACAACATCCGCAGTCGTAAACGTGATGTGGCTAAGTCCTGGTGGTAATACAACTTGCGGGAACAGTGTATGCGGCGATGTCGTGTTCTGAAAGTTCGGGGCGAATTGCTGTCGTAGGGCGCTGGCTGCCTCGGTAGCGGTTTGTGCGAGTTTACATAAGATGTGTAAGGTAAGAATTCCTCGCTGCACTTTGCCGATTTTGCTAACGTGTCTGTACAGGAGCTTGGGGTTTGAAAGGTATTTCTCAACTAGATACAGTTGAGGTTGTATTTTATTTCCAAATACAAGTTTTACGCAGTTATTCCTTTGGATAATGTAGGCTTCCCATGTTTCGGCACTGGGTGATTCCTTGCATCTTTGCCAGTGGAAATTCCTCGTAACGTACACCTCCGTGTCCTGCTGCGTGTAAAGGATTTTCCTGTCTTTGCTCGCGAAGGACTTTTCCTGGAAGAACCAGTTACTAACGTGTTGAATTGGTGTGCAAAATCAGACCATGCAACATCGGGGGATCGTTCTGCTAGAAATGCGTAGTTTGACGCACTTATAAATTTGATTAGAGCACTGTAATCCGTATTGAGCTGACGCCCATGTGTTTTCTGAGGAGTACTCTGCATAACAGATGTACTTGAACATGCGTGTTGCGTGGTCGGTACGGCCCAAAGGACTCTGTATCGACATTGTTTCAATCATAACCTCTTCGTTGGTGAATACGAGATCCAGGAAACCCGGTTTGTTTCCCGTCCTGAATTTTGTGGGAATGGTGATATGATTGTAGAGTAGTAGTCCACTAATTGTCTTCTGTGCTTCCATTTTACACCGTTCGTTGATACATGCTGGGTTTTCTTTGGTATGAATATTGAAGTCACTAACCAGGAGAATGTGCCTGTACGACTGTAAGAGAATGGTATTCATTGTGGAGGCTAGGCGGTTGTCCATTTCCAAAAAGCCGACGGAGGGAGATGCACGACACCCAACAAACATGCGTTCCCACGGCTTAGGTGAAGACGACACCAAAGCGCATCGACAATCGGAACCTCTGGGTCATCGATAAGATCAAGGTGTAGTTCGCTGCGATAATAAAGTTGTACTCCACCTCCTCTACTTGGTCGGTCGTTGCGTAGAATGGACATCCCAGGTAGTGCGATTTCTGCATCAGTGATCGCTTCATTCAATCAGGTCTCGGTTATCATAACAAGGTCCCTTGACATCGAGACCTGAGGCAGGTGAAGCTCCGTCAGTTTACTTAAAAGACCTTGTGCGTTGGTATAAAACAGGAGAGTGACTCATAGGTTAGAAGGTTGTTTGTGGTTGCAGAAAACCGTTTTGAGACTTGGCCGACCCTCTTGAGATCGGCTGCTACTAGTTTTTTGGTATAGTCTTAGGCTGGCGAGAATGACTTGAAATAACTCACTGCATAATACAATCAGGTTCGTGACGAGCCTAATGGTCAATTACCCCTTACAGTGTCTCGCCGGATGCTATAACGGCTGTCAGATCAGTCTCTGTGGTGAACTCTGCAACAACGGCTGTTCCCACTGAGTTAGTTCTCTCCGGTTAATAAATAGCAGCCTCTGATTGTAAACCTGCTGCTTTTAGTCGAGTTTCTGTTAGTAGCATGTTCCGCAAGTTACCCCTGTTCTCTAGAGCTGTCTGTAAAGTTACCTCAGACAGTAAGACCAAATTCAGCAACCTAGGATCATACCCTTTGTAATTTGGTGACACGGGGATCCTTGTCAGAGAGGTAGCAACAACATGTTCTAAAGACAGCACCTCACGAATGTATCGCCATTGCTCTAGGTCACGTGTCTGGGCTTCTTCAGGAGATGAAGCTTGAGACTTGGGGACGCCATGAATAATGACGGTTTTCAGCGCGTGTTTTCTACTTCCCTGTTGATTGTTCATATCCTTTGAATGTTCTTTCCATGGAACGTCCGGTAATATACGTACTCCGTTTGATGTTCTGTGGTGTCGACTCACAGCGAGCAGAATGGATTCTGTTTCGTCCGCGGAATCTAGTGTTACTCGGAGTAGTCGAAGCTCACCAAAGTGTAAGGAGTTTGGGTGTCATGCGATGCGTCTCAGCGTAGTGGATTCAAAGCGCATGCTGATGGTACTACAGATGGAAGCCCACTGACTACGATCGTCTATCAGTTTACACCTTATTGTGTTGGATTTGGATTCAGGAACGTCAGTGCACACATGGCTTAAGGCAACATGGTGGTTTGTGAGTTAACAGCACTAGGTTCTTTAGCTTTTGTGCATTTGTGAACTGCACTGGTGATAGCGACCATTTTAGATACAATTTTGCTCTCTTTTTTAAGTGGAGTCATACGTGTCTTTGATAGCGTTTTCCTAGGAGCAACCGTTGCGTAGGATGTCCAGTTATTCTGTACCGTGAGCTTGCTGGAGTTTTATGTTTCTAGTATTTCAACTGAAGTACTAGTTAGTACACCCTTGGAGAAAGTAGAAACAATCGGGTTGTAACGAATTTTGCATAGTGATGTCATGTAGCTAGGGGCTGTTAGACACTGAGATGTCGTGGTGAGGTAGGGACGCCCGACCCTCTTCTTTGGCTTAAACGCGGAGTACGTAGGTGTTCGTCCAGATGCAGGTGTGGAATTGTTTACTTTCACAGATGAGTTTCTAGCGTTCACCCATTGCACAACTGTTTCCGCCAACTGTTCACAATTTTTCATTAGGAACATTACACAACTAACAACAGGGATGAATTCGCACACCCGTCAGAACCAAAATGCCTCGGTTTTGTTACTGTATTGTCTATCCTCACGTGCACTCATCCCTAAACACTTCGAATGGTAGGCTTTTTGACAGTTAAAACAAACTAGACCAGACTTAACAGTTTGTGCACATAGGTCACAAATGACTTTCGAATGGGGCCATATCCATTTGGGGCGTGCACTTTGTGACTTGCACCAATTCCAATAGGGATTAGATAGAAACGAAAAGTTCAGGATCTATGTTGTAGATCTCGCACTTATCTACTTATCACTAGGTTAGAATTGATTAATCCTACTGATATATGCGGTCACGGGCGGTAATGGTGTAGCTAACTAGGAACGAACGCTGATGTTGGTGATATGGTGTAAAGATTCCGCAATGACAAAAAGGAATGGGGCAACTGGATGTACACTACAACAGGGGTAGCAAGAAGACAAAGGTAATGACGCACCGTTTATGACTTCGCTTCACTTTTCGTTGCGTGGCAATCGGCGCTGGTTTGAGGTCAGATGGGTCAGGCGTGAGCGTTCAGATGAGTCACACGTTCCCTACGGTGGGCAGGCGACGTGCGTGCTATCGATTCAACCGGTAATTGGATAGGCAGCTATGCAGAGTAGGATTGAAGCAAAGCAAGATGACTTGGAAAATATTGTCTAGTGGCAATAGTGGCTGTTTCAAGGGCGGACGAATTGACAACCATATATTTGTACACCAACTAGAAGGAATGGTAGTAAGATGTTGGGGTGACTCTCAAAAAGATCTTTAACATAAGACCACAAGAGTTCATGTACGAAGAGAGAAAAATTAAATTCTCCGATAAGCTTCAGGCACGGTTGACTTCGAAGTTGCGACAGCACAGTTTGCTGGTGGTCCGTGAATGATAGATCCAATAGATGAGCAGTGGTAGGAGGAGCTCGCGGAGCCAAATCGAATGATGGTACTTAGGTCTCTATGGGAATAAATCCGAAGATTTAGAAGAGAATAAGGCAGGAGGACACTTTAGTTACTACCGCTCGGTAGGCTTGAATTGTGTAGGTTAGAACAATGACGCATTTTCAGGTAAAAGAAAGCAGTATCAATAAATCCGGGAACCACGGCAGCACAATTGCTGAGCACATGGCATTCATGCCGTTTGGACAAATCGCTGCAATTGTCATGTCACGTAGTTCGAGAACATAAAAATTCGAGCGGATCAAACCATATGAATTGATGGCTTTGAAGAGGCCAGCTCCGTTAGCTGCATCTTGAACAACACGCAAAAGAGTTGAGAGTGATCTGCTCTATTTAGCAGTTGGTATCTAGTCACAGATACTAGTGGCCGTCGTGCTTGGCACAGTGGCTAATGTTGTAACCTCAAAGTAGTGAAGTCATCTGCTCGGATCCAGTTGAACGTGACGAACGTGCGCTACGGCATGCATCAATTGGTACGACAAGTCCACCTAGCGGATATCATAGCATATGGTGGCTTCCCAACTTCCTCGGACTGCGACACACATTTTCAAAACACGGATAAAATCCTTCGGTCGCCACCGAAACGTGCGACGCGAAATACGTCAATATTGACATTTGGATAACTTTACTGTTAATTAACCCATCGTAACAAGACTAACCCTTACCGTGGCGCGATGGTTTGCGTGCCTCAGTGATCCACTGAGCTATGCTGAGTGGTGCTTTTTGCACCTTCAGAACCACTCGTAGTAGATTTGTCAATGGTTAGAGTCAAAAAACACACTCCTGGGCCTCCAATTTCGGGGTTGGAGTAATAGTGACTCCTTACTAAATTAAACGGACTCTTTGTAGTCCAAAGCCTAAACCCCGCTGCGTTGCGGTAAGGTTTTGAACCAATATCGGTTTGAGATCCCTATTCGTTCGCTTGTCTAGGCCTGGGCAACCTGACAGTATTCTGCGGACGCAAAAGAATGCATTTCTCTTCAAAAACTTTCTTGCTGCTCCGGCAGTCGCAAAGGATAAGAAATGGCGCCTTATCTGCTGCATCTGGCAGAGTGGATAGGGGTTTAGAAGCTACTAAATACTGAATACTGAATATCGTAGTATAGAGCAAGTAAGAGTGTATTCTGCAAAACTCTTTCGCAATATGATGAAAAAATACTAAAATTGTCAGCCACAAATATCGTTAGCGTTCTCAGGTAACCTTTAGAATTGCTAACAGATGGTATTACAGGACTCACGAAGGTGACAAGTTATTGTGTGCAATCGTTCTCTGAATCGAATACTGGTAAAATATAAATCCATAAACGTTGCGAACTGCTGCACAGATGTGGACTCCATCCCCTGTTCAGGAAAACGGTTCCAAATATTTACCACTCTCCGTTCGTAGCACAGTGGGTGGGGAATACGTTTCACATCTGGCATGACAAGTTTGGATCTGTGTCCGCGTATGCTACATAGCCCTCGTAAGTGCAGTATTAACCTCAGGATAGGAAAGTCACAGAGATATAGAATACGGAATGTCCTTATGAGGTCCACTCTTATCCGACGGTAGGACAAAGCGTAGAGTCCTAGTTTCTCGCACCGGTCTTCATACACCAAACCACGTAAACTCGGGGTCAGCCTGGTAGCAATGTGTTGGACCCGTTCGATCTTTTGCACCTGCCCTCGTGTAAACGGAAGGTATGCGGGCCAACCCCACTCTTGCATTTGTCTAATGATGGAAAAAATAGGCGAATGGCAACCTCTTCAGACCATGTGCTGAAGCTATATTTGAGCGCCCAAAGCATGCGTAGTCCGTTACGACATAGCCTATTCGTGTTGTCCACGGACTTCAAATCGTAGCGCGAGAGTATACCTAGTTCCTTCACGTAGGGTGTGGGATATAGCAGTTGGTCGTCAAGGGTGTAGGTTCGGCCGTCAGCACCCTTCCCCAGGATCATAAATACAGACTTGGCTGGGTTTACCGGAAGATGAACTGATGCAGACCCTGTAGATATCCGATTGAGGTCTTTCCAAAGCACGCCACAGTCATCGTGAGCATCAATTTTTCTCTAAATCTTCTTGTCATCTGCAAACAAGGCACATGGCGACCAGAGAAGCTGAGGTAGATCATTGATGTGAATCAGGAACAGAGTGGGCCGAGCGCAGTGTTTTGAAGTACACTACTTGTAGAGGGATACCAGTCAGTTAGATGGTAGTCGGCCTGTAACCTCCACTTTCGTCCAAAGAGAAAGTCGCGGATCCACCGGTGCTGTGAACCAATGACACCACACATCCTGAGTTTTTAAAGGACCTTTCTAAATGTCTTACTGAAATCGATGAATTTCACATCGACAATCTTCTCCTTGCTTGTTGCCTGCAACCACTCATGCCTCGTCGCAAGCCCGTTTGTAATGCATGGTTGGACTTGCATAAAACCGTGCTGTGGGGGCGTCAGGACTTCTTTTGTCTGCAGCAACTGTAACAATTACTTCTTCACGGTTTGCTCAGCAGCCTTTGTCAAAATAGATGTCAGACTATTTGGCCTGTAGTTTTCTACTTTGCTAGGGTCACCGCCTTTTGGAATAGACTTCTCCACCGAACATTTCCAGTCAATCGGAAACGTACCTTCGGACAGCTACCAGTTGAAAAGTTCAGTCATGACAAGAGAGATGATGATCGAAAGTGACATAAGTATTAGGGAATGAAGCCTATCAGTTTCGGCAGGTTTGGTGCCGTCAATGTTGGTGAGTATTGGACACACCTCTTCAACTCTGCAATCTTGACCGTCGAGTTCGGTAAACGCGGTACATGTCGAACTCGGAACAGGCACTTGGTCATTTACAAATACAGAAGAGAAGTTCACCAACAACGCGGATGCACCCTCAGTGCCGGAGATTAGGGGTTGTGCATCCGGACCATCCAGCACTTGCTCATCACTTGCGGGCTTCAGGCGCTGCCTCACGTAAGCAAAGATACTCTTTGAACCGCACTTCGCGGCGATTGCAAGCTGCTCTTCGGAATATCGACGCTTATATCTGTTTGTATTGTCGCAGAGGTTCCGCTGGCATTTATACCCTTTGTATTCATTAACAGAACCTTCCCTTCTTTTATTCCCCCTCTTACACCTTCATCCTTAACATCTCGTTCCAACTTACTTTTATCCCCACAGTTTTCACCCCCAGATTCTTGTCTCTTATCATCATCATGCTTTGCTAGGCGTTTATGTTCTATTTTCAACTCACGAACAAACGCGGAGGCTCACTCCTGTCCTTTTCGACAAGCCCAAGTAAGCGGTCCACCCCAGTTCGTCGGCTTTCATTTTGAGCCCTACATCTTCCTTCAGATGGACATGACGCAACGCACGCACATTGCTACAGATCGGTCAACAGGCAGCACCTGCCCGAACATTAGACACCCTCTCTACCGATATATACTGCTTATCGGAAACCCGCCGGCAACACGAGCTCTGTGTTTACCCTGCAATCCGCTTCAGGTGACACCAGCTGTACTTTCTCAATGCGCCTCTCCGGTGACAAAGCAGTTTCGAGCACAGGCCAAGCTGGTGTTGGCATTGCCATGGGTCTCCAGGCTGAGGCTGCTCTGGTAGAGTGGATCCCAATCAGTAACCGGATGCTTGTGGTCCGATTGTCTAGCTCTTTCAAATTTTCTAAGTCGAGTGAGGTTAATAGTGTAGCAAGAACGACGGGGCAATAAAGCACGATCTGTATTGCAAATCACGATCCGTCTCACACACGCTCACGCCCACACACATATAGTCACATTTCTACACCACAACGCACCAGAAATGCGATGCGGTCGACGGGCACCTTCGCGCGCCAATTGGCGACAATTCGGCAACTCAGCTTCGCCTGTTTTGCTTCGTATCTCCGCTCCTGTACGTCGCTTTCCGACCAGCCTGGATTTGTTCTAAGGCTCTCGACTTGCCTGATCTCCCAGGCGTCACTCGGCTTGGAGTCATTCCATGGGGCCTAACAATCGGTGTGTTTGTCTGCATTCTTGGCCTCTCCTTCAGTATCGTTTGAGATCTTCCGGGAGCAGACTTTCTTCCCGTCGTCGCCCGCGGTTCCTTTTCCAATTGTCCGGTAGGGCCTGCGTTATGCTGACTGATTCCGGTGCCTCTGTCGGATACTCATTCTTGCTCTTGTCGTTTTCCGCTGTTCCGTGTTGTCAAAGTCCTCCGCACCTCTACAATAGGTGTCTGTTCATCATCGCCGCCTACTCGCCCAAAAACCATAGCGATGGTTCAGTAGAAAAGGACTTCTACTGCCAACAGACCGAGCTCAATTGCGACAGAAGTTGCACGGACACTGCTGTGCTGACTAGGGATCTGAACTCACAATTTAGTAAGTTGTCCACTGACGAACTACACCTGGGCGGTCAACATGGGGTAGGCTCCCGTAATGATAACAGTGAGCTGTTACTTCATTTGTGGGCACTAACTTCCGACACAGCACCCGCCGGAGGATGAGTTTGCGCCTACCAGCCTCGAACTAGCTATGGGCACAAATCGATCAGGCTGCGATACGTTGCCGCTGGTGAGGTTGCGTCTAAAACTGCCGCTCGATTTAGAGCACAGATGTGGACACCGCCCAGGCACTTGTATGTGATGACCTGCGGATGCGTTTTGGCGGACGTTTACGGCTACGCTGTGAGCTCACTGTCACCAGTTAACTGGTGAAGCCAGCTGTTCTAAATGCATATCGAAATACGCTGACATGCGGGTTGACTAAATGTTCTCGGGTCACATGTTCACCAAAACTTAATGGCAGCAGGCAAATCCTCATGTGGTAAGCCTAATAGCCAACATGGATATTTGGTCTCTTTGCGGTCTTTGGAACTTATCAATGCTTGCCCGCATATTCCGGCTTTAATTGAGCATATTGAAACTCGCAAAGACCTCCGGGCACAAATCCGTGCTGGCCTGAAGAGAGACCGCGAAGCCTGGGGGTCTCTTCGTACGTCAGAGATGGAAGTGACCGTTGCCCTTGGTAACCATCGAAAGTTATTCCGTTTGATACGGGAAACGGTCAGCAGGAGATCTGGTGTTAGTAAAACAATGTATGACGAGTTTGGATAGCCTATGCACAATTTGTCAAAACGTTTGAAGCTATGAGCTGAAAATTTTAAAAAGCAGTTTAGTCGGCCGGAAGTGTTTGATCCTTCACCGGCAAACGATCGCTCTGCTCCTTGAGCTGTCCATTTGGATCCTCCCTCTCGTTCAAAAGTCAAACGTGAGATCGGGGTGTTGAACTTAAACAAAACCACAGGAGCAGATAAGCTTCATCCAGCCTGTCTCAAATTCGGGGGCCCTGCACTTGTTGATGGTTTACACGAATTACTAGTGAAACTGTAGGAGCTGGAAATTTTCCCAACCTCCTGATGCCGCGCCGTTATTGTTCCCATCTTCAAAGGTGGCTCACATTCGGGGTGCGGCAAATAAGGAAATCATTCGGCTCCCCATCGCGTTCAAATTACTTGCCACTGTAATTCTTTACAGATTGCCTGGCGCTCGTGAAAGCCACATTCGTAAGGAGCATGTCGGGTTTCCTTGAGGTCGTGGCCGCATGGACCACAACTTCACTTTGCGTCAGCTGTTGAAGAAACATCCCACATATTGGTGGCCCAAGGCTGTCGTATTCCCAGGTATCAAAGGTGCCTTCGATTCGGTTGCTCGATGTGCGCTTTGGAACTGCCTACTCAGGAATGGTGTGCCCGAGTAAAATGTAAATATTTCCCGAGCATTCTATGCTCCTAGCACGGGCAGAGTAGGGGATTACGGCAAGCTGTGTCCGCCCAATAGTATTTTCAGCGGTGTGAGACAAGCATGCCCGTTGTCACCTTTACGCTTTAACTTTGCTATTGACGAAGACATGGAGATGGCATTTACAGGACACGACTTAGAAGCTGTGCAGATAGTCCCAAGTGGACCACTTGTTGACTTGGAGTATGCAGACAATATTGCGTTCCTCTATAACAGCTCCCAGTAGTGTCAAGGTGCATTGGACATATTAGCACTGGCTGTCAGCCGCTTCGGGCTTTCTTTTGCACTGTCGTTGTGAAAAGCATTCCGCTAAGATTGGCAGAGATCGCATCCGGCACCAGAAGTCGTTCAGAAATTCAACTACCTGGGAAGTTTTATCAGCAATCATGGGATCAAAGAGGAGATCTCGAATCGTCTAGCAAAAGCTCTAGGTGCTTTTGCTAGTCTTGGACACCTATTGCGGCGGCGCGGCAACAATCTCACCCTAAAGGGTAGAGTGCACAATGCAGCGGTACGTCCGACCTCAATGTACGGTTGCGAAACCTGGCCCTTAGATCATCGAACATAAAGAGGCTGGTTAATCTCGACCACCGGTGACTTCGCAGTTTGGCTCACATCTGGTGGGAACACCGTGTGAGTAACGAGCGTGTTCGACGCCTTGTTTATGGCACAATGAAGGAAACGAACCGCTCAGCACCGTCATTTCAAGCACTAGGCTCCGATGGCTCGGCTATGCGTTACGCATGCCAGCCCACCGGTTCCCGCGACGTGCTTTGTGTACTCACCAAGGGTGTGGATGAGAGGAGAGGAGAGGGGGCCAAGCGACGACTTGGTCTTGAGGAATGAAGGCTCTCCCTTCGGAGCTGGCGTCGGTTGGAGCTTCACGGCTCCCTGATTGGGGACCGAAGGACTGTGGACACGTTTGGCATGGCTAGGAGCCGACCTCATTGGCGTTCCTGCTGTGAGTTTCTTTGTCGCCTCCTTCTTCAGACACAATTCCAGTTCGTAGCATAATGTAATTTATATAATAGCTTTTGTTTTCTAATAGAGGGCTGGTGGGTTCCAAGAACGATGCTCATCCGTTACTGGTAGCTCAGTTGACATGCAGCTGTGGCGTTGTTTATTTTTATGTATTGTGGCACAGTAGTTGAGTTATTTTACACTTTCACCTAACGTGTATAATGAGGATGTTGAATATTCTGTAACACAGAACCCAAGGTGTGCATTTGTTTAGTGTGTGATGTGTTCGTCCCTCGTCTGAATGGAATCTTGATTCCCAATCAAACCCGAAGTCGCTGGCCCCCCACAGGACATAGATAAGACTAATCGGACGAGCAGAGCAACAGGAATGTATTAGCAATTCACACCGTTCATTAGAAAGGTAAATTGGAAAGTTCGTGAATAGTATATTTAAAGCGACCGTGGAAAGCTCTGGAAAGGTTAACTTACAGCCAATAAGGAAAAGTCGACCTAGCTTTCATTGGCCGCTTTTCCTGGTTGGCTCTCTGTTCGCCCCAATCAGGGCGGATGAGTTTGGACAGCCGGCCGAGGCGATGGGGTCCTGGCTTGTTCGACTCGGGTATTCCTTCCTAACAGTGTGACTACTCTTCCGACCTCTAAGATCATACAGAAAATGCAGCCATGACGGAAAACTGATGAGATTGCTATAAATGAAGTGAACGTATTCGCGAACCAAAAATTAGGCTAATCAACAACGTTAACATTTTTCGGTCCAATGAAACTAGCCTGGGCATCTTTCTCTTTCTCTGGCCAAGGTGGCTTGCGACCGTGGATCAGTTCCTCCCCTATGCATAAAAGCAGTTGTATCATTAGGGTGCAGATTACCTGGGTTGTTGTGGGTGTGCGGGGTTGTGGGATTTTCGACTGTAGTGCATGGACATTGTGGATTCTGTGAAAGACATTTTTAAGTCTACCTAATGGCTCGTGTAGACCAGGTGAGCCAAGATGGAGCTGCTAATAGCCACGGTTCACCTAGGCATGACCAGCGTGGGTGGTGCTGATTGACGCTTTTCGATGGGTGTGGCTTCGTCCTATAAACGAACGGGGCACCACAAATGCAGTCTAACTGGGAAATAGCCATAGGATCTGTATGAGTAGGTAACGCAGCCTTGCTTTGTGTATGAATGCGCGATTCTATGGATAACGCACATTTTAGCCTCGCCACATAGACAGTAGATTTAACCACAAATGATAGATTATTCGTCAAACATACCGCTGCCACTTCTCATTTTAAAAGTATTATTATACATGGTTCTTTATTTTACACCTTTAAGAGAGCAGCACGGCCTTGGGTTACCCATGAAGATTCTTAGAAACGGATCTATCATCAGACCTAGTTCCACGCGGCACATCCTATAGGAATGCAAGTTCGTCACATCATTCGTTTTCATAACATGTTTTGCATATGCTAGACATAAATACAAGACTGAAGCTTTGTTTATTTCTCAGAAGAATATAGCTGTATGTCAGTATGCTGTTCATTCCACGTATCTTACTGTAAAACTAGCTTTTCTTGGAGCCACTTTTTATTCTAACCAGCAGGGTGTCCAGAAACGACAACGAGTTTCTGTGTCTACCCATAGACAAATTATATCGATGCGCGAGCCTGGTTAAAAGTTTCGTGAATCCCACAGAGATTGGCTTGCCACTCAGCCACAGAAAAAATGTCATCTGTTTAACGACGACAGCTTTCCAAGTTGGCTATCTCCGCCCGCAATTCGGTATCCTCTGACTTCACCACCGCATCTGTTCATATATATAGCACTTAATTGATCGGTGACTAGTTATTAGCAAATTATAATGCCAGATTATGATATGTTTGGAATTCTAATCATTAGAAGACGTTAAATAAATGAATATTAGCTTCAGTGAAAGTGCCTAAATTTACCATAGTCATAAACCCAACCATAACTACTTCGAGTAAACTGTTATGACAGTTAAGATAGATGTATTTATTTCTTACGGCCAAACTGTTGACTCATCTATAAACTTGCTAGAGCCTTCACGGTGTGGATCGAGAAATTCCATCAGTGGGTACTCCAGAATACCTAAGCTGAACTTTCAACGAAGGTCTTAAGCGTTGTCAGTGGATTTCTATAGTTTGACGATCAAGGCACTAGCAGTAACTATCTCTAACTGACGAGCTCAAGAAACATCGAACTGGTCTTGAAGTGCAGTGTTGCGAGATAGCAGCACAGAAAATTTTACACTTAGATTACGACTACAGTGAACAGTGTGGCTGAGGTTTACCTTAAAGTTAACTGACTTCTGGACGGAGATTGCGCTCCATAATTCCCACATTTCAAAGCTCACTATTGGCTAGTGGATGTATTTCTCAATTGTGTGAAAACTTGTACTCAAGAATAGCATAAATTATTTGTACATGGAGACATGCTCTTGTATGAATAATGCATGTACAGGAAATTAATTTACTTTCGTTCTTTCCTGACACGCTATGCAGATTAACTGGCTGGGTTCTAACACAAGCATTTGAAGTTGAGAAAGTTGGTTTTCTTGTATCTTCCTCTTACGTGCAATGTGATCGTGTGAGGTACCATTGAGGACCAACTGAGAGATTACTTAAATGCTAGATTTAGGGGAGATTAGGTAGTATTGCTGATATGGGTGCTCAGTCGCTTGTTCTGCACTGATACCATACGAACAAATGGATCACATACAATCCATCAGGATTTGCCAGTTCTGTAATCAAATCAGTGGATAGAGTATATTTGCGTAAGACTTATTCATGATCTATACTCAACTAGCCGTTTAGGCTTAGTAACAGGTTATTGTCTGTCAAGTAGCGCTCGACATACTTGTTTAACACAGCTGCCATTATTTCATTACGGGCTGCAACGGTAAAACAGAAGAACTCCAGATTTATGCCTGCCATGTTTTATTACTTGAAAAGGTATAGCCCTGCAAGACATTCTGTTAATTCATAATTAATTGTGCCTACTACTTTTAGTGCTATTACTGCAGGTTTTACGACCTCACCCATTTTACCCCCATTCTGATGCAAGGTTTGCCTGAGCCAATTAATATGCCTAGTTATCACATTCAGCTTGTCTAGAAGACTTTGTCAATTAGTTCTGGACGATGACCTTACGATTACAGAGCAAGTAAGTTGGTATTTAGCATTAGCAACTGTATCTGTCTTCAGATCACCTAGGGCAAGGTGATATTTTTCCCACAGCACTGCATTGCATTTTATTTACCAGTTCTTTAGCAAAGCCGAATGTCTGCAACTTAGAACTCTCACTTGCAGTGTTTATGCATCCACAAATCACGTTATGACTTCTTTTGGGAACATATGGTGCCAGTCAACCCTGTAGTGAAGTTACAACAATTTGGTCACTGTGAACGCAAGAAACAATTAAACCTCTTATCTCGCTCAACAAGTTGAGACCAAAACTGTATTCACCGGTAGTCTGAATGAGTTATTCTTTTTTGTCTCCAGTATGAAAGAAAGCCTACAGAAAAACTGTTAACATCTTATTAGCAAGAACAATTTAATCGGTGTATTCTTAATCACAATGCTCAAATTTGTTGCCCGTCGTTTGGTGACGAATTTTTGTGAATATCCCCCAAGAGCTGAAGTTTCTTACTCATATTTACTCGTTTTGGATGCAGATGTACATTTGAATAAAATATGTGCTGTTTTAAAAGGTGTAATGGTATTAATGGTAATAAATCGGATGCTGTAAGCTTTTTACTTGAAAAACACCACACCCCACAGTCGAACAATAAAGTAAGCCAGGATACACCAAGTTTATTTAATGTTTTCACTTGAAGCCAAATAATCCACCCTTCCTCAGACCAACTTCAACCTATCCTAGACGATAATTTGTGCATTGCCGGCACTTGTAACGCCGAGAGAAGCTAATCAACTAAATGGTTGTTCTGACATGTAGCGAGACAGTTACGAGCTGATTATTTTCCAATGAATCTCAAGGGAAGTAAGGATTAGCCAGACATAAGTGTAACTGATCACTTCTCAGTGTATGTTAGTGAAAACACTTTGGTCATCAAGCACGCACGACCATCAAAGAAAACGACCGAGAGTTACTGGGTCATGTGGTAAGCGGCTAATCTATCTGAGAACGCCAACCACTCACAGTAACAGAAGCTGTAGAGAAGAGCTTTTTGGACATCCTAGTTGTTCCCTATGACGTGTTTATACTGAAGACAGATTTATATTATTCACTTAGTCTCATGTTGGATAACAAAGGTGTGCTCTCCTTGATTTACGCAGCTGCGTACTAAAGAAACACTGAGATCAAATGATGGAACACTTGCACACCATTCCTCAGATTGATGTATCAGATGGCTTAGGTGACCTTCCGTTCTCCCCACAAAATTTTTAAAGTTGCTAAGCAAATTTGTAAAACTGTTTGATTGTATGCATTATTTTTGTTGCACATACAAAGGCTAATTTGCAAGAATTAAATTCGATGCATACACTTGTCAGAAAATAAAATAGGAATGCAGGAAAGTGCTTAAATATTGTGCGGTAGATATAAAGCATACACGACATTCGTCGAATTGCTACCGTAAATTGCTTATTGGTCAGGACAAACAATTGGGCAGAATCGATCAAGTACAGATTATAATAATGGTATGCTACTGAAATCTCAGAAAAGTCTGTACATAGGTAAATTGATAATGCTAAGTAATGACAGTCGTATTAAAGATAGTACGATAAGTAAAATAAAAAATGGTCAATTTTGGATTGCACGGTGTGTAATTGGATTAAGAAGCAAAACCTCAATGTTGGCCGCAACTCCCATGTAAGTGAACCATGGTCACTGTGATCGCTAGAACCGTAGTGATGGCAGATGGAAATTAGGTGTTGCTCGCCCTGAAACACTGCAAAACCACGACGGGTTTCAATGTAAATTCATCTAATCAGGTTAAGACACCAGTCCCCAATCCCGCGAACATTGGAATGGTAATCAAATGCTCTACCCTTTTGACCACTGGGTCAATGTGTGCAACGCTCGTCACAAAGGTGAATGAATAATAAGTGGGTCAATTTTGGATTACACGTTCTACGTTTTGATTGTGACCCGCAATCTGAATGTGCATACCGATTAATATTGCGATGAACCACGCTCAATGGGATTAACAGGACCATAGCCGAAGACGATGGAAATACGTTGGAGCAAAAACAAGTACACAACCGCGACGGGATTCGATGCCATTCCATCTCATCAGACAGAAATAGCAGGCCTCAAACCTGCGAACATCAAAAAACTAGCCGAAAATCTTACCATTCGGCTATTGGTTCAAAGCGGGCAGTGCTAGGCACAATGATTATCCAGAAGCAAAGGGGCAAAGGACTCCTCTACTATTCAAATAATCGCAATTTCGGGGTCTGTCATCTCCACTTCATGAGATGTGCAGTGTTTTCATTCCGGAAGCAAGTACTTTCGTCTACTTCGGATACGGTCCCAGTGATCGTATTTACAAAGGCCCATTCCAAAATGATTCGCAGCAAACATTTAGATTGCGCTTCGCAATACAATCACACAGCATGTACTCCAAAATGGAACAACCCATTAATGATTCACCGTTAAGGAAAGCGTTGCTCGACGCCACAGTGTATCCAAAATGGTAGTTTCAGATATTATTCCAATGGTCGCGGGTTCGAGGCCTGCTATCTCCACCTGATGAGATAAAATGATAATAATACGCGTCATGGTTGTGCAGCGTTTTCTGGCGGAAACATCCAATATTCATCTAATTTAGCTACAGTCCATATGTTTGCATTAAACAAGATTCACTTCAAATTAATTGCGGTCCACATTGAGACTGCGCGTCACAAAGCCATCGCACAACGTGTAATCCAAAATTGATTCCTAACTAGTCATGCACCATTGTGATAAGAGTTGTTTGACTTAAACCAGTAGCCATTGGCTTTAGGGTTTCTGCAACCATTACAATTTGCACGGGGTCGATGCCTGCTATCCCCATCTGACGAGATGAAATGAAATTAAAACCTGTCGAGGTTGTGCAGTGCACTCAAGTGAGCGACACCTAATTTACTTCTACTTAGTCTACGGTCGTATTCATTGCATTAACCAAGGTTTACTTCAATGTGAATCGCAAAAACATAAGGATTACACGCGGCTAGAAATTACACAACGTGCAATCCAAAATTGAGCTCCAAATAAGTCACTCCCCGTTGTGATAAGCGATTGCCGGAGGATACCCCTTAGCTATCGGGGTAGAGGTTTGGCTACTATTCAAATGGTCGCCGGTTCGAGCTCTTCTATCTCCACCTGATAATATCGTGACCACGGTACACTCCAATGTAAATCGCGGTCCACATTTAGATTGCGAGTCGCAATACAGTCACGCAACGTGCTATCCAAACTTGACCCTCCAATTAGTCATTTGCCGTTGTGCCAAGCGTTGCCCACCGTGACCCGATAGCCAATGGGGTAGAGGTTTCGGCTACTATTCCAATGGTCTCGGTACGATGCCTGTTATCTTCGACAAAGCAGACGGAATAACATCGAAACGGGTCTTGGTTGGGCGGTGTTTCGTACGTGCAACATACAATTTTTCATCTGCTTTGGCCACGGTCGTAGTGATTGCAGTGACCAATGTTCACTTTAATCTTTTGCGCGGTCCACATTGAAATTGCGCGTCGCACTGCAACCACACACTGTGTAATGCAAACTTACAAAACAAGTATTCATTCGTCGTTGTGAATAGTCTTGAGCCCCGTGATGCGGTAGACAAAGAGCTACAGGTTTCGGCTATTATTGCAGTAGTTTCGGGTTCGAGGTCGGCTTTCTCCACCTGATGATATAAAATGATATCGAAACACGTCGCGGTTATGCAGTGTATTCGGGCCGGGCACAACACAATCTTCATCTGTTTCTGCAAGGGTCTAATGATCGCAATGAACAAGGTTCATTTCAATATGAATAGCGGTCCACATTGAGATTGCGCGTCAGAGTGCAATCACAACAGGTGTAATCAAAAATTTATCATTTACATATTCATCCACCGTCGTGACAAGCTTCGCCTGTGTTGAAAATGTAGGCAACTGGGTGGTGGATTTGGTACTATTCCAAGTGTCGCGGTTTCGAAGTCTGTTATCTCTACCTGATGAGATGAAATAACATTGAAACGCGTCGTGTCGTGCAGTGTTATTGGGTGGACAACACACAATGCCCATGTGCTTCGGCTACGGTTCTATTGATCGTGGTGACTAATGGTTCACTTTAATTTGCATCTCGGTTCAGTTCGAGTTTGCGCTTCGCAATCCCATCACACGACATGTGATAAAATATTGATCCTCCAGTTAATTATTTATTATCATGACTAGCGTTTCCTGTCCTGACCAGGTAGCTAAATATGGTGAGGTATTGTTTAAAATTAATATGGTCGCGGGTTGGAGGCCTGTTTTCTCTAACAAATCATATGAAATGACATCGAAACGCGTTGTGTTTGTGCAGTGTTTTCGGGTAGGAAGTCCAACAAATTCCATCTGCTTCGGCTCCGGTCGTATTGATCGCAGTGACCAAGGTTCACTTCAAAGTGGATCGGTGTCCACACTGCGATTGCGCGTCGCAATGGAAGCACACAACGCGTAATCCAAAATGAAGCCCACAATTACTCATTCACGGTGTTAACTAACCTTGACCGCCCTGTACCATTTTACTAAATTGGTAGAGGTTTCGGCTACTTTTGTAATGGTCGCAAATTCGAGTCCTGCTATATCCACTTGCTGAAATGAAATGTTATCGAAACCCGTCGTGGTTGTGCAGTGGTTTCAAGTAGGGAACACCCAATTTTCATCTGCTACGACTGAGGTCAACTGATTGCTTTGAACAAGGTTTACTTCAATTTGAATCGCAGTCCGCATTAGGATTGCGCCGCGCAATCCTACCAAACAACGTATAATCCAAAATTGAGCCTTTAATTGGTCATTCACCATTGTGACTACGGTCATCTGTCGTGAACCGGCAACCAAATGGGTTGAGATTTCCGCTGTTACTCCAATAGTTGCGCTTTTGAGACTTACTATCACTAACTGACATGACATCGACAACTGACAATGACATCGAATAGCGTCGTGGTTGACTAGGGATGTTTCCGTAGGCAACAAGCAATTCTCATCTGCTTTGGCAACTTTCTTACTGGTCGCAGTGACCAAGTGTAAAGTTTGGTCATTAGCAGATGAAATAAACAGAGTGCGCAAGAGTAGTATGGAACCGCTATACTAAAAGCTTCCTGCGTTACTGTGGCTAGAAAAGCCTGAAATGAAAACCAGTGAAATAAAGAAAGTAAGGCAAAGTCATTCCCAACAAACCATGGGAGGGCTTGTGTTTACGAATCGATACACAAGTGCGTACATGACACCAAAGCTCACTTCAATGTGAATCGCGGTCCACATTTATATTACGGGTCGCAATCCAATGACATAACGCGTAATCCAAAATTGACCCTTCAATTATTCATACAACTTTGTTACGAACGCTGCCCGCCGTGAACTGGTAGCCAGATTAGTAGAGGCATCGGCTATTATTCAATATTGGGCGTGTTTGCCGCCTCCTATCTATCTGATGAAATAATATGACATCAAAAAGCGTAGGCTTTGTGTAGTGTTTTGTGGCAGGAAATTTTTATTTACCAGCAGCTTCGGCAACGGTCCTACTAATCTCCGTGACCACGGTTCACTTCAATGTGAATCGCGATCCACATTGAGATTATGCTTGCAATCCAACCACAGAAATTGAAACCGAATTCGACCCTCCACTTAATCATTTACCGTTGCTCTAAGCCTTGCCAGCCGTAACCAGGTAGCCATAGCGGCAAAGCATATACTAATACTCAAATGGTCGCTGATTCGAGGCCTGCCATCTCCACCTGATGAGATGTATTGACATCGAAAACCTTCGTGGTTGGGCGGAGATTTGTAGGCCGCCAACCTTCAATTTCGATGTGCTTCGGCTACGGTCCTAGCGATCGCATCGACTATGATTCCCTTTAATGTTTATCGCAGTCGACATTGAGATTGCGCTTCGCAATCCAAGAACACAACGTATAATCCAAAATTGACCATGCAATTATTCATTCAAGGTTGTTACAAGCATTGCCCGCAATGACCCGGTAGATAAAGGGGTCTACTTTTTGTTTACTATTCCAATGTTCGAGGTTTCGAGGTCTGCCATTGCCATCTGAACAAGATAACTATTATTTATGCCTTGCAAACATAAAATGAATTATTTAAATTTTGTCAGCTTTCTGTTACTGTATTTTCGCGATTTCTGACGGATAGATCGTACTTTCACTTTAATGGCTCGTCTTAACCTTATCGTTTCCTTAACCTATCCTTAGGTGGGGAAATCACAATTCGTTTAGCACAACTCATTGTTCCATAATAAGTAGGCTGTTGTCTTTGGGACAATAGGAGAGCCAAAGTTAGCACGTTGTGTAAAAATTCACAATTGGTTACCAACTTACTCATAATATCTTTTTTATTTTTGACCATTACGCTTGTTGACATCATGAAGTTTTACATGCCAATTCGTCACAACAGCGGGCAGGATTCAAAAAAACCTGTTCAAGCTAGCCGCCATCATTTAAATATAGCAACTTGTTACCGTGTAACAACTGCACTTCAGGCGCTAATTGCTATACCGACCACGGCAAAGATGATCATCATTGTAAAAAGGACTTTCGCAACCGAGTGAGTTATGTCGAACTAGACTTCTGGCAAGATCCTCAGAAATGCATGCATTTACTTGACGTTTTCCCGGTTCCGCCTTCGATGTTTCCTCCAGTTAGAATCCCACACGCTAAGTTACGGCATTTTACCAGATAATAACTATACTGCATCAGGCAAAATGTGCGGATCGGCCTCGGCTTGCTCAAGCCGATGTATTGTTGTTGATACATCACAATGAAAAGATTAGTGACTGATACAGCAGTGGTGCCAACTTGACACACCGGTATAACAACCAGTAGAGTAGAGCCAAGGCGACGTGAAGCGAGATACGAACTAACAAGTAAAGTTCGGTTGTACAATATTTAGGTATATGACTACCAGAGACCTGTGTTCTGCACTGATGCGGTAACAATGAGGTTGGATCTTAGTCCTGATCGACCGTTTAAGTATTTGGCTGGGTTATGCCATCTGACAAGTTGAGCGTAATTTCAAACTTACTCAAAAGGCATATCAGCTTTTGGAAGCCAGACATATTCAGTTTCACTATCCGTCCCCTCATAGGTAACAAAGTGGTAAATGGTCCTAACCCATCGGTTTTATTCTATGCTCGATTGGTTCAGCGTAGGAATACCGCTCGTTGCTCAGGACCTTGAGAGAACACCACCCACTCTCATTAATTTAACACCGTTTTCCTGAAAACCAGGGAGCTCTTTCTCGAAAATGTGCAAACCCATCAAACCCTGAATGTGACTTACCGCATCAGCTTGTGCCTAATTACGAATCTTCCAAAACTGAATGCATTCGGGCGGAATTTAAATCCAACTGGATGACGGTCGGGGCATATTATTTTACAGCACAACTATTAGCTATTTCATTAGCCTCCCCCGCACCAAAACTAAGTAAGTTACCAACATGTAGTGGGATAACGTGAAAACTCGCCATCTTCAAATTGTATGTAGCGGCATCCGTGAAAGGATAGCATTCATTACTTAGAGAGTGGAAACACAATAGTTGACGTTAATTCACCTTGAAACAGAAAAGCTGGGTCAAGCGAGATATATGATAAATGTCCAGTTTCCTTGTCGGACGTCCAAGTCAGCCAGACAGAGACGACATTAATCCTAGCTAAATGGACAAACTTATGAACTCATAAAAGGACAACAGACATTCTGAGTAATGAACCATCCCTCTTTAACTGAAAGAGTTTCGTAGCTGAGCCCATTTACCGGTATAATTGCCCGAAAAGTTGGAAACCGTGTATCTCTTTTAAAACCGCAATAAACAGCTAAATAGTGTTTACTCTCTAATATCATAAGTGTTTCAAATGCCGTGTCACGTGCGGCTTCGTTGGTTCTCTGCTCTCACAACCTAAGATTCCGAGTTCCTACACCTTCACTTTCTGATGCCATAAGAGAGCATCGTTGTTTCGTGAGTGTAACGCATTAGATAGGAGTATCACTTCCTCGAACGCTTTCTACAGTAACACTTGGGTGTTCATTATAAATAGTTTCTATGTCTCCATAAAGTGAGTTAAAGCCAGATGCTTGTAAACTGTTTACAAGATTTTAGCTTCTATTCTCCATTGACAGTGTGGTCAACATGGTCCTGAAACGTTTGATATATGGAAGCTAACTAAGTAAGGATAGGTAGACTGGATGACTTGACCTATCGAAAATAGCTGCTACATTGTGCATGCTGAAGTTTAGAGTCTGTCGTGTAAAAACGCGACCATTTTGATGTTTTAGAGTTAGCTTCTGAAATGTATCCAGTGGAGCATCGATTCAGTAAGTTTCTCGAAATTTCTTTTGAGTCAGCAAAAATTATAACGACATCACGAATAGAGGTAGTATAAGGATATTTTTGTAACGCTGTAAAAATGTACTTAACTGCATTGCAAAGCAAAGTAAATTTAATTTGTTACCTTAAAATTCGTTTTCATCCTCTGATTCAGAAACCTGACTGCCTCCAAGCACAGTTTAGGCCTCTTTAATACCGCATGCGGATTTGATACAAGCGGTGTGGATTGTCCTGATGGAAGTTATGCTGATAAAATTAGGATGGGTAAAAACCTCACAAACGACACGCTCTTTTATTCTTTATTCTTAGTAAACACAATGCACGTTGAAACAGATTACGCGAACGAAATTCTGGAACATCGTGACAAACGTTGGTGAGTGATAAGCAACATCGTGACTTTGTACCCCATAAACCATTGTTAGCCATCATGGAGTCCAATAGGAATGGTAGCCATCTCGCGAGTTGGTTCGAATCATACCTTAAAGCCGAATACACATAGTACAGATTAGTCAATATTGTTCCAATTTCAGAAATGTCACGAGCGGTGTTGTTTAGGGCAGTGTATTCAGCCCATTGTGTTTCATCATAAACATCGTCAACATAAATGATATATGTGCTTACGTTAGACACGAGCTCCCATTTGTGTTTGTAGAAGACATCAAACTAGTGTATTAATTTCAAACTGATCATCTGGAACGGTGCTTAAAAATATACGCAATGACTTATACTCCCTAGTCAAAAGATGCGAAAGCAGGTCAATGAGGCTATCTGTAGATAAACCTCAAATACTGTGCCACAGAAGCCAGAAAGATCCAGCACTCTCACTGGCTCCCCAACGCAACTGCGTATTTCTTTAGAGATCTAGGAATTCGATACTCGAGCAGCTTTAACTTCACCGAACAGACTCTATCTCAACTAGCGAAAGCGAAGCAACTAACAAGCTGCAACACTAGGTTATTTTCACTATCCCAAACATGGCTTGAATCATCCAACATCACTGTGCCACGCACTCTAGAGTGTTGCACCATCATACATAGCCACTTACGTAAAACAAATACAATTGCTTTAGAAAACGTCCAGCGTTCCTTACCAAAATGCTCACGGGGCGCTCATCATTGTTTACCGAGGAGGAGCGATGTTCTCACTTCCAGCATGATATACTCTGGCTTCGACGGATGAAAATCAACCTCACTTTTCGATACGACGTAATATAATCGCGAGTGTGCTCATCCAGTACCAATGTCGTGTTACATAGTGGCTTAACCTACCCCAATCGTAATAAAACATGTCTACTATCCTAACAAAGAACCAAGAAAAATATCTGCATGAAAGTTGTCTTGTTGAGGTACACCCAACAGTGGAATAAACTGCCGGTTCAATTAACATCCGTCGTAAGCCTGGTCGTTTTTAAAACACATTTGAAATCTCTTATTTCCGTGCCGATTTTTTTCAAACTTCTCGATTTTTATCAATGTACGGACGTGCTCATGGAATCGGGCCCGAACGACATAGGCTAATATTAACGGACAAAGTATGTTTCTGATTATATGAGCAACAAAACATTGCAAAAGTCTTCCATAATGAATAAAGCTTATACATGAAATAATAACGAACCTAGTTGTACAAATGATCATACTACACAAGGGAACCTATCCCGCGGTTCGGAAAATATACCAGTTAAGTTAATTAAAAATGCAACGTTTTGAGATATCCGAACGGAAATCGGAGACTTGATTCTCTAGACTGTACACAATAGTTTTCTGAAGGCATAATATCACACAGCATAAAACCAACAGATTCTGATAGTTTTAGGTGCAAATTATCGACATACCCTGTAAGTTCCAATTGATCTTGCCCACTACCAGCTTTTACGCAAGATACGTCACATTGGGTTGGCACGACACTTACTGAATGAACTGGTTTGTACACACCTATAACATTTTCCCTTTCTTCATCATCAGGTCCAATAGCTGTCATATTTCTGATGCTGCTGGCCAGATAGACAAATAATTAGCTGGAAACTATATATTGTAAAGTAAATAGTGAGGTAGGCTTAGATTATTGGAGGCGACGCGCTAAATTGCTGTTGCCGACCAGGGACTCAGTATAGCTGACCATGGGTTGCTAGTTATTTTCCTTTTCGCGATCCATCCAATTGCAAGTACGTAATGCTGTCTGCACTTTCGTAGATTTATTGTTTTTACAGTATATTGTTTATAATTTTCAGACTATGCAACATGTTAACAAAACTGCAATTCATTGAACTTGATAAATGTTCGTAAGAAAGGAGAGTTCGGGAACTACCTATTCCTTCATCTCTAGACCGTGATACATGCAAATGTTCAGTTGCAAAGCAAGCACACGGTATGCATTCTCATTAGTATACGTTTATCACCAAGTGGATAGCAACGTAATAGGGTAGTTTGAAAGTTTCTGGTTTATCAAACCTCAGTTATTTCTGAAGTTCGACACCAGTATGTTCCCAACGTTTAACCTCGGAAACCCATCGTAATATTTCTAGTTGAAAAACATGGCAAAGCAAAAATCAGTTGCTTAACATAAGGTACGCTAAACACTGCTGACAGAGCAAACATGCAAATCGAAAGGTTTAAGCTGTTACACCTTGATAGTAATCGAACTGGATGGAAGGTTATCAGTTTTATGACACAGAAGCTGTATATTCTACTGGGTCCAATTCATTTATAAGGAAAGGATACTGCACTAAAATGTGTCATTGAACTTGGAGACACAATGTGTGCCAAAACAAGAATAAACAGAATGCACGGTAACAAGAAATTAAAACAGCACGGGAGACCATATAGCATATAATGCATAAAGCTGCCCGATTATACCAAGAGATTTGAACCTAAATGTTATACGGGTGTTAAAAAGGAGGACGATTTTAGTCAGGCAGGTTTGTTGTGCATTTTCTCCATAAACAAGCATCAAATACAAATCCACTGATAAATGTTTTTTAGGTGATAAACTATCTGACATGCGGAGCTAAAGTCTTTTGGGCATTTCTCGGTAAAACAGCATGAAAGCATAGCTTTTTTAAAACACTCAAATTGCGCTAGATCCTACAGCACATGCTCAGCTCCATGATAAATATCTCGCGAGTTAGTTCCGTAATCATTCATTGAACATCGTTTTCCTACCAGAGGCAAACGTTACTTGATACCTCTGGGCCCATCCTTATGTCATTCGTCCTTGATCGCCTTTGATGAACGGCATGATTATTTAACAGCCCTTGATGGATTGCCATAACACAATTGAACTTTCTGTTGTACCCTCGAATTTGTCTTGTAGAAAAGCGCCTCCTTCACCGGTGTCACGTTACGAATTGCTGTTATGCGTGGTCCCTACAACTTGGAGAAACCCAAACGCATAACTTATTTGGAAATACAATTTTCGCTTACCAAACGTTTTATCGGACAACAACTGATGATTGTTTGACCGTTTGCATACATTGCAAAGAACACAGTTGACTCCTGTTTAGCAATGAGGAACTTGCCTGTTATTTGAAAGTAAACGACAAACACTACGTATTTCGGATAAATATGTATCTATTATACAAGTTGATAAATTTGTATATCCGCCCGATATTTTAGCAAATGCCTGAATGACAAGGATGCGTGTGCGCGTAAGTGTTTTTACTATCATAAAGTCTAAAGCCGTAAACAACTTCTCACTGAAACTTCAGTAACAAAACTTAGTCTGAATAAACACATTGCCTGAAAGTAACTAAATATTGAACATTATTAGGTTGAATAGTTTTGGCTGCTGACATTAGTTAAACAGTAATTAAGCACTATATTATACAAAGGACGCCTTGCGCGCAGTCTACCTCCTAGCAAGCAGGATAAGCATGCGGCATTTATTTCGATGGAAATAAACTCACTTGAGCCGTCATATGTTTACTTAATCTTATCAAACTAAGAATGCTGCGGTTGCCACCCTGAGTAAAATTATAGGCTAACATTCCTATAAAAAGGGGCGCTTAATACCAAGTTTTTCAACATTCTCTGATTGTCATTTACTCAATAACATAATTTTAGATGGGGCATCAGCTATTCACTGGCATCAAGGTGATTACAAATGGCTCAGCATGCGTGGTTATACTTTGTTACAACTTGAAGGGCCGCCAAATGATTGGGCACTGTGGCGCTTGAGGAACCTTCCGCTATAACACAAGCGTTTTCAACTAATTTCTAATAACTTGCCGGTTAGTTCTCAAACTCTTCATTTAAGCACACGTTTTGCCATACTGCATCCAGAACAGTTGATTGTGTGTTTGATTCTGATGCGCTTTTCATGAGTATGCTGATGAGCACAAACTGTGCACCAAGGTTCTTCAGAGCTAACGAAATGTGTGGGACCATCTGAGGACATCAGAACGGAGCAACGGCTGATTATCTGTTAGCTTAGTTGCTATGATGGATCAAACTGACCCTAATTCCGTAGACAAATATATGCATGGTGGACACTAAGATGAGCTGATCAGTTGAAAACAGCGAGTGAGTAAAACAGCAACCACGCACAAAGTAGCGAGATTGATTCATTGACATTGTATTGTATGTCAGGCAGCGGTTTATTTTGCCTTGTCGAGCTCTCGGTGGAACAAATTCATAAATCAGATTATAGTCGCATGTTCACATATATTCTTGGAAGAGTTAATATCTTTGATAAAAGGATGATTTCGTTTTGGGTAGCCGTTACGTAGGCGCCTTGAGAAACGGAGCGACAAATGAATTGAGAAAATAGCGGCTACAAAGCGCTAGAAACGTTACATTGTAATTAGTGTATAGGGCAGCTTAAAGCAAATAGGGGGTCACAAGTGCGATTTAAACACCCGGGGAGCTGTACATATTAGGCTGTAGTGAACGCAAAAGGGAGGAATACGGAGACAACAGACAATAGCTAAGGAGTAAGTGCAACTTAGCAACTCATGAGAAATTCGAAAGTGCTGTAATCTTCTGAACAATTTAGTGAGAAATTCTTAGTAGGTTGAACCTTCATCCATTAAGAAATATGACAAATATGTTAGACCCTATCTATTACGGACGTAGGTAACTGCAAATGTGTCGTACATCTGTTTTGTGGCATAAGTGGATATACATTTATACGAAACCTGCGGATTTTGTGAGTTGAACGAAACGCACCTTGAAGAAAAACACGTGGTTACATATAATAACGTTAACAAGTTCCGGTCTCGAAAGCCCGCTACATTGAAATATATATATCCCTGATCATCCAATGATGTCCAGATGATAAATCAAATGGCCAGTGCAAATTAGGGGTAAGTGAGAGACTCAATAGGGTGAAATGCAATAACGAGAGTTAATATCACAAAGTAGGTCCAGAATAATACGTGAGACAAAAAGATTCGATTACAAGTCCACTGATGTCAATGAATTATGCGTTCACTTGACTGGACTATATGAGACCAAGGCCCATTAACACTTCTAGATAGATCAATGAAGCACCAAAGTTCAAAACTCCACCATTAACGTAAGCTTCCTAATAACAATTTCCTTCTAACAAGAAGCAAAATTATTTACTTTCCGATGGGATCGACGGTATGTATAGATAGCTTTACTAACTCCAGTGTTTGTCAAGAAATCTTTACAGTTTTGCTGATAAGTCTGTAGTAGGGTCACGGCATCCACATACTTTAAAATGGCTACCTCTATTATGGTAAGAATTGACTTGACATAAGCAAAAGTTTATATCTTTTGGAATATGTTGTCCCAACGATGGTTGTGAGCTGATTGACATATTTTACCATCATATGGGAGTAGCATCTTCTGAGTTCTCTTCTGTTAATTCAACAAATAATCTGTACAACTTTCCCCCTAATAACATCCAAAAAGTTGTTTGGACATAATAAATGCATTGTTTTATGTCATTCAGTGGTTATAAAAATGTGTTTATTTGCGAAACGTCAGTCGAATGGTGTTTCCAGTTGTGCAACAAACGAAAGCCGAAATCTTGAATTGGTTCCTATTGGCACCGCGAATGACTGAATGAAAAATTCAGTCCATTAACTTCTAATATTTACTAACTACATGGTCCGTGGTTGTCTTCGGTGGCTAAGAACCATTTGCTAATGATCCGTTAATAGTAAAAAGCACTTAAGCGTCAAAACGAGAACATTTTTAGGATAAGGTGTTTCTCTCGTCCTATTCAAATGAAAACCCTGGACAAATGCGTGGAGCTATATATATAATTGTAATAAAAATAAAAAGTATTGTGTTACTTGATAAAATCGTGGTAAACTCAGTAGATTGGCATTATCACCGTAAGATACGTTATCATATGCAATATATTATTATTACAGATGGTGCCAAAAGTACGTTGTTAGAAATCGAATCTCCAAGCACATCTTCCTGTTACATTTAAAATGTTTATGTGGTCATATAATCAATCCGTTCTTAGATGTTTCAGTTGTGATTCTGCTCCTAGAATATGTCACTACCTGCTTTTAGTCACTGAATGATGAGCTTTCTGGTTACGTTTGAAGTGGGAAATAATTATAGTGAATTTTAACGTTTACAGGGACTGCTCCAGTAGTGATCCAAAACTCGAGTAGCGTTTTGAAGTGCGTGCATGAATTCTTCATTTTTTGAAATCATTATAAGATGAAAGGTGACGTTTCATCACGGTTTTCCACATATTTATGGTCTAATATTGCTTACACTTCCACATACGTCCGTTACTTCCCTACATATTTTGTTTCCTTGGCTTCTGTGTTTTTGTAACAATTCCGTCTACTATTTTCCCTCCATATGATATCATATTCTTTGCGATTATGTCAATCTTTGTTGTTACTAATGCAGTCGACCTTGACATTTCATCTAAGCGAGAAACGACTGCCATGCGAGCCTGTTCCGTTAAGCTCATGCCACTAATAACTGAAGCAGACATCACGATCACGCCGATGTTAATGATCTTAATGTTACGCTACACGGCTGAATTGACAACCGAAGTATAATATTAATGAGGGGTTCTGTTTCCAGACTGTGGCTTTTGAACATGATCCCGCTTTTTATCTTGAAGAATCCCTATAACATTAAAAGTTTAACACAGAAAATAACCGCTTAAATTATGTCAAAGATTAACGGTTATGCACCTATTCTACCAATGTTCTCCCAAGCATCACGAAATTACTTAAAGCCCAACGGCGATGGGGATAAAATTAAACGTCATGATGCGACATAATGAGGCATATTGTTTGGTTGTTCATTTCAGTTGGTAGCAACAAGAGCCAGGTGGCTTGTTCTACGACTCACAAAGGAAGGGATTGTGCTGATGTGGTAGGTGCTAAACTAATAGATTAGTTGCCTGTATGCATGGTTTTATAGTTATTGCTTACCGGTGAAAAACTAGTTTTATCTCCGACAAAATGGTTATGTCCAAATAGACATTAATTAGGAATAACCAGTGCATAAGGTGATGATATCGCTTAACTAGGTATCAGCACTCATTCAGATCTGGCTGAGTCTATGTGAAACCCAATTTCACACTTGTGGGATCTGGTTGTAAATACCGCGACGTAAATACTTTTACTCGTGTGTTTATCTCAGTTAGTGAACTATCATCCACAGAGCCCGTTACGGGATTTCATACACGTTGGTATTTCGAGTGAAATCTGTTCCGCTGTGGGACAGTCGGAACTGAGAATATTTTTGCGTGCCTAGTTCTACTATGCATGGTGTGATCAGGTAAGGTTACAAGTCACACGAAAAAATTAGAAAATTTTTTTATGTGATTAATCATTGCATCCTCTTAGTTCGAAAAAATTCAGGGATGGTGTACTTTAGTTGTTTACAAAATATCAGTATTCTGTTTGTTTCAGACCGCAAATTGTTGGTTCCTCTGGACGGACTTTCGTCAATTAACGCTAAAAGGCTGAAGACATGACAGGTAGATGACATGCAATGAAAGACGTTAATCTGTTTTGTGTAAAGTGAAATGTTTACCTATAACAACATTACGCGTTTGTTAAATGCATGTTTGATGCAATACAATCGCCTTCTGCCTCTTGAATCCAAAAATTATTTTTTACCTCATACTACACTTATCTGGTATCTAAGTGATTTAAAAATCGTTACAAATCAAAAAAGCTAAAAGTGTTTTATTGTCTAGTTTGGGTTATTCGCCAAGATTTTCCACATAGGATTGGCCCTTTCCTTTTAGCACTGAATGTCTAACTAACCGCGTTTAGAGACCATACGAAAAGTTAATTTGGAAAAGTATCGGTTAAATGTTAATTAACTTATTATCCGGAGTTGAACACAATGAAAAGTGCGTGACGGTTAACAAAATGAATGATTTGGGTTGTATAATTGCAAAGCTACCTGTAAACAATCCTTTAAATGAGCAAACATGGAGGTTACGAATGAATGATGTTCAGACTGGGAGGGTATTGTTGCAGCAACCCAGATAGATGAAGGATATTAAATTTTTACCTACGCTGATTTATTTCAAACCAAAGTCAAAAATATGCAAGTTGGTTAGGAGACTGGTAGACGTTTGCTAAATATCCGAGAGCTGGAGCAAGGAGCAAAAATATAGGTGAATTAAGTAAACACAGCTTTCGGGTAATATACTGATACTCGCCTGTAACAAATAAGCTAGGTAAGTTATCCAAATATTGTAGCGTTAAAATCGGTTTTTGACATTGCAAAATTGAAACTAACAGTTAAAATCCGTACTTTACCGTTGTTTAAGTCCGAGGATGAAGCAACAATCAAGATGCATGGGAAATATAGGGCTGAGCAGGTACCTCATTGCAACTCGTTACCTGCAAGCTTAGTTTAAACGACAGACCTGCTGCAAATAAATGCAAGGTCGATCGATTAAGGCATATACCCTTTCATTAGACGAAACGTGCTTCAGTCTGTTTCTGAGATACAAAGCTGCTGGTGAAGTTAACATGGTAATCGGAACTTCAGATTTAGATACTGTTTTATTGCTACCGATCCACTTCCAACAACAACAAATGCAATTAGCACCATGCATTAAAATTCATGCTTTGTTTGATAGTAAGTTGTGCGAAAACACTCCCAAAAGGTTAATAAACAATAGAATCTATCGCCATATTCCCAACGCAGGCCCATGCGTCATTTGACAGGCACAGCCGAACTCTCGAGTTCAGCAATGAGAGATGGCCGATTATCCTTAATACTAGGTTATCCTAAGAATACCGATGAAATGCTTTCGTTATTGAGCATTCCGACACCAAGATCACTACTCTAGGTAGATCCTTTCAATCATACTCGAAAGGGAAGTTGAAATAACACTCGAACACACACGATTTAAATTCACCTCAACTGTGCTAGTAGAAAACATGGCCTAAATACGGACGCCGATAAATGCAGAAGATTAGTAACTACAAAAGAGAAAATTAATGAAATATCTTTTTCATTATCTAGCTACTTAAGTTGATGCCTAACATATTTTAGAATTATTGCTCTCTTTCTATACTTGAGAAGACGTTGCCATGACATGGTAAATCTCGTCGGAAACACACTAGTAATTTTATTGATTTTTGTCCAGGAGGAGCGATACTGGCTTGCTTTGACGACTACAAGCATTAAAAGCTTCGCAGCCACAGTCATCAGAACAATTTACCTATAACAAAAGAATTATGGAGCCGCTGTTGGCGGTTTGTTATAGTTTGCTTGCTTAATATTTACTGTTGGTAGTAGCTAAAAGAAAAATGCCCACAAAAATTTCTTGCGGCCGGCTTTTGCCAATATATTACACTGTGTTGCCTCATCGCTGTACTAAATTTGCGAACTACTTAGGTAGCGTAAAGAAAGTGATTAAAGTGATTGTTAACAAGCTTTGTTTTTTAATGATTGACAACACACTCCGACAGGGGGCCAACTAGCTGACCCATATCGGCAAAGTGACATGATGTCGCTATATATCGTAAAACTGCTTGGCCATGAATACCCCATGAAAGGTGATTTCTTGTAGTTGATGCACCTATGCATTTGTTTAGGTTTCGTGTGTAGAGCTAACTTTGTTGCAACAAGTTGATTAACCTGCGGTTTTAACCTTTTCCGTCTGCATGTGAGCTGGATGGACAATTAGGTATGCAGCTAATAACTCTATATCGAAAACTTTATGATTCATTTGAAATCTACGGTTATGGACCGGATCCTGTAGCAACTTTTCATGCACACAAAGACTGTCAGGTATATGTTTGATTTTAAGTTCTCACACTGTGAGCATGGCTTCCTCTCCCACCAGGTTACTTCCATGGGAGTAGATAAGGCTTCTCTATGTCGTCAGTGCAACACGCATAATTGTGCGCTAGGTGGGCAGCTGCCGACTGACTGTCAGTTATTTAAAAATTGATCAGTTTCAGTCAGTGGTAAACCCATGGGAAAACTAGCCTTTGTCTAACAGTTGTCCATCGCGCTTACGGCCTTTATTAATGCAATCTTAACGTGTTAGCTTGTCAGAAAACCGTCCCAATATCTACTTTTACACACGCATTTGAGAAAGTAAGGAACTTACTCTAATTGCATGGAAGGTAGTGGCAGCCATTACATCCTACTTTATCGTCTCGATGTTTAAAAAGCAGTTATTGAATGTCTGTTTGTAATGCAAAACAAATTTTCAAATTTAAACTGAAGTGGCTGAATAAATCAATACTTTTTCTTCTATCGTAGTGCTACATTTGAGGTTTAGCTCATGCTTCTTTATCGCTGCGAACACATTCTTACTTCTGGCTTTGCGGCTGGGCTTCTGATGAGACCACCTTTGACGGCTATCAGCCCACTACAAGCAGATTTTCACTAAATGCTCCTCACTACTTGTGGCAAATAAAGGTGTTTACTTAGTTGGATGCAGTTCAGTTAGCTACTAGTCTTCACTAAGTTTTGTCAATTTCCACCAAAATTCTTCTATTTTTGGTTAAGTAAATGTACCATTTTCTTGATGTGTTTAGTCAAATTTCCAAGATAACATAATGCCAAAAATAAGTGACTGAATCAATTCGACTATCTTACAGCAGAAAGTGGAGTGGTCACGAAGTTTTAATTCAGGTTTATTCACAATGGAACCGTCCGCTTATTCAGATCAAGAATCAATCCAGTTTCCACTCTACTCTTTAAATCACTTGCTTTATTGTGTCTTAACCAACATCACAAATAAACTTGAAAACGCGTTAACATCAAAAATTCCGTTTTATCTCTTGTTAAAATGTTACCAGAATGTCAGTGGTCCCTCGCTGCCATAATGTCGAACATTAGTTGGAACGCCAGAATGTAAGCTTAAGAGGTTACCACCACGCAAATGTCGACGAAAGCCGAAAATTCCCAGACATATGGACCCTACAATACCTAATGAAGCGAGCAAAAGTAGTCGCGTCCCAGCAGTTTCAAGTGATGCTTACATTAGTGGACCAGAATGAAAAATAGCCACCTATTTGAAAAGTAAAATATACTGAAATTGTAGCATAGTGAGCTTAATACCTGTAAAGTAGAAGCAAAATAAAATTTCTGCTGTCGATAAAATGGTGGCAAGGAACCAATATGGAAATCAAAACCGGTAAAACTGTGACCAAGTATCAATCCAGAATATTTTACGGCGTCACTGTGGTCCATCACAACCTGTATTATCCTCAAGAGCATGTAGGTCTCCGCAATGTGTACGTGATCAAACGACCTTAACCAGACATTTAGACTGTGCGGATGCAGATAAGGTGAATTAGCTTTTTTGTCGTTTGGCTAATCGTATTCGCTCGTGCTCAGATAAAACGCTTTGATGTTTTTAAATATCATGCCTTGATGTGGTACGGGCCAGATTTAATTTCTTACCTCGTTCGATACGCTTGTGCTACGAATAACCTAAGTCAATTTAACCCGTTTAATGCCTGAATATTTCCCTTGATTAGCATTGCTTTTCCTCAATTCTTGCGTCTGCAATGCTCTCCTTTAAACAGGGAGTAGTTTTGTTATCTACCCGTGTTGACCGCGTCGCCGTTCATCACAGCTCAGCCTCTTGTTCCAGACACGATGCCTGAGCTGCAATGGTCATCTAAATTTCAGGCGCAGGGTCTCTAAAACACGAAAGGTCATTCAGTGTGAGCTACTATGTAAATAGGATTTGGGAATTTGGCTATTTGGCCAATGCGACGGTAAAAGTCAAGAACTTAGGAGGAGGGCTGGAATGGACTACACAGAAAAAATTATTTTCTAGCTGCCAGTTCTCTGCTTGGTGTACATACAAGTAAATCAATAGATTTATGTACAATCTTCGACATGTCTCTTCCTGTGTTCAAGCTCTAGTTCCGTCTCTGCAATGCAAATATTTCGCCTCAATGCGGATTGTTTTCTGGTCCTAGTTAAGAACCGCCGATGAGATAAGTATAAAATGCTTGTCCTTTGTGGCGAAGTTTGTAACATTTTTCAGCTAGGTAAGCATTCATACAGTGGCGGACGTAGTAGTAGGTAGTGAACAGTGGACTTCGAAAATTTTTATTAGTGGCTTGAACACACCACGAAATGAAACATCGGACCGAAATAACTACCTATAATTTTCCTTTCATGAACTATTCTTACGAACCTATGCCTATTGAGGGTTGGGTACAATAGTATTCTTCCTTCGATCCAAGGCGGTCAGTTAAAAGCCTTGTCTGTCGTCTCGCTGCGATCGATCTGAGTAAGCTATGTTCGGAATAACATGGGAACTTGTTAGCCTAACAGTTGCGACAGTAGACAATGTCTACTAATTTATCATTTCACGGATGTTGTCGGTAGCGATATCTTTATGCCAGACCCGGGCAGCTGACGTGATTGCACATGAAGATGGCCAAACCTTCAAGCGGAGGATTTGTAGCCATTTAGTGCCATGGATAAATTGAGCGACTTGGTTAAGTAATAGATCGTTTATTAGTAGTTTCCATTTATCGGGTGCGACGGAAATGCTTGGGGATACTACTTCTTCGGATGCACAACAATAAATCATAGTAGATTAGATAATTAAAAGTGGGATAAAAAGGGTTTAGAATTATGTCTGACTGGTATACGGTAGCACAACAAGCCTTTTGCCCGATGTTTAGCCAACCACATTGCCTTGGCGACTGAAAGAGATTCTGGTAGTAATAAGCATCAGATAGCTGATGGTGTAACCAGACGGCCTGCAGGCTTCCACCTCATACACCGATCACTATTTAGAAGATGCAGTGACAATGCCTTACTAATTGTGAACATTTTCTACGCTATACTAGTGTAGTAATTTGGAAAATATAATAGGTACCGTGATCATGCTGTCACCTATCCCTATTCATATTATTTGGCTCATCTTATCATCTGAAAGATCCTCGAGAGGAGAAACGCGTCTCAAAGTTGCTGATGGGTAAGTTAAATGCCAGGCCTACTGCAAACAAGATGGATAAAATTTATAAAAGTTATAAGTTTGAGCCTTATATTTTCACTTGAATTATGTCATATGACGTGTTTATTTCAGCAAATATGTTCCCAGTATCCGAAGTAAAGGAAACCTTCGCAACAGAAATCGATATCACGTTTCTTCGCACCTCATATTAACTCTGCATATGAACTATTTTCATTCACTTAAACCAACCTTGCAGTCATTCCAGTTGCTGACTGACACATTCAAAGCATCAATATTATGCTATTTTTTACAAGGCAAAGTTAAGCACACATCTGCTTGGAGCACATTTAGCTCATTTTCAGTTGGATTGCTGGCCGTTAAGGAAATCTAATTCTAGGGACACGCAAGATATGGTTATCAGCAAATGGGTCAAGTGCTTTTCGTTCTGGTAAAGCTACCAACGGTAGAAATGTTTATAGTTTAATTTTTGACACACCACTAACAATTTATAGGATAAACTATTTTACGAGAGAAATATGCGAAAATATTTCTTAACAATAATTTGCAAACGATCTGCAACGCCAGGACAGTTACTGTGAGCTCATTGCCAATAAGTGGCGCAACAAGCAGAAGTCACGTGTTAAATTTCGCACCTAATCGTCAGCCCTCGGTACCTCAGTGGTAGAGCAGCGGACCGGAAATTCATGGACCGGGGTTCGATTCCCCGTCGAGGCAGATTTTTGTGTGGAGTTTAATCGTGACTTCTACCCTGTACGAAACTTACGTTACCCACAAACATCCTTCAAATCTGCAAACTGTCCATAGCAAATCTTACTGACAGAGAACTGAAGGCCAGCAGACGCTGCGGTTTTACTGCCAGTTCGTATACCCAAACTGTACAAGGCTTTAAAAGTGTTTTAAGCACTTCAGTAGTAGAAACGCATGCCTCATTCAGTAGATGGCGCATCGCAAAACTGAACACAACTCTTCATGCTCCTCATGACTTGGACTAAGTTCTCGGGCTTGAACAATAAATAGGCAGTGATGAGACAAGTTGTTCAATCAGTTTATTATTAAATTGATAACTTGCAGTCTACCAAAAAGCAATAGTTAATCTCTACTAATTATTAAAGCAGAAAGAAATGAAATTCCGTTGCAACACAACTATTTGGCGAAGAGCATGAAAGTTAAAAACGGAGCAATACCTGCAATATGTGATGCTTTAGAACGTTCAGATCGCGTTTGTGACCAGTTTTCTATTTGCTGTATGCAAACATGAAGGTTGAGACAATTATTACATTGCGAAAATGACTGACACGACGTAAAACGGCCTCCGTGCTCAATAATTTTCTTTTTTTACTGGTTTATTAAACACGGAATTATTAATGGATTGAATCTGCTACGTCTTCTTACATTCCTTTGCACCACTGCTGTAGTTAAACTACGGTTGGCTTCGTTAGATTAACTGATGGTGCTAGAATTTAAGTGAAGCTCCCATTGTTATTTCAACAGTGCGCCAAGAATATTTACAAGGATAAACCCATTTTACCACTCATTTTCCAAAGACGAACGGAGTTATGTTTGATAGAATAACCTGCTTCGCAACTATTGTTCAAATAGAAATAAACTTTAAGCAACAGCAACGACAAAGTAACAGGATTCATTCCAAACACAAATGGCATCAAATATATATTATCATTAGCAACATGCACGAAATACATGGACTGGCCTACATGTGAGCTTCAATAGCTTTGTGTTTATTCATTACAAACGTTGCCTTGGCAAGACGTTGTTCATTCAACCCCTTAGCATATGCAGTGCTGACTGTTTGGATTCGGAAACATCGTTAAGCACAGAGAAATTACTAACCAATGGATATCCAGAGGCATGCATCAGATTTCACATTCACCCGAAGGAAAGCAAACCAAAGTGCTTACTGAGCAAAAGGGCCCGTCTATTTACAGCTACCCTTCAACGGCAGTGTGGTGATAGCACAAATTGAACAACGGGTGAACACAGCTATTCGCCGTACATTCAACGTTGCCAAAAGCTGTCCTATCTGAGCAAACAAAAAGCTGCCGATACCCCCAATCAAATTTAATCAAACAACATCCGCCAATACCCTTGGCATTTACCGGAAGCAATTACATTGGCAGAACAGCTCGTTGTCTAAGTAATCAGATTGGAAAGAATATTCCGAAGAGAATTGCACTGCCCATAGCACAACATGCAACCGGACAAGCAGCAGCAGGTAAACTGCCGGCATCATTCATCTCTAGACACCTAATCAATACAGGTCATCAAGTTTACTCCGGGTCAACTTTACGGTTATCTAAGGAGAGAAAAACAACAGGGTGCTGAACTTCCTCGAGGCTGTGTTCCTAAACAGTTATAATTCACTCTTTTCGGACAAAAGCTACTGACAGTGGCCCTTAAGCTTCTCTGGTATTCCTGACTTTGACATTGTGCTACCAACTATTATTTAGTGTCTGTGCGCATCTTTTCTCACCAATACAATACGATCGTTTTCTTTCTTGCGGGATCTATATATCTTGTTAGTTTGCAAGTGTTCAGATAACACGAAATAGTGCCACCTTTCACTGCTCGTCTTCTTCTTATTTTTCTTTAAAATCTGTCTATTCAAAATATCTCCGGCAGTTTGAAATACCATATAACAGCACAATTGAGGTGAAACATCGGGCCGCTTGATAAAACATATTGCTCCTAACCGCTTGTGTGGCTAACTCTCTAATTTATGTCGATATAAATTTTGTAATATACGACAAAATGACAGAAGGTTTATTAAAAGTCACTAGATACAATTCCTTACATATAATCTGATTTGTTTTAAGGTAGTTATTGATTCACTAAATATTTTGATCGACATGCCTGAATTGGTATTTTAATGCCCAATTAATTTTATTCCTGCATAAATATCTGGTCTGTCATATTCACTGATACAATCCTTCTTTCTACAGCATCTTGTCTGAAATACTATAACTCTCATGGACTAGACAGCTGCAAGCATACAACTGCCTACAGTATTTCAATTGTCTATTATTTGTCACGGTACGTAACAAGCCAAAGTGTAGTCAAGCGCGAGATGGTCAACAGATAGCTTCTGTAATGTTAAGGCTGTAATCTGCTGTTTTACACTTACAGATTTAAAATTTTTATTAATTATCTTCCTCAATGGCCTATGTGTTTCTGATCAGTATTCACATAATGGGTATAAAAGTGCATTGTGGACTAGCTTTCTTAATATGGACGACTTTTCCGTAGTCCGTTTTGTAAATGACATAAGTGTGAAGCTGTAACTGCGCCACCCTGCCTGCTTCAGTATTTATAAAGAAGCCTAATTACCCCGTCCGTTACTTCGTTGACCAAGATCGTCCCAACAAAATTCATCGGTAAAACGATTTCTAAATAGTAACAGATAAATCAAGAAGGTCGCCTCAAGTCGCTTTACAGAATAAACGTGTAGGATTTTTTTCAGTCAAGCCGTTCGTATGATACACGAAGTCCCGATTTTATTAAGGGAGATAAATAAACGGATACCCAATAATTCGTAAATAATGAGACAGAGTACTGTTTGCCTACGAAGAATCTGTATGCTACTCACTGAAACAACTAAACTTAAGTGCCTATTTAGTAGTTAAATTATTCAAAGCATTTACCTGACTAATTTATCAGCAACTACCCTTTCACACTTTACCTGGATACGATGAAAATTGTTAACTAGTGGCCACAAGGGACCCGTAAATGAAGGCTGTTCATCAGATATATGAGAGAAACTATGGATGATCTCCCTTGAATCCTTTGACAAACTCGTGTTTAAATCAGCAGCTGCAGTAAGGCAAATTATTCGTTTGAATAGTGGCAGTAAAAGCTGTTTTACTTTTTAGCGCAGTTGCCAACAACTATACAAATTAATGATGATTTCTTTGCTGCTGACCGAGCAACTTGCCATGTGCTTTCAGGTACTAATTCTACCTTCATTTCCAAAACTGGAATACATATTGTGATATATAGCATAATAAAAGGGAATAAGATTTGAATGTTCACAACCCGAAGGAACAATGCGGCACCGGTTATAATGGTGGTAGGTGCTACATAGCATGACTTCCGTATTAGTTTTAGACCATGTCGAATTGAAAGTCTCAGCAAGGTGTATTGCAGCTGATTTTAACATATAATCTGTTGAGGGTGTCCGAGAACCAAAGGCAGATGAGAGAGAGGATAGGGAGTGGTGCAACGTACAACTTACCAGTTTGGAGCAAGTGAATAAACTATTTTGCAGAAAGAGCAAGGACAACAAATAGCCAACAGTATTAGTTGCTGAAATAATACGTGCTTTCATATTTGATGCAGTACTTCCGTGTCTATAATGAAAATTTTCATAATGTTTTTGTGTTTCATCAATGTTAATCTTCATTTTGACTAGCTGAATAAGAAGCCATCAAATAGAAATGCGTTATGAGAACAGTCTGCCTGGGTGTATTTAGCAAACCTAAAAGCACTAAAATCTATCTATTTGTTCACTGAAATATATTGCACATTTATGAGTAATCGGCACTAAAAATCATGGCACTGAGGTAATAAAAATTCTGTTCTGGTAACCGTCTAATCCTAAAAATAATCGACGAATCAGTTACGGGATTAACCTCAGCAACTTCTGAGTCCATTGTCTGACCGGTTTGGTTTTCCAAAGGGGGAACAAGGACGGAGACCTACATAACAACTTCTGACACCATATAGTCACCTGTGAATTCACTGCAGTTAATAAACTCTGTCTGGCTGTCAAACGACAAAAGGGCACGGAAAGTTGGTCGGCATGAATTTCCCTTTTAACTCTCCCCGATTTTCGTCTACTATGAGCATGTTATTGCGTTTGGTTTAGTATAGCACTATTTTCTTCCTGTTTATTTTAAAAAATACACCACATCCTCTGCTGAAAAAAGCTTTTGCTGGTAAGCTGTAAGCCGGCGAGTAAAGCAATCACGGTTCACAAAAACTGAACAAATTTTATCTCTTGACATGTTAGTTGATGTTAATTAGGCAGTTTACTGTCATTGCCGGGTAACAACATTTCTGTACCAGTTATATAAATGCCATGACCAAATAACAATAAAGGTTGTCTTATGTTATATTTTTCTTTAAAAACTACGCAAAGCTGTTATCAGGTAAACAGTGAAAGGTGATGAAATACATAACAAGTTAAAAGGTAAGAAAGAATTCTAGAGGATAACAAAATGATTTTTTTAAAGTGTGAATGGTGCAAGGGTTGTAAAACACACGGGAACTTAACGGGGAAAGGGGTAAAAATGAGTTGCATGGATCCGGAGGATATCTTTCTAATGCGAGTTTATGCATGAATATTTTGCCAACAACCTATTCCAGATAGCGTTAGCAGACAGGAAGATAAGCTAGTCATCCTGTAACTTCGGTCGCTTTGTTATCAGTGGAAACAGCTTGATGCACATCCCACTGCATTTGCTCTGAAAAATACCTCCATTGTGCACATATTTTGAGATCTATTTTCGCACGGAGCCGAGTGATTAAAATAGCACAACATTCGTCAAACATAACTACTGACATTTTTGTATATCACCGTGAAACTTTTGTCATCCAAGGCAACATTAGGTGTAACGACTGCAGTTGTAACTGTGAGAGAGGACACCTTTTGGTGGACAGTACATACTACGGTGGACAGTACATACTACGGTAAACAATGCAAAATAAGGCAGTAGAAAAACCATTTTCAGAACCAGCAATGAAGATTTGCCGAATTGTATTTGAATTCCGTCAGTGCAATTTGAACTGGACCGCCGGAGATTACTGTATCTAAGTTATGACAACGGCTGTCTGGCCCTTTGTCAGTTGACACTGAGTGCACACAATTCGGTTGCTTATTTTGTCAAGTTGACAGGCTGAAGATTCAAGAGATCCAGAAATTCACTTCGGTGACATCCTAGTGCGGATATTATAATTAAAGTAAATTCGTTTATCTAAATATAGAAATATAGCATCATATTTAGCTTTTAGTACAGGTTAGTGACCCGTTTTTAAACTAGCCTTAAATGCAACTGCAACTTTCAGGGTTGCTCAGATTTTGCAGCCATGTAAGAATGTCAGGAAAATTGCACACTGAGTCATCGCTTAACATGGGCTACGTCCTTACAAATTATTAATTTCAATGATAAGGAATCCCGACAAGATATATCTGCTGGCATTTTCATTTACAACAGCTTAGTAGTTAATGATAGCAAATCACAAAACTAGCTGTCTATAGTTTTGGGCGTGCTTAACCTTACAAAATAAGATTTGCACTCAATTTTTTAAAACTCCATAGTTTCTGGGAATAACTCCTTATAAAATATATGGAAGTGTGTAGATTACTGGTCTTTCAACTAAAATATTCTAAACAGATTTTACCCTGTGATCGCTCTTGGCAATATGTGTTCTAAATATGAAAGATGTCTGTAGCATTCGCAGCGGTTGAAGAGTACATCCGGTGGCATGAAAATGACTCGAGAAATTCAGTGTGCATGCTTTACAAGCCTGATAACCTAGTCAAACTAGGAAACAGGAGGTCGTGTAATAATAAACTCATGAATACGTTATCTCTAGGTAAATTTGACCATCAATTTGTATGACAGCAAAAAGCATAGGAAACGCATTTTATAATAATCGCCCTTGGAATCGTTGGGCCTAAAAAAGAAACCAAGCCTATTTTACAGAAAAATCTGTTTTACCGGATGAGTAATACTTGACTACGATTGGGAGCTCAATCACCTGATGTGTATCGGTCAATTCAGAGTATATTCATGAAGTGTTGCTCTTGTGTTACCCAGGGGGTTTCTTTAGGTACACAATTAGCATAGAATTCTGACCCGGTTTACTCAAGCTTTCGACGAGCTTTCTTAAGGTCACAAATTCGTATTTTTATGTGTAAACCGTCAAGCGTCCACTTCAGACAAAATAAAAAGGTATGCTTTTGCTTTACTTCAAAATTAACTGCAGAAGTGAAATTTTGTGACAAGGATTAGCAAGATAAAGACCGGGACAGAGAGTGCGAAATCGCAAAACAGGTGTGGTTCAGAAACCAGTTTGCAATGAGGACTACTGGGTTTAAAGTATTCATTGTGGTTTTATCAAGTAGAGGAAGATTCTATGTCACTGAAGCCCAATAAGAATTTTAATGCACAGTAAAGTACTTGTCAGATTATTTAGCTTGTTTGTGAAAATATATCTTAAGGTTAGCTTTTACTCTTAGCAAGTTGACTCTCATATGCCAAAGATTTATTGAAACCGTTGTACATACCAATCTACAGTGGAGATTTCTCATAAACTAGCTGATAAACGTTGCTGTAGGAATTCCGAAGTGTTTAGCCATATTTACAACTTCAAACAAACATAAATCTTTTGTCTTTGCAAAAGCTGAGTTAACAACAAGAAAATGGAAACAATTATTAGGTGCATTCCTTGTTTTCACCGGGGGCGCGAAACGTTTCATCTCCTACGAAACTTAAACAAATTTAGGGTTTACTATTATAAAACGTGTAGGAAAGTGCTTACTTTCAATCGTTAGGACTTGTTTAAATGAATTAAGTGAGCACAAGTGGTACAACGCAAATGCTTAGATTAATCCGTTGAACCTGCTGAGCAATTCAATCACTTATGCATTAAAGCAAAATGAAAGTTGGCAGATAACCAGTAATAACAGATGTGTCAACACCTGCCAGAGCTGTTTCGGTGTAATCATATGCGAAACTAATGGAAGTAAAGCAAGAGAAAGGATTGAGGTTACAATTGGTCCTGCGGTAGTACATCTCTGGGTTGGTTACAAAGTGATGTTAATGGTCGAATCATTCTCGTTGAGCGTCGTACTTTAAGAATAAGTTGGACGTTCCTCTGTACATTGGGCGATACTTGGCACAAGTTCAATAGCCAAACCGACAGGGGATAATTGATGTTTGTCTCCTTGAACTTAGGTTGTTATGCGTAATTTTTGCTTCATAAATCATTGAAATCAAAACAGACGTCATTGCAAGGCCAATGACGGGTGGACGCAAATACAAGAGGTGAAGTATTGCACCACGTTTAATGAACTCGTCTATAGGTTGCAACGTGCTGAACACTCTAACTAGTATCTGATAGTTATTTTCATGTTTGATGTAAGGAAGACTCAAACAGTCTGATGCAAGGGCAAGCACTTCATCGATTGGCTGGCCAAATCAATATATGTTGCTCGGATTATGCTCTGCGGTTTGTGGACTACGGTCCGGATAATGTGTCCTGTCTGTCTAAATCGAGCCTTAATTTCTCTACAATGCTTCGTTCCGTTCAATCAAGATGGTGTGTTAATGTCCCTTTCAAGGAATTCACTAGATCAGATTGCTTTTACCTAGAAAACATATCTCAAATCCACCATGGAACTGATAACGCTACTGCATTTAAATTGATATGGTGCCCTGAGCGTTATTCATTTGAGACAATATTTGGTGTTGCTTCGAAAGGAAAATTTCTTGGTTCTTCATTCATTTCCTTCCCTTACTTTATCTCCTTATAAAAGCATGGAAAGAAGATGAAAACTGGTGGACATGTGCATTTTGTATTGCATCTCCAAAACCATTACCGATAATATGGGCTTGAGCAAAGCAACTTGAGTTGCAGAATGAATGGCAGAACTTCCAAGTTGAGAGGAATAACACCGAAAATTTTCCAAGTTCCATCCTTATCTGCTTGGCAGACTTGAACTGACAAATAATATTTTACTTGAGACGGCTTTATCAAAAAGAAATAATGACGGAACCACGGGGAATGCTGATCCTCATCAATCCAAAAATTCCCATTTATCGGTAATTCTCATCGGACTCAAACATTACATGGTGACGAGAAAGTACTAAATATGACGAGGTGATTTATTGATATGTTCCTGTTGAAATTAAACATTCCGTTCAATACGCAGCCCAATCCGGCGTATTTAGCACTTTCTCGTCATCATGTAATTTTTGAGTCTGATGAGAATTACCGAAAAGAATTCTTTACTCAGATTCTGCCTCCCTTGATTCATTCTAATAAAACGAAAGAAGCGGGGATTAGGGTAACTTAACAGTGTAGTGAATACTGATTCCAACTGTATCCGGAGACGAGGGAACATTTGGCGTTTACCTATGGAGGAAACTCAGGACCTACGCTAGCACGGATTCGGAGGGCCGAGATACATGTCAGCTTCAAGTGCGTGCATGTTCTTTTAATCAGCTAGTCAAAAAGCTATCCGTTTTGCCTATGTTACTGCCTGCGCAGTCACACACAAACGTTTACATGTAGTTAGAGTGAGGGCGGTTCCCCACTCCATAAAACAGACTCGCTGTACACCAGCGCCAAAATCCTGCTGACTTACAGTCAGAATTTTGAACCAAAGGCTTTGGTTGAATATCCGAATGGTCCTGCTCTCATATGGGGACGCCCTGGGAGTACAACAATCCACAACCAAACCAAGATACACATATACTGTTAATGTCCTGCAGCGTCGGCCGTGGCGTAGTGGTTAGGGAACGAAACTGGTCGCCTTATCTGCTGCATACAGCGGGTGGATAAGCGAAAACATGCTACCGGGGAGAGTACGGACCGTCTCCATTCCACCGAAATGATTAGTTGCTTCAATCTAGTTGACCGCATATGTGGTAGCTCGCTAATTCATCGCACATCTCCGCGCGAAGCGTTTAACATCGGGTGTTGGGATGTGCGCACGCTACTTGACCGGATCACGGGAGAACGACCAGAGGCGCACTGCACTGGTCGCGATGGAACGCGCGCGCGGCGGGGTGGACATTATCGCACTCAGTGCGGCTCGGTTCGTTGACCAAAGCATACTGCATGGGGCTGCCAATGGTTACACGGTCAACTGGGTGCGGAACGCCACAAAACTACTACAAGGATATGGTTTCGGATTTGTTCTATTCGACGGCCTAAATCGCCAGCTGGTGGAAGAACCGAGTGACATCAGCCCACAACTGGTGATTCGTGGATTGCGACTTAGAGGTAAATTTTCCAATTTTATTGGCACTTATGTTTAAATCACGTGTTATCCAGATGACACGAGGAATCAATTATACGTTCAGGTATCCTCCGTATAACGGCCTGTGCAGAGGAGTGACCGGCAATTCCTAGGAGTGAGTTCAATCCGCGCGTTGGGATTGATGCAGCAGTGTGGACAAACGTCGTCAGTATGTATGATGTTTAAAACAGTTCCCTTCAACAGCTTGAATAACACAGTAAGAAGACGAACGCTGTTAGATGCGTTCATTTGCTAAGAACTGCAATCAACATTAGTTCGTGATAAACTCACCTTGATCATGTCATGGTAACACAACTTCGGTTGTCCTACTTTCTGCTTCCCTGCACTTAGCTGTCCACATAGCTTGGGTATCCGCGTTGAATCAATGCGGCTAATTTGCCCAATCCAACTAAGGTGCCTCAGCAGAAATATGCAATCCAATGCCACTGCGGCACAGCACTTCCGTGTTCGCAGCTTGGTCACCCCAGTTAAATCACATAATCCGACGTGGACACAGTAAATGGAAGCTCTTCAGACAACAAATGCTCTTACGATAAAGCTTCCATATCTCAATGCGGTATGGAAAAAAGACAGAACCATCGGCTTGTATACCATCAGTTCCGTCCCAATGGTCTACTGTCGATGGTTCTACACCCGACGCCAGCTTTCCAAATGAGCAACCTTCGTCGATTACCTCATGCGCAACCCGTTCGTCACCTGCAGGTCGGTAGATATTATACTCCCAAATTAACAAGTGTTGGGGGCGGTTTCCAAAACGCCATCAGCAACATGGATTTGCGAAGAGCATATGGATTCCAATTCTAGTATAGGCTGAAAAGGATAAATAGTCTTGCCAATGTATTTGGTGAGCCCCAATATGACCACTGTCAAATCGAAGCCGGACTTGTACACTGCAGCTCACGCGCGCTAAGTGCAGATGACTCATAGTTGTCCGCAAACAGCAACATACGAACGGTCATCACACACTTTAACTTCCGCACCCCGAAGCGACGGATATTCCGTAACCCATCATCAATAAGGTGCTGTAGGTTGAAACCATAATCACAAGGAGCATTAAAAGAACAAGACCTTATAGCATTTAATAAATATTAGACAGAGCTTTGGCTTAGACGCAGTCATGCTTCACACCAGAGACAATAGCAAAGTCATCCTAGGTTTGTCCAAACAGCAGCACTATCGCCCGCATACCGCTTTGCAGACATCTAACTAAACTTACAACCGTACTCGTACAACCAAACTTACTCCATAGCAGTCACAATGTCTCTCGGTTCATCGTGTCAAATGCCTTGATGAAGTGGACAAATATCGAGTACAATGGCTGGCGTATACCATCGACGTCAAGCGCATGGTGCTGCAGTACGGACGGTCGCGAGTTCCTTAGCTAAACCGGCCTCGTAAATCATCAGCCTGGTCTTGTTAAGCCAACATTTAAGGGAAGACGAGAAAGATAAGTATGTATGCATCGTCAGCGCAGGGCTTGTTAAATGTGCTATTTACGATATAATTTACTAACCCAGGTCACTAAAGCGCTCCATGTGGTATGTGGGCTACATCTTGTCTGCAGTTGTGCCGTCTGAGTTTCTGCACCTTAGGATTCATGAATTTTAGGAGTTGGCTGTTGCTTGATATCCCCTGTGTGACAGCGTTGGATGTGAATGTTGACAAGGTTCCTAACTGTCAAACACCTTTCACCACGATTACTGCTACCAAAAAACTGTTGGTTGTTGCCGCTGGGACCGGATTCACGTTCTGCCTAATCGTGCTAAACTCAACGTGTGATTCCATCCGGTGTGGAGCGGACTAGGGCTCAGCCACCATTTAGTGTACTTCTGGCATGTATGATTCCCCAGTCAAGCAAACAGGAATGCTTCAGTTGCGGATGTTGAAGGAGTGTTGACTATCTCCTCTGATGAACCTGGCTCCCATCCACTTGCTTCCCGGTCTTATTCTTTCGGCTTTGCATTGGATATAAGTCAGGTGGATGGAGCCGTGTGTGGCGCAGTGCGAGCTACCCATGATCGCTCAGTAGGCGTAAGCTTTCTGTGGTTATGCCATAGAGGCCGCAGCGACAGGCAAATCCAGGACCAAATGCATCCAACTATGTTACAGAAAGGGCTTGTAAGCACATTGTCTGTTTTCAATTATTTAGCTGTCTGAGTGGAACGGACTATATAATGTATTGCAAGATAGTTATAATCAAGATTTTTGCAAAGTGCTGGGATTAAAATGGCACGAATAGGAGCGGTGCTTTGTGTTCTGCGTACCTGAAGGTATAATACATTTAGTCGACAAACAAATCGACTGTAATGTATGGACAATTTGAGCTGGTGACCTCTCAGTATGGTATGATGGCTGACTTGCAGCAGGAAGCGACAGGCGTGGTTTGTTTTTGTCAATATTAAGTAAACCATGGTGAGGCCTCTACGCTGACGCCGATATTAAAATCTGCACATTCCCAACACTTAGTCTGTGCTGGTAGGGAACGTGGAACCAACCCATAAGAAATTTCGTCGCCCTACTTTTTGGAGGTTTAAGTGCATCAATATTGCGTGTGTTGATGTCAGGGACGCCAGTTTTGCATTACGCACTCCACATGGGGTCGCAGGAATAGGTTCTGCACTGGCTGAGAGATGGTTCGAAATTTCCGAACGTCCACTGTGATAATCCGAGATGCTAACGGACTTGTGCATATTCACTCTATTTCGAGCAGCCAAGGTTTTCTTGTACGCCTGAAGTTGCTTCCCTGGGAAGCAAGTTGCAACTACTAATTTCTATGTCGATATGCATGGGTACAGGGATGGCATGTGCTCACGACTTCGCATTTCTCTAAGTTACACTGCAGCCGGTTTTCAAATGACCACGTATACGCCCTGTCGAATTCTTAGTGAAGTGCTGCGTGAGCGGCCACTGCCTTAATATTATGCCAGTTATGGACATGGTCTGCAAATCTTGCGAAGTGAGATCGGAGCACACTAGTAAGGTCATTAATGAAGGCTAGAAAGAAATTTGAACTTAAGTACCTATCTTTAGGCACATCACGCTAAATTTAAATGGGGTCGGAAATGGAGTTGCGGACTCTCACATTCAACTAACATTAAATTAGGAAGTTATCTCTCCATCCTAGCACCCGTCCATCAACCTACAATCTTCGAATTTTGTGGAGGGGAATGCGGTGGTCCAGGCAACCGGACGTTGTCCATTTTGATCCGACATCACGCAAAGAAGTCGTACGGTGGGACTGTTGATATTGAATGAAGCTGCAGGAGCAGAAACCCCTTTCAAACCCTTTTCAACTTCTGCGGACAAGCTTTTATGCATGATTTGAACAACATGCAAGTGGAGCTGCTGGAATTAGTGACTATCCTAGCAGGCTGGAGCCGCTCTTTACTATTTTCAATCCTCAAGAGGGAATTATGTTCCGAACACGGCAATCATAAAACGATCAGTCTGATCTCAATTGTCTCTAAGTTGTTTGCGTTCGTCGTACCCCATGGGATAATCGGCACCCCTGGAAGCCAGATGTCTTAAGACAAAGTCGGATTTCGTCGGTCGAATCTATGTTAATTAAATCTTCATATGTCATCACTATTTGGAACACCACAATAATCATTGGTGACCCAACAAAGTCGTGTTCATCGCTTTCAAAGAAGTCTTCTTTTGGATTGCTCGATGTGCCCTTTCGAACTGTCTACTCAGGAAAGGTGTTCCCGGGAATTAGCATAACTTTTAGAAAAAAACTGTATGCGCATAGCTTGAGCAGAGTGAGAGTATACGGCAAACTGTCTTCATCATACAGTGCCTCTGTCGCTGTGACAGGAAGTTCCCCGCTATCATCTTTCGGTTTCAACTTCACGATCGATAAAGTCACATAAACTGATTGCAGGGTACACGACCTACAAGGATTGAAGCTGAACGCTGGTATGTTACGGTAATCTGGGACAGCCCACATACGTGCCAAGCAGCACTGCGCAAAGTAGCTCTGGCTATTAATCGTACCGAGCTCTGCTTTGCACCCTAGAAATGCAAATTCATTCTCCAAAATTGTGAGGTATCCATCACTGCACTGACGCTTGGTAGTGCTTAGCCAGTACTCGTTTTGAAATTTAAGTATCTAGGCAACTATGTTTGGGTCTGTACGATAGAAAAATAGGTCACGAACTGCAGAACAAAATCTTCTGGTGGCTTTGCCAATCTTCGTCACCAGTGACACTAGCACGACATAACTGCCGTCCGTAACGCAGCCGTATGTCCAACCCATCAGATCGACAGACAGAAGTTGATTACGCTCGACCATCGGTACGTCCGTATTCTGGCGCATGACTGTTGCGAACACCGATTGAGCAATTATTGTGTTTAGCAACGTGTAGTTGTTGCAAGAACGGCGAGTGAACCTCCCAACACCGTTAGCTTGCGTCAAATTCCTGCGACCGGACCAAAAGTTGCCTATGCCAGCAAACCGCCTTGCGTGATGTGCTCGGTTTGCGCGACCAGGGACCGGATGGAAAGACAGGAGTGGAGTCCAAGCAATGACTTGATCGGGAGGAAAGAAGACTTACACTTTGTAATTGGTCCTAGTTGTTGCCACCCGATTGCAGGCTAGGAGCCGAAAGAAGATGAACAAGTTTGAATGAATACACTTACTGAAATGGCGAAGAGCCAATCTCAGTGACATCTTTGTTTCATTGTCCTCCTCTCCATTCCATTCCCCCTACTCCTACCATGTCATCCCCGATGCATTACACATGCGGCATAAGGAAGTGGTGAAGAATGGTTTGTTCTGAAGGAAATGAGCAGTCTTGCATGAGCATATATTTGAAACAATGCTCGTGGCCGATTTACAGGGACCAGACAAATATGTGTAAACCAGTTGGGGTAAACATCAGGATGTTTTAAAATGATTGCACTGATATGGATCATAGTTACTAGAATTGATAGTTGCGGTAGTTATGTGTCTTGGCATCGTGGCGCTAAAACGTTTTGAAAAGTGTACTGGTGGGATAGAAATTTTCTTTTCACCCTGCATCTGTGATGCACTGTCAGTGTTTGTAAACATAGTGTAATTACACTTGTTTCTTTTCTTCAAGTGTGTTAAAGCGCACGAACGTGGTTTAGTCTTCCTGTACTAATCACAGTCGTGCAAATCATCCGAATTGCGTTGACCATTGGCCGGTTTTGTACACGTTCTGATGTAAAGAATTAGTGCTTCCTACGCAGGTTGATCATTTGAAGAGTGCGTGCTGATTTCGAACATCAAGAATACTCGGTTGGATTGTACGAAACGGACAAGGCTGAATTTTCTGGATCCGCGCATAGCAGAAACGAGGTAACCACTAGAAGTGAAATTGAAGTAGATGGGTTTAAAGTTTGTAAGTAGGGCATTCTATGCCAAGTAAAGTAACACTAGGCAGTTGAACGAATCTAATGTTCTCCACAGGTAATTCAAGTCTGCGTAAACAGCAAGTATGAGATATCCGGTTCAGTAAATAATATGAATGAACTAACCTCAGGGCAGAAAAATTTTAAACATGCAAGATCGGCATAGGGCGCATGGCAATTTGACCTTACGTAATCTGAATGATCATTGTAATGTTTATGTAAGATAGGCAAGGAAGAACTGAATTCTTCACATCTGAGTAGGACGCGGTCAAGAACAGGATGCGTAGGAATTTCAACAGTGATGCTTTATGTCAGTTTAAGTAAGCGTTCCCTGTGTAGATCGTTCCGGTGATTGATTATCTGAGTAAGTTATATCACTAATTGGAGATGCAATTACATCGAAACGCGTCATAGTTGTGCAGTGTTTTCGGGTGGGCAACACCCAATTTCCATCTAAGTTAGATCACCTTGTCTAAGTAGATCCCGCTACAGGGAGTGGTGAAAAAGGGCGGATGAACAAGAGAGAGCCCGAACGCAATGGTTATGAAGAGGACTCATAAAATGCCTGAGACATAACTGGGTAAAAGCTGAAATTAGTTGAAGCTTTTACCACATATACTCATTTTACATTGAATTTGTAATGGATCGTACTGGTGTGTCATCTAATCTGACATGAACTACGTAACAAGGCACACAGAAACTGCCTTTCACACTAGAGACTACGTGCTGAACTACATATCGACGGACTAGGTAAAGTGACCAGCGTTTACTTTGATACGAGGCAGTAACGAAAAAGACGGCATCAGTCCATTAAGCTTGTGAGTGAAAGATAGGTAAGGGATGAGGTGATAATGCAGCAATGGTCATATAATCTGAAGGAGAGAAAAGTTGGGCTTTCGGTGGTGCGCCAAGAGTATTATGAGGATAGGAGCATTGATCAAGAAATGTAAGTGGAGCGGAACATTAACTATTTGAACCGCATATTGGTGTGTTTCCGGATTCACACTATAGGTTTACATATTGTGTTGATGAGTAGGTATGCGGCCGCCGAGAATGCGAGAGTCGATATGAAGAAACACACCCACACCGGAAAGCAAACTATGTGATCAATGCTATATGTACAGGCAGCGTAAAAAGTGGGAGTCAACCGTGTAGAGGAGAATATAGATGAGCTACTCATCGACACTGCACAAAACATCATGGTCAGTCAAGCATATGGAATGGGTCTAGAGGCAAAGAAGACCAATAGTTCGGTTTGGTGGACGCCTGCATATTACGGAGGCTAAAATATTATGTAGACGAGAAAGTTTGTGAGCATCGTAATTGGCGGCCATCAAGTCAAAAGCTAATTAACCTGATATCTGACTATTAAATTAATCCGTTCTGAAATAGTCATTCGTCCGCGATGTCTCAGGAAACCCGGTATGAACGCCGGACAGACGTTAATTTAATATATTACATGTGATATACTACGCAAAGTTGCAGATGTACCTACGGAACAAATTGCTGTAAACCATAAAGATTTTATCCCTTTGAATTAAAGTAACCGATAGCTGCTTCAGCCAAAGACTTTCCTTTCGATGATTATTTGCCGCTTGGAGTTACAGTACTTAAGCCTCCCACAATAAGCGTTAGCTGAAACTGAACTAGTGTGCTGGACCTATCATTTAGATGATGCATATTGACAGCCGTATGCAATTAAGTGAACAACAGATTGTAGCAGTGTAACAAATTGTTTTAGAAATGTCAACAGTAGTGTTCAGTAAACAGGAAAGGTTGGATTTTGATTGTACACTACTCCAAGGAAACAGGAACAGCACCGCTATATTTGCCTCTTCCTATTTAAAACAAAACATTTTAGGCTAGCTATGGCAATGAGTTCCGACTAGTCATATTTTCTATCCAATGCAAAAGTAAACACTAACTGAAGTCATTGCTGTTTCACTTATACATGTTTTGCCTGTTGTGTATGGCAGTTGCTGTTGGCATCAAACAATACACAGAGGCTTCTAAAGCAATGCACTTATGACGACAGTTTTGAATACAAATGGTTAGAAGCTATAAGCTGTGTAACACTTCGCATTGGCATACAGAATGCCATGAATCCAAATCCAGCGAATTAACCATAACCACAATTTAAACATAAATATGTTTGATAACGGGACAAGAGTTTTTATGTATATGAGGAAATAAGGGACCCGGCGGAACTGTAGGGACTTTAGTTTACATTATTTCCAATACAATTACATTACACCAATTTGCAAATATTCTCCTTGCTTTTTCCGAAACCCAGGTCATTTGGTATAAACCAATTACATCTGATAATGTCAGAAAAACCCACTGCAAATGTAAATCTGGTTATCCCAGTGGAAGATGTGCTCACAATGCGTGCACCAGGCAGACTTCTTTCATCAACCGTCTACGTCGAGCGTAGAGATTTCATGCAGATAAAATATCCGACTAAACAAAACGCAAGTACGTGCCGAAAATGTATCTACCTGCATGGCGAGATGCAAAAGGTTAAGATTAATCTCTGGCACTGCTGTTATCTGCTGTCCAATTTAGACTAATCAGTGTCTGATTAGCTTTTATCATGAAAATCGTTCCTTCACTGCAATACATTTGTGAGTGTTCTTTGGAGACATCCGTCTGCAAGCAGCGGATGTCCCTTTTTCACACAAGTAGCAAAAGAAAGCGGAAATGCAAAAACTAACCTCTGGCCATCCATTTCATTATCACTCTGATTCCTGCACAAAAATTCGTAAAAGAGGACGAACAAGCCACCCCTAACCTTGCGTTCGCCAAAGTGAAAGTTAATATTGACGACGTAATGATTAATAACCTCCCGGGTTGTAGCGAAAATGCAAAATTGCCGTTCATCTTTGTCTGTTAGGCAGTACCTTTCAAAGCGGATATCAATGATTCGCACAACTTCACTTCTGATAATACCTGACATGAGCTAAAAAACATTCTTCGTTCGTATCTGAGCAATGTTCTGATGTCACAAGGGGAAAATATTCATCAAGCTCTGGAATATAGTGTAAAACGTATTAGACGACCACCAGCCGGGAAAATAAATTTTCGCTTGAGAATCATTATGTGGAAAATTATGATACTGAGCGCCAAAGCTTGGGTTATGTTCTTTAGATCCAGGGAAAACCAATCTGTTGACTTGTCCTATTGGGATGAAACGCTCATTCAAATTCTCCTGAAGTTTGTGAGCGTATCTAATCCGGAAGTTACAGGACGGTATAATCGTAACATTAAATCTGTTTTCTGCTCACAAGTACCCTTGAGTTATTTGCAACAACGTGAAATGGCTGTGTCTCTCGTTGGCAATTGTGGTGTTGATTTAATCCCCAACATTGACAATTTGATTTGCAGACGTTTGGCCATCCACCAAAGTAGCACATTTGGTGCATAACAGTAAATAACTTTGAATTAATTCGCCCAAACGACTCATACCCCACGAAAGACTTGATATTTCGTTCAAGCCTAAGTAGAAGAGCCGACACAAATTAAGGAGATTTCTCGAAGGTTTTGCCTCATTTCGACCCTGTAACCTTCTTTAAAAATTACTGATCTGTAGTTGCAGCGATGTTCTTCCAAAATCCACTGAGGGCTCGAATTCATAGGACGGTCTTTTCTCCAATAGTAACGCGGCGTGGCATCACATTGGATTTGGGTAGGTTTCCCTCCACTATCCAGAGAATGAACAACTAAGGTTTTCTTAACTTAGCTGATAATCCCAAGGTATACCTGGTCATGCAGGCAGTTGACGAAGATAAAGCGCTGCAAGATGACAAGGACAAACTTACCAAGTAGCTAAATCAGCTTGGAACTAGCTTTAACGTTTTCGAAAGAAGATTTGAGTACACGAAACAGCACCACCAAGGTCAACAGAATCATGCTGTATTTGTTGTAGTGCTTTTCTCCATGCCATTGACGCCGGTTGATGATTTCGATTTCTAAACTTTGACCACAAAAGCAAAAAGATAACCAATTCAAATAAGTGGCCTACTGAAAAGCACATGGGCTGACCCGCTCGAACACCTTTGTTGCAATATATGGTCTATCAGGGACAAACGGTTTAGTCGGGAAAATGAGCTCAGCAAAAACGACAGCATGACAAGCATGTATCATCCACGGCGTAAATCGCTAATTCATTTCCATAACTAACGACGCTGCTGTATTCATGCGATTCTTTCTTTGAAACAGTTAGACAAACCCGCTCCGGTGAACCAACCAGCACGTAGACGAAATATGCGTAGTTGTCCAATCACCTGTACTGATCGCTTGTAACGAGCTAAACGCCTGCTTCGCCATGTAAATCATATCGTCCTACTGCTTGCACAATCCCAGCACATCTTTCTTTTGTTTGGGATCAGTCGCTTCGGCGTCGTAGAAGACTTCGTACACCGTTCCGCCCGTGTTCTTTACTTCCCATGCAGTTGTGATCACTATGTAAGACGTCACTTTTTGCTGCAGGTTCACCTCGTTCCCGGTGTCGTCTCAGCTGAATTCTGATTCTGCTGATTACCTACCTGCAGTACTGACTTCATGAAACTTCTCTTCAAACTTCGCGGTCACCACAACATTCTTCCATCGTTCGCTGACACCCGGTATTGCTCGGATCCACACTTCACTATTTACTGATAGCTTCGGTAGAGCCCGGGTTCCGCCGTCGTTATACCGTTTCTGATCTGCCATCCGTGTTCTTATCCCCTTTGCATTTGCTCATGTGATAGCGAGACAGGGTGTAAGGGTTCAACGTACGCAGGCATTAGGATTCTCGTCACTTTGCTGTACAAACGTTGCACTGGACTAAGGCCGATGCTCGATGTTGGCGTGTTGCAAATCTCCAAAATCATTAGGTACGGATCCTCGAGATTGGCTGTGGCCTACGACAACTGCTTCTTGGTGCGTTTGACCGTTGCCTCAGCTTTTCCATTAGACTCATTGTGATACGGGCTGGTTGTTCGGTGCGAAAATGCCCTTTTTTCGCGAAGGTCTGGAACGCAGCACTAGTAAATTCGGGCCAATGTTGGAGATCAATTCTTCCGGTATTCCAGATCTGGCGAATTTACACCTAAGCTAGTTGAGGACTGCTTCCTTGGTGGCATCGGTTAGTGGATGGATCTCAAATAGTCACTGTAATAGTCCACGGTTATCACAGGACAAGTCCACTGCTATTCTCTGCGATGGTCCATATGGAATCACAAGCCCCATTATTGATTCCCTGGCTTGGCAAGCGTCGTAGGACCGGCCTGCTGAACAGCTTGATACTTGCTCTGAAATTAAAGTTCTTATCCTTGGCCAGAACATCAGTTCGCATGCTCTACTGATGTTGCAGTTGACACACAAATGGACTTGGTGAACATGTTTTAGCATTTCTTTGTGAAGCTGCAGTGGAATCACAATGCGGTTTCATTTGAACAGCAAACCGTCATACACCGTCAGTTCATCCTGAAAGCTGAAGTACGGCTTTAATCCCTTCAGCAGTTTATCCTGTGCATTTGGTCATCCGCTCAAAAGCGAAACCCCACGGAAGTCGCGTCTGATTCCTTATGATGCTTTACCTCTTTCAGAAGATTTAGTCGTTACCGTAAGATATGGTACTCGATTGACTGTCTGGAGTTGCTTCCGTTGCTTTTTGACTGTTGAGGCTGCGTTTTTGGCAAGGCGTTTGCGAGGAACACGTGCGTCCCCGATGTGTAAGCAAGATCCACGTACTATTTTTGAAGCCGGATATGCATACGCGAAGAGGTCGAGGGACACAGTGTGACGGTATAGTGGCTATGGACACGAGCGGTCTATGCTCAGTATGCAGATAGTTTTCGTTCCAAGGGTATAGTCGTTGAATTGCTCAGTGTCTAAACGACAGCGAGTATCTCCCCTCTGATCTGCTCATAGAGCCTTTCCGTCACTGTGAACGCCCGACTGCGGAAACCCAGGGGTTTACCATCTTGCGTAAGAACGGCGCTTACCACCTTTAGCTTTTATCACACTGCACCTCCAAAGGTAGAGAGGGATCATAGTAATCAAGTACTGGTCCGCAGCTAATAAGACTGTTGAGGGTTGAAAGGCTGCATCCCGTTCTTCTCCCCAACTCCACAATACACCTTTGTGAGTCAGTCTCCGGATTGGCGTCATGATTGCAATAAGTCTTTGAAAGAACCGGTCCAACTAATTCACTATGTCATTTAAACGACTAACAGCCTTGACCTTTTTAGGTTGTGGCATCTCCTGCATACCCTTGATATTTTCGGGATCGGTCTTTATTTCCTCGGATATCAGAACGTGTCAGTGAAAAGTCACTTCCGGTTTCCGGAGCTCAAATTGCTCGCGTTTAAGTGTTATGGGCTTTTGCGCGTATCGCTGCAAAAGGGGTGCAGATTGCCAGCATGTTCCTGGTCGGTCAACTAGTAAAACAGCACATCGTCTGCTATAAAACGTACCCCAACTAGGTTGTCAACAGTTTGCGGTAATCGCTTTTGAAAATTTTCGCTGCAGACCTTCAAACCAGGCAGTGAACCTAGCCAGCGAAAAAGCTTGAAGGGTGTGGCGAACGTTGTCAGGAAACTGAATTTCTCCTCTTAATCCACGTGCCAGAACACCGATGATAGATCCAACATAGTAAAATAGTTTGCCTTAGCCAAACACGGCAGGACATCTCTAATGTTGGCAGTGCATCGTGCTTCCGGCTTTGGATCTATGAACAGACGAGAATCAACGTGCCTTTTCATAAAAATAGTGACTTGGCTAACCCAGCCTGTCGGCTCGTCGATCTTACCATTTACGCCCAATTGTGTTAAGTGACTTCATTCGGCAGTGAAGTTATCACGTAATGCAAACAGAACCCTTATCGCCGGCAACGCAGTCGGTCGTATTGACGTATTTATTAACAAATGAACAGAACCATCAAACCTCCCTAAACCTGGATTAAACACGGACGGATAGCGTTCACTAACATCTATCTCAGCTTCACATACATGCACAAATCGTTCATGGTTGAAATGAATAAAGCAAAGACTTTGGATGAAATAGATGCCGAGGATCGGCGTGTGCTCTTCTTCCACGACCTCGAAATCCAACTGAGGTGAAGAGCCGTCGTTGAGATTGCTCACTTTGATTGTGGACAAACTTATCGGTTGGAGCTTTGAATCATTGCGAATGCGCAGGACTACCTGATCAAGTCGAACCAGATCTCCTGGGCACTGCTTCGCTGCTATTATTTTGATGGTAACAACCGTGTCCAACTGGAAGCGCACCACTTCGTCAACGAACAACAAGCTTGCATATATGCAATTCTTCTGTCCCGTCTGCGACACGTCGCTGATTGAATGTTCCGAGTTTATGGGCCTTGCGTCACGATTGGGCGCATCCACCTTCGAAGACTGACACCACCGAGCGTAATGATTCCGTCTGCCGTATCTGGTGCAAATTCGGCCCCAAGCCGGACAATAATCGTGATCTTTCGGGTGTCGCGCGGCTCAGAATTTGCAAGTTTCTTGTGTCTTTATGGCAGGCTTGACGGTTTCGTCAGGCAAACTGTCTACGGCACATAACTCTGTTTCAGTTGACATTTGCGTTTGCTGGATATGATGTGCAATTGTTGATTCACTGTGGTATATAGCAAGACACTGTGCGATAAGTGCCGTTGGCGCAACAGCCGTTTGTTGATGTTTCATCATCGATCACCAACACGATTCTGTCTTGGATGAGATGTTCAGCCATAAAATTGCAAAACCTTACAGGAAGAGTCACCATCTGTAGCTTCGCAACGTAGTTCCCGATCGTTTCGCTAGAGAGCGGCTTTTAATTAAAATAAGTGTTACCGCTGATAAGTTTCGTTAGTCTAGCCTTCGCAAAATTAGCCAAACTTTCGAATGACAGTTTCCAGATCAGGTGGATCTTAGTTCTTTTGTTCTGGATCTTTTGCTAGACGCGGCGTGATTCATATCCGAACAGATGTCTAAAAATCGGCAATCGATACTTCATTCAGACGTACCAGTAAAAAGAAATCGATGCACTTGCTTATCCAGATTCTCCAATTATTAGCCAAATTCTGTTCGTACAGGTTCAGTGCGGCAGGTGGTTGCACAGCTATTTGCCCTGCAATTGTTCACCATTTAAGGAACTTGTCTTGGTTTTCTCTGATACAGTGTCACAGAACTCAGTCCCTCATGGACAAATGGTTTAGTCGGGAAAGCGAGCTCAGCAAAAACGACAGCATGACAAGCATGTATCAACCACGGCGCAAATCACTAATTCATTTCCATAACTAACGACGCTGCTGTATTCATGCGATTCTTTCTTTGAAACAGTTAGACAAACCCGCTCCGGTGAACCAATCAGCACGTAGATGAAATATGCGTAGTTGTCCAATCACCTGTACTGATCGCTTGCAGCCAGCTAGATTCTTGTTTTGCCAAGTAAATCATATGGTCCTACTGTTTGCATAATCCCATCACGATCTTTTCGCTATTTCTGCATGCAAATGTGAGACCCTCTTAGCGCTTGCCAGCCAGATCTGTGGAACCGAACGATAGTACATCTAGGTGCTCTTAGGTCACCTCAATATTCTGACTGGAATGTTTATTGGCTTCTTTTGCTTCCTTCACCTAAGTAAAATGTGTGAACCCTAGAATTTGCGACCGGAAATATCATTGGTTGTATAATCGTGTATCAAACTTCCTGCATTTCAGTCAAGAGTGTCATTACTAGTTACATTCGGTCACATAGTGTTTTTGTGTGAAACACCAGCAGGTATTTCCCTTTTGAGTATAAACATGGTGGAAAATATGTTCGGTTTCTTTCATTTCCAACTTTAATCTACCAGAATTCAAAAGTACTTTGCTAATTTCCGTTTTATCTTCGCTACATGATTTGGCCTTATTTCTTTGGGACATGACATTAGGCAGCTAAGTGTTGCAGTGTGTTAATTTGCAACCTCAGTATTTTCACTTACGTGTTTTGCGTGCATTTTTGTTCTCCCGCGGAGCTTGTTAAGAAAATTACTCTCGTTTCCCTAAATAATGCCGTATTTTCGTTGTTTCATCTAGCTGTGCGAATCCATTAGGTGCGTTCACAAATGCGTGACCTTGTTACTTAGTCGCTAGAACCGGAAGGCAAACTAGCCTGAGATACGCAGATAATGTTTTGCATTGTAATGAGACAATTTGTTCCCTGCTCACAAATGGGGACCTCAGAAATTGCTCTTAAAACTAGTGACTTAACTTGAGTGCCTAAAAATACTGGATGATTCTTCCGTACAAAGCGATTTTTGTAGTTGAGCGACAAATGTTTGCGGGTAAATTGGGAGCATGCATACAGTGTTCTTGGCTTTATCTTTACTGGGTAGTAGAATTGCACGTCATAAAGTTATTAAACTCCTTGTAACTGGAAATTGTCCATCATTTGTACTAAAAGGGAAATTAAGGTAAAAGGAAGACAGCAGATGTGTAGGGCATGTTGCCGCTGACATCCTCAGCAACACAGTATATCCGGCTAATATTTGTGGTCACATAAGTAGGTATTTAATAGTCACTGTAAAACATCCTAGTTACGATTATCTAGAAGGACGCTCTCACTTCACAGTTTCGAGATACACAAGCCCAAAATCCTCTAAAACACAAAGGTGTGTTTGCACTACTGTCTTGAGAAGAGAAATAATGGCATTTAATTTATAAAATTAAGAATATTTTCAATACGTTGGCAAAGGATGCAAAGTGAGGGACTCGAAGCGACGCCTTATTCGGTACAGGCAAGCGCATAGGGCTAGGTTCATCTATTACAACCCCATGAAAGTACGCCAGTTTGTTGCGTAATAATTTTGCTGGGCAACTGTAGAAGTGTTATGCTCTTCATCAGGCTTGCCCATGCAGTGTTTGCATTTACCGGATTGTTTTGAATAAGCTCAGTGCATGATAGTAACCGACCTGTTTTGCAAATGCTTATCTTCATTTAACTCTCGAGTACGAGGTTACTCGCCTTATAGCTGATTTAATGAAGGATTAACGGCGCTAGCCTGGTTGGTATTTAAACGTTTACAACCAGACTGATAAACCTGCTGAGCAGCCAACAGGAACTATTCCTAATGGGTTTAACCTTGCTCGAAATACCACTGCTTCAACAGGCTCAATACATATTTCAGTAATGAAGGACGGATTAGGTTTAACCAAAAATCTGCAGCCTCAACTGCTCTTTACCTCAATGTGTCCGAGTAAATATTTCACTCATTTGCATTGCCTGTGAACAAAAGCACAGTAGCAGCTGCGTTGTCTGCTATTGCCCAGTTTCTGGAAGACCACGACCTATTACCTTCTCCGACGCCCTGTCGCGATAAATGATCTGATAGATTTGACAAATCATGCTGCAAAAATGGTACACATATTGTGTGTCTTAGCAACAAGTTCGCTAGAACACCATATTTGTAGCGCTATTTGAACATTATATTCACATAATACTTTCAGCGTATCGCATAAAGCTATACTCTTCTTCGTCAGTATAGCATATTAAGCAGATTTATCGTACCGTTGGAAATTCGTTCAGGTTATGCAGCTGGACTCGTTTGAAACATGCAGATATGATCAGTACGTTTATTTGTACTCACAGTGAGGTATAAAAGTTCAGTGATAATGCCCCGGTTGGACGTTTACTTTGCTCTTTTCACAGCCAGTTCAGATACTTTGATTGCAAAGATTGTCATTACGTGGGTGAACAAAATAAGATCCGGGAGAATATGTATGCATTCGATTCACTGCCAACTAGTTCTCGAAGTTCAATGTGCATTCTCCCGGCCAGTGTGGGGCTGTAACTGATTAGGTAGTAATTGATGAGCTGTGAACATTAAAGTTGAATGTAATGTTATACTGGCAGTAGTCTCTTATTAGCTGAAATGCATGGTTGTGCAAGTAATCAGTTGGAAATACGAATAACTACCTTATACGGTGAGTTTCGGTTAACCGTGGTTAAAGTGCTGTAGTAAGGTTACGTAACTTAATATTTTAGTATACGGTCCGTGTCGTCACAAGCCGCATCCGTCACTGTGAAAAATACTTGCTAGCAGCTTATAAATAAGTAGTAGCGATTTAGCAAATTATCCAGTAGCAACTGAATTATTAATGATTTTCTGGATTTGTGGTCAACATGCCAGTATTCAGTGTGCAGTCTTTGGAAGGTACTTTATGGTTGTAGACTAATATATCGTGAGCACTTTCACCGTAAAGCCCAGCCCACGAGGAGTCGACCGTCGTAGCTGTAGGGGCAAATTCTGTAACTCCAGAATAACATGTATACTTCAGTGATAACCTCCATGACGCCGTTGACTAAACGTGTGCATATATGATGATAGGTTATGTGACCATTTTTCAGAGCGATTTCTCTCGTTGTTCGGTCAAGGTAAATTGAGTCTTTAAATTGTTGGCATAGACAGAGTATACTAAAACCCTGTTGCAAAGCTTCTCATCCAGATTAAGCCTAGTTCGCAGTAAATACAGATACGCTTTTGCAGCAGGCGGCTTTGCTGTAGCTTGATCTGATTAATGTAGTAACGGTTTCATCTACTGCATGTACAAGGAAGTCGGATCTGTCAACAGAGGAGCTGGCTAACAACGTACTCACGATTAAGCTGCACTACTACCTACTCAACACTCACCAACCTTTTTTCCCTGGTAACAAAACTCTCAGTTAGAACGTTTGGGCTGGGAGACCGGTCACACTTGACTGTCAAGTTCTGGCAATCCCATGATGTTTACGCTGTGGCCAAGTCACTTTTTATGATTGACTAGGGTAGCTGATGATGAGTGGCCGTTTACCTCCAAATAGACTTCCTTAATGAAACGGTAGAACAATGTGATGTTACAGGCCAACAAGCAAACGTGTAGCAAGTCTGATAAGATGGCCTGAATGAGAATCACACTTTGGTGCATAGAAAACAAAGGGATACAATGAAAATCGTTCTAGTGAACTCACCAAGGTTTTTCCATAGAGGCATGCAGAATGAGTCAAATTCAGTGGTGTAGGTCAATTCTGGTTGTGTAACTTTGGTTACATTGTATCATCTGTCGAGATTCACGGACTCTATCTTGTAAAGTAGGTGGGCTAAAGCAGTGAACCGTTTTCTAAACACAAGTAAAGTGGGAGCAGAAACAACGTACTTTAGGTGTTTCATGGGTTGCACACACGAAGCGAGTAAAAATCTCGTCGACTTTCTAGCTGACTGTATTGCGTGGCCCCTCAAATTCATGTCGTGACTAAGTTGTAGTAGGTGGTGGCAGGCGTGGTTTAGGTTCCTCATAATTTGGTAGGCCATAATAAGGCAACTACTTAGGTGCCGATAACGGCCTCATTTAATTTAACTGTCCTCATCCTAAGTTGATAAGGAAGATGTAACAGCCATTTGACTTGCTTTGTGGCTCTTTGCTGTGAAGTCGCGGGGGATGCGAGGTCTTGCGTGGACCAGGGTTTACAAGCCTGGATTGATTATTCTCCATGAGGTCGCATGTAGATATTAAGCAAATGCGAAAATACGGAGGACGCAAACCGCCCGGATGTCTTCTGCAGCATGTCAACGTGTGGGTTTCCAGTCTTTGACGCTTTTACATGTTATTCTGAAGAGCCCAAATCAGCCTGGATTAGTAGTACCCTCGGGTCGGGCTCCTTGGTGACTGCTTGTAGAACATTGTATTCAAGCCTTTATGTGATGTTCGGCTGATGGCGAATGTGGATAACCACACACTTTCCAGAAGCGTACTAGAGAAGTTTGTGGAGTGATCACTTACGTGAATCGGGCTAACGTGCATCCTGATCCCTTGAGTCGGCGATCATTCACCTCTATTTAGTGGAAGGCCAATGGATTTGGTTTATCTAACTGTCATCTATTTATACTACTGTGGTCACAACTTTACCTATCCTTGCCTGTGATTCTAATTTAGGCTGACAAAGCAGTATGATTAATTTCCCCTAAATAATATTGATGTAAACAAGCTAAATTTGAATTACCATACTTTCTGCAACACGTGAGAAAAAGTCAGTATGTATAGATGCCGAATGTATTATCCCCCAACCATATTGTGACATTAATACTTCAAGTCTATCCCAAACGTACTTGTTGTAAAACATTTGCTGCGATCAAGTCAAGTTTCTTGGAAATGGTTGCGAGGCAACTTCCAGAGGATAACAACTAGCGTTCATCTGTGCTGACTATTACCATTCCACGGCATAGAAATAGGGTAAAATTATGCAAATGCAGCTACTTACATCCAAAGTGTGGAGTTCTAGAAGGTAGGGACATACAGTCCTTGAATGTCTAGGAATTAGCTGATTGGACTGGTGCGAACAGAAATCAGCAGCATGTAAATATGCACAATTACAAACGATCCGCTGGGTCAACTAATAGCTCATGAAGAGCATTTTGTCAAGCAGCTTACTTTTCCTTTTAATCAAAGCACACACTGCAACCAGCATCAATTATGTGCGCGGTGTGTATTAACACAAAGCACACTCCACGTATAGGAATGAATTTGTTTAGAGTGAATACCGACAACCGCATTAAACAAAATAAAATAAATGCCTCTCGTCACCACTGACAAGCTGTCTAATGAGCAAATATTTCAGTGAGTTCGAATAGGTGACAAATCAGAAAAATATCTGTCATGTGACGCCTGATACTGAGCGAACAGTTCAGTTTAGTTTGACAACTATAACATGAGCACTGAAATGCGGTGGATCCAGTTGCCACAAATCACACCGTAGGAATAACAATAAATAACACCGGCATGATAGTGGGGTTAGGTCCAAATGGAATGTAACTAAAATGAAAGCAAGAAGGAAATGCATTAAACTAATCAGAATGGAACGAAAATTAACAATCAGATACAACAAAGCGAATGCAAGAACACAACTGTCTTCATGACTGCGCATGTCGAACACAGTCTCCAATCATTTGTGTAGATAATCTCAAGGCCAACATTTCCGAAGACGGCAAGCACCAGCTTGACCAAGTCTCTCAGTCGATTCCTTCAAACTTCTATGTCATTTCAAGGACTGGTCGCCTCGCACTTTTGCACAAATTGATCCCAGCATGACGTAGAATTCATGCCGAGGAAGCCGATCAACAGATATACGAAGGACATGGCTTGGTCAAAGAAACCGAGTAAGATTCGGTAAACACTCGAGTGAAGGACAGGGATATAGTTTTCCAAAAGCCAACGGACGGACCTCAGCTTTGTTTACTCGATGTACCCACCAGACGTAAGACTCCTCAAGCACAGATAGTCAAGCAAGCGTTTAATCTCTTCGCTATCTCTATCACATGTAACAATTATTAACCAGATGCTCACGCAATCTCACTAATATGTCATGTTTCCGTTCCACAACGTACTACGTGTGCCGAACTGCTACCTGTCATGTATCTGGGTCGTTTTATCTCTACTTGGTGAATATTTCTTACTGTTTGAGAGACTGTATTTGTTTCATTATGTCACATTCTGTCCAGCATGGATTTGTTGCAAGTCGCTTGAGCTGTGTCATCACCGTTTAATTACTCTGTCTAGGCGTACGACCGGTCCGCGAGAAAGGTATTTCCGTCTGATTCCTTAACCAATCAACCGATGTCATCACTGCTTTCCTTGGCTTTTAACCGCTACAATCAGTTGCTCGCAATCCGTTCTCAGCTCATTTCGTGAGCCTTGCTTTGCGCCATCTGATTTTGTCTATGGCGCCTATACGTATTTCTGTTCCTTCTCGTTTTTGTGGCTTTTTAGTTTTCCATGTGATCGTTGACTACCGCACCACTGCACCACTGCTCGACGTTTATTCCCTCGTATACTGTGTGCATAGCATGACTGTCTTTACTCAGCTTTTCGCCATTCGACTGTCACTTTTAAAGCTTATTTTCGTTCGATAAGTTACACTGTTAGAGAAATTTTAATACGTATTAAACTTACTCTTACCTGATGCTGTGGGTTCCATCGACTAGGTGTTGCTTATACTGAGTCATCCATCTATCTGCACTTGTGAGCTGCATACATGGTACAGTAGTTCTGCTTAATCCAGAATTGCCGCAATTCCTTCTTGTTTTGACGGTTGCATCCAATTCTTCTTATTACCGCGATACTGGTTATCCGAACCCACACACATTCGTTATGCAGTTGTCGAGAGGAATATTTGGATCCTTACTGAGCTGAATTGGAATGGAAAAATCTTGATGGTTAACTGCATGCTGGTTCGATATACGAGGAGAACGCCACTTAATGCTTCTCCGCAGGCTAATTTCTTGCATGCCTATATGATTTGAGTAAATTGCTTTATCATTCTGTTGGTTTGCTGGTGGTACGATAAAGAATGGCACCTCTGTATTGCTCGGATCTTTAATAGCCTACGGAATGTAATTGATTCGAAGCAACTCCCTTAGTCCGCAGTAACGGAATGCGATATTCCATACATTACTGGTAAGTTGAATTCGTGTATATGTGGCACGGTATCGATTGCCTGATCGCTGATAGGCACGGCTACTACCCACTGCTTCACTCTAATCTGGCTGTTGCTGGATCGACTCGTCGTTCCAAAGACGTTCAATCACAGCATTTCAGCGGCACTTCCACCTAAGTAGATGACATTTTTGCTCTCCAAGTACTCATTTTGCAGCTTGTTTGGCGGTTGGGACAACACTATATGTGTGCAGTTTTACAATTTAACATGATTAGGATGACCAACTTTGAAACACGCCAATTCCGCTACTGCCCTTGTGATTGGATTGACCGAGGTCTACTTCAAAGTGGACCGAGTTCCCAATAGTGATTGCGTGTTTGCAATCCAACCACAAAATGGGCATTCCGATTCCAACTTTGATAATACTCTTTCTTTTGACAATTATAATGCTCACTTAGTTACCTTGTGAACCATATCATAGGCTAATTACATTACCCGCTTTTTGATGTCGCGGAATAAAAGGCAGCTTTTGTCATTTATTTTGGGTTCCGGTTTGGCTGCCGCTTGCAGTATGCATGAAGAAGAGCAACCTAAAGGTCTATATAGGGAATCATTAGTTTGGAAAGATTATGATGCGAATCGGCGCTAGAACGGTAAAGAGCAAAGTGTTTTACAACTCTGAGTCAAATATTCAATTAATAATGTAAGCCAAGTTGAGTAACATTTGTCACGAAGCACAGATTCTACTCTTGGAAATGAGTTTTGCAGCGACAGCGAAAAACATCACGAATATAATTAAAAGCAAGTAGCCTACTATTTCTGTGCGTCCTGGGAGCTCATGAGTGAACAAGGCATGTATAGTTAAGCACAAGACTATTCTCAGAACAAAAGTTGGAAAACATCTGCTGTCTGAGTACAAACAAATATCCCACCGTTTTCCAATTTCACCCTTCAGAGTTGTTCTCATTAACAATTTATATGTGCTCTGAACATCGAAAGTTTTTAGGTGCATTGTATTACTTTCGTGTGCAAAACTGAGCAAATATTTGCCTACTGATATCTTATATTTACACTGGTTAGCCAAACGTATAACGCAAAGTAACGACAAGGGTAACACGCGGAAACGAACGTGGCAAACAAACACACACTCAGTATACCCGTGCGTCTCGCTTTCCGCGCTTCAACTTGTGACAATCAGGATGACATTTAGTCGCAAGTGCTGCATGCTCAACCCGAAATTATTCCGCCTTTTGCTCAGGTAAAACCACTTCAAAAATCAGAACAATTCTGCCTTACTTTATCCGTTAACTAGTAAACTGAAGGCTCTAGAGTAGAATTCGTTCTGAATATATGCAAATGAAAGTACGTACTTCTCAAGCTGAGTGAAAATTAGCCTTATCTGCCCAGATGAGCATATTTCCAGAATTTTACCATATCAACTAGGGATGGGATAAAGTGACCTCATCTGAAATGTAGCTTTGTATTAATGGAAAAGAAACACCGTGTCCGGGTGCCGCTAGAATAAACATTCCAGTATCAGCAAGCAATAAGTACACATTTCTGAACAGAACAATCCGAATTTGCATTCTGTTGACAGGAGAGTGTCAAATATCAGTTTTCCAGTCAGCAGAGAGCAAGCATACTTTACCGAAACCTTTTTGATAATCAAACGCCCACAATCCGCAGTAGGTTTCGGTTTAAGCTAAAGTCGACAAAGAACATCCATGATAACCGTAGAATTAGTTTAAACGATGACAAAGTAAACAAATCATGTGTGCCGTCCTTTACTGCAACTCAGCAACCATACAAAGCTGGGGGGCAGCTCATTGAAACTCGCTGTACAGTATAGTCGCTTGGAGTGCCGCAGGAATTTCATTTCTATTCGTATCCGTCACTCGTGGAACGTCCTTTTAGGATCGGTCGTCTCTGCACCGGCACTAACGTTATTTAAAAGACGATTGGATGATGCAGTCATCCACTTACACTTTGTCCCTTAGCACTACGTCTCCATCCTACATCTGGAGTGTACTATCGTATTATTTGATGTTAACTATGGGTGCTGAGACTCTACACGGATCGCAGGACTACGGTGGAGCAGAAGATAAGTCCTTATTTTTATATTTAAAGTACTATTTGTTGTACTATCAGTATTATCGTTATTGTTATGTTGATAATCCCACCAACTATCCAACCGGGTTTGTAAAGCAACACTTCTTAACCCTGAGAAATTAATTGTTAATTTTTCATTATGGATATAACCACAGCACTGATGTTCCAGTGAAAGAGGGCACGGCTGATTTAAAGGCCCTGTATATGATGCACACAATCCGTTCATTGCTTCGGGTCAAACACTGTATCATCATCGATAATTATGACGCAGGCTAGCTGGATAGTCACTGAGATGCACTCGTCTGCATGTATATGGTGGTGATGGCCATCAGTATGAGGCACATGGTTAAATGCATAAGTAGTCTGTGTGGCCATATTATATGGAACAAGTTGAGTTCGTCAACTTTTCTGGTAATATTTAGGGTATACAAGCTGGTCCTTATAAACGACCTGGGATGTCGTTAAGCTTTTGGTGGGTGTAGAATGGTTGCTGTATCATGTAGGTCTTAAGTGACACAGGGTTAAAGTTAGCGGATTCTACTGGACGGCACATGATGCGTTTGTTATATGTGGCCAACGACAACAAAGAGGTCAACCAGTTTAAGTTCTAAGTAACTGCCACGCACACTTTTTAAGACTGAGTAATAATTGTCAAGCTAACTCTCAGTGCGCAATAGATGACAGATTTTCGATTGTAGATCGCATTTCCAGGTACGGCATCTCATTAATACATAGCGGTAAAGAGAAATTGAAGCGAATTACGAAGACAGCAAAATAGGTCATATGATTTCTACACTAATTTCATTGCTCCAGGTATGGACCACTGAGGTCTTATTTTACTCTGATGTCTAATTTGAAGTTACTTATCCTTAAGAACAACCGTGGTAGACTGTCAGTCAAAGTAATTGGCGATTGCATTAAGCTGAAATATGTATGTCAGGTGAATGGCGTGCTGATCGAGTTTCGAAGTGCAGACACACAAAACTGCGACACCACGTCATGTTCTCTAGACAGACTCTGGTTATCAAGTGTTGTTTATAGTTTATTTCCGAATAGCCTCAATAGGGCAGTTTACACAAATACGATAAACCTTCTGCAAAATCAGTACTGGATGTTGCGGGCTGATCTAGGATACCGTTGAAGGTAATTTCCCTCAGTGTCACTATAACCTTGATTATTCTACCTTTTTAAATGCAAATAAAGCAATAGTGAGACTGCATACACAGACCCAAAAGCAGGCCAAAAAAATGCTCAGTACCAACAAACACTTTCCAGTAATAGCAAATACGCTGTTTCCGATGTAATCACAGTTTGGCGCTAGAGATGTGTAAGCCACTTAGAATGCCCTTATTTTGAGCAGCCTTTAATGTAACAAAAACAGAAGTTTGAGAAAATGGGGTGCAATCGAATAAACGACCATAACTTTAGATGCACGCTTTACGTAACCAGAATCAAATCTATAACTTTATTGATGGACAAAGTTGATGTTGCTCAATACAGTCATTGGTTCATGCACATTTGCTTAAGTTTGTCGGATGAATAATCGCCATTTTCGGTGTGTCTTTGTTGCAGTTACTACGTTGCCCAACACCTCACCAAGCAAGAAGCTATTATGTCAAAAGTGGGACGTTGTAAGCTTAACGAATACATATGCCGGTCGTTCACCGAGCATTCTGAAAGGACACTTAACCGTTCTGTTCCAAACTTACTCCATAGTTTCAAATCCGGATCGGAATAATTAATACTAAGAAGAAGCAGATGCATTATGGCAAAGGTAATGCTATTTGTTTAACATCCAAATTGTGATAGCAGACAAAATACCTATTTGCTAGCAGCCTGTAGAAAATTTAACTTATAATCCTAAGATCATTCCTTGGGATTCCATGTGACTAAAGGCCATTAAACGCAATTAAAAAACATTCTGATTTAGTAGGTTGGGTAAATGGTTGCAGCACTTAGCCGAAAATAGCTCGAGTAGGCTTCCGACACTGCCAGCTGGCAAGCAATGATCAGATAATATTTTAATCATGTCTAACAGGACGAGCTTGTATTCTCTAACACGAAATGCCTTCACTGATTTTTGTGTAAATTGTTCTTTTTTGTCTGTCCCATAACTGATAGTATTATTACCCATCTGATAAATAGTTTAAATGAAGTTATTATTATGAATCGTTGCAGCTTGTTACAGTCGCACAATCACTAGTTATGCAGAAAGCTTTTGCTAGTCGTTTCGTCCTATTAGGACTCATCGTAGCGCGCATCCGCTGAATCCTGCCGGATTCGAACGCATTACCCCACTCTTATGAGAGAATGACTTATGCCACCAATCCATGAGTGGCGGTGGCGGACCGATAAGGCTGATATTGCTCTGTTCTTCCTCCAGTGTCTTACGTGTTATGAACGTCAGAGGACAGCGCGGGCCCCTAGAGTTACCTCATCCTCTACAAGCAGCTGCCAATCGAAGTTGCATGTCATTTGCTAAGTAGAATATGGGTAGCAGTCACAGCGGTCCACCATCTTCACCCATGGGTCAGTGGTATAACTCGCTGACTCAAAGGAGTAGAGTCATTTGCTCGAAACCGGTAGAATACGGTGAGTGCTCGCTACTGACGGATCCCATTAAGTCAAATCGGCCGACTAGTGCTTTCACGGCTTTGTAGTGCCTATCTGGTTGTGTCGAACTGCGACAAATTTTCCAACCAAACGTAACAAAGTCCCCTTCTACACCACAATATTATCTTTTAGAAATTTATGAAGGCTAAGTGTGTAACGTTGAGATTATCGATAGTGGAGACAGAACCAATCGCTTCAACTGGGTTTAGATTTTGCCTGGCAGATACAACGAGTCTATTTTAAGTAAGGCGATCTTCAGCGGAATCATGGGGGTTGTAAACTGCATATTTAGTAAAAGTAAAACTTAACGTCAACACAAGAGGTGAATGAACCAAAAACCGATCTTCACTACTGTTATGCTAGTATTTTATTGGAAGTTCGGTGTCTTACCATAAAGTTCGTCATTCACTGTATAAAATGAAAAACAGTTACAGTCTATTTTAAGGTAATACCACCTAAAATATTGTTATGGGAATATTTTAGCTTGGCAGCCCAAATTGTCTGCTTATCGGAAAAATCTTTTTCACGGCGTTGTTTCTGCTTCCACTTTATATGTGCTTAAAAAATAACTTGACGTTAACCTAACCTATCCGAACTACGAAATATAGCTTGCCTATATCGAGATACGATCTGAATTGGAAACAGCACATCCTTCAGCATTCCGCTGCCCAATCAAAACAAGCTCTTTAACGCATACCTCAATGGAACTAGTATACTGATTCTGACAACATGCCTTTAATTTTAGAATCATGGTTCCTTTCCAACCTTTTGTGCTTTCCATCCTAGCCATCATATGGGACTTGTCAAGCACCTGCTTTGTAAACTGTAATACACCATTTTTCTGTCCTTTAATTGAGCTCTACTCTCACGCAACATACCTATAAATACTACTGCATACATGCTAACGAGTTAACTTGGAGTAATCTTTGTAACTTTCAGATAATGACGGTATACTTGACCAGAACAACGCTGGAGTAAAACCATACCGTCGAAGTATTTGAACTGGAATAATTAGCTAGTATGGAGGTGGCACATCACGTATTAACGTAATAACACTACCATAAAGAAATGGCCTGCGGCATGAAGAAAGACATTGCATCGGATTACAAGCAGTGTCGTACATAACTAGATAACTAATTACTTATACCAACTAACTAGTTAAAGTATAAAGCTGATGCTGGTCATCCTGTGGAATTTGCTTAGGGAAATAATGCTACTAAAATTAGTCTAACCAAAGGGTTGCTAAACAAAACGCTTGTTTCTTTGGTTATCATCAGAGTGCTGCACCACAAGAAATGAAATAAAGCACACATAATATATTTAACTGCAGTAAAACAGGGAAATGAACCGTTTATTTCAAGAAGATTACGTCGTCGCAGTAGTCGTACCACAGTTACGAGAGATGGTGAGCTTGTCGTTGCGAGATGTGGCGCTTTGTGGTCAGGGTAAGTGCAAAGTCCGGAAAATGCTTTTGGGCACACAAGTCCGGGTTACGGAGCCAAATATCGATAACCTCGTTATTGCCAATAAACTGTGTCCATATATCTCGTTAATATGTTAAAATTCTTTATGCGGGTTGGTTCGATGATTCAAGTCAACCAAGTGTGATAGCACCGCGCTCGTTAGTGTCTTTTGCACGCTATTGTAAAGGCAAATCAGCAAACTTTCACGACAGTAGATGGCTTGGTTTCTCGAAACATATTACTCATCGAGATTGCCAGGACACAATAAATGGAAAAGCTTTTAACGACTTCGGGAAGGGAATCATAACGGATTCCGCTGTTATTGAAGAGACAAAACCAAGTGCAACCACGGTCATGGACTTTTAAAACTTGACAATGATGGACACGAAATGACTACCACTAGATGTTATACTTACTAAGTGCGATCACCCTTTTCACTCTAATATCAAGTAGCTTGTCAACATTGGAATCCATTTAACTAGGTCAATTACAGCCTTAGTAGGCTTCCGTCTTCTACCCATCGGATGTTAGCATTTCTTATCAGATGCAGTCCCACCGTTACTTCGATGCACCACTGTCAAGGGTCACAGAATATCAGTGTGGTTCTATCCAGTCGCACTACATCAATGTCAGTGTACTGAATGCTCTTTGAAATAACTTTTACTGACATTCGCCAGCGGCATTAGGTTTCGGATTAATGGAACAATTACTGTCAAATAGGCATGCTATGTACCAGCGCTTGATTGTGGTCGTTATTCTCAGATGTCTTCAGAGATAGATTGCGGAGCAACCAACTAGACGGATCTGCAGAAAATCCGGTCGACTATTACATGTTTGTGGACGGCATATTTAGGTTGAGGGCAGTCGAGTGTTCATTGAAGACCTATTAACTCAATTCGGCACTATGTTCAACTGCATAGCGTTCACTGTCGAACTAATACACAAAAATATTGCCGTTCCTTGATACTTACGCCACCAGGAGATCAAACGGGTCAATACAGAGGAGTGGGCGGCAACGCCACTTGGAGTGATTAGTAAGTCTACTTCGTCAGCTTCGTTTAATAATTCAGAAATAATCACTGTCTGTTGTCTAACAGAAACAACAAGGAGAGTAGGCACCGACAGCAAGATTGCGGAAGAGCTGGGTTCATAAGAATAACTTACATGGGACACATTTGTCCAGAAGCACATGAAGCCGCTAGCGCTAAAGGTCAACTCGGTTTCTGCAGAAAACTGATCTATCTATCAATCGCTACTTGCTAGACGTGAAACGATAGAGGAACAATTCCTCGGAAGTCTCCTCAGTGATATCGCGAAAATCCGTCTTGTGGCTGACCTCCGTGTCAGCTTCAAATAAATTCCAATCGTCTAGTCAGAAACTCAAAGACAGAATAGTGCAGCGTAGGTTTCCTTTTATGCGTTTTGCTTTTCTTCTCCGTGTATGGCAGAGTATATTAGGAAAACGAACAGGCTTATGTCCGTAAGAGTTCGGAAACACGACCAAAAAGTCACTACAGTGGCCTGAAAAAGACAATAACGAGCTCAGTTCAATCACCTTTGATTGACTTAAATGTTCAAACCAAAATGCATGGAATTTCTTGAAGGATCGGGGAGATTTCTAGGCGCCGCTTTATCACTGCTGTGAAAGCGTGCATCAGCCTTGAGTTACTTTTCTTTGTGTTTGGTCTACGCGTATTTTAAACGGTATGGCATGTTAGTCGAACGCGCCATTACGATTTATAATAATAACACGATAATACCATACGATAATACCATACGATAATAAGTATACGATTTATAATGATAATAATAATAAAAAATAGTAATAGTAGTAATTGCTCGTGCTACCAGGACACCGTGCCCACAAACGTACGGGTCGTATTTACATATGCAATATGTTCACACATGCAAAGTTGCCAATCTTTGGGGGTTATGCATAAATGCAATGCTAACTTTTGGGAAGATGATTCGGGATTTTGGCCATCGTTCCCGATCAAAACACGAACATACTTCGTTTTTTCCGGTGCAGATCTGGATACCATAGAGTTGCCTGTTTCATGGAAGCAGATTAAACGTGAACGCGGATAACTCAGTTGGAACCATCAATCAAAATCAAACGAGCAGAACACAGTCGTGCAAAAGTCTATAGAGTGATACAGGTCAAGTTACCTGTGATTTTTTGTAATTTTAATCATATACGAAAGCAATGATAGTTAGGAAGAATACATCATTGTAGCTGCATTTGAACCTTCAAAGCTTCAACAGTACTAGCCGAGTTACAAAAAGTAGTAAACATAAGGGCGAGTTAAGGATGTGCGCAGCTCCTGGACATCCCTAATTCTAAATACCGAATTGACCTGATCAAACAAAATGTATCGTGTGTTATGAGGTTGTAGTGTAACTAAGTGGACTCAGCTGCTTTCCTCTTAACCTTCACTTTTAGTTGAAGGTTTATGGCTTTCTCAGTAGTGCAACGGAAGGATTGATGTTGAAGTGGTAGGAAGAGATAAATAATCAAATGCTTTTTGTTTGCAAGGCATGATCATCAAATCACGTTTAAGTATAGTTGGCAAATTCGGAGTGGTTAGGAATCTTTAGGTGGCCAAACGATTTTTGGTGGGAATCCGTTAGGGACAGGAAAGACACTGCAACAAACTCAAGAACGTAGCCTAAGAAATAAATTAATGTGTGATAACGATAAGGTAGTATGAAGGTATAACTGAAGTAATGTTGAACAAGATGATAATAAGTAAATGGAAGCCTTAGCAATTACCATGTATTTGGTTTAATCCGTTACATACCTGTAAAGGTGCTTTGACCCACCCACTGGCAGAAACAATTGACAAGTTGAAGAATTCCGGAAGGTAGTTATCCATGCACAGACAAGAGATCATTTTCAATAATGGATCATCGGTTAAACCATTCTAACCTGTCCATTTGTTCGGCTACATAAAACTACAAATCTTAATCAATTCAAAGTGGTTGCATAGCTGCTCATCAGTTTTGTCAACAATACAATCGGCCGAAGTCGATGCGTGTACGACTATTTGGGTATGGCTGCAACTAATTGTTTGTTATTAAATAATGTTGGAGGTATTCTACCAACAGTTTATGATGTATGTCCAGTTAAATACAGACGCAGCCTACTGTTAAAGTCAAGCAACAATTATTCTAACTCAATAATATATTCCCAACGTTCGAAGCATTTAAAGGTTACCAACAAATTTATATTTGTCAATAACAGAATGTGTCGAAAGGTGTAATCATTGTACTGTACTACAGTGTCATAAATACGCTTGGAACCTTGCTCACATTCGTCTAATACTCTGGTAATGATTTAAACCCTTTTTGTTGATGAGGTTGCACTTGCTTCTTGAAATTGGGCTTTCCGCTTTTATTGCGATTATGTGACCTTTCCTTTTCGTTATCTATTCCACAGTATGTTACAGCTAAACCTTCACCTCTCTTATGTGAATGGCCGTATCCTTAAATTGACCTACCCTGAGAATGATTACATATGCAGATGCAGGCAAAATAGGTCACAAAGCGAATGGAATATCTTGGTGGACTGTTCGCTACACGTATTCTAAACTTACAACGGTTTCCTCAGTTAAATTGATTGATACCGCATACCTTGGGTTTGTATGACGTCAGAAAATACACTGAATTTTGAGGTACCGCTTAGTAAACTGTTACTAGTTTAGCAGCGCAACTTTGAGTAGGTAGTTAAGTTGATCATTTAACCTTGCCCTGAAGGCAGATGTGAAATAGCCAGCAGAACGAGGTTTCCTCAGACTACAAAGAAGCCGGGGTTTATGTATAGGTTCGGTGCAAGTTTCTAAACTGGGATGCGGTCCCAATAATTAGAATGGCATAAATATATTCGTAGAAAGTAGAAGTCATGATTAAACTTCACACAATATTCTGCCTGGACAGGGAATGGAACCCCGGTCCCACGAATTTCCGGTCCGCTGCTCTACCATTGAGCTACCGAGCGTTGACGATCAGGTGCGCAATTTAATACGTGACTTCTGCTTGGTGCGCGACGTATTGCCAATTAGCTCACAGCATCTGTCCTGGTGTTGCAGATTGGCTCACTCACTCGTCACTTCCTAATGGACCGAAATATCTGTCTTTCTGATATCCAAAGTGCGATGGTAGATTACTTGTAGATTTGTTGTGCGTTGTGTAATATTCGTAAAAATTGGCAATAGGTCGCTCACCAAGCAGATGTCATGTATTAAATTACGCACCTGATCTTCAGCCCTCCGTAGCTCAGTGGTAGAGCAGCGGACCGGAAAACCGTGGGACCGGGGTTCGATTCCCTGTCAAGGCAGATTATTGTGTGAAGTTTAATCGTGACTTCTACTTTCTACGAACATTACACTACTCACAAAACATCCGTATATATATATATATATATATATATATGTATATATATATTGTATCCCGATCTAATCTAATGCTTCGAAGCCGAAGCAAAGCTAATACTGTAAATTCGAAATCATTCGAACACCCGTGATCCCTGCTGTGTGGGCCAATTAATATTTCTTCCTTCACACATGCACATGTGAGTCCAGCTGGCGACTGATTGCTTGGACCTTGGTAAATGAATCGCCAATGTTTGTCACGCATGTAAAGGGACGAACCATAAACCAGAACGGGGCGAGAGGCTGTGGTGCGCTGAGGCTTGTTCTGGTTAGATGCTGACAGACGGTCTACCCAATGATGCTACTATTGTGCTGTGCGCTCATGTCCTGGACATCTATTCGTGGCGACCGCTGAGTGGGAGTTGGGTTATGCCTTTCTTCTAGCTAAAAGCCAAGATCCCAATGCACACCAGTCAGTGTACTGACCACGTGCTAGACCCGATGCCTTTCGGTGTACAATTTATCGAAGGGTTTGGCTGGAGACCCGAGTCGTTCGCCTGTCAGGTGTGGGCGCCATGCCAATAGCCTAGTCCAAACCCCATCATTTTCGGAGATTAGGAAGTAGTCACTGACCCTTTTCCCTTAAAATCTAGCAATGGGAGACAACAGGTCAACGGTTTAGTGCAGAGCACGAGCGTCACACATTCTATCTGATGGTGAGAAGGCCCCTTTAAGTGCTCAAACTTTTACTACTACCCAACTCAAGCCAGGCAGCCCCCGGTCACCTTAGTGCAAACCTGCAGTCACACTCCAGAGCTGCATCTGCTCCCCAATAGCTTGTGGGTCAGGCTATTGAGCCCATGGCTCGGGGCGGATTCACTCAAGCCAAACCACCAGCAAACGTGCGGTTGCCCAACAATGAAATCGTTTGCCTGCGCACAAAGCGCGCAACATCGCGTGCTGGAAGGTGAGTACAATACTGGACCAAAAGTCGAGTGAGCGCCCCGAGCGACACACTGCATTGGTTGTGATGAAACTGGCGCTACAACATTGATATTGCGGCTCTCAGCAAGACCCGGCTCGCTCAGCAAGGTAAGTTACATGAAGCTGGTGCTGTCCATACGTTCTACTTGGTGGGAAACGCCATCTCAGCACCACGTGAACATGGGGTCGGATTTGCACTAGCCAATCGCCTAAATGGCCAACTAGGGGTGAACCAACTGGTATCAGCTCGCGACTGATGACTGCTCGGCTGCGACTCAGAAGCGGTTAGTTCGCCAATTTTTTAGACACGTACGATAAAAAAGTGTTATAGTGGTGACACGCGCGATGAGTTCTGTTAGATCTTCACTTTTTCGCTATTCCGAATTAACCACCCAGAAATTTCTCCGCAGCAATTCTAGCCCAGCCGAAGAAAAATCAAAATTACAACAGCCTTAACCACGAAAAACGTGCTAACAAAAACTCTGCCAACGTACCCAGATAAATGCCGCCGAAAACACTGTCCTCTCAACTCTGAGGCAAAAGTCCAATTAGCCGGGTGTTTGAAAACGCATTCGTCCGCTCGATAGATTGCCTGATCGACCGCAGGGGGAAGGCGATTCCCTTCAGCCCAGCTTTCAATCACCATTACATACTTTCCCTTTTTTCTTTTATGTTTTTATCTGATTTCTGGATACCTCCCTTCCTGAAGCTGCTGCCGTTGTGTAGGATGCTAGCCGGGGATTAACCTAGAGTCTCCTGGAAGGGATTCTTCGCGTACCGGTGCACCGCCTTGGCTGTAGTGTTCTGGATTCGAATTCCGTACTCTGCGGTCTGGTACTATTCGTCTGATGACAGGGTTCTTCTACTGGCTCTGTAGGCAAGTTGAAGCTGTCTGTCAACAGGTCAAATGGAAGCTTGGCGGATGCTGTTGCTTGTGGCTGGCACATTGTTGTTCGCAGTTGGTTTGCATGGCGTACCCATACCTGCGTTCCAACCAGCACGTCGTAAATGACGCTTCCGTGCTTGCTCTGGATCGTGCCTGGTGTCCATTTCGCGTGTCCACCCCGATAATCACGCACAAGTACTGGCTGACCCGGTCTAAACGAACGTTGCTCGGCACCAAACGGCCGATTAAAATCACGTTTCATCTTTAGGTTCCTTTCACCAGCTATGGACTCTGAGGATGGCCGAACTGCATCATATGACATGCGAAGTTTTCTCTTCATCATTGCCTCTGCTGGTGATATTCCACCCGGTGTTTGTACATTTTGTGTAGATCGATACAGAAATAGGAAGCGGTCGATCACCTCCTCTATGTCTCCCTCCCTCCTTGATTTAAGGAGAGCGCGTTTGAGTGTATCCACAAACCTCTCCGCTTGGCCATTCTATTGTGGGTGGAGACCGCGCGTGTTTGATGGCGCAACGTTGGCAGAATTCCGTGAATGTGGCCGAAGTAAACTGTGCTCCATTTTCCGTCACCAATGTTTCAGGGCAGCCGAATCTGCTAAAGATTTGTCGCAACCCAGAGACGGTTGCGCTAGTTTTCGTGCTTCTCATGAGGAACACTTCGGGCCACTTGCTATAAGCGTCAACCACTCTGAGAAAGCTGTGGCCATTGATTGGGCCTGCAAAGTCGACATGAACACGAATCCAAAGTTTAGTTGGTTTAGGCCATGAGCGGAGTTCAGTCTTTGGCGGTGCCCTTGAGGCGGTAGCGCAGTTGCCACAACTTTTAGCTAGCTGCTCCAACTGCCTGTCCATAAACGGCCAATACACATAACTTCTTGCAGGCGCTTTCATTTGGTTGAGCCCTGGATGTCCTGCATGGCACTGTCGCAGCACTGTTTGTTGCAACGCCTGCGGGATGACTACTCTGTCTGAGAATATGAGGCAATCGTCCACAATGGAAAGCGAATGTCTTCGCTGATAGAACTGCTGCATTTCGGCAGATGAACACGAACGTGGCCAGCTGGTTCTGTGGAAGTGTGTCACCTTCTTCAGGATTGGGTCTCGAAGCGTTTCGGCCCGCACAGCATCGGCCGTAACTGGCATACCATGTAGTGCCTCGTTCACCAGGAATTTGGCATTAGGTTCGATCTCAACTGAGGCAATGATGTTGTCCTCGTGTCCTTGCTGCTGGAAATCAATGAGGCTTGACAACGCATCTGCTTGGCCCAGCGAATTCGTTGACTAATAACGGATTTCAAAATCATAGCCCAGCAAGGTGAGTGCTCATCGTTGGAGTCGATTGGCTGTATAGGCAGGAACTCCCTTCTTCGAGCCGAAAATGGCCAGCAGCGGCTTGTGATCCGTCAAGAGTTTGAAGCGGCGAGCATACAGCATCTTGTGAAATTTCTTCACAGCAAACACTATGGCCAATGCCTCCTTCTCGATCTGACTGTAGTTTCTTTCAGCTTTCGTTAGCGTCCTGGCGGCATGTGCGATCGCCTTCTGAGATCCATCTGGGAACGCATGGGAAACTACGGCACCGATCCCTAGACTCGATGCGTCTGTGGCAAGGACAATTTCCCGGGTAGGATCAAAATGAGTTAGGAGTAAGTCTGAAGCCAACAATGACTTGACCCGCTCAAACACAGTCTGGTATTCTGGCGTCCAATTCCAGGTTTGGCCCTTGCTCAGCAACTTATTCAACGGGGCACGCAGGCGATGTATTTCGGGAGAAAAGCGCTGTAATGTCTGATTAGGCCACAGAATGAACGCAGCGACTGCAAGTCTACAGGTGGGGGCATCTTTTGAATAGCTCGGGCATTTTCTGGATCAGGGCTACGACCGTCTTTTGAGAAGACGAAACCGAGAAACTTGATGGTTGGTGTAAAAAAGGTATACTTATCTTCGCGGATACGGAAACCATATGACTGGATACGTACAAGCACTTCAGCGAGCCGCTGAAATAGTTCTTCTGCCGTCCGACCCATTAAAATGATATCACCCAGGTACGCCGCGGCTCCAGAAACTCCCGCGAGCATGGTGTCCATCAGCTGCTGGAAAATGGCTGGTGCTATTTTCACGCCAAAAGGGAGGCGGTTGTATTGGTACAAGCCATGATGAGTGTTGATGGTCAGCAATTCTCTTGAGCTTTCATCAACCTCAACCTGGAGGTAGGCATCGAACAAGTCGAGCTTGGCGAAACACTTCCCACCATTCAGCTTGGCAAAGATATCTTCTGGTATCGGAAGGGGGTATTGATAGTCGTCCAATGCGACATTCAGGCCAGTCGAAAAATCGGCGCAGACTCGCGCTTTACCGTTCAGCTTTTTCACAGCAACAATCGGTGCAGCCCATGAAGAGTAGTTCACTGGTGTGATGACACCGGCTCGTTCCAGTCGGTCGAGCTCCTGATCAACTGCTGTCATGGCTACATACAGTATCGGTCTTTTTGCTTTAAAGACTGGCTTGGTTCCTTCACGAAGCCACAACTTTGCTTTGAACTTAGTGCAATGACCGAGACCATCTTCGAGCAAAGTGACAAACTGCTGCTTTAGCTTTCTGGTCATCTCTTCTATCGACAATGATGAATGTACTGGGTCGGTTTGTACTGTATTGCAAATCTGACTCATTGGAGCATCAAACAGTTGTAATTTTTCCATCCAGTCAAGTCCAAGGAGGTTCAGGTTTGGTCGATCAGACAAGTAGCAGGTTCCGGCCAAGAAATGTGAAGCAGTCCTACCGAAGGAAGAATTTCTGAAAACCTGACGCAGAAGCACTATCGGTGATTGCTACGCTTCACAGCGATTCTAAAACATGCCACCAATTTATCACTGTGCTTATCAACGGAATCCCAACCCGGCTGCAGTTCGATACGGCATCAGATATAACTATCATTTCCAAGAACACTTGGAAGCACATAAAGAAGCCGAAGATGATTGATTCCAACAAAATCGCTCACAATGCATCCGGTGGAGTGCTGAATTCGGTCGGAGAAATAAATTGCAAAATTGCATTCACCGGATGCATTGTGAGCGATTTTGTTGGAATCAACCATATTCGGCTTCTTTATGTGCTTCTAAGTGTTCTTGGAAATGGTCGTTATATCTGATGCCGTATCGAACTGTAGCCGGGTTGGGATTCCGTTAATAAGCACAGTGATAAATCGGCGGCGTGTTTTAGAATCGCTGTGAAACGTAGCAATCACCGATAGTGATTCTGCGTCAGGTTTTCTGCAATTCTTCCTTCGGTAGGACTGCTTCACTTTTCTTGGCCGGGACTGATGGCAAAAGTCTTCCTTGTGGCCGCGTTTATGGCACTTTTCACAAATATGACGCTTGAATAGGCAGTATCGTGCAAAATGCCATTCCCCACATGACCAACAAGGTGTAGGCGGCTTGTTCGGCTTTCTGTTGAACGCCTTATTCGAGCCAGGCTTTCTTGCTTTTTGCACAGCATGAACAGTATCGGCAATGGTGGGGCGACTCTGCTCAATCATAGCCGTGTCGTGTTTCAAGTAATTAATCGTTTGCATTCGCCTACAAGAGACTTCAATGTCAAACCTGGATCTTGATCCAAATTAGCAAGGAGCCGATTGCGGATTTCCGCGTCGCATGGAGACTGTAAAACACTAACAAATATAAGACACTTAAACTGGTCATCCGTCAAGCAGCGTAACTTGAAACGTTCACATTCATGGTTAACCATGTCTGCTAGTGCCCCATAATCGTCTGTACCACGCTTTACAATTCTTAGACATTGATAGCGAATGCTAAACAATGATGTCGACTCACCAAAAATTTATTTGGGTGTTGCCACTGCTTCATTGAAAGTGATGTCCTTCGGCTCTTTGAGCAATATGTGGTCAAGGAATCTTGTATGTTCATTAGTTCCGAGCTTGCGGAGCAAAAGGCGCACTTTCCATGAATAATCTTGACGGCTGAAATCCGTCTGGAACATATCCTCCCAACGTTTGAACCACGCCTCGAAAGTGGATTCGGAATCAGCATCATAACGAAATTCAGTGATTGAATGCGTAAGTAGATCAAGTAAAACAGCCTGCGTGTCCCGTGTAGCTGCTCCGTTTGATTGTACGTTTAAGCACTGCGTTAAACTTTCAATCAGTTTCATTTGTGCTTCCATCTGGGATTGTTGCTGAAGAAGCAGTTTTTGAAAATGTTCGGCAGAGCAATTTGTAACATTTCCGTGCTTGTCCGTCGCCATTGTTAGATCTTCACTTTTTTCGCTATTCCGAATTAACCACCCAGAAATTTCTCCGCAGCAATTCTAGCCCAGCCGAAGAAAAATCAAAATTACAACAGCCTTAACCACGAAAAACGTGCTAACAAAAACTCTGCCAACGTACCCAGATAAATGCCGCCGAAAACACTGTCCTCTCAACTCTGAGGCAAAAGTCCAATTAGCCGGGTGTTTGAAAACGCATTCGTCCGCTCGATAGATTGCCTGATCGACCGCAGGGGGAAGGCGATTCCCTTCAGCCCAGCTTTCAATCACCATTACATACTTTCCCTTTTTTCTTTTATGTTTTTATCTGATTCCTGGATAAGTTCCACATTCAGCTACCCTCCGTGATAAGGTAGGTTCCGAGGAGCGACCGACTATTTCTGCTGGATGTTTGCAAAGCGCGCTTTGGGCGTGATGCATCGGTGTGGACAGAGGTAACCGGTCCGCATGGCATTGGTTCAGCGAATGTGAGCGGTGACAGTCTGCTCCCATTTTGTGCCACTCACGGCCTGACGATTGCGAGCGCTGGGTTTGCGCTGAGTGCAAGTGATATGGTAACTTGGCTCACGTTACGCGAGCTGCAACAACAGATGAAAGTGTGTCTTGCCGACACACCGACAGTGCATGAGTCGCAGAGAGCAACAGATCTGCTGCGAAAAGGCAAGTGTGTCGGTGCCGACGGGATCCCGCCTGAAGTATTGAAACACTGGTGGAACTGAGTTGGTGAACTTGCTGCACCAAGTGGTGCAACGCGTGTGGATTCAAGATAAAGTGCCTCCTGGGCTGAAGGATGACGTTGTGCTACCACTGTACAAGGGCAAAGAAAGCAAGACATGTACCATGAATTATCGTGCTACCGAATTGCTGAATTGGTGGCCGATGTTCAATAGTTCAATAGTTCAATGGTGTATGGTGGGATAAAAAGCAATAACTTTACAAGACCCACTGGATGGCAAATGGAAGAAAACAAAAGTTTCAGGTTTGACACAAAAATATCAGTAAGTTAGACACTGCAGTTTGTCATACCGTTATATAATGTGCATCATGTAAGTGCAAGTCCAATAGTCTTTCGAATGTCTCGATGTTTGGTGCGTTCACCACATGCGATGGCAGTGCGTTCCAGTGCGGACAGACACTAAGTGAGTAAAAAATCTTTCTACAATCTAAACGGGAATATTGAGTCACAAGTTTTAGTGCATGGCCTCGGCATCGTTTGTCGGCAGATAATGTTAACAGCGACTTACATGGATGGTCCTCTTCTCTTAGTATCCGGTAAATGAGGATCAGATCACCGCGAAGTCGTCGGTATTCTAAGGAGTACAGACCGATCGAACGAAGGCGCCGTTCATAACTAAGGCCCGATAGACCACGTGTTGCCTTGGTGGCTCTTCTTTGTGGTTGCTCCAGGAGACGAATGTCCCGTTTTAACCACGGACGTCATGCCTGCACCGCATACTCGAGGTGGGGACGAATGTAGGCGTTAATCAATAATGGCACGAGTTGCCGCTCGAAGGTACCGAGCGCTCGCCTCAAAAGCCTCAAGTTTAAGTTCGCTATGTTAGCTGCCTTTGAACATTGGAGCGAATTACGCAGACCTTCTTGCACGATGACCCCTAAGTCTCTTTCGTTGCTCACCTGTTTTATAACACGCTGCCCCAGGTGATATGTGTTGCTGCAGTTACTGCGCAGCGACAACAGGTGACACTTTTCGGGGTTCAGGGGTAGTTGGTTGTTTACTGCCCATTCGTGAATCCGGTTCAGGTCATCCTGCAGATAGACAGAGTCAGATGTTCACTGAATAGCTCGCCACATCTTAGCATCGTCGGCGAATATTTGCATAGGTGACTGAATGTTGGTAGGGAGGTCGTTGATATAGACTAAAAAGAGTAACGGGCCGAGAACTGATCCTTGCGGTACGCCGCTAGTGACGCATAGGCTATCGGAGTGGGTGTTGGCGATCCTTACCTCGATTCTTCTGTCGTATAAGTAACTTTCCAACCATGTGAGCAAGGATCCGTGGATATCATAGGCCGCAAGCTTTCGGAGAAGTGCTGGGTGATTGACTCTGTCGAATGCCTTAGAAAAGTCTAAGTAAATCACATCTACGGGAACTCCCCCGTCAGCAGCCCTGGTCCATGAGTCCCGAGCCAGTAGTAGATTGGTGAGGCAAGATCGTCCGCGTCTGAATCCATGTTGGAGGTTGGAGATGATTTGTAGACTTTCAAAATATCTCACCATTTCATCAGCGATTATAGACTCCATCACTTTTGATAGAACAGGAAGGAGAGTCATAGGTCGGTAGTTGGCAGGGTCTGACCGCTTACCTCCCTTGTATATCGGAGTGATAAGTCCACGTTTCCACGCAGACGGAAGTGTATGAGAATCAAATAGAAACTGGAAAAAGGTTGCAAGGTGGACTGCCATGGTGGGTGCAAGGGTTTTAAGTACTTTCGGACAGATCTTGTCAATTCCCGGCGCACTATTTTCCCTGAGCGACTGTAATTTCTTTGCCACAGATGTAGGACTAAAGTTGACCGTGGATAAGCCGACGACATTTGCTGGGATGTAGCAAGGCGATGGTTCCATGGTGTGTCTAGTCACTGAGACAAACTGCATGAGCAATGCGTCCGCGGCCTCCTCTTCAGTAACCGTTAGGCCATTGACCGTCTCTAGTGGTGGTATTCCCGTCTTAACCTTCCTTTTGTCATTCACATACCGGTAGAGCAGTTTGTGATTGCTAGTAAATTTGCGTACCATAGTTTCCTGCCATTCGTACTTGTCAGCTTTAAGGAGTAAAGTGCAGTAGTTTCTGACTGTTTTGTAATGATTCCACGTGATATCACTTGGACCTAGCAAATGACCCCTCCAAGCCCCGTCTCGCCTATTCAACCACTTACGTGTTCTACTCCGGATCCAGTTGTTGCTCCGTCGCGAAACTCGTAATGGTACGTCTTTTGAAGCTGATTGTAGGACCCAGTTTATTTTGCCTTTCAACACTTGCCAGGCATCATTCGCCGAAGTGTGCATCTGGAGGTCCCAGTCAACGGTTGTCGCTATAGTGTGAAGCTTGGAATAGTTGGTGATGAATCGTCGGGTTTCTGGTTCTTTGTCAACCATACTGGCATAACACACATAATCAAACGTTAGAACTGAATGATCGCTACAACCTAGCGGGGGTTGTATGAAACCGACTCAACCATTAACTCCTCATTAGTCAGGATTAAATCAAGTATTGAAGGCTTGTTTGAACCGCGGTGTCTGGTTGGTTGATCCACATGGTTATACAAAACTGCCATAGTCAAGAACTCAAGAAGTTTTGATTTGAAGCATGGCCCACTTGGGAACACAGATGCTATTGACGGTACATTGAAGTCACCCATTATTAGGTAGCGTGAGTACTTTTTCGACGTAGCATATTGGAGAGCATTTAACAGAATATCATCGCTGTCGGCGGAGGAGTTCGGCGGCCTGTAGACAACTGCTATGAGGCAAGCATCATGTGTCTTCTTCTGAGGACAACCATCAGGACCGGATAGCTGCAGCCGGCAAAATAAGGCGTCGGGGATAATAAGGGAATGCTCAGTGAGAGCTTCACATTTCAGGTGATCTCGGTAGTAGATAGCAACGCCACCACTGCGAGATGGACGATCATTTCGAATGACTGACATTTCACTAAGTTCAATTTCTGGATCCAAAATCTCGTTTGAGAGTCAGGTTTCTGTTAATGCTATGATGTCCCAAGTTGCTGCTTCATGCCGATGGCGCAATTCCGGCAACTTGGAGTAAAGCCCTTGGGCGTTTGTGTAGCAGCATTGCATTTGTTGCCGCATTAGGAGGTGGGTTCTCTGTGTTTGACCGGCACAAACAGTGCCGGTCTGCCCACGTTTTTTGACACGAGTGTTTGCACGCTTGGCTGGTCTATGGTCGGAAAAGCCAGGTCTGACTCAACTGTACCAGTGGTCTGTACTGCTTGCAGGAATGGTCTCAGTCGTACTTCTGGTGGTCCTAGCCTTCTGCTGTGGTACCACACGTTAATTGCCATTGATGCCATCTCCGGCGTAGCCAAGGTAACTTTCAAAATTTTCGGCCCGCTCCCTTGATAGTTTGGGGAGGAAGCTAAGCGGCTGACGTCGAATGCCACAACATTCTGCATGCCATAGAGTTCTGTGATGTAGCGCCACTCATCAAGATCGTGTTTTTGTCTTTCACTGGTGTCGCCATGTTTCAGTTCGGGCACACCATGAACCAACACCACTTTCTTCATTACATTTTGACGAGACGCGGTTGGGTCGGATTTTCGCTTTTGTCTTTCCTTCCATGGCATGTCTGGAAAAATGCGGGCACTGAGAGAAGAGTTCGGTAGACTGTGGCTTGCTAAGAGAACATCCTCCAAGTCCTTTGTGTTGCCAAATGTTACTCGCAGTAACCGAGGTTCCCCTACGTGAGGAGACGATGGGTTTCCTGACAAACGTGTAAGACTAGTTGGGCGAACGTTTAGTCCTAGTGCGCAGCTTATCTCAGTCCAGCGATTTTGCTCTTCGGCTTGTCGACCTTTTAACGACTTGCTGGTGTGTTCTGGTACGTTTGAACATATGACTGTCATCGCTTGTTGGTTGCATAGTAATTTAGTTTGTTGCAGTTCTTTTTGAGTGGAGGTTTGTCGTGTGGGAGTGTTGGTCTTGTCTTGTGGGGAAGACAAGTCAAGGCTGCAGCAAGAATTTTCCTGTGCAACGACGTTATTCACACAGTCTGTAATTTGCTGCCCAGCCAATAGCGATGATCGTGCAATTTGTGCATAACTTATGAGTAGAAGGATTTTAGCGAGTATTTTTGTTCGTCGCAGTCAGCTGACAATTCGGATAAGTCAACTACCTATCCGGTGCCTACCTATCTGGTGCTTTTCCGGATAGGTAGTTGACTTATCCGAATTGTCAGCTGACTGCGACGAACAAAAAATTGTGCATAACTCTTCACGCCTTGCGGTACAACAGAAGATTTTATAGAATTTTCAACTGGCTTGGCATCACGGTTGTTTATCGCTAATGGTGCTTGTTTTTCGCCGGAACGTGTAACATTTTTAATGGATAACTTTGGTCTTTTGGTAGTTCTGGGGTTAGGGCTATTTGATACACTAAGCAGAACTCGAGTTCAGCGATTTTCCCTCCCAAAGCCTTGACCAATTCTGTCTGTTCGGATGACGCAACAGCCAACATTTCACACTTTGCGTTGAGAGTTTGGATAACCTTGGCTATTGGGCTATCTGAACATGCATCACAGAACCACAAACTATTTGTTATTACGCTGCGGTTTCCGCCAAGTTCTGAGTTCACGTCCATTTCGTCGTAAGAATTTGCACACAAAGAGCACGTGATTTTTGTGATGACAGTTCTCCGCTTACTTGAGTCATGATTGACCTTCGTTGTTTTGTTCACGCGTGGACCCGCTGATAAACTTCGCCTTCCCATGACTTAGTGACTCGTATGCAGTTTAAATCACACCGGTCGCACCGTTGTGAGCTGCGTGAATTGACTAGTCCGGCTAGCGGTAACCGTCGCTGTCCGGGTTTGGTGGTGATGGGTCCTGGCACAAGCGTGTATGGAATCACAAACACTTCGTGTGGTAGGGTGCACGAAGGAATATAGATGAAAGGACAAAATAGCCAGTATCTATGGTGTATGGTGGTGCACAGTACTAAGCTATATGTCACCTGATAGCTTTAGAAAAGCTCTGTAGAATGGTTTCTTAAATTCACTGCGATTACCTTGAAAAAACAAGCTTTCAAGCGTGGTTCTTAATGTAAGAATTGCCGAAGACGCCGGTTGAGATGAAATAGCGAGACGGAGGACTTACTGCGCAAATATAAATCCCGTTCAATAGAACTCGGCGAGCCGAAACGAATGGGCGTATTTCCGAGAATGTGGCACAAAAAATGAACGGAATAATCCAGGCTTACCACAGAGCACAGAATTATGCGACCGTCTGTGACCTTGATGCGCTTCATTACCTTGATGTGATTAACCGAATCCTGCTCAATCGCCTCTTCATTCAGGTTGGAGAACTGAACGTGGCAGAAGGGCAGGGGGGATCCCGTTCGGGTCGCATTACCATAGTTATAATGTTTGCGGCTTATCATTTATGGGCGAAGTGTAGAGAACGACACTGGCGGTTGTACTCGCTTTTTGTTTATTTAACTAATGCATTTGATACGGTGAATCGCGAGGCATTGTGGCTTATCTTGGGTACGTTTAGTTTTATGAGTAAGCTTGTACTTTCAATTGGATGTCTTTATAATGTTATGCTAGCGAAGGTGCAGCTGAGTGGACAGACCTCCTATGACTTTGCGGTTGTCTCTGATATTAAACAAGGCTGTGTCTTAGCTCATGCTCTGTTTAATGTTTATATCCATGCTATGATGTCGTGTGCGTTTGATCAGACTTGTGTTTACGGTGTAGGTCTGGAGCCTCGTATCGATGATTATTTGCTGAACATCCGTCGTATTGGGACGAATACCCTAGTCTGTGAGACAACTATCCCATCGCAATGAGGCTGGACCTTGCCATGGTGCAATGGTTTTTGCGTGCCTCAGTGATCCATTGAGCTATACTGGGTGGTGCATGATTGCACCTTCAGAGTCACTCATACCAGATTGGTCAATGGTTAGAGGTCAGACAAACTCATCCTCCTGGTCCTCCAGGTTAGGTGTTGGAATGAGGGTGGCTCCTTATTCCTTAAAACGGACTCCTTGTAGCCCAGTACCAAACCCGCTGCCTTGCGGACAGGTTTTTGAACCAAAGATTTTGGTTGAGAACCCTTATCGTTCACCCGTCTAGGCCTGGACAACGTGACAGTATCCTACCCACGCAATGCAATGAATCTCACTTCAAACAAATTTCTGACGCTTTGGCCACCGCAGAGGATAATCAACTGTGCCCTATCTACTGCATCGGGCAAGGTGGAGGGGTGTGGATGCTACTGCTCCAGTCTTCCCTTCTTCCCATTTCCCATCTTGCGCTTTTTCACCCTTATCGTCCCGTTCCAACTTTACTTACATCCCCCTGTTTTCAACCCCCCAATTCTCGGTCCTCCCACATCTTGCTCCAATAGTCGCTTGTCTTTTAGTTTCAACTCACAGATGAACGCGAAGCGTCATTCCTGCACTGTCAACAGGCCCCTGTCCAAACAAGTTGCTCATTCCAGTTCATCGGCTTCCATTTAGAGCCCTTGATCCTCCTTCAGATTGGTATGCCTCAATGTTCGCACATTGCTTCAGATCGGTCAACAGGCAGTACTTGCCCGAACATTAGAGACTCTCACGACTGATATCTGCTGCTTATCGGAGACCCGCCTGCAAGACACTAGCAGCACTTTCTCATTGCGCCTATCCAGTGACGATGCAGCTTCGAGCACCGGCCAAGCCGGTGTTGGTGTTGCCCTGAGTCCCCGGGCTGTAGCTGCTCTGGTCGATTGGATTCCAATCAGTAGCCGGATGTGTGCGGTCCGATTGGCTGGCTCGTTCAAAACTTCGAAGTCGCGTGGGACTAACAGGTGTGTATTAGTTATCGCTGCCTATGCACCGACAAACTGTAGCGATGACTCGGTAAAAGACGACTTCTGTCGTCAACTTAACGAGCTCCTTAGTCACAGAAGAAGCTCAGACACTGTAGTGCTGGCTGGGGATCTGAACACTCAAGTTGGAAAATTCTCTACAAATGAGCTGCATCTGGGCGGCCGACATGGTGTAGGCTCCTGTAATGATAACAGTTAGCGGTTACTTCATTTGTATGAGGATTCTCGCTTATTTCTGGCGAGCACTAATTTCAGACACAGCACCCGCCGGATGGTGATTTGGCGCTCACCAGCCTCAAACCAGCTATGGACGCAAATCGATCACATTGCGATAAGTTACTGATGGAGAGGCTGCGTCCAGAACTGTCGCTCGATTTGGAACACAGGTGTGGACACCGACCACGCACTGTGTGTGCTGACCTGCGGATGCGCTTTGGCGGACGCCCACGACGATGTTGTGAGCGCATTGACACCAGCCAACTGGCGAAGCCAGCTGTTCTGAAAACCTATCAAAGCACGCTGTCATGCGAGTTCGATAAACGCTCACTGGATGCAATTGAAGGTCACTGGTCTGGTATTCACCAGACCTTAATAGCAGCAGGAAAATTCGTTATGTGGTATGTCTTATCACCAACATGGACATTGGGTCTCTTCAAAGTGTCTGGAACTTGTAGATGCTCGCCGGCATATTCCGGCTTTAAGCGAACACAATGAAACTCGCAAAGAGCTCCGGACAAAACTCCGTGTTAGCCTGAAGAGAGACCGCGAATCCTGGTGGTCTCATCGTGCGGTAGAGAGAGAAATAGCCGCCGCCATTGAGAATGTTTGTAAGTTATTCCGTCCGATAAGGGGATCGGACAGTAGGAGAATTGGTGTTAGTGAAACTATACGTGACGAGAGTGGACAGCCTATCCACAATTTATCAAAACGTCTGGAAAGTTGGGCTGATCATTTAAAAGGCAATTTAATCGGTCGGAATTGTTAGATTTCTCGTCGGCTACTGATTGCCCCGCTCCCTGTGCTGTCCAATTGGATCCACCCTCTCGCTCAGAAGTCGAACGTGAGATTGAACTGTTGAAGTTAAATAAACCCGCGGGACCTGATGATCTTCCTCCAGCCCTCCTCAAATTCGGGGGAACTGCTCTTGTGGATGATTTACACGAGTTACTAGTGAAACTGTGCGAGCAGGAAACTGTCCCAACCGACTGGAGCCACTCTGTCATAGACCCAATTTTCATAGGAGGCTCACGATCGGAATGCGGCAGCCATAGAGGAATCAGTCTGATCTCTATCGCCTCCGAATTGCTTGTCTCTGTCATCCTTCACAGGCTGACTGGCACTCGTGAAAGCCAGATTCGTGAAGAGCAAGCTGCATTTCATCAAGGTCGTGGCTGCATTGATCACATCTTCACCTTGCGTCAGTTGTTGGAGCACCGTCACATATATTGGCGGCCCACCGTTGTCGTGTTCCTCGATATCAAAGGTGCATTCGATTCGGTGGATAGATATGCACTTTGGGACTGCCTACTCAGGAAAGGTGTACCTGCGAAATATGTAAATATTATCCGAGCATTATATGCGCGTAGCTCGGGCAGAGTGAGGGCTTCCGGCAAGTTGTCGTCGCCCATTAATATCTCCAGCGGTGTGAGACAAGGATGCCCGCTGTCACCTTTCCTCCTCAACTTCGCTGATGACGAATTCATGGAAATCGCGTTCACAAGACACGACTTTGCAGGTGTGGATCTGCTCCCAAGGGAACGACTTCTTGACTTAGAGTATGCTGAGGATATTGCTTTGATGACATTGCCCTGCGGCAGCTCACAAACGTGTCAAGCGGCACTAGACAGATTAGTAATAGCTATCCGTCACTTCGGGCTTTGCTTCGCACCCTCAAAGTGCAAAGCGTACCTTTAAGATGGGTCTGGACCGCCTCCTACGCTGACCGCTGGTGGGGATAAACTTGAAGTCGTTCAAAAATGCAACTACCTGGGAAGTTGTATCAGCGCCCATGGGATTGAGGATGAGATCACGAACCGTTTAGCAAAAGCTCGGGGCTCTTTTGCTCACCTTCGCCACTTATGGCGCCGGCGCGACATCATTGTTGCCCTGAAGGGTAGAGTGTACAATGCAGCAGTACGTTCGACCCTACCGTACGGTTGTGAATCCTGGCCGCTTAAGCCAGCGGACCTGAAAAGGCTAGTTACGTTCGACCACCGGTGCCTTCGTAATTTAGCTCACATTTGGTGGGAACACCGCGTGAGCAACGAGCGTGTTCGGCGCCTTGTTTATGGCACAGGAAAAGGAAATGAACCGCTCAGCACCGTTATGTCACGCATCAGGCTCCGATGGCTCGGTCACGTGTTACGCATGCCAACCCACCGACTCCCGCGACGTGTTTTGTTTCCGCGCCGGGGGTGTGGATGGAAAAACAGGAGGGGTGGCCAAGCGATGACTTGGTCGAGAGGAATGAAGGCCCTCACTTCTGAGCTGGCCTCGGTTGGAGCGTCTCGGCTCCCTGAGTGTGGTCCGAAAGACGATAAATACCTTTGGTTGGACACACTTGCTGATATGGCTATGAGCCGACATCATTGGCGTACGTGCTGTGCTTTTCTTTGTCCCACCCCATCCATCTTATCCTCCCTCTCCAACCACGATCTCATTATTTAGCCTTATATACGTTTGCATAGTATTTTTTTGTTCACAGTAGCTGGCTGGTAGCTTACCGGAACGATGCCCATCCGTTACCGGTATCTCAGCCTGCTTGCACCAGTTGCATTTATTCTCTCCTTTTTTCTGTGTTTTCGACACAATAGCTGTGGTGTTCCCCACCTCTAGCTAACCTGTATGCTGATGATGATGAAACAACTATCCATATGTTGCTGTTTGCTGACGACTGTGCGTTGTTTGCGCACCGCGCGTATGAGTTGCAGCATATGATTAGTGCACTGGCTTTAACAGCAGCCAAAGTCAGGCTAAACATCAACACCAGAAGAACTGTCTGTTTCCTTCAGCCTTCTACGGAGGTGCAAACTGCAAGGGTGCCGCAGATCAGCATTGGTGCTGAAGTATTGGAAACCACCTCCGGCTTCTGCTTCCTTGGGCGTGTGATGTCGACTGACCAGCAGCTTAACACTGAGCTGCGTATCTGCGTCTTAAAGGCAGCGGCGGCATTTGGGAAGTTGGAGTACCGAGTGCGGAACAACCAAAAGTTGACTGTTAGCACGAAACTGATGGTTCACAAATGCATAATGCAGTCCATTCTGCTATACGGCGGAGAAAAGTGTATGATGTGCCGGCTGGATGTGCGAATACTCGAGCGGTTCAATCAACAGTGTCACCGACAGATTCCGCGCATCGGTAGGTGCGAATAATTGCAGACACGGAGGTGCTACGTCGAAGTGGAATGCATGCAGAGAAATGAGTACGAATTCCTAGACACCTGCAGTAGCTGGGTCATGTGCGGCGTATGAAATCGTCCTAGGTACCAACACAGCTGTATTAGGGTGAGAAGCGGGTTCAAAAGCTTCATCTAGGGAAGGCGAAGCATAGTTACAAATCCGTGAACAAAGTGAGCCCATTTTGTTCTAATAATAACTACAGATGTTAGGAATCGTAAGCGGTTGATCAGCTTGCATGGCCCAATCGGATCATGAAGGCATTTGCCGAGATGCAAGCGAAAACCCTCGTGAATGCAGAAAAAAACGGCAACTGCGGAAGCGACAAGCGCCGATAGAGTGCACTCCGCCGACGTCGAGCAAATGGTGTTGTAGCAAATACAGTCGCTAGTGCATGAGTCAAGCAGACATATTGAGCGACGAGCGAGGACAATCAGGAACAACACCGAAAAGACGACGGGTTCTACTGAAAACATAAGCAGAACCGGTGCAGCGTTGGTAGGTACGCTGCATCCGATTTACTTACCACGAGCTTGCGTGTTGAGTTTCTTTAATTCAGGTGGGGGGTTGCTAACTTGGCTTAATGCCAATTTAATTTATCTCATTTTAATGTCCACCCCGCTTTAGCTGATTGTGGGTAACATCGTTAACTCTGGCTTTTGTGGCATTTTAAAAGAATAGATTACATCACGTCTTGACCTTAGCGCGGATTCTTTGACAGTCAATTTATTACGTATGCTCATTTAGCGTAGAGTAATGTAGTCATAACCATATGTCTTATCCGACTTATTTTATTTGGTCGTTTCAAGTGACTTGATGTTGTTTGACATCCCCGATGTGGCTGCGCTTTATGTGCATGTTGACAAGGTATATCTGTCTACTACATACTACCTCGTCCATCTGGCTTCAGGAGACAGTTGGTCGTTGCTGGAGGGGACGGGATGCACCGTCCATGTGGCCGTGCTAGGCTCGAAGATTGGTTCCACCCACTCAGTGTGGTGCGGACCACGGTTCAGCCACCGCCTTGCGTACGCTTGATTACCAAAATACAGTGTGCTTGTGTTTGCCTGTGAAGGAGTGTGGGCCGGCTCTGTTGATGAAACCTAGCTCCCATCCACATGCTATCCGGTATTATTCGTTTGTGTTTACACTGGATATGAGGTGTGTGGATGGAGCTGTGGGTGTTGCAGCGCGCGCCATCCATGCTACCTATGTATGCACAGGTGTCATGTGGCTATCATTATGGAGGCCACAGTGACAAGCATAGCCGAAAACGGACGCCACCTACCTGTAACTAGAAAATACGGATCCATTTTCGTCGTGGTTTTGTTCTGTTTACCGTGGGTGCATGTCCACAGCTGTGTTCGCGTTGCGAATAGACGTACTGCGCTTTATGGGATATAATAATCCCTCCCGAAGCTTCAACACTACTTTGGTTATTTTGCATGCATTATACCTACTATGCTCCTTACATTGTGACCTAAACCGACTCGTGTGATTTCACAACACTGAGAAAATGTAAATATCAGCAAGAGGCCATTCCTTCTTTTCACTGAGTTGTACGCACTTACAAGCATCTTGGACTTATCTACGCTTGTTTCTATTGAACTGATTGATGGTGTCTAAATCGGCGTGAGCACATCACAACTGTTTAATCTACGAAAGTGGCTCACTAAACATGACTACCGAGAACTTATGACCTCGGTAGGCGATATCAATAAAGATACTCTGATTAATATGCTGCACTCTAGAGTAACAGATTACTTTGCAATTAACACCAAAGAAATGCACTGCACTGATAACGTTTTGCTTTAAAAATTCCGAATTAGGGAAAGTTAAGAAAAATGCTTAGCCACTTCTAAGAAAATGCTACGTGAAATGCTTGGTGCATGGTGTCTGTGAGCGTATGTAAGTAAGTATCATAGGCCTCCAATCCTCTAGCTTAACCCGTTAAACTAATTAACAGCTATTAATAAGTCATCGTAGGACATATTGCGTCCTACATCGGAACCATCTACGCATTTCAGGTTTTCTTTTTTGCATTCCGACCGACTGCTAAATTTAGCTCTAAGCTTATTAAAAAACGGAATGGACACGCAATAAAGCATAAAAGCAACAATATGAAAGTGAAGTAAGGAGTTTCCAAATGAAATACTGAAAAGTATCAGACCAATAAATAGGAAACCACTACCTTTCAGTCAGCTTATTACTTCATTTTAGCTACGCCTACCTAATGCTAAGTTAGGTTTCCTTAATATTCTTGTCATTCTATGCAGGTTAGAATAATATAATGGTATATTATTATATATTGGATACGCAGTGTGCTATCCCCTAACACCCTAACATCTGCCAACATAATATTTACTAACGCTTTTCCCGCTGTTCATTAATTTGCAACTTCAATAACTAAATTTTATCCAAGTCCTAGATTCTGTGAGTTTCAGCCATTGCACTTCATTGTTGTCTTCCGGAAAATACAATTCTTACAAGAAAGTCAACCAAAACTGCTGGTTTTAATCGCGATTAGTTTACTTGTCGACTTTGTCGCACAAATTCGTAAAAAAGTGCTACTCATCCACATGATTTCTGACTTCCCCACAAAGTACAGTTGATGAACTTGGCTCATTTTGAAGAGTACTGAAAGTCGCAACGTTTTACCGAACCTTCAGGCAATTAATTGGTCCCAAAGACAAGGACATTTTGAAGAGTTGTAGTAATTTCTATGGAAACAATCAGATTACGTGGTTTAAAAATATAATTACCTATTTGCTTTCAAAAGTGTCTGATGGGATTGTTAATATGAAAATGCTCAACTTTTGTCCTGCGTAGCCTTTTTCACAAATCTTAGCAGGTTAATGAGGACAAAACCCTGTCAAACATGTCAGGTTGAGTGCGCAAATCACGTTATCCTGAAGAAAAACTAAGGATATCAAGTCAAAACAAGTCAAGACAAATAAAGCTTTAGGTACGCACATGGGTACATTTTCAGCACTTTACAATATCGACAAAGGATGAGCTAAACTTACGTTAGCAAAATTAAATTTGTAGGAATGGATAATAGGACTCTGTGTAGAAATGTCACTTAAATAAGCGATCAGCGTAAAAGAGCAATAATTTAACAGTTCTGGACAAAATAATTTAAAGCCAGCGTTGCAAGCTAGACTTTCCATGGGGACCGTCCATCTTCACGAGCACATAGTTTTGAATATTTCTCAAACATTACGCGGGGAAAAGCAGCGGCGACCTTGAAAACAGATTGCCAAATTTTCGTGTTTAAATATTTTGAGAACAATAATGTATCCATAGCGATTATGTAAAAATGATATTCTATGACAACGGCACGGCCGATTAAAAACCCCGCCAACATACGCCTACTTACTTTGGTCGTCGTTCGTTTGTGACATATAGAACACTTTTAATTGAGTCCGCTATTAAGTTTTATTGACTAAGCATATAACTTTAAGCGGCACAAATCATAGTATTCTGTAACAAAGGGGAACTCAGCGACCCCATGTAGTTCTATTGTATAACAGAAAATCAAAACGTTCGTCCGTGACTCTATAAATTGTCGACTTGCCCAACTTATTCTCTTAAGAGGAACTCCATCTATTAACCGAAAACAATAAATATGTCTTCGCTTACGATGTGGCGAATAATCACTACATTGACAATCGTAATCGTCTTGAGACGCCCGAACGCTTGTGGGCATGTGGAAAAAAATTCACTACTGTTAGATTCAAGACCAGTCCGTATCATTAGATTTTAGCGCCTAATGCGCTGAGACTAAACGGCGCACTCCAAGCAAATTTACCGCTCAGGACATAACCTAGCTGTGAAACCATTAGAAATTCCTCAACGTCGCAAAAATAGAAGCAGATACCTCAGTGGAACCTCGAGTTAATACACGTTAAATCTGCGGACGCATATGGCACATAGCATGGAGGTTAAATGCTAAAATTCTAGGTGGTTGCTCTTCGAGAGTTGAGTGCAAATGTAGCTTAATAAAGAAAAGGTAGCAGAGTGATCGTGAAAGCAAGCACTTTTACTATACCACTTGCAGACTGTTTCCTTCTCTAAACCTTGGTGGTTGCAAACCCCCTAGTCCGAGCAGCTCCCGGCTGAGTAAAATAAGGATATGTGTAATTTGTCCAAGTAACAAACTCTTCTGACTAAAACCACTCTTTTTCTCCTTCACTTAACTAGAGACACTGAGCATCAGCTAAAGAGAAGGCCTCATTCGCTCTACACATGGGGTGTTCGTACTAATGCTCACTGTAGCTCCTAGTTCAGTAGAATCCAATAAGGCTACCATTTAGCACAACGGCAGTAAAAGAAAATTGCTGTCGTTTGTACCTGCTTCGACAAGTCATTTAGTGTCATCTTATCTGCATATCAGGTAAATGTCTATGAGCACAACAGCTCCACCGATACAGTTGACAATTCAACAGGTACACTATATGGTTGGCGGCCGCCGGTTTCGGATATCCTGTAACTGTGACCTCCGTGGTGATAGGCACAGCACACCAGTACATACATAGGCAGCATGGATGGCTTGCGCTGCAACCGCTGCAGCTCCATCCACACTCCCCATATCCAGTGTAAACACAATGGAATAAGACCGCATAACATGTGGACAGGAGCCACGTTTCATCCACGGAGCCGACCTCCACTCCTTCACAGGCAAACACAAGCACGCTCTATTTGGGAAACATTCGTACACAAGGCGGTGACTGGACCGCAGTCCGCTCCAAACTGAGTACATGGAACCACACTTCGAGGCTAGAACCTTCACGAGAACCGTGCACCCTATCCCACTCTAACAACCACAAACGATCTCCTGGAGTAAGTAGAGACGAGATCGTGGGAATAGCAGATAGACTGCTCGTCAATATGCACATAAAGCGCAGCCACATCGGGGATGTCAAACAACATCAAGTCACTTGAAACGACCAAATAAAATAAGTCGGATAAGACATACGGATATGCCGACATAACTCTACGCTAAATGAGCATACGTAATAAACTGACTGTCAACGAATCCGCGCTAAGTTCAAGATGTCATATAATCTATTCTTTTAAAATGCCACAAATGCCAAAGAGTTAACGAAGTTACCCACAATCAGCTTAAGCGTGGTGGACATTAAAATGAGGCAAAACAAATTGGCATTAAAACAACATAGCAAATCCCCCACCTGAATTAAATGAACTCAGTACGCAAGCTCGCGGTTAGTAAATCGGATGCAACGTACCTAGCAACGTTGCGCCGGTTCTGCATAGGTTTTCAGTAGAATCCGTGGTCTTTTCGATGTTGGTCCCGAATGGCCTCGCTGGTGGATCAGTGTTTCTGCTTGAGTCATGCACTAGCGACTGTATTTGCTACAACACCAAGCACTCGACGTCGGTGGAGTGCAATCCATCGGCGCCTGTCGTTTCCGCAGTTGCCGTTTTTTTCTGCATTCACGAGGGTTTTCGCTTGCACTTCGGCAATTGCTTTCATGATCAGATTGTGCCATGCAAGCCGACCAACAGCTTTCGATTCCCAACATCTGTAATCATTATTAGAAGATAATAGGTTCACTCTTACCGGGTCTCCTCTACGCTGCTCTTCTCTGTTGCATGCCATTTAACTACGCACTGTGGATATCAACTTTATTAGTGACCAAACGTATGTAACAAAATTTCCAAGCTTAGCGAACATTTCAACCTTCATAAGAGGCTCACTTTGCCCATGTCTTTGTAACGAAGCTTCCGTGTCGTCCATGCCATCTATCATACAGGTCTTCACCATTTATCCTATTTTTTATCTATAAACTTAGTGATACAATATAGAGAGAGTTATGTCAATGTTTTCCGCCACTTAAACCATAAGAATCTAAAGCTTATATAATCACACTTCTCTTATCTATCAGTGCGCCAACTGCTAAGTTGCCTGTTCTTATTTATTTAGCAAGCATTTCTGTTAAGGTCTTTTAAGTGCAGCAATAACAGTCATATCCAGCAGGAAACTAACGTCCCTTTCCAAAACGCTGACGCCATTTCGCTGCCCATATCGTAAATTACTGTAACCGTTGATTGATTTATGTACGGACTGAAAAACCTGGTTGTTAAATTTCCTTTAGAAATTATGGAGAACTATTTCTTGGCTATTAATTATTGAACCGTAGCAAAGCTATACCAACACCATATGGTTATTTTATGGACAGCATTGGCTCGCGTTGCATGCGGTCGAACAACGTTTACATGTCCAACAGAAGTATGCTGATTGCTATTTCTATGTCAATCATGGTCGAACAATTGATCGAGGAATTGTTACTGGCAGTTAACACAGCATCTCCTTGGTAGAAAGGCATGTTGAATGTGGCTGGTAAGGTCCAGTCACGTTAGCAATTAAACGACAGTCTTCTTGACGACTATTTCAAGGTTTTTTAAAGCAACATAATTATGATTTGTCGGACGGCAACTTGACAATTCCTTTCGAGGACCATCACTGTGCTTAAAATTCATGACGTACTTTAACCGAGAATACCTGCAGCCGATAATCAGAGAAGGTGGAAAAAATGTTGGTGACGAGGGAGATATGTGTTACAACGGAGTCATATGGCAGCTGAGAATGCTGTCTGGGTCAGAATGGTTAGGTTTTATGGAAGCAAGGGTGTGCTGCACTCCTCTCCATGGTACAAGGATATTATAGAACAACTCGTTCGTTCTTCTATATAGTGAGATGGTAAGATATTTGAGTATTAGTGGCGAAGGAGTAGGTGGAGTTAGAGTTGAGTGATTATCATATACTGGTTACGTTGCGAGGTAATGAGTCATCGTCTAACGTCAACTTTTTAATTTCTCGATAAGGTTTGAAGTTTCTTCTTTTATATAGCTGCGTCAGTGTGCGTCAGTACTTCTAAGGGACCGGCGTTATTTGGTGATTTTAGCTAGTTGGGCTAAAAGTTCCAGCTGTTAAGCAGCATTATATATCTGTACTAGTGTATCGAATCCGTTGGACCTAGGATGGTGTGTAGAGTATCATCAGTCTAGTCTCGGTTTCGTTGTGAAGCCTGTCAAATATTTTACTTTTGGGTGGTGCCCCATAAAGCATGTGCCAGTTGCTTGAGACAAATACGAACAGTTGTCCTATTTTTGTTTGCAATTTTATACTTTTCTGCAGTCCATGTAAGCCTTGTTTCAAGTAACGACTAATATACAACGTATACAAGCCCGTCTTCCCGTGGTTCTGCCCTGCTTACAACCAGTGTCCTTGTGAACTGTGTGATCGGCTTCCTACCTGATCGACTGTCAAAGTATGCGTGCGGATCCTTCGGAATACTTTGTGTCCTGTTGTCGCTCGATGTCGAATAGAAGCATCACCTAATTTTTTGAGGAGAACGTATTCATATTTAATGGTTCTTATAAGTTTTATATATAAGACAATACTGTTGATACATTTATTGGCAGCTACAGTTAAATTGTGTTATGAGTACGTTTGGTCCCAGTCCACAATACTATGACGTCGGTTGTTCAGTCCATCTATTTCGCACGCAATTAAAAGAGTATCTTAACCCAGTTGATGTTTCGTTTGTCCAATAAATACTGAGAAGTTGCTTCTCGGAGCTGAATGAGAATAATAAGCAGGTTCTCACCAGCCAAGCATAGTCCCTCTAGTGCAAAATTTGCTACTTCGGTAAGATTTTCACATAAAGATATAACATGATCGCAACTGGTGCTAAACTTATGGATTCTGTTTTCCTCGTACTAACTCCTTCTCCAAGAGCGCTAATTTGACTGGTCATTCTAGGTGAGATGATAATATAAAAGTTATGGCGGATTAAACTCATATCTGTTTCTTCGAAGCTTAGATAACTGACGTCCCGTTTATACAGTAATAGTGGATGACTAACTAGCAGTGACAGCTGTGTGCCTTATAATCGTTTCTGGTTTAAACCTGAGCTTTGCTGTAAAACGTTTTGTTCCCCAGTGCTGGCAAACATTTATATTAAATACTCGGTAGGTTGATCAATATACACCTATTATATGTCACAAGTGGAGAGTAAAACATCTACAAGTGGAAAATAAATATTAAGACGCACCTTTTCAAATACTATAAGCTTTACTAATCAAACAGTTTTACTCCCACGTTATAATTTGCCGAGGTTTGTGTTCGGATCTCTAGGTCAATATGTTAAGTCAGATGCACGTTTCGGTTGAGTGACCTGATCGGTAGTCATGTCTGTCTGCCTAGCTATCAGGGTCTCGGGTGTACGCCCATGGGCAGAGAATGGATGACGTTCTTTACAACGCTAACATGGTTTACACAGACGTTGAAAAAAGCAAGCGGAACCGAGGGGCAATCAAGAGGAATTAAGGAGGTAATGAAAAGCGCATATCGATCTTTGCCGATTCGCGATGGATTGCGACGGAGAACGTGACTTCCACAGTACAAGTAGGACCGGTGATAGGAAAATACATGCAAATAGAGAAGCAGCTATCACACACATTGTTCTATTGTTCCCGTAATGATAGAGCCCGCCGGATAGCGGTGCAAGTGCTTATTCGAAGGCAAGTGAATGGCTACCAGCATTTCCTAAAATTAATGTAACTATGGGCGCAGGTTTTAACTGGACTCTTCAGAGATCGGCAATTAAAATAGGATATTGAGAAGAAGTGCATTCTGGTTTGAAAGCTGCATCGTGTAAAGCTGATACCTACGGAGAGCATGAGTTAAGCTTGACTATTGGACGTCATGATGACGAGGAAAAATGGTGCGAAATATGCGATAGCCAATCCGTGTGGCCGGAAAACGCTGGTGTGCTTGCCGTACAAGTTCACTGAATATATAACATGCGACGTCAAATTTGAATCGTGGCACAGCATCTCGCGTACCATAGAATTACTAAACTAAGTCGGGTATATACCGGGTCCAGCGCGCCGGCTGTATTTTGTTGACCCCTGATCCGTACGCATATATGAAACTATCACACGACAAGACTAACACTGAAAGTAGACTTTCCCAACGTGAACAAGAAGTAATCCATTTTATTTCTTTTGCTCAATTTTGCTACTCTGGTGCATGTTCCATCCAACTCAACCATTGGGAGTTTATTTTCCTTCATATTCTGTGTTAGTTGTTTGATATCTTTGGAGTGCCTGCACTTGATGTGAATGTTGACATGTTGCCTATCTGTATATTACCTACTGGCACGTCTTTACTGGCTCCAGTGGACAGTTGGTCGTTACTGAACGGGACGAGGGGCACGGTTCTCGTGGCCCTACAATGCTTAAAGTGTGGTTCAATATAACCAGTGTTGAGCGGACTACGGTCCAGCCATCGTCTTGTGTATGTCTGGTAGCATTATTTCCCAATTAGACAAGAATGCTTCTGTTCTGCTTGTTGTAGGTGTGTTGATCGGCTCCATTAATGAAACGTAGCTCCCAACCATATGCCTCCCAGTCTTATTCCTTCAAGTTGCATCGGATAGGGGGTGTGTGGGTGGAACTGTAGGAGGTGCAGCGCAAGCCACCCATGGTCCCTCTGTAGGCGCAGGCCTCCATTGGCTGTTCTTTGGAGGCCACAGTGACGGACGACGCCGGAATCGGATGTTGTCAATCCATGGGAATGTATTGTTGTTGCTTGGGTTTTCAGGTATGTTGCTGTAGTTTTACTTGTATTGTCGATTCGTTGGGGAGAGAATAGATTAAAGGAAGCCTTAAAGTTGGATAAGTGACGTCCGTAAGTGGGTATTATCCTTTGAGCAGGCAAGGAGTAGTAACGTTACTTCGTGGCGAGTCATGTCCGCCACGTCGTAGTGCTGCTGAATAGTTCTTTGTGGGCTTTTATAATGGGAACTTTCGTTAGGCCTAACCCAAGACTTACTGGTGCACTATCGCCAAAGCATTCGCTGGAACACGGTTTACCCAAAGAAGCCAGTTGGCTCCAGTGAGAGCTTGTTTAACGTGTCAGTTAGTTAATAATAATCAGTTACACAAAAGTTTACTTACGATTTTTCATGTCAAAGCTATTGACTTGTGCTCCCGCTTGCTGTTACCGGCATGTGATCTGTTTAGAAATTCCATTCACAGTGCGCGAAAACACCTATTATAGTACAAATCTTTGAAAAGCAGTGACCACGTCTATGCCTCTTTGGATCAACCGGCTCACTTTTCCTGCAGTTTTGCTTGAGAACGTATAGGAAAAACAGAGACGTGTATAATTACCAACAGTTTGGAGGCAGCGACCAGATGTACGGAATTTACAGGCGATCGCTTAACATTTGCGAGGGAAAAGAAAGCTGTCTTGGCAATCTGTGGGACTGTCCCAATTAGAAACATGTGTATCGGCATATGGCACACATGGCGCTGCGCACTATACCTTTTGTAAACAGTTTTCTCATGTTAAGCCTCGGTGATGCTTTTCCACAATTTGAGTGGGAGCAGTAGCGTCAGTAACAGAAACAATGTGTTCGCTTGCTTGTATTCATCGAACTAGCAAAGTACAATAAATGGAGATGCCTACAAACAGGAAACAGTTCGAAATTCAGTTAAGGCCCACTCTAGAAACGATGTAGTGTAGCGAACTAACAGTGTCTGCTGACAGTAAAAATCCCCTTATACGTTTTTGTTAGCATCGACGGACAGGGTTTGTAAAGATATAAAAGCAAAAGCGGGAGTGTTCCATCCTTTTGAAATCAATATTAAACTACAAATGTTGCTAAATATTTTCACCGTCCATTTTCAAACGCATGGGTAACATGGAATTTTGCGGATGTATCCTCAAGTGAAGGACATGCATATATTTCACCGTCTTAAATACATGAATATTTTATTTCAAGACAGTATGTCTCTAAAGCTTCAACTGGTCAAAATTTTAAAGCAGAGTAATGCAGGAATGCCCCATCGAAACCTTTCAGTTTGGTTGCGGTCCCAATGACCGTACTGGCAGATGCTGACTTCAAATTCAACCAAAGCCACGATTGAGATCACGGGAAGAAATCCGAGACACACGCGGGTGATTCAGAACCCAAAAATCTACTTCTTACCTCTGTGGCAAGCACTGCTGTCGGTACTTAATAACCTACTTATCATGGCGATAGCAGCCAGACACTATGCACCGAGTCCCACTCCCAGCTTGACTATCTCTGCCTGATGAGTCTAAACCAAGACGAAACCGTCGGTCGTGGGCTGCGGGGATGGGAGAGAGACATCCCGAAACTCTCCAACTTGGTGACGGTCCCATTGCCCGTATTAGCAGAAGCTGATTCCAAAGCCAACTGAGGCCACAACTGAGATTACGGGTGGCAAGCCAGGTCACACGGCGGGTGCTTCAAAGCCATAAAATCAAAGCTGTCTTTATATTGAAGACTCCTGCAGTCATCAGAGTAGATTGTGGGGTGTAACAGTTGCAATAACCCTTTGAGTCGGCATTTAAAGATGGGATGCCTACTACATCGAATCCTATTTAACTAACTGATCGTTGCAATGAGATGACATGGCACAACGTAAAGTTGCTAATATGGCCGCCGCGCCGGGCAATTATTAGTACGTTGCTTCAACAATCCAGGCGATCATATCTGCACAGATAATTGATGGCCTTATGGACGCTGGTATATAGTAAATCCAGGAACAGATCTTTTTGTCCGAATGTCGTATTTTTGAGTGATAAAGTGGTTATCACGTCGATCAAATGGTTCGCTACCCCATTATATATATATCGCGGTGCTATAACTATGTTCGTAAATGGACATATTTAACCGGATGCTCGCTTTAAATTATGCACTGAAACACGCGCCTCGTGCTTCGTCGTTCAGGTTGGGATATCAGAGCTAAAATCGAACTCGAGGGAAATAAATAACCGTTGCTACTGTGAGGCGAAGGTTTGCCCTATTGTGTGTGTAGGTCGCAACACCTGCGGTTTAAACCGGAAGATAAGGCGATAAGCTAAACAACCTGACCAGCTGTTTCATTGGTTATGGAGAAAAATCCTTGTATCTGGTGAAAGAATCCATGCAGTGCGGCACTGTCGTAACCAGCTATCCCAAATCCGGCTTCCTATCCGATACCGGCTGCAATATGGTCTGTTTCTAACGATAAGATGAAAATTGCCAAATGTGTTACTGTTTAAAAAGGCATCAGTTAGTTTAGTCACAAATAAAATTCAGGGAAGCGTCCAAGAATTTCATCATCATCAAGATTATACGGTGAGAAATAACCTGGCTATTATGCCGCAATATATGAAAAAGCAATAAAAATGCTACAACAGTGGCTTGATATTAGAGCCACTGGATTGGCATCGTTCCGGAGAGTTAAAAGCCGAATGTTGTGCCGCCAATAATGTTATATAATGCCTGATTTACGAGACCTTGTTGCAGGGAGAAGCTAAGCGGGAGCGAGGGACACAAAGAGTTTTATAGCACAAATTATATTGAGGTCGGTTTCTACCCATATCAACCGGTGTGTCCAGCTAAACTTGTTCATCTCCTTTCGGGCTCCAAACAGGGAGCCGAGAGGCCAACAGAGGCCAACTTCGAACTAAGGGCCTTCATTTCTCTTGACCAAGCCACTGCTTGGCCACCTCTCCTCTTCTTGCATCCACACCCGCGACGCGCAAACAACGAACCATGCGGCGGTCGGTGGGCTGACATGCGCAACAGGTGGCCTAACAATCGGAGATTTGTGAGTGAAATAACCGTGCTGAGCGGTTTACTTCCTCTTACTGTGCTATTGAGTTGCAGCAGGACACACCCATTAGACACGCAGTGTTTGCACCAAATGTGAGCCAAACTGCGAAAGAAATGGTTATCGAAGGTAACTAGCTTCCTTACGTCCAGGAATCTAATGGTCCAGAATCCAAAATCTTACGGCAGAGTCGAACGTTCGGCATTAGTTGAGTGAGGTCTAGCCAACGCCATAGCAAAAGACGGTCAGTAAAAGGACTTGAGCTTTTGCTTGATGGCTCGCGACCTTGTCATCGACTCCACAGACGCTTATACAACTGCATAAATACTTGAATTGCAGAACTACCACCAGCTGATCGCCACAGAAGAACTGCTAACGAGGCGGTCCTTGTCAATGTTTGCACTTCGAGGGTGAGGAATAAAGCCCGAAGCATTTGACAGCTAGTGCCAACATGTCTAGTGCTGGTTGGCACTTTTGTACTTGTCATAGATTTGGGTCAGTCAGTATAATCGTCGTCAGTATAATCCAAGAAGCAGTTCACCTGGTAACTGCTTAACACCTCCTATGTTGTGTCCAGAGAATGTCATTTTCATGACCTCGTCAATAGCTAAGTTAAAGAGGAAAGGAAAGAGCTGGTATCCCTGTCTTTCATTACATGGAGATATTAAAGGGCGGCGACAGCTTGCCGTAAGCCCTCACACTGCCCGAGATATACTCGTATAATGCGTGGATAATAGTTGCGTAGTTATCGGGCGCACCTTTCCTTAGCTGTCAGTTCCAAAGGCACGTCAATCTACCGGCTCGAAGGCAACTTTGATGTCGAAGCACACGACTACAGTGGGCTGCCAACATGTGTGATGATGCTACAAAATTGACATTAAGTGAAGTTGTGGTCGATGCAGGCCCGACCTCGGCAAAACCCGACTTGCTCTTCATGTAGCATGCATTCACGAGTGCCAATCAAGCTGCGAAGTATGTGGGAGGCAAGCAGTTTGGAGGCAATGGAGATCAGACTGATTACTCTGTGTTATTTGTATTCCGAACCTATGCCGCCCTTGAAAATTTGGGACCATGACGGAGCGGTTCCGGTTTCTTGGGACAGTTGCCTGATTCCCTGATTTCAATAACAAGTAGTGTAGACCATACACAAGAGAAGGACTCCCAGAATGTGAAGATGGTTGAATGCTGCTCAGCCGGTCCCGCGGCCTTATTCACTTTTGGCAGCCCGATCTCACTTTGAACTTCCGAGCGAGATGGTGCATCCAAAGGGACAGCCCAAGGAGCAAGGTGATCATTGGCCGGTGAAAAATCTGACAAATATGGTTGAGCAAGTTGTGTTCCAAAGTCTTCATTTCAAAGTCCCAAACCTTTTGACAAGTCGTGCATATATTGTCCCCTCGTCTCATATAGTATCACTGACACCATTTCACCTGTTGCCTGTTTCCCGTTTCAGACCGAATAATTTTCACGATCACTTCCATCTCCAACGCACGAAGATACCACTAGGATTCGTGGTCTGTTTTCAGACTAGCACGCAATTTTATCTTTAGATATTTGCCCGTCTCCTTGTGTGGGCTTCCAGCCGGAATGTACAGGCGAGCATCAATAAGTTCCAGAGACCTCGAAGAGTTTTAAGTCCATATTGGCTATTAGACTTACCACGTGAAGATTTACTTGCTGCTTGTAAGGTCTAGTGTGCGTGCGACCAGTGACCTACAACTATATTCAGCGGACGCTTACTCAACCTGAAGGTTAGCGGACTTTGATGTGCACTCAGAACATCTATGCCATTTCCGGCCAAGTTGTTCTCTTGAGCAAAAGAAATAATCTGAGGTGGCATTCAACATTAGTCTACTCAATTAATTTGTTCCGTGCGTACGCCAGTCACTTGTGCAGGTGTGTTGGTGTGCGTGTATAGCCCGTCGCCTTCAGCCAATTGGACCTCAGACACAATAAGTCATAGAGGTGCAGGTGGGACGTTTCAGCTTCTACGTACGGAACAAATTAATTGAGTGGACTCAGGTTGCATGCCCCCTCAGATTATTTCTGTTGCCCAAGAGGACTACTTGGCCTGGAAATGGTGTAGTTTCACCAGTGGGCGGATGTCTATGTCCTCACAACGTCCACGCGTGCGTCCGCAAAATAGCACCCGCAGATCAACATACGCACGCGCATGGTCTGAGTGCACACAGGTGTTCCGAATCGAGAGACAGTTTTGGACGTAGCCTCTCCAGCTGTAAGTGATCGCCATGTGATCGAATTGCGCTCATTGTTGGTCCGAGACTGGTGGCGCCAAGTCATCCTGTTGCGAGTTTTGTGTCCAAAAATTAGTGCTCAAGAGAAAGGGAGAAGCTTCTTCATACAAATGAAGTAACCGCCAACCATTATTGTTTTCGGGAATCCAAACCGAGTTGGCTGCCCATATGCAGCCCATTAGTGGACAACTGTACATCCTTTCTCATACAAATCTCCAGTCAGCACTACAGTATGCGTGCACCTTCTGTGGCGAAGTAGTTCGCTAATTTGGTTATAGAAATAAGATTTCAACAAGGCCCTGTTATAGTTTGTGGGCGCGTAGGCCGCAGAGAATACGGTTAACGTTTGTCTGAGCGCAGCTTCGAAGCTCTGAACGAATTAGCCTCTCCGACTGCAACCATCCGGCTACTGATTGGGCGAAAATCAGACCGAAAGCTCCAGTCCGGAACCTCATGGAAATACCCACACCGGCTTAGCCAGCACTCTAGGCTGCATCCATTCTAGATGGAAGCATTGATAGAGCATTCCAGTGTCACTTGAAGGGGATAGCGAAGCGAGCACAGAGCTCAAAGATGTTAGACGAGTTTCCGATAAGTAGCGGATATCGATCGAGAACATCTCAAATGTACGGGCAAGGGCTGCATTTTGACTAAGCAGTAACAATGAACGTACGTTGAAACATGCCAATCGGCAGAAAGACCGAGTGTTCCAACAACAACTTTTATCGATGGATTGCATCAATAGTGCAATTAACTTGCTCCCTAAGGCTCTGATTTGCATCTGCAAGCTGCTTGAAAGTAATCGTTAAGCCAATTGAATTGAATCCGTTATTATTTCTACCCACCAAGCGCGTGCAGGGACTTTGGTATTGAGCTAGCTCAAAGCAGCTAATGACGGCAGACTTAATAAAACTTGCATAAATGTACCAGTATGTGGACTGTGGTGTTTACGCGTAAGCTGCCTAGCCTACATTCAGCAACGGTGCCTAATCTGAAGCTAGTTCCATGCAGGTTAGAGGCACAAGGTTGTCCCAAAAAATGGAGAAAGTAGTAGCAGAAAGTGGTTGCGTGGCATTTTAGTTAGAATACTTGAAATCATCAGGTTTCGCAACAAGTAAGGCATAAGAGCGTGTGGTCATCGAGAAGACATGCAGGATGACAAAGGAGGTCACAACATAAAGGAACGTTTTCAGAATTGTACATCAATTGCCGAACATTTGATGACAGTTTCGTTGAGAAGGAAAAGTAGAACCTTCTGTTTGTTACCAAACGTTCAAAATGAATTAATGAGGATTTTGATAAAACAGGTGAGATAGAACATCACGGATCAATCAAAAAACAAGTATGTATGCCAAATTTTGCGTAGCCCTCCGGATGAGTCAAACAAAAAGCAAATGATTGAAAATGTAATGGCGGTAGATGAGTCGTTTCTGTGCTTTAATCAGATCTGCAGCTAAGAGACAGAGGAAACTTTTGGACTTGCTTTGATGGGATCGGAAACGGATGGAGTTCAGCTTGCCGAGAGTCGTGGCCAAGTAGTTTAAAATGGTGCTGTTATGGATTGTTAACGAATAGGTGTCTAGAGAAGTATATATGAAGTCAGCATAAAGTTTACCTTTGTGTCATGCATAAACCAGTCTCTGTGTTCCTGCAGCTTCTGCGACCGTCCATTCTGTTACATTTTTGGTACGATGGACCAGTAAGTAACATGCTTCCTTCAGCCAAATATTACTTGAATGCCTTGAGTCAAGTCACCGGTATATGTATCAGGTGACTGTAAAATCTATATGAACTAGTCGCTCGGGTTCTGTAATTGTTGTGGTGAAGAAATACTCGGAATTCATCACTTCTATGAGACATTTCACAGAATAAGGAGAAAAAGCAACCAAAAGATCAGCTGCAACTTTAATTCTGAGCAAGGTATTGTTGTTCCCGTTTATTTTGTTTCTGAGCATTTAGGTATCTGTTCTCATAGAAATCAAGAATGCAAAGAAATGTTTGAACCAATGGCCTGGATTTGGGCCAAGTTCTGTCAGGCTTACAGTTAAGAGTTTGGTTTCTTCAGAATGGAGAGAACGTCGTACATATTGCAACGGATGAATCAAAGAATAAGTTAAATTTAGGTAAGCATGAAGCATCGTATCCACCAACAGAAATTAATGGACGGTGAAAAATTGTTTGAGATATCAATGCGATTTGATGCGGTGTTCAAACGGAAAATGCCGTCTCTCATAGACAGTTGGACTGGTGAAATGCTGTATATTTCAACAAATTTATGATCTTATGAACAAAGTTGCTTTTTTACATCGTTAAATATGTTTGAGAGTAACTATGGTTGTCCTCTTAGTGAATTCGGCGGAAACGTAAAAAAAGATAATTTCATTGCCGGAAGTACAAAATTACAGTATTTGGTAAAAGCTCCAGGAGACGACAAAATTAATGGCAATGCAAAGCTTTTGAGCCGCCTACAGAAATATCTCCTTGGGGAATCTGCTACGCATACTCCTTACCTAAACTATTAGCATTACCAGGTGTGAGAGGGCATTCTCAAAACGTAAGCTTTTAACGAACTACCATCATCATTGAAGCAGAGAAGGCTTACGGATTGGCAGTTCTCAATATAGAGACCGAACTTTACGATGGATAGTGTCATCAATGCAGCTGCCTCAGGTACTGCGCGAGATGTGCATCTATAACTCTTGCTCAAGAGTAATATATCACTAAAAATGCCTGTATTTAAGGCAGCATTCTGCATTTAGATCCTTGCTTGTTGTTACATGAAACGAAAGATTTAAGGGCTGTCCTCTATTGTAAGAGTTTGTAGAGTTACAATCGCCAGGGGGATGGCAAGTTTACGTCCGCTCCGAGTGGCCAAATTAGTTGCTAGGCTACTGACTGAACGCACTCAGACTTCAAGAGCCTGTGACAAATGCTCCTGTCCGCTAACCAGCAACTGGGGTGTACTTCAGGGAGAACTTTTCTGCGTTATCATGTTTAACTTACACCAGCGCACTAGTAGCCTAACAGTAAGTGACGCATGCTGTAACAAGGCAGTGCCCACTCACATGCTAACAAAATTGTCGCAGTCATATTTCGATATTAGTGCTGTCACTGGAGCGCCGCTCAAAACCTCTCTCTTGTACCCAAGGTGGTCTAGATATTCCGAGATGGCTCAGGGCGTCTAGTCTACTGGACCAAATGGAAAATGTGTTTCATGGAACGATTTGTGTCACAGGCACCAGCCTGTGTGACATCACAGCTTTGCCAGCACATGATGGATCAGGTGTGGAGGAATGCAGCTCCCGCAATGCATTGTAGTGTTTTGTAAATGGCTCCCATTTCGTTGATCTAAAGGTATATACTTGGAACAGATGTGTTCATTTCTCATCCGTCGGTTCTACATGCAGTTATAAACGATAGTGTCCATGCTAATCGCTTTCGCAGATTATGCCCGGCTGTTTCTGAGTTAGGCATTGCGAGACAACCAGAGGATATCCGGATGATTCTTGGCAATCAGGACTACATTGCTGCTAATGATACGAGGTCATTTGTTCTTACGTACTGTTGGGTCGCGAGTACGTTCGGTAGTTGGTATCACGAAGAGAACTACCGTGCGGTGAAAAGGAGGAGTCATTCCGTTGATCGTTAGGATAAACATTATTGCGGAAATATCAGAGTTGCATAGTGTCGTGGGTCACATATCGCCGCGTGAGGACAGGCACTAAGAGATAGGCAAAGACAACGCATCAGATGTAAGCCGCTGATCCACCTCAAGCTGCGGAATAAATGTTTGTCACGTATTGTGAAAACTTCAGATGCCTACGCCGTCGACTTCGTTCGCTACAGCGCTTAAGTTGTGACAATGTATGCGGTCCGCCAAGTGTTAGTGGTCAGCGTTCAGAGAAAACGAATCACTCAAGCGACCAAAGTAGTCCTTATCGCGACCACCTACACATTAACCACGAGGACGTCACACTTATCGCTTCAGTGCAAGCACCTGATGGTAAATGCAGTGCCTCACAGTAACTTTGGGCTAGATGATATGGGGTACTGCGTTCGGCTTACGGTGCACAGATCTTTCTCAACATACAAGCCTAAAAACCAAAACGTCGCAGTCTTGTCACGCCATTAGCCCTCTCAGCAGAATGCCGCCCATGATGTTTCTCTCTTACCTGTGTGGCCACCTGTCAGTCCAAACTTCAGTGGCAAATTGCGCAGGCCAAATTTGTAGCTTACTTACAAGGATGCCATAACATTTTGCATCCCAGACCACGATCATTCACAATCATACATATTTGACCGCCTTGATATCCAGACACAACAAATTACGGGAGCGCTGGTAGGTCGTCCTAACAATGTCATCCCGGAATCTTCGTCTTCAGATTTTCTTTATTAGAACTAGCAAGGGATTTTATGGATAAAATTATATTCTTGAATTTCGCACTTCTGTCCAAAGGTGTAACTTGTTGACGAGCTATTATTGATGCCAATTCCCTCCAACAGATTGATGTTATTTCAATTGAAATATTTTTCTTGTGGTCACACTTTCACTATTGTATAATACACGGCTTTGTAATATTTTAATGTGTGCTATAATATCAATGCGTTTAGCATGTAAAATTACGTACCTTTTATAACACAGCCACGGACATTTTTGTGCGAGATGATTTTCTTAGTTTGGAAGGCTTTGATCATCCGGCGGATAAGCTTTCCATGCAACAAATGCTATTCTACTCCCAAGAAATACATGTCGTCTGAATTAGACATGATAAAATGAGGCAAGCTTTCAAGCATAAATGTACACCATCACTGTAGGTCAACGTTGATCAGAGTAGACCATATTAATTGCTACCAGCTTCACGCTAACCATCAACGTGTATACCACGGTTGAGCATCGCTGTCTCTACCAAAATTGTGGACAGTTGTCACAAAAAGTTGGAAAATCCACGTTCAGTTGGTAATGGAGAATGCGTGCATAGATACCATACTTGGTGTCAGATTAGCAGGATACTACTTTTTGGTGGAATCGCACGATGGCGTTACAATTAGCAAGCTGACTACATCAAATAAACAGCAACGTCAAATGCGAACTAAGAAGGCTACGAAACGTGTTTATTTACTGCAGTTCGAAGCACAATCCTTACGGCGAATAATTTAGATTAGAGTGCATAAATCAGCAAGAAACAGCCAACTTGCGGCTTTGCGCACGCATCTTGGTGGTACCGAATCAGGGCTCCAAGAGCAAATAATTTGTAGTGTACCGATGCTACATTTCTTAATCGATCACAGCATGGTGCTAACCGACATAGGCATTCCACAATAACTACATGGTTGCCCACGCTGCTGGAGGCTGGCGGAATCACGACGAGGTTTCTCTCCAGTCCATATGAGGGATGCAATAAAAACTGTGTGCTTACATCTTTCATAGATTAAGTGATGTTGCGTACGGGCACTACGGAAAGCCCGCTGCGCAGCGATTTAAACTCACCTAGACATTAATGACTTCCCTTGTAGTAGGTAGTTTGTCAATCATTTGATGCTCGTTAGCCCCAGAGATGTTTTTGCACGTTTGTACCACCTAGAAGATAGGCTATGTATGTTATCCATTCCAGGCTTCCATTAATTGCACATAGTTTAGGACATGGTCCACATCGATATAAATTGTAAATAGTCCCATTGTATTCAATACGAGTCAAATGCATGCTCCTTAAGGTGAATTCCGCTACACAAAGCCAATGTTTTCACATAATATAACACGGAAATTCTATTAACCAATGTTTGAATGGATTAGTTTGTTTTATATTGCTAAGTTAACAGGATGGATTACATCTGTAGTCCATATATTATAAGCCACCGGTAGCAAGCCAGTTGGAAAATTGTTTGCTTTTATTTCAAAAGCGGTAAATGGTAATGTTAGCTCATTTCGATCTTCTGTGTCGCCTTCGCACTAGAATCGTTGATGCTTTGAAAATACTGTCCAGTTTATATGATCCATACCAGATTAGTGCTTGGGAAAATATCCTACAACCCATGATGTGGTATTCTACTTCAACTTATGGAACCAGAATACTGCATACTGGTTGGAAACAGCAAAAAATGATATCGCTATGTAGTTGCAGATAATATCACGCAGGTGCAAAGACCGGGTGTGTGGGAGTGTGCTCGATATATTATATCGGTAAAGTGTTTGTCCAGGAATTTATTAAATTCCAACACTGAATTTACCTCAACTAAGTACTGCGGCAAATTGCTCCATATATTCACCACTCTGCGTTCGAAACAAAGTTGGAGGGCTACCCGCTTCAAGTGCGTTACCACCAGCTTGTACCGGTGTCCTCGTGTTCTGTTTGGTGTGCTCAGATGCAGCAGCAGCCGCCACAAAATTAGATAATCATCAAAATGTATTATCCTGTGCGTCATGATCAGATGAACCCCCAGTCGAGGAGAAGCTAGAGTGTACAGCCCTAATTTCTTACACTGGTCTTCGTACAGCATACCTCGTAAAGTGGAGAGCAGCTTGGTGGCCACATTCTTCCCTCGCTCAATCCCTTTTGCCTCGTTCCGGGCGATAAGACAATGAGCGGGAGAGCCATACTCTAGCATTGGTCGAATGACTGAAACGGTGGCGAGTGACAATCTCTTCGGACCAAATGATAAAACTGCGCTTGAGCGCTTGGAACAGACGGAATTCGCTTTGGTAAAGCCTATTCGTATTGTCTATGGACACTAGGTCTCAGCGGGAGAATACATCGAGGTCGCTCACGAAAGGCGCGAGATACAACCTTTGACTGGTCACAGTGTAGGTTTGACTGCGTTCAGACTTACCCAGCCGCACGATTTGCCACTTGACCGGTTTGATCGGAATCTTGATCACTACAGATCATATGAAGAGGTGGTCGGGAGCACCTTGAAGCAGGTCATTGTCATTGGGTGTGAGCATTGCACACCCTCGACTAATCTACAAACAAAGCACAAAATGAACGGTGACGTTGATGTACATGGTTTGTATGATTCAAGAACAAAATGGGCGCCAGTTCATTGCCTTGGGGCACGCTGCTAGTCGAAGGAAAACAGTCGGTCAGATGGTTGTCGATCTGGGCCCTGCACTTTCGACCAACAAAGAAATTCCTGATCCATCGGTGCAGCGAGCAGCCAGCACCCATAACATTAGCCAGTGGAGAAGCACCTCAAGATTTACCAAGTCAAAACCTTACTGAACTCAATCTAAATGACGTCGAGTGACTTGCCTTAGTATGACGCTTGCAACAGTTCGTGCCTCGTCACGAGCTGCTTAGTGCGCGAGCGACCTTCAGGAAACATGCTGTGTGGAAGTCGAGGCTTTTCGACTCGAGAAGCTGCAGTAAGGCTTACTTCACGACCTTCTGTAGCATTTTCGCGTGTTACCCTTGTGTAGGAGACATGCTAATCTTCTCTGTATTGTTGCAATTTTTATATATGTACGGCCGAAAAAGGCACAGATATTTATAAAACGGATTGTGGCTGCAATACATCAAAGGACAAATCATTCGTTAGTGCACCTATGCTTTATGATGCTCTGTCGCCTCCATGTGCAAAGTTGGTAGATAAAGAACGCAGATATTCAGGGACTCCTGTGCAACGTCTAATACAAACAAGATGACAACCGAATTACAGCCAACTACAACTCTGAGCAGTAGGAATCTAAGGGGCGGAATGTAATAACATCTGGTTCTTAAATAAGGTACCGTACCCAATTATAGCGCAAAATTCATTATGGAATAAATAGAGGGTGAACGATGTAAAACCAACGACGCAAAACCAGTAGCGAATAAGTGCAGATGAGCTTGTGGTAATCAAGCTAACGGATACTGCATGCTTGTTTCGCATTGTAGATACAAGGGATAAAAGTCTCCTTCTGTACATAAACGGGGAATGTTTAAAAGTTGAGTTTTGAACCCAGTTGTAAATAGCAACTGTGTCCAACTCTAAGTATCCATTTCGATCTCACCAAGGAGGTATAAATAGACTTGGAATAAAGTTTCGACAACTCTTTCAATGAGTTGAATATTTCACAAAAGAAATTTAAAAAGCAATTAATTTTACCGTTTGTTAGCAGTTAAAGAAACCTGCTTCCCCGGGGACCTTTTCCGACGTCACCTATTGTGCTAAAGCAGTCATGTATAGCTGTTTCTGATAAGAATTCAACTAAACCTTCTTTTCTTATGTATTTAATGTTCACAAGGAATGAGTGTGATAAACACTAACTTGCGGGTTATCTATACTACCATGTTACCCATTCTCGAAGTGGGTTGCTGAGTTTATGGGTTCATCAGTATACATTAAATACATCGTGCCCAAAATCAAATCACCGAATCCTTGAAGCATTTACTGAGACTTTTCGCATCCTGCTCATGACATGTACAAACACAGCTGTTGACTGCTCATACAGCCTTAAATATGACACTTATTTGTAGCGCCTAAATTTGGATAAACACTTTAAAGATGCTTCGCTTGATTACTGCGCTGAGGCAGACCTCCGCCTTTCCTTCATCTCAGTGGGAGTTACTTGTTTACTGTCCATATTTCATTTTATTTTAATCTCAGCTCAACTACCAGTCTTAGGAATGTTTATATTTTATGATGATTCCGCCAAACGAACGGAAACAGACAGGCTGTCAATTGTTTTAGATACTCAGAAAGCCATAGCGCCATGAGCCTATCTTGGAAAGCATTCAACTATCTAGATTTTAGTAACTAATCCTACCTTAAATGGTCTCAAGCACCACAACCGGAAGACCTCAATTTGATCGCTGAAACTAGTTAAGTGCTTGAGATCACTGACCTTGCGATCAGTTTACCATGCTTGTCGCTGCTTCGGGCTGTTTGAGCTAGAACTGGGGATGGAATAATTGCTTATCATACCATTAACCTTTGATGTGAAGTCATTGATAACGTAGAAATTTGCGCCCCTGATTCGCTTTGGCGCCGGCTATGGCAGCAGAATGAGAACACATGTCAAGTAGTCGAAATCTATCATGTACCCAAATATACATCGGAAATACACTGCTTGCCGAATAGCGCTTTGAAACCTTCTTTAAACCAGTCACTTTGTGTCGCGAAAGACTTACATGTTGACAGCCTGGAAGTGCCAATTTCCGATTGCACTGAGTCTAATAGTTGTCTGAATGGATTCTTTTTCATCTACCCTCTGTACGATCAGGTTATCTCACCCACCGGGTTTTTAAGTCGGACAGGCTTTAGATATTTGTTTTATGTTCATCAAATTTAATCCCATGATTGAAGAGATTATGCCGAGGGCTCCCTTGGGTTACGGTGACCATGTAGCTGCTGCTTGACCATATGTGACATGCGCAATATCACGAGGAAGGAGAAGATAAAGTACACATTGCCACACACATTTGTTACCAAGACAAGTTAGAACTATTTAGCGGAAAAAGCCAAAGAAATCATCTGGGATAGATTTACCGGTTGCAAATTCATAACAGCGAGAACCCTTGAATCAGTAACACAAAATCAAAGCCTTCCTAATAAGAGACAACAGTAATGTATGCGTTTAATTGATTTCGCTTGGGAATATCCCAGGAACTCTCCCAATACCGAAAACTGGACGGTATACATGACGCAGCGAGGACAGGTTGGCAGATCAGATGGAAGCAATGAAGCGCCTCTGTCCGCCCTGATAATGCCTATACAAACAAACCAGTGGCCTACCATAGTTGTGGCGTCGAATCCCACCAATTGTTACTACTGAGGGGCAGGCGCCATTAGAAAGGGAAGCAACCGAACATTTACAGCTTCATTAATTTCAAACCTCTTCATCGTTTCTCTCGTCGCAGTCTAATTTATCCAATATTTACTTCACAGCACAAGCTGTGTACGAGAAGCTGTTAAACCTGCGTACCCACAATTTTACCGGAGTAGGTAGCATCCGAAATCCCTGTGGACAGCAGCTGATGTTCTAGTTATGCCACCGGTCGGTTACTGTCAGTGTTGCCTAGAGCAGAACAAAGTTCCACTGATGTGTAAGACACGGACCTTCATTCATATTCTTCAGAGAAGTGACGTTGATTCATGTGCTTTCTAAAATTCTGGTAGTCATTCGTCACAAATGTATAGAAGTAATCTCTGAACAGCACAGAAAAGCACAGCAACTTGGCTTCAAAAAAACTGCCCATGTACTAGTAACTTTTGTAGTCGAAAAATGCAGAAGCAGAAATGAAAATGAATTGTACCTAAATTTCCACGAGAGACGTCTAATGAACAAAGAAATCTAACACAAAGTGATCTTGTCAACACAGCCAAAAATTTATTCATTGATTTATGCAGTGGCTTTCATTTTAGCATTTGCGTGTAAAATATGCACATGGACCGTTGGCTAAACACGGAACCAATGATAAAGGTGTTGCAGAATTATTCATCGTCAACTTCTGACTTTTCTAATTGTTGGGCCAACTAATGTACCTTCTATGAATGAAAAAATGTGGCATTCGACGTACTTATGCTACGTGATTAGATGCAACCTAAATCTGTTCCAACCGAAGCCCTTGTACCAGTAGGTAAGGGGTGGAAATCCAACGACAGTTAACTTACTTTCGGATTTATGTAGTGTAATAATTCCCCGAGGTGCATCCTGCGTAACAAACTGCTTCCGAACAGTTCCATGGTGCTTACAAAGAAGCTGCAGCAGTTTCAAAAAGTACATGAAGACCGCAATGACAGAAGGAGTACTTTGAGCGCAAGCTAACTGGTCTGTTGAATACCCTAAAGTAAATGCTTTATGCTTTTCAGACTGTAAACGAAATGGCCACTGAAGCAGCTTATTTAGTTTTGGTATTGTGCTGACATGAGAATCTCACCCAATAGCCGGGGAACTTATCAAGCCATATGCAGTCGAATTAGCTATGTGCTTGCTGAAGGAAGAATTAGCAAAACAGCGGTCTGTAATACCACACACAAATGATAAAATATCTCCAAGAATCTAGGCATTAGTGGCTGACGCTAAGGAGTTAATCCATCTTATAGGACGTCCACATTTTGTTCATGAAATTTCTTACTCGATGGACGTGGCAGCGCTTGCCGGACTGCTTCTATTTGTAATATATCAACACCAACTATTCATAGAAGAAAATATGCTTTTGTGTGAATCTCTTCCGAAGAATTCAGCTGATGCTGAGATGTACAACCTGGTAAAATAAAACAATATTCAATGGAACAAGTGCTGAGGATGCTAATGCAATGTCAGGAAAGGTTGCTGGCGTTGTGACAGGAGCCAAAAATCGTCGCGAATACCTGCAACAGCAGCTTTGGAGAAGCACATGCCGTAAGCAAAATGACACAATCTCATAACTGTATTCTATAAAGTAATGAAAATATATACTTTCATCGAATTTCTGCCTCCGAACAACCGAATTTCAAGATTCCTCGTGACGATATGAGCACCATTTATACACATAAAATGCGTTTATACCCCTTTAGTGATGCACACTAAAGTAGCTAGTTATTCAGTAACAAAATATCACTAGTTTCGTTAGAATGGCGTACAAAAGTCTGTGCTTTCTTACTGGAAACCAAATGTGATTTGCAGTCTCTAGTGACTGATACAAAGTTGTGGGCAAGAAGAGCCAATTTTTCAGATCTTATTACCAAAATAGCGTAAACCTAGCACTCCCAAAATACCTACGACCATGTTCAAAGCAAAGGACAAAATTCATGGTTTCAAAAAAGTTGGAACTTTGGGACGTTGCTGATTAATGTAGAAATATTGATAGCTTTCCGGCATCAACATGCACATTAGAAAGGATGAGAGAGAACGCAGAAGTTCTGGAGATTCTTTCTGAAGAGACAGTGCTGCATTTGGTAGGTCTGGCAATGGTCATGTCTCAGTAGTTTCCAAGCTAAGGTGAGAAAGCAATGAAAGTACTTTCATAGATCAAGAACCTATTTACTTGCACGCGAAAACTTCCTCTCACATCTCTTCAATTTGCAAAAGTTATCGACATGATCTCAGATACTACTTTTGAGGAGGCGTTTCAAAATGTGTCGCTGTTTGATTTCTGGTGTAAAACGTGAGACGAGTACCCTGTCCTAGCTAAGGTAGCTCTCGTCCTGTTTCCTCCATGTAACACAATGTATCTGGTGAACATGTATTTTTGCATTCCATTCATACAAAAACAATATATCAAAATCGACTTGAAGCGGAAGCGGATACGTGGCTGCAGCCTTTAACAGTATCAACAAGCATCAGAAGAGTCAGTGCTGCCTGACAGCAACAATTTAGTCCGCGACAGTAATGATTAAGATAAGTTGTATTTCTATTTATATTCAGCATCTAACTTTACATTGACGTTAATGAACATCTGCGTTAATTTAGAGTACAGCAATAAACGTTTCCAAAACTCTCCTCTTCATGCTCATTTCGCTGAAGCAGTTCTGCTGTTAAAATATCTCAGAGGGGTCCGCCCTGCGACCTTTCACTAAAAAAGGTCTCAACGGCCCAAAATGTTTGAGAACCGTCGCCTTAGACAATTGAATTCTCTCCCATAGAATTCAGTGCTGAGGCATTCGATCTTTACTTCTGAGTTAGACAGGCAATTTTCTTCACGAATTTCCCTTGGGATTGGGCGTCAAGAAATTGTCCTACGGATATGAAATTGTGCTCGACGTACCGAAAAGTCCGTTGCCAAGTTCTAGCCTATTCTTGTTTCCACAAGCGGTCTATGGATGTGATTGCTGCTGGCTTCCTAACATTCCCCGTTGATATCGAAACATAGCGAGTGCTTAAGGGATCAGGTAGAACTAAGGGCTCCATTGCGAATTGACTTTTTTAGAGTCGGTTATGTCAGAAAATCCTGGTTACCTATTCGTGCAATTTTAATTTTTATGGTTCGAATTTAGTCCATCTATAGTTGACAATGTAAAATGATGAAAAGACCCTCAGCTGCTTACGTAGTGCATAGGTTGACTTGACTAGAATGATCCGCCGGAAGCGTACTTATATTTCCAGGCTGGCAAACTAGTTTCAAGGAACGTGCACTTTTTATATACATAACGATAAAAAGCAAGTTACCAAAACAGTCTGAGAAAGTTGCAAAAAGCAACCTACATGTTGGCCTGTTGCAGAAGGTATTTGACAATGTTAGCCGCCATCTTGCTAATAACGTTCAAATTCTACGTGCCTCATTACCTCCACTATATCACCCGAACTTGGTAAATTTAATTGATACCATTGGCCGTTAAAAACCAAAGCAACGAGGGATGCCAAAGGTCCACGTAAGCTCACTAACCCACAAAGGCTGAAGACACTTGGAATTTTTAGTAGCCGACACCGACAGCTAAACGAACATTCTATGTTTGTCTGCCAAATAGAGGACCCTAATCACACAAGTCGTCATTTGCCGAACATCAGTCAAAATATCATGCTCAGCAATAATCACTTGGACCTAACAGGATATTACATCCACCTAGTAGGTTGACAAAATTGCTTTTGCCTTTGAATTTCCCTACGCTGCTATGCTACCCACACTCAAACGATTTCTCCCCTACATTGATTATCTTCACCAAAGGCTTCGATCATGATAGTTGCGGTTAAATCTTGCTGGATTTATGTATCACAGGGATATAAGGAAGTGACACATGAACAGGCGTTATTGTCTTTGAGTCTATACTAACAGAAGTCGACAAAATCTGCTACTAACACTTTTGGTATCCTAACGTTCCGTTTCCATATTACACCATTGCCAAGCAGTAACGCATTCTGAGCGATAGTCGCTTAAACTGATGACACTTATATCGTCAAGTTTTGCAATTTTAAACCCATTCATCCTACTTGACTCGTTAATCACCTGCCTCTTCGTCCCTATAAAGTCCTTGTTCATTGTTCATTATTGGGCAAACGGAAGCTAAAATAACTCTAAACTGAAACCGATAAAGAAAGTTCCAATTTATCTAACGGGACGCGGTAACGACATTTTCAATGCTGTGAAACGGAAGCGCTCACTATAAAATAAGCACATAAGAATGTCAAATCGTATTCTACTCCGTATTTTATATACATGACCAACTTATATTCTGTGAGTGCGATACTATGACGTCGCCTTCAGATAATCTTTGGACCCTTTGGCCGCTGCAGAGGATTACCAACGGTGCTCTATCTACTGCATCGATCTGTATAGATAGAGGTTCGGATTCTACCGCGCAGGCCTTCACGGCTTCTTCTTACATCTCTTGCGCGTTTTCATCCTTATCATCCCTTTTCAACTACTGTTCTTCCCTTTGTTTGTTTGTTTCCCTTTGTTTGTTAGCGCGCCCCCATCTTTTTTCACTAGTCATTTCTCTTCCAAGCTTGACTCACACTCAGTCACATGGCATTGCTTCGCTTCAGCCGACAATTTCATATTAAGCCGAATGGCCAATGTCAGTTCATCTGCTTCTGTTTGGAGCACACAGTCCTTCCTAAGACTAGCATGCCTCAACGTGCGGACTTCTCCAACCTAACCAAGAAGCAGCAGTTGCCCGGATACTGGAGACCCTATCAATCGTTATCTGCTGCATTTCAGTAACAAGCATGCAAGGTTTGAGTTCTGTGCTTAGTTTCCGAACACCAAGGTGTGCTAATGGCGCTATATTCTCATTGCGTTTGTCCGGAGATGTAGCGGTTGTAAATCCCGGGCAATCCAGTGCGGGCATTGCTCTTAGTCTCCGGATGGTAGCTATATGATCAACTGCATCCTAAATAACAGCCGGATGTGCGTTGTCCGATTGGCCGGGTCGTTCAAATCAAGGAAGTTGCGTGATGACAAATGTTGCTTGTTTTTCATTGCGGCCTGTGTCCACAAGTTGTAGCGCTGTCTAGGTGCAACACGACTCCTATCCCCAATTTAACGCGCTCCTCCGTCACGGCAAATGTACTGATACTGTGGTACCTGCTGGTGATTTGTACGTCCGGCCGAAAACTGTCCACTGCTGAGTTTCATCAGGGTAGTCAACATAATTTAATCTCCCATAATGGTAACGGCGAGCGGTGAGTGAAGATGCTTCTCTCCTTTTACGAGCACTAACTTTTGACACAACACCCGCCGATGGCTTACATGGCACCCACCAACCTCGGACCAGACATGGGTACAATTCAGTCACATTTCGATCAGTTACGGCTGACAAGAATGCTTGCGAAACTGTCGTTCGATTTGGAGCCCGAAAGTGGACTCTGACCACACAGTTATTTGCGCAGTCCTCCGGGTGCGTTACGGTGGACATCCGAAACGGCGCCGTGAATGCATAGGTATTTGCCAACAGGCGAAGCCAGATGTTCTAGATGCGTATCAAACTACGCCGACATCTGACCTGAGTTAACGCTCATTGAACACAGCTGAAGATCACTGGTCACCTATCCGTCACACATTATTCACAGCAGGCATACCTTCATGGGCCATATCAAATTGCCAACCTAGACATTGGGTCTCATTGCAGTCTCTGGAAGATCTTTCCGCTCCCCTACGAGTTCCGGCTGGCAGCGAATACAATAAGAAGCACAAAAGATCTCATGGCGAAACTGTTTGCTAGTCAGAAGAGAGATAGTGAATCGTGGTGGTCGCATCATGTCTCGGAGATGGAAGTAGCCGCTGATCTTGGTAACCAACGGGTTATTCCGTCTGATACGAGAAACGAGCAGTAGTAAACCTAGTGTTAGCGTGACTATATACGATGAGAGTGGACAGCCGATCTACAGCTTGTCAAAACGCTTGTAACGTTGGGTCAAACAGTTTGAGAAGTAGTGTAATCAACCAGAGTTACCAGTTTCTCTATCAGCCATTGAGCGCCATACTCCGACGGCCGTTGACCTGGATGCACTATCATGCGCAAAGATCCAACATGAGACCAAAAGGATGTATTTGAACATGGCCGCCGGAGCAGATGGACTTCATCTAGCCCCTTTCAAGTTGGGGTAACCGCTCTTTTGGAATATTTACGTAACTTATTAATCAATCGCTGGGGGCAGGAAACAGTTCCAACCGACTAGAGCTGCCCCGTAATAGTATTACTTTTCGAGACAGGCACCCATTCAGATGTCAGCAATCATACAGGAATCAGTCTGCTCACATCAGCCTCAAGGTACTTATGTCTATCGTCCTCAATAGAATGACTGGCATCTGTGAAAGCCAGATGCGCGAGAAGCAAGCCCGGTTTCTTCGAAATCCTGGCTGCATTGACTAGATATTCACATTATGTCAGTTGCTGGAAAACTACAATGATTCTTGGCAGCAAGCCATAGAGGTGCTCCAGACTTCAAAGGAGCCTCTGATCCAGTTGTTTGATGTACCATTTGTGTCTGTCTGCCCAGGAATGGTGCTCACGAGAATGATATAACTAGTATCCCAGCTCTATACGCGCACAGCTCGGGCAGCGTGCGGGTTAACGACAAAGTTTCTTTGCCCTTCTATATATCCAGCCATGTGAGACAAAGGTGCCCGCTGTCACCTATTCACTTCAACTACACCATTGACGAAGTCATGGAAATGAGGTACGTCGGGCACGACTTAGAAGATGTGGAGCAGCTTTCTCATGAACGACTTCTCGACCTGGACTACGCCGACAACATTGCGTTCATCAGTGACAGCTCCCGAACATGTCAAGTTGTACTAGATAGATTAACTCTGACTGTCAATCGTTTTGAGATAGGCTTCGCACCACCAAAATGTTAAGTATTCTCCAAAACTGGAAAGGACTCATTCCTGCACTGCCGCTTGGCGGTGAACATCTGGAATTCATAGAGAACTTCAAGTATTTGGGCAGCTATATTAGCGCCACTGGAATGGATGATGAGGTCTTAAGCCGTATAGCAAAAGCTTAATTTGTTTTTGCTAATATCCCACATCAGTGGCACAGACGTGACATCACTCTCTCTCTCTCTGAAGGGTAGAGGGTATAATGCAGCCATTCGTTCAACGCTCTTATACGGTTGGGAAACCTGGCCCATCTGATCGACAGACATAAGGAGGCTCGCCACGTTGGATTATCGCTGCCTTCGCAGCTTAGCGCATGCCTGGTTGGAACAAGGCGAGACCGATGAGCGTGTTCGGCGTCGCGTAGTTGGTGTAGGAAGAGCGAGCGAACCGCTCAGCACCGTTATATCATGCACTAGGCTCCGATTGCTGGGCCACTTGTTGCGCATGCCAGTATACAGACTCCCGCCACGAAAAATGTTTTCACGGCCGGGGGTAAATTGAAAATGAGGAGGGTCGGTCAAGCGGCTACATGGTCAAAAGCAATGAAGTCCCTCACTTCAAAGTTGGAATCAGTTAGGTTTTCCCGACTGCTTGGCTTGGGACCGAAGGAGGATGAACCCGTTTGGTTGGATGCACTAGCCGTCGTAGTGAAGAGTCGACTTCAGTGGCGTTCGTGTTGTGAATCTCGTTGTCCCTCCAATTCTCCCTCCAACAACAATCGCAAAAGTTATATTAGCAGTACGTTAATTTTTATAGCATTTATGTCTACCTTTTTGAATTGCTGCACGTTAGCTGAGGTGTGTTTCACACCCTCGGCTAACGTGTATCGATGAGGACGATAATAATAACAGCGATTTTGTTGTATGCACGGTAAAACTTCACAAACCAAAACTGCTTGCTAGCGCTCCGCGCTGAATCCTCTAATTGTGAACAGCGCTTTTATATCATGAAGCTTTAACCTATTCTACACAACTTATTGCTACAGTCTGTTTTTTCCAAGCAACTGTAAATTCCATTAAGTTTCTAGTCGGATGGGCTTCGATAAAAAGAGTGAACACCTGAACAGGATAAAAAGCAGATGTAGCACTTACCACTTTAATCAATGATGCAGTCACTGTAAAGCGCTTTTGTCAATCAGCACCTGTTAACCATGAAATTTAACAATAGAAAAGCAAATTTGAAACCAGTCCGCATAAAGTATCACGTTTACAAACTATCCACGCTGCGTTAATAACTTTCTTCAGGTCAAGTTGTGGATTCCAGTATTTGATGCGAGCCACATTTCCTTACCCACTGGAATATATCTTGTTGATTATATTTTTACTTGTTATCAAAGGCTTAAACACCATTCAACGTGACTTCGAAAACTCATTCTGTACAAAATTAACGAACGATTTTCTGAGCAAATACTGGGTGTAAAGTTCGGGAGCACTTAAGTAATTGTAGCAAAACAATTACCAGCTCAGCTAATAAAACCCCATCCATATATCAAAGGTCCTGAGGACTGAGAGTGCGGGAAGTAGACGCTTCTAACATTAATACAAAACGTGCGTATTCATATTTCTAGTATGGAATGAACATTCTGAATGTCTGGCCAATGATCGAATCCGACATACCACGTGTTTCCCGAAGCCTATCGTTCATGTTCGTATGCATTATCATCTGCAATAGATCCATCAAAGCGCAAAGCGTATTGTTCTTCTTATAAAAGTACAGTGGCCCAGCGTCTCAATCATGCCACAGGAATGATGATTTGTTGTCCATTTACTTCGATAGACAGAATAAATGCCTAGTTTGTGTTTATATACTTTCACTTTTCTGTCCGACCTTCCGTAAACAGCTGCGAATACTGCCAGTTAGCGCAGTGTGCGAAAGTGCATTTTCTCCTTAAGAATGCAAATAGGCCAGCACCGACGATGGGTTCCCTTCCCATAGACTGGTGGTAGTTATTAAATGTTGCATCATCAACGCAACATGGCCTCTGATAAAAGTCGTTACTACTGGTTTCTTTATCTCTTGGCCAAACTCAAATTACAGGCACAGATCTCTTGCAGTCGATGTTTCTAATTCTATTTCGTATAAAGCTTCGTCACAAAGCTGTTTGCTTTTCAAAGCATTCTCTTAATTTCAATTCAAATGAATGCAGCAATGCAGAGTGCAAACTTGTGGAAACTGGTGAAAGTCTTAAACTAGTGCTCTGGACTTAGAACCCGGAATGTCTGCATTTAATCAATCAACAACTGGTCAATAAGTGGATGTTTTCAATGCTATTTTTACTGTTTATTCCACTGTCAAACTGCACGGGATCTACCAGATGTGCGCGCTGCTACACATGATTGTTAAATCGGCAGAGCTGCAGCTCAAAGGAAGTAGGTTCAAGATGAGAACCGAAGACTCTAATTTATGCCACCGAATTGATGCTGGCAACGCGGGTTTTGTCAGTTGTTGACGAAGAGAGGGTCATTTTAAAGCGTAGGTCGTGTCTTGCGACGCAAAATCCTAGTTCGGATCACTTAACACCTCGAAGTGACGTTATGAAGGAGCTCAGGAAACTCATCGAAGCATGCGCCGAGTTCGCCTGAACTCAGTTCATTAATACTCTCTCAGTACACCGACTCAAACTCCGTAGTAGCACAGACCTAAGTGACGCTGATTTATCTACCGGCTCAAGTCAAGTGACCCAACTAATCTCTCCTCAAAACACTGTTGTATCTACGGTCCCAAAACTGACCACAACCAAGTTTTTCTCAGGATACTACTACCACGAGATAGCTCTTGTGTCTTGACAGCATTCGCCTTCCTCTGTAGCTTGTGTTTTTCTCAATTATACCGCAGAGCCCGTATATATATATATATATATATATATATATATGAAGATGTGGATTGCATGTCCCACCCTTAACGGAGTCAGTAAACGGACTCTCGTTATCGGCCAGTCCTTCTTCTCTGGTTCTTTGCGCACACGTGAAAGATTATACTTTTTGTCTCCAGCCTCAACTTCCGCCTACATGCTTGCCAGCGAGGTCCATTTCGTTCTTGCGTACTTGATCTTGATGCTGGTTTCGATCAGTAAACGCAGCCACCCAAACTGCATAGAAATTCCCTTCCTAGCTCAACTGTCCTAAAGCTATAACTTACAGTCACCGTGGTAGATGACATGTTACAACAACCATTTTCTTAACTGAACCCGATACTGTAGCTAAATTAAGCCCGAGGAATAAGTGTCAACGGTCTCAGACCTATTACCGTGTGAAGTCATGGAAGGCCATTTCAGATACTTCTCGCATATTGAAAGCTGCTTACACGCGTGGACCGCATGTTCACTGTAAAATTCTGGCTTGGTAAAGAGATGGTATAATTTGGTTATTATGAGCTGGATAGTGTGGCAGCTGATGATCAGACTCATTATTCCCCAATGGGTTAACATCTCCGGAAGCGGTTGGCTAAGCTGCGGCGATAACAAACTGAAGGTCTTGGCAGTAGCATTTGAAATCACCTAAGTGCAGCAGATCTAACTCCCACTAGTATGCATTTCTATGCTTTGGGCCGCATTGCAAAATTGGACGACCCAATCTTGTCACGAAAGCTGGCAGTGAGTTTAGGTTTACCCTGTGACCTCGCCCACCTAACGCGCCAGTAGGTACGCATTGGCATCATTAAAGAGAAGGTAGATGAGCTATTAGGGTCGCAACCCTATGTAAGTTGTACGTTGTCGGTACGTCGTCTATTATGAATTTGGGTGAAGAGGTCTTACATGCTACCGAGGCACTCAGAAGTATGTACACGGACCTTGTACTGATACGTGATATTAGGCAAAAAGATTTTACCCCGTATCAAGTGGTACTTAGCACATAGCAATCAGTTGCGTCGGGCTAATCCAATTATGCGGTTGATCTCTCTGAGTAGCTTAGTGTTTTCCATTCAGACTTTCTCCTCGGCATCGCACAAACGCCATCTCCTCCGGACATTATTTCATTAAGCCAACGTGATTTGTATCAAAAAACATATTGCGAGTAGACAGAGATCCGTGTCGCTTATCCATTGTATTTCATAAAGAGCCAAGGGGACTTTGATCAGTGAGATTGCACGGAGTAGATCCAAAGTTAACAGATGTTTAACAGCAACGCGATTATGAAAACCATCACGAAACGAATAATGAAATCACTTAAACTGATGTAACTTGCAGCAGAGCTGCTGCTGCAAAAAGCAACAAGACCTTTGCTAATGTGCTCGCGTAAGCACCTGACGTCGATATAATGCACGTTTTGTGCTCATAGAAATTCACCTTTACATTCAAACACAGCTATTTTTGACGTACCAACCGAAGTTTAAGCGATTCAATTAACGAACATAACTATGTTATTGCGCCGCCGGATGAGCACCGTGCCGGCCGAATCGCCTGAATGAAGGGATTGAGCTGCCTCGGCAATCAAGCAGCAATTACTGAGCACCGGTCAGCTACTCAAGCTTAATGTGTCACTCGCTGTCTTACGGCGGAATCAAATCCAACTGCTAGAAGCCATCGTCGTTAGAAGAGAGATGACACATATGCGCTTAGGGAAGCAGCTAACAGTTTATCTAAATATGCTATTATGGATGGAAGCGCACTGACTGGTCAGTACTTGGCCATCTATCGATTTAAATGACTCGGTTTCTAATACATCTCTCATCGGTTGTATGCTTGTGACTGGTGAGAAAATATGAACTAATCAATCCATCTCGTAACCGGTATTTCTGATTTTGTGTTTGGTATACACCAAACAGTTAGTGTCAACCTAGCATGTTCAACGTGTACCGCTCTTTCAATGGCACTACCACGCTGACGTAAGTACGTGACGGTTTTTTAGCTTAAGTTCAAACTAGTGCTTGCAGTACTTAAGGGCCATCGTGTTTCGCAACTCGACTAATGTCGATTTGCAGTAATAGGAGAGTGGACTAGTTGAACATAGTCCATACAAGTCATTTCGATCCAAGCAGGCCTTTACGAGAAGCAAAATATGAAAGGGGCACTCGATTGGAGAAGGAAAAATGAGTTCAACTGACAGTGTTTGTAGACACTGTAACTGCCGATGATTAGGCAATTGTTGTCACCCAAAACTTCAGCGCCACGTATCCACAATTGGCAGGAAGTAATGCAACAGTAAATAACTAAAAGAGCATTGATGCTTTTGATTCACAAACGCGCAGCGATTCATTGTCATGCATCCGCTAACAAAAGTTTAGTCAACGTTAGATGTGGATTTATACTCATTCACAGCAGGCCTCAACTTCGAACGATGACCACCTGTTCGTGACCATGTGTTGCTGACAAGGGGTTAGCGCCTTGGCACTGAAAGTCGTTCGATGTTGCACCAGGTCCTCTTCTCATTTTCTATTCTTTAGCTGGCTGGGATGTTGCAGCAGCGAAGCATCAGTTCACAAGGTTGATACAGTGTTGCAATAGTAAAAGCAATCGTTTAAGTTAAAATAAACAATGTTTCCCAGAAGACGCTTTTATGGTAATATCGAAAAGAAAGATAAGAAATTGGGCAAAGAGTTTAAGGAAAATTATTCTGTCGCCAGTTCAGAGGCAGTTGTCAAAGTTTTAGAGATTCTTACATGTAGGTGACAGAGGATAGGACCCACGGCACTAGAACAATCCCTTGAAGTAAACGTTTGAAAAATACCTTTCTAACATTGCCTGTATCACCTACCTCGGTGATTGGACTTCCTTGTCCTTCTAGCTGGCCGCATTTTTAAATGAGTTCAGCTTCGCTACTTTCCGCTTTATGAATAATGAAGCGTCGTATTCGCTCAACACTCATACCGCACCGATGAATGTCGCTGCATCCAATTCGTTGCTGTTCCCGTTGCCGACGCTCTTTTATCCGATTACGTGCGCCTTCAATCGTAAAACGGATGATATGGGGACAGAAAAAATCGCGCACGTGGCGCATTAAAATAAAAGTTGGCAGGTGCATCTATTCACTGTACGTCAGCGGTATATAGAGAACTGATCAGGTCTCTGTGTATGCCAGAGCTAACCAGCCAGAAAACCGCTGGGACAGTTTTAGTCGAGCATAAAATTGCATTCATGCAAAAGGCAAAGACTTAGGCAAAGCTACGAATCGGAGCGCAAAACTATGAAACATACTAGTTTGAATGACAAATTGGTGGATCATACATGTTGCACTGAGTTTACCGTTTCCGACAAAGGTGGCTTACTCGTTGGGACAAGCACACAAGGCACTGAGATGCAGGCGTGGCAAGTTTTACAGAAACCTACACAAAAAGTTTATGATTAGTCCAACTGTGGTCTACACAAATTTGATTTTACAAAGCGCGCTGCAATCATTGGCAACTATAGTACTATGGTAAAGAGGGAAGAACTCATAGTGTCCGCACACACACTGCGAATACCACTTGACCCTTGCAAACACTCAAAGCTACTGCAATTTCTTTAAGGAAAATGAGAACTTTTAATTATCCATTATGTTGCACAAAATAAATTCAGAAATCCTTCCTTGCAGGTAATTAGTGTTATTCAAAAGTATCCTCTAAGTGGATTTTGGGCGGTTCTCCGAGCTGACTGATTATTGTGCAGACGTTTCGTTGCCTGACTAGGCAACATCATCAGTGCGGTTTCAGGGGCCTGGTTCGCAGTGCTTCGTAAGCGACTTCAATGTCCAAGTGCTTATTGATCGAGTTCTGCTTTGAATGCCAGGCTTCAATGAACTCACGTGCTTGCCGGGTTTTAGCCCTTCCGAGGATACTGGTATGCTCTATATCGAATTGATGATTCTCAGCATCCATGTGCACTGACATCAGGGAGTTCTGATCGTGGCGACGTATGGCTAGGCTGTGTTCGTGTAGTCTTGTGCCAAGAGTTCTCCCAGTCTGTCCCACGTAGTACTTGTCGCAGTTCCGACAGCAGATCTTATATATCACACCAGTTTCTTCTTCTTTGCTAAGTTTATCTTTCACCTTGAAGAGTTTGCTGCGAATGGTTTCCGTTGGCTGGTGTGCAACTTTGACTCCAAAAGGCAATAAAAACCTCGCTGCCATTTCAGAGATACCATTGATATAGGGAAGTGTTGTTCTCTTTTCAACTGGTACATTTGTCGAGGTGTGTTGAGTAACCTTTTGTGATGCGAGGCAGCGTAGAATGAAGCCTTTTGGGTAGGAGTTCCGCTTGAACAGGCTGAAGAGATGATCTTCCTCTGCCCGTCTCAGCTGCGGTGTGCTACAGTGGGTTTGTGCTCGTTTGAAAAGGGTTTGCACGCAGCTGCGTTTGTGGGCTGCCGGATGATTGCTGCCGTAGTTGAGAATCTGGTCCGTATGCGTAGATTTTCGGTAGACTGTTGTTTCCAATCGTTCGGCACCAGTCCGTCGTATGAGAACGTCTAAGAATGGTAACTGTTCGTTGTTCTCCTCCTCCCTGGTGAATTGGATGCCATCGAACACACTGTTGATTAGTTCGTGTGTTTCCTCCAATTTGGAACGTTTGAGGATGACGAAGGTGTCGTCTACGTATCGTACCCAAAGTTTTGGTCTCGCGATCGGAAGTGCTATTTGTTCCAGCGCCTGCATCACTGCCTCGGCTATTAGACCAGAGATCGGCGATCCCATTGGTGTGCCTCTTATCTGTTCGTAAATTTGGCCATTGAAAGGAAAATGTGTTGTTAGACAGAATTCTAATAACTCCATCATCTGTTTGGGTTCGGGTCCACTGTTTGTATCAGACGACGTGTGTTCCTCTAGCAGACGCGTCATTGTTTGTTTCGCCAAGCCAATGTCGATTGAAGTGAACAGGGCGGTAACATCGAAAGAGACCATCATTTCGTCTCGTTCAATGGTTGCGGTTTTAATTTTCTCAAGGAACTGTTCTGCCGAGTTGATCGAATGTTCCGATCGCGCGATTAAGTGTTTTAGCCTTCTCCAGAGCTCCTTTGCAAGCCTGTAATTTGGTGCTCCAGGTAACGACACGATGGGGCGAAGCGGTACTCCGCTTTTGTGTACTTTAGGTAAGCCATAGAACCGCGGTAGTACCGAGTCTTGTGGTCGCATCCTCTTGTGTTCCAATTTTGTGATTTTCCCCATTTGTTCCAGCTTCTGCAGAGTGCGTCTGATGTTACCTTCTAAGCGTTTTGTCGGGTCTTCGTTTATCGGCTGGTATGTGTTGGTATCACTGAGTAGGTGTTGTGCTTTCATCATGTAATCCGATTTGTCCATTATAACAGTAAGGCGTCCTTTGTCGGCCGGTAGTATAACTATGCTCTTGTCTTTCTTGAGGTTCTCCAGAGCTTTCCGTTCAGCGGTGTTGAATATGTTGGTTTCAACACCGCTGAACGGAAAGCTCTGGAGAACCTCAAGAAAGACAAGAGCATAGTTATACTACCGGCCGACAAAGGACGCCTTACTGTTATAATGGACAAATCGGATTACATGATGAAAGCACAACACCTACTCAGTGATACCAACACATACCAGCCGATAAACGAAGACCCGACAAAACGCTTAGAAGGTAACATCAGACGCACTCTGCAGAAGCTGGAACAAATGGGGAAAATCACAAAATTGGAACACAAGAGGATGCGACCACAAGACTCGGTACTACCGCGGTTCTATGGCTTACCTAAAGTACACAAAAGCGGAGTACCGCTTCGCCCCATCGTGTCGTTACCTGGAGCACCAAATTACAGGCTTGCAAAGGAGCTCTGGAGAAGGCTAAAACACCTAATCGCGCGATCGGAACACTCGATCAACTCGGCAGAACAGTTCCTTGAGAAAATTAAAACCGCAACCATTGAACGAGACGAAATGATGGTCTCTTTCGATGTTACCGCCCTGTTCACTTCAATCGACATTGGCTTGGCGAAACAAACAATGACGCGCCTGCTAGAGGAACACCCGTCGTCTGATACAAACAGTGGACCCGAACCCAAACAGATGATGGAGTTATTAGAATTCTGTCTAACAACACATTTTACTTTCAATGGCCAAATTTACGAACAGATAAGAGGCACACCAATGGGATCGCCGATCTCTGGTCTAATAGCCGAGGCAGTGATGCAGGCGCTGGAACAAATAGCACTTCCGATCGCGAGACCAAAACTTTGGGTACGATACGTAGACGACACCTTCGTCATCCTCAAACGTTCCAAATTGGAGGAAACACACGAACTAATCAACAGTGTGTTCGATGGCATCCAATTCACCAGGGAGGAGGAGAACAACGAACAGTTACCATTCTTAGACGTTCTCATACGACGGACTGGTGCCGAACGATTGGAAACAACAGTCTACCGAAAATCTACGCATACGGACCAGATCTCAACTACGGCAGCAATCATCCGGCAGCCCACAAACGCAGCTGCGTGCAAACCCTTTTCAAACGAGCACAAACCCACTGTAGCACACCGCAGCTGAGACGGGCAGAGGAAGATCATCTCTTCAGCCTGTTCAAGCGGAACTCCTACCCAAAAGGCTTCATTCTACGCTGCCTCGCATCACAAAAGGTTACTCAACACACCTCGACAAATGTACCAGTTGAAAAGAGAACAACACTTCCCTATATCAATGGTATCTCTGAAATGGCAGCGAGGTTTTTATTGCCTTTTGGAGTCAAAGTTGCACACCAGCCAACGGAAACCATTCGCAGCAAACTCTTCAAGGTGAAAGATAAACTTAGCAAAGAAGAAGAAACTGGTGTGATATATAAGATCTGCTGTCGGAACTGCGACAAGTACTACGTGGGACAGACTGGGAGAACTCTTGGCACAAGACTACACGAACACAGCCTAGCCATACGTCGCCACGATCAGAACTCCCTGATGTCAGTGCACATGGATGCTGAGAATCATCAATTCGATATAGAGCATACCAGTATCCTCGGAAGGGCTAAAACCCGGCAAGCACGTGAGTTCATTGAAGCCTGGCATTCAAAGCAGAACTCGATCAATAAGCACTTGGACATTGAAGTCGCTTACGAGGCACTGCGAACCAGGCCCCTGAAACCGCACTGATGATGTTGCCTAGTCAAGCAACGAAACGTCTGCACAATAATCAGTCAGCTCGGAGAACCGCCCAAAATCCGCATCCACATCCTGAGCTACGCATATTCTCATTTATCCTCTAAGTAACTCCAATAACCCGCGCTCCTAGCCCCACTTCTAATGTCAAAGCCATTCAAGAATAATGGCTGAAGTGACTGCATCGAATTGTAAATGTAATGGCAAGTTTTATTCCCGATTTAGTTCTGCGCCGCTTAGGTATAGGTCATCATCAATTCACCTACCACCGGACGAGAATATTGAATGGTAGGTTGCACTTGTGACAGTTACGGCTCTGTCTCAAGGGGCCACATACTAACTTGAAGATTGCTCTGATAGTAGTTCTTCATTTAACTCGGACAGCCTGCACATAGATGTGTAATGAATGAGCGGACACAGAACGACTTGAAACCCTGACAATTTGGGTTAACAATTTAAGTGTTCAAGTGCTTGTCTATTTGCTAATTGGCTTTCTACATTTTGTCGCCTGATTCGTAGTCTTAAGGATCACAAGCCTGTCTTGTAATCTGAGTGCGCGGGCTCGACATTACGTAAAGACCGGGCGGCTCTCGCAGTACCTTTGGCTCACTTGCGTCTGATACTGGTTGTGCGGCAGCGAAGCATCAGTACTGCGTACAGGCGTACTGGTAAGACCATTTTCTACATTTTTTCGCCGAGCAAGGTGACATCATCAGTAGGTTACTGTTTAGAGGGTAACCTCGCTGATTACACCTTCGGTCTGGTATCGATGTACAAGTGCTCCATGAAACTGTCCCCTTCGACATGTATCCCTTGATCTTCGTCTTTTTGCTTGATGTCTCTAAAACTCTTCATTGATTTTAACGGCTCTCATGGATAACACTGTGACATTGACGGGCTAGTAGTAATTCCACCGGCTTGCTATCTACTGCATACATGAAACAAGCTTGGACGGAATGTTCCAATTCCTGTATCATTGATGATTTGTCTGATCGCAATCAACGGTTTCCAGATCGTTTGAGCGCTTTAATCCTCAGCGTTTGCAATACCGGATCTATAAGGAGACACAGGTTAGTCGAATGATTTGGAGACTAACCTGCTGGTTTTAATCGAAGCATTTTCCCTCCTTTTTGGAATGCACTAAAACCAAGAAGGATACACAATGTTTGTTTCAGGCTCTTTTATGTCGTTATGCCCTTCTAAACAGCTCTCTTCCTGTTTTACCCAACATTTGTTGTCGAAATTCCGTCTTATTTTGTAAACTACATTATGTTGTTCCTGGAATTCCCGTTTGACTTGGGGTTTGTAAAAGTTCTCCAACAAAGTAATTGACAAACAGAATAAACAGTAAATTGAAGCTGTTCTTGGAACAGTACCAAATCACAGAATCATGGCATGCAGCTCAAACTATGCAAAATTCTAGTGGTTTGCAAGGGTAATTAAAATCGGTGTACAACTAATTGTACCCCTCCTATGCGCATCCAACTCTAACCTGCTAAGAGAACTGTGGGGCGCCTCAAAACATAACCAGGGGATCACGACTAACTATACACAATGCTCAGTACTTTCTTGAGGAACTCAACAATGTGCAAGTATTTCATAACAAACTAACGTTGTTGCTCGACGCGACCGTTCTTTCCGTGACTGTGAATTTCCAAAAGATGAAGGAAGCAATCACCAAACGGCCGAAAAAGGTGAAAATCTATTAAGATGTTTAACGCTGCGAAACTATGCGTGCCTCATGGCCGATGCTTTTCCAACAAATTTACTTTTAATAAACAAATATAAGTCCAAGTAAGGGTAGCAGCAACAAAATCCCCAGAACAATACTCATTGTTGGGAGAGTCATGCAAAAGCTGCAAGCGAATGGGCTGTTAATAGTCAACCCAAAAACGGTGAACGCTTTTACACTTACATTTTCCCCACTTTGAGTCTTCAAACGGTTTCAAGTTGGTTCGAAATTATGAATGTCAGGACCATGTTTGCAATTATCGCACATGGTATACAACCAAGCATTTTGCCATTCATGCCCACTACGTTCCTCTACATGAACGATTGATTATGATACATTCCTACGTTAGATCATTGGACCCAATAGTTGGTAAGATCAGTAGACTCCGCAGGGGTACCTAGCGATCATACATTCATAAATGCTCCAAATAGTTCACAATAACATTATGAGGGAACCGAACACCGTAAATTTTGCATAGCAACGCGGTAAATGCAGTCCCTCCCCTCTACAATAGACATTCCATAAACACCCTGTACCGCTGTGATTAACAAACTTGTGGTATACAGTATACCACACCACTTGTGAATTCAAAATGTGTGATAGTATAAACAAGCACCCAAGTCGTGTATGCTGCACATAAATTAGTTATTCATGACGTTTCGTAAGACTATCCTGTAATATGGTAACACTGATATCATGAAAATCCGGAACACAGAAAGAAACGGATCCTGGTGATTCTGTTTCTTTTTAATTCATAGAGATCGAGTAATGTCTTCATGGCTCACGAAAGACCTTTGCGTAAAGTTATTTCCTGAAAATTGCACGTTTACTCCCGCCGAACGAACAAATTATTTCGTAGCAACGTGCACCCACAAGCAAATGAGAGATCATCAAACCTGCCGTTATATTATCACAACAGATGTAATACTCTGCCTTTCAGAAGGATATGTGAAAGCTAATCTTTACTACGGAGTAGCTGATACCCTGGGAATCCCTGCACTCTTACATGAACGTTGCGGCTGAATAGTCAGGAAGGAAGATTATCCAGTTCAAAGTGGATAACTGAATTGTTGTTCACGTTCGTCACTGCCCTAATTGCACATAGGTGCTCAAAGTCCACAACTGGAAGACCATCTTACCAAAAACGTGAGCTTGGGATGGCTGTTGTGGAAGACCCTGTCGGCTCGAAGCAAACGGCAGTGTCCTAAACAGAGAAGTCACTCTCCGGTCTATGAAGAATACCGTTCGCCTGTTCTGACTGCTGAATTCCAGCAATGACACGACAGGTAAGTAAGGATGATTGTAGAGTACGACAAGCACGCTTTGGCAACTCTGGTAGTACTGCGATTCAGCTGCACTCGAGACTCCACAGCAAGGGGCACTTAAGCATATTACTGGCTTGCCTCATTTCAAGTACGAATAGTGACTGCAAGCCCCCAAGATTGTACAATGTAAGCGACCGGGGCTTACAGTGAATACATGAAGATCTACCAGATTCTAAGAATCCCAGCCATGTTAGTTGCGGTCACAACCTGGGGAAATAGAATCTAAAGTTGGCTGCCCAAGATGACCAATCAGAAGATCACTGAATTCGTCAACTGCGGAACGTTCCGCATTTATGCTGTTTCGCTTCCAACTTTTATTTTTATCAAGCCACTTTACGATGTATTAGCATTAGGGTGTATAGACCGCTTTCACCGACTGAGTACAAAACCCCGACAATATTGTGCTCACCAGCCCCATTTGGAATGGCAGGCTTAGTTACGTTTGTGTATATGTGCATATTATGGCTAGGTCCTCTTTGTATATGACTATTTCTTCTACTTATATTTTCCAATAGAGACATCTTATTGGACAAGTTTACCTTGGCTTTTCCGCCTGTGACCAACCAATGTTTCGTTGCTCTGTTTTCAGGGTAGCTCAGTGACTAGTTAGAGATTGGTTGAGAGAGTTATTATGTAATTAAAAAGATTCGTCGCAGCTAGACTCAGTCAAACAGTCAGTACATAGTTGGAAACACGCTAGACAGTCGTTTCGTCTTATTGCGTCTCCTCAGCAGCGCCCACCTGCGGAATTTCGCCTGATACGTGGTCACGAGCTTGTGATGCGTTACTAATGAGTGGTATGTATGGAAAGTGAGCGTCGCGAGGAAATCAGAGATATCGTGGATCGTAGCACACGAAGGAGACGTTGGGCACAAATTAACCTCCAGCAATACGTTTTGAATGAATGGGGGCGGGGGGGTTGGCAAGTTAGAAAGCGTCCTACGTAAGTATTACACAACCGGACGTTTTTAGGTACGGACATAGATGTGGGTTCTCTACTACATTACATTCGGAAGCACTACATCACCGCCTTAACATTTGGTAGCCTGGTGGGTAAAATGATGACGCCTATGCCTAAGTTCCACTAAGAATGGCGATGTAAGTAAGCTAGTGGAGGTCATCGAAGCTATCACAGAGGCAGTCGGAGTGAATCGGGAGAGAGCGAAGATGGTTTCCCTTCGGGGTTTCTTCAGAGGCAGAGCGAAGGCGACTCTGTATGCAGCACGAAGCAGTGCAATCAGCTTGAAATGTTCCACCAAAAAGGAGGCGCTGATTGAGGGCTTGGACTGCCAGACCGACCGCCACGAGGCTATGCTATGATTCAAGGCGGCTAGGCTTGGATTGGAAGCAGACCCGTTCTACTTAAACGTCCACCTGTTGCTTATTCAACCAGGCGCTACTAAATTTAGGCAACGCGTCAAGACAGTAAGTGTTACTGAAGCAGTTTCTGTCCTGTCTAAATCCGACGATGGCCGATCGACTTCGGCTTGTGAACGCCACCCAGTGGATCGGCGTGACGAAGCTTGCCCGAGTAACAAGGGGATTTGCACATGGGGCAATTGATGCTTTGAGAGCGAAATACTAAAAGGAGGAAGAGCGATTGGACAGGCTAGAGGAGAGGCTAGAACAAATTACGCAAAATATCAGCGCGCTTCGAATTGCCTATTAGCAGACACGACCGAAGGGACGAAGCCTCCTTTGTGGGGCATTGTGATACTGGCAGCGGCCATGTCAATAAAGGCGCCATACCACTGTCTACCAATGGAAAGTTATAAACTGTATTGTTCTCATGTTGGAGAGAGCATACTTGATGCGTTGAACAAAGGTGTGCTTAGAGCGTTTGTATAGGTGACGGGAAAAACAGAGTGGTGTTTGTTTGATACAAGGGTAGTGGTTTTCTAATCAATCACGGAGATGGGTAACAACTCAGTCGGTTCCATTGTGGTGAATACGGTCGGTGCTTACGAGGTACGTATAGATGTCATAAAAGAGTGTGTTATTAAGATCAGTAGTCGGAAATGCAACCACCTCTTCTCCGTGTCAACGGAGGCAAAACCGGCCATCCTGAGTGTAGACTTTCTCCAAGTCAGCGACGCGATTATCGATCTCCTATACATGGACGGTAGCAGCCCTGATGTTACCGAAATGAACATACAATTACGCTATAGTATCAGCCGTACCAGCCGCATAGACCAAGGAGAACATCAACACACATGTAGGCTCGCGTCAGGAGTCAGGTGCTGGAGATATTTACAAACAAGTGAAATGGAAGAACCACACAATCCTTGTAAATTCTCTATCATTTTGGGGAAGAAGACCAAAGACAAGTGTCGCTTTGGCGTAAACTTTAGAAGGTTAAAGGAAATCTTGCTGGGTCGTTTCTCCCTAGTACCATCAGTGGCAGACAATTTCGACAGACTGAAGAAAGCAAGCCTTTACACGATATTGGATAGTTCGTCCGGTTACTGGCAGCTGGCGAGCACAAAGGACCAGAAGACATCGGTTACAGTCGGCGATAAACAGTACCAATTTACAAAGATGCAGCTTGGATTGTCTTTTTCTCCTTCACCTTCCAGCGTTTGTTGCTGCGCCTGCTGGATGGATGAGAGAACGTGGTCATATACGGAGACGACATCATCTTATATAGATAATCAGAGACAGAAAACTATCATCATCGATTCCATCGTCCGAGATTGCTGAGTTGTGATCAATCGATGTGATTGCTGGTGACGTTCCCGTTTAGAAGAGGAGGCAATCAATAAATATTCGTGATGAAATAGTACTTTACCCAATGGATTGAGGCTGCGACAGTTTCGGTTCGATGAGGAATGTCGTAATAGCGAGTCACAGGATTTCGTAGACCATGCTGCTAGATCATAGCCCTTACTTCTAAATAAACGAGCTCCGGGCATGTTTGGTGAAACTGGGCCTAAAGAAGATACAAATTACTCCTTACCATCTACAGGCAAAGGGATTAACAGCGAGGAATAATAGAACGATTAAAGAATAGCTAGCAGTTAAGGGGGAGATAAGGAAGCAGCTTTACCACCACTGTTGTTACGCCCACCGCGTGTCCAAGCGAGCACACACAAATAAATCTTCATTCTAGCTAATGTATGACCGCGGACCTAAATTTCTCGTGGAACTGAAGGTGGGAATTTGGCCGTCTTAACAGTTATTAGGTAGAATTTCGTCACATCTAGACTCACTCAGTTATTGCTAAGAGCAGCACGAACAACACAAATATAGCGAACCGAATTCTGAGGGCAACTCAGGACCAGATGATGGAAAATCCAAGTTCAACACGAAGAAATAGTCCGAAGCATTTATAATCGGTTCGAAAGTAAAGTAATACGAGCACCAACTAACAAACCTTTGCAGCCTTGGGGCAAGGAAACTCCTGTTGGATTGAAAGGTACCGTATGACGCAATTAATCAACGAGGGCCCTTATGAACCATGGCTGGGCTGGGAGATAAGCACTACGTTCGTGTCAATGAACTGAGGAAGTGGTATGAACAAACACAAGGAACTACGGCATGCATGGAGCAACCAAAATTATTGGAGTGACAACGTGGGAGATCGACTACCGCGGAAACTTTGGTTTGGGGAGAAAGTGACGCGCTACTATCAAGTAGCGTGTGTGCCAACGAGGAAGAGTGAGGAAATCAGGGGAATCGTGGACTGCCGCAGGCCGAGGACACGTTACACACAAATCAACGGGGATAAGAACTGTAGCGAACAACTTAAACTCCACCGATACGTTGTGAATGAAGGAGCACAATGGAACGACGAATCGGATAAAGTACTACAAAGAAAGTGCGCAAATGGACGCGAGTTTCCATCTTCTGACTGTTATGATATCTAGACGTGAGTTTCGCCAATAAATCACTCGTCCGGACCGCGTTGCTTTCTCAGCAACGTCCAATGCGACTGCGTCATGAGTGACGGTGGTGGACAACTTTAACTGATATCTAACTGTGAGTTATCGCTTCCCACTCTCCACCGCAATGCAGTAATGGGTGCACGGATGCCAGCGCTGGCCCGCAGAGCTGCGACCTCCCATTGCTAGCCGACGGTAACCGGATTGGCATTTAAGATGCCAAGTAAACACTTATTTTGACAGAAGTAGGTGGGTTAGAAGGTGTTGAGAAGATTAAGCGCAGTTACCCTCATTCAGGCATTCACTGCACATCCAGGAAAGCGCCAAACGGCCGTTTCCTACAATTGGGACTCGTCAGCAGCGCAAATCTTCCGGATCCTGTCGGATCTGAACAAATGTGTATTTACCTATGTTGTTCAAATATCAACCACAGGTGTGCAATGTGCAAACTTTCCATCGGTCAATGCATGTAATGTCGAAACCAGTAACTTGATCAGTGCGCCACAAACATTTCGCATACTTAATGCTTTGAAGTTATTGCCATAAATAGACATCCACAACGTACTTTGTGCATCAAGCACTCCATCAGCGAACCTACAAGTCTTGGTGTGAGCTCAGGTTGCATGGTATAACCGACATCTTTTTGATCATGTTGCTGCATCAGATCGTATCCTGTTGCCAGAAAGGTAGAAGACATAGCCCAGTCTGAAATACTGGGGTTAAAGCTGCATGCCTAATGAATATATGACACATACCACTTCCACCACCCGAACAGAGTGAACTGAACCGTTCTGCCTTCGGGTGCTGTTGATATCCACTTTTATAGACTTTCATAGACTTTTATATGCCTACTTATAAATAGCAGATAACGGATTATCTTGATATACCAGGTAAAATTCTTCATCGTAGACATTTTTAAATCAAATGGTGCTTAATATAAGTTGGAATAGGATAAAGCTTCTGTACTAACAGTGTCTAGTGTTAATTAACATCCGAACCGGTTTAATTGTCTGCGTTTCGAGTAAGTCTGCGCTCTCCAGTAGACACATTTATTGTAATTTAACCCCCTTAAGAAATCTCCATACCGCACCTGATTTTAGGCATCTCTAGATTTTTATAAACCGCTGCTATAAACAGGTAAGGTAGACACATTTTTGTAGATTTTAGCGCCCAGCGGGTGGTAAGATTAGCTCTATCGAAACAGTTTTCATTTTGTGCTATGGGCGAGGGATCTAGTACCGCATTTTGGCAATGCTTACAGTAGCATAAATACAATAACCAACTATGTGTGTTGAGAAATACGCTCCAAAACATTATTACTTTATGCTGATGAGAACGGATATTGACACCATCCACAATAAAGTCGTATGGCCATTTCCGTTCCGGCCTAAGCAATAAGATTCAGGAACATGAAAGCATTGTCGAACAATCGACTATTTTGGCAGACGTTTGTATAGGGCAAGTGATCGCTCTTGCGCTCCAACCTAATGACACAATATCGTACTTCACCTATTTTTAACCAATATAAAACGTGCAATGTTTTAAGCTAGATTACTCTTGGCCACCAACCAATTGTTCTTGAGAATTCTGGGTCATCTGTTGAAACTGCTGAGGGCCTAGGGTATTCAATAGAAGGTGGGACCGCGAAACTATAGTTCTTGTGAAGAAACATTCCCGTTAGTCCCGAATAAATCTACTGCCTGACGGCAATAGGTAATGTGTTGGGGCAGTAAATAAAAAAACACTCAGTTTGAACCCCATAAGCGTTCAGTCGTGTGTACTTCCTAGTTACTCTCCCTATATATAGATAACACAAAGGTAGAGAAATGTGTTATCGCATGCACAAGTATGTTATCTTTTACAACAAGAAAGCGGTACATTTTCTCGAAGCATTCATCGCCAACCTTCATGCACAGTTCCATGCGCCCGAACCATTTAGAGAAGCAGATGGATCATACCGAAACAGAAATCCTTCAAGGAGCTTTATAAACGCCATTATTGCAGCTTCTAGAGACTCGGTAGCGGACTCCAAGCATCATGCGCTAGACATTTGGGAGCGCAAAAATCTCACACGAAGACGGGTCTAGACTGTAGAGGGAATGGCCAACCTACTGGATGAGTTCTCTAGCCAAACATTCTAGGAGGACATGGGAGCAATGGCTTATGTTGCTCATAAAAACGAAAGCTGGACATATCCCTTAGGATGGTTGGCGTAAAAATTACAAAAATTACAAAAAACTGTGTCCGCAGAAGACCATGCATGACACATGACTCGCCAAGGGGTTTGGAGTACCACATGTGCAAGTAGTCCTGTCAGGAGCTTAAGATGGTTACGACACAGTCCACTCTTTGCAGTGCACTAATGCCATCATCCGTTGGTTATAAAATATGTCAAGTAGTGTAAATGTGTAAGGGCATCGTCAAGGCGCTTTTTGAAAATAGATATGATGGGAACATTCAGTACGTGTGTCGAGAGGGCTTTCCATGGCTGTGACACTCGGAGGGAGAAATGTTCCGTCGACATTCAAGTCGGCTGTGCTGTGGTCAGCTTTAACTGTTGACTGATGATAATGTGTTTTGATTGAGTTTCAAAAGGCAATGGCACGGTGAGGTGGCGATTCTGCCAGGTTGCCAAGCTTGGATGGCGTACTTCGTGTGCGGCCTCAAGTACGCGTCAAATGCTCTACGAAGAAGACAAAAGTGCTGGTCTGCTATCTTTGGTGCCTTATCCGCCTGCCTCAAACACGCAAGGTTTCCTTGGACGAGCACGCCAGGATCGCAACCGTGAGATGCCCGCTGTATAATTTGTGTTCCTAGGCGTAACTTGTGCGTGTTCTGATAGCGTATGCTCATTATTTTGCATTTGGTGGCGTTGAACTGCAGCATGTTCTCGATGGACCATGTGTACGCTTTGCCCAGATCATCCTATAAGGCTGTGTGATCCTCCACTGGAGCGATAGCAAGCCATATTTTTAAATCATTATCAAATAGTAGACAGTTTGAAGACAGCGCTCTTGCGACATCATTTGTTAAGACCAGGAGCAGGCGGCGTCCGAGTAACGAGTCTTGAGGTACGCTGCACTAAAGTTCGATTGGTCCCGACAGCGTACCGCGGGCCCTCAAATTAAGGGGACGTTGAACGAGAAACTCTCCTATCCATCCCACAGCGGGCATGCCTATACCATAATTCTGGAATTTGTTTAGTAGGACCCGATGGTCCAGGCGGTCAAATGCCCTTGCGAAATCCAGATAGGCTACGTCCACTCCCACACCAGCCTCCACAGATTCCGTCAAGCTAGCACGAGCAACCAACATTTAGTGGTGCAGTACTGATTTTGGCAAAACCTGTGATGCTCCTGGATGAGAATTTCTTTGATCTTTCGCTATCATGGACTCCATAAGCTTGGAGATCACCGGAAAAAGTGTTATCAAACTATACCTTCATGGTTCTGCACGGTTACGAGGTGTGTAGATTGGAACACTGATTCTGTTCTTCTACATCATGGGGAAATGCAACACGTTAAATTCTTACTGAAATAGTACTGCTAACGGTTCAGATAATCTCATGAAAGCAACTTTCCAAGCCTTCTGGCGAAAGCTGTCCGCCCCCGGGGAACTGTATTCGTGCAAGACTATCAGCCGTTTCAGTACAGCTGCGGTCGTAAAAGATAAGTGCTTAAGTACTGATGGAGGCGTGATCTTCCTAGGTAGAATATAAGATGATTGCACACTTTGGTAAGTACGGCCAAATCGTTGTCCAAGAATGTTGGCCACCACTTTTCCATTTGGGATAATCCGCATGCCGTCTGCAGAGCAGGAATTCCGTACTTTACTTAGCGCAGGTTTTTTTACCTGTCTGTATAGCAGCTTGGGATTATAGGAACATTTTATCACAAGGCCTTTTTGCTCTTTTTGTTTACCCTCCCGGACGAGTTTGACACATTGGTTACTTTGTGTTGTATAGACGCTCCAACTATCCTCGCTCAGAGAGGCTACGTGGGCGTGCCATGCCAAGTCCCACCATACCAAACATTTTCGCGTCCTGCTCCTTAGGAACGACCATATTTTAGGGTCGGTAGATTTTTGTTCCGGATGTGCTCGCCCCGAGCCTGTTGGATCTGTTGACAAATTACCCGCAGGCCACCTCAGGGGACCACACGGCTAGGAAAGACCAGCGTGCTGCACCAATGCGTTCGGACAGATTATCATAGTTGATTACGACATGAGATTCCTCTGCATGCTCGTTAGGATACTCAGCGTAGCACATGTAATGGAATACAATTGCCGCATGATGGCTGAAGCCAGAAGGAATGTACGTTGTTACTACATCGACCATGAGTTCTTCGTTTTAAAAATGAGATCCAAAATGGCCGGTTTGTTTCCTGTTCCAAAAACGCGTCGGAAAATTGACTTGGTTATACAGAAATGAACCAGCGTTTAGCTATTGCAGTTCCACCTTGCGTTGCTCACCGAGAGTGGCCGGGAATTCTGGACCCTGCAGCTTGAAGTATCCTACTAGAAGAAATTGGCTGTAAGATCGTGCCAGTAGGTTCTTCACAGCGGAAATCATGGGATGTTCCATTTTTAAAGTAGACGCCGATGAGCGGTATATAATGGCCGCTAAGCATATGTCGCCCTGTCTTAGGTCTAGGTGCACCATAAGGCGTCCACTGTTTGAACCCCAGGATCGTTTACACAGTGAGCAGGCCGAAACGGTAGTAAAGAAGTACATTGCCTTCACTAGTGGGTCAGTCGTTGCGCAAGAGTGACATACTAGGTAGTGCGATTTCGGCGTCGGTAATCACTTCGATCAGCCATGTCTCGGTTAGCATGATGAGGTCCCAAGACATAGAGGTTTGACCAGATCGAGGTCCGGCCAGTTTACTGAGAAAGCCTTGCGCGTTTGTAAACAAACATTGGAGAGCAATAGATGCTAGAAGCGTGTCCAAATACACAAACCTTTCCCGTGAATATACGCCGACCCTTGTGGGACCAGCAGACAATGGTATTTGGATGTACTTCTTGCTTACCCTTCAGGACCGTTTCTGTCTGTTGCATAAGCATTCACTATCTAATCCTTCAGAGGCAAATTGCAGCGGATTGTCTGTTCCTTTACCTTCGCAAGGTTTGGGAGTTACATCTTGCTGCAGTTCAGCACTGCAGACAATGGTGCTCGCGACAACTTCTCTCTGGTTTTTTAGTCCCTCAACTTATAGTGGTCTGGCCTCGACCGTCTACAGACGTAGCTCTGATAACAGTTTAATGCCTAAACTGTTCCAACTTCCGTGCCCCATTTCAACCATTTGCTTGTAGTAGAGCAAGACTTTCAACACCCTTGGGCTACTTCCTTCAGCTTTGGGTTAAATGGCGTTTATTGGACGTTTATTGGACGTTTATTGGCATTCATATCAGGGAGAGAGAGGACTTCGCGGAGATATCACAACCCTCCCAAGTTATGTGTCTGGGCCTGCGACGCGTCGGAAGTTTGAGTACGGGAACACCACGGACGAAAGTCGAGCTTTCGTCCGTTGGTCTGCGGTATTCTCCTGGATTTTGTTTCCTTTGCTGACGCTCACTCCAGTGGATGTCAGGGAATATACGAACACCGCATGAGGAATCACAGACAGTAAACTGACAAGAGGGCGGTATCCGCTCTGTCACCTGACTGAAATGTCACCTGAAGTAGCCTTGGCTTACCATTATGTACTGAGTTTGGGTGGCGGAAGATGTGGAAGAAACCAGCCCGCTTAGCCTGGATCCCTATTGCTTGGCATACGATTTCCCAGGGTTTCACCTCGTCAATTACTTTATATACGGTAGAGTTTGTCTTTGACTCAGGCATGTTGGAGCACATAATCTTCCTCGAATTATTCGTCTTCCTATTGTTCGAAACTTTGGACATGAAACTGCCTCCTTTTACTGGTGGCGTGGTGGTCAGTCTTCTCAGATGAGCACTTGTATTAGTGTCATCGCCAAGACACTTTGGAATAGTTGCAGTTACGTTAACTATCCTTACCCTGCGTCTGCATGCAGCGACGACGGATGCCTAAGTTGTCAAACTTTCGGTTGCGTTAGACAAACCCGAATGCAATGGTACCATGTGAGACAGACACACCCCGGGCGCAACCAAGCTATGCAAAATTGTGGTCGCCGGGGTTGACAGACCATGATTGCTAGAATCTTCGCTAGTTCTCGTAGCTGGCTCTACGTTGTTAACTATACATTGGGCTTCGCTATTCTGTCCCACGTTTGCTAATAAGTCTTGATAACAGGAATCGCGTTCCGATTTGACCGCTATTTCCGAAGTCGCAGGCTGTACAATCACTGTCCTTTTGTCACATATCTGAGGCGGCACGGCGATGCACTGTAACTTACGTCGAGAACTGCTGTGATAGATTCAAAAACAGAGGAGCATCGCTACATAAAGACCACGCGGCACGTGACACACGATACATTTGTGCAGCTGCGTTGTCATGGTGTAGTAAGGTCTCTCGTGTGCTAGTCCTTGGACGACGCCTGGCTGGAGCTTCCGGCGTTTGTGGTAAACTGTAGGGGGCATACCAATCTCCAGTGATTGTGCGTTTCCGTAGTAGCGGTACACTAGCTACATGACCGGTCTTGGTCACGAACACAATCACCATCTCTTTTGCCACACCGCGATGACTCCTGAATTTTTGAGGCAGCGCCCCATTAACGGTCGTCCACTGAGCCAATTGTTGCTTAGTCTCTGAATCGAAACAAGACACTCAGGTCTCATCACAACTGAGGATCTCATAAAATAGCGCTGAAGCGTCTGCCATCAAACCTGGCAAGCATGGTGTGGCACCAAATCATCCGAGCTACCTTCTTATCCTCACTGAGCTGATGGGGTACCCAGAGTGTACAAAAATTTTCTGAGATCGAGCTTCTCATGCAGGTTGGTGCAAATTGATCCCGATGAGACCCCGATGGTTTTCGTCAGCTGTATCACAGTCACCCGTGGGTCCTACTTCAGCATCACTTGCACAGCAACGATGTTGTTCACGATGGCTTCCACAGACCGACCACACCGTGCTTCATCATCCAGGGATTGCCTGTTACGCTTAGAGTCCCCAAACCACTCAAACGCAGTGGTCATTAAAGGTGCGTCCTCACCAGACGCAGGGCGTAATCGTTCAACGCCCTGGTACTGCCTAAACCGCATTTGTAGTCATAGAAACTCATCGCTCACAAGTGACATCGACTGAGTTCCTTACTTGCAGTCTAAGTGCAGCGACGCATATGACTTGTGATCTACCTTGGCCGCTAATACAGGGGTTTTGTCAGTTGAAATCACTGAACAATGTTCGGAATGGATTACAGTTCACATTATTCTTGCCAGGTCATCTGCACCTATTCTGTTTACTGCGTATCCGGAAACTTATAGTTCTGCCATTGTATTACTCCGACAAAAACCAATTCATTGCCATTTCACCTCTGTTTAACTTGACCTTACAAACAAATTGTCATACAACACAGATAGACTTCCGTAGCATCCGCACACTATAGTCGATTCTAACTGATTGACAGGAAGCCAACCGGCTAACAGGGTGGTCGTTCACATCATGACCCTTCGGCTGCGCATTTTTAATGGATTACTTGAACTTTCTTCAGGTCACGTTGATCGATGGGCTTGATGAATGTGCAGTAGTGCTACTTCGGTAAAGGCGTCACAAGCGGATTACGAATAAAGCTGTAACTCTTCAATAACTAAAATAAAAGCCCGGAAGTGAAGCGATTGACGCTGATGCGTTGAATGGCAATTGCAGCGGCTGTCGGCGAAGCAAGTACTATGAACTATATTTGCGAACTTCAAGTAACCAACGTTGCAAAAACTTCCCATTTCATCGTTAGAAACCCACATTTCTGATCTAAGCGTAAGTGTGTCACACAAAGAAACAGTATTGCTTGAATTTTTTTCTGTTAATTGCGCTTTGCTGGCGGCGAACTGCGATTTTCGGCACACGTGTGAGCGAAAACTACTACTAGCGTCACCACTAGGAAGGCAACTGAAAAGGAAGATTTAAAGAGATATATGTCCTCAGGTGGAACATTTTTTCACAGCTACTAAGGCATCTTATCGTTAAATATTGCCAGTTTTCTCATATCTTACTTCCGAATGCCAAATACAAACATGACTATTCGTTGTTGGTGTTGTTTGGCTACATTTTCTTGCAAACAGTAGCGTAACAGCTGATGGTTCTTGAAGTAAAACTATTGCAGCGCCTATCTTAAAAACATTGTCATTGAGGTTACAGTGCACAAAGATGAGTAGACCAGGCACTGCCATGCTATCAATCCCAGTCTCTGAATGACTTAAGTCATCTTTTCGAGCACAGATTGCACTCATAGAAAAAGCAAGCTCAAAAATGTGAGGTCAGTTCTAATTCATGTCGCTTTTAACAACAGCAAGGTACACTTTATTGAAGAGACGCCACAGATCATTGTCTTTCTATAGCGGTGGGCACTATTATCAATATCGTCTCTTCATAACGCATCGGTAAAAAGAGATTTAGATAGTTCAATGCCGGGGGACACTGAATCTCAGTGGAGAATTAAAGAGTTACGATACCTGCAAACCAGGGGATTCATGTGTGTTTGTCTATTATCACTACACAGATTTTAGGGCATTCCAAGCGAATCACGAACTATTAACCTTGCTGCTATCGAATAAATTCCTAAGCCATAATTGCTAGGCTCTGGTAATGTCACTTGTGATAGCAGTAGGGTTTTCATTATATACTTGCTGAGTTTTGTGTTGAAGAGCGATACGTACTGCAGGGAAGGAAGTGGCAGTGGTGAGTAGAATACTAGCATTGGGAGCTAGCAAAAGTCACCAGGCTTCAAATACACTAATCTTTATCGAGTAGCTCAGCGTTTACTGCAGTGCCGGCTGCAGGTACAACTGACAGTTAGGGTTTAAAAAACAAGACGGTGGACAATCAGAAGCACCATTTGCTAACAGCGATCAGTGAGAGCATACCAGTGGAATAACTCTTCTGGCACTTTAAACAGGTTTGGAAGCGTTTGTTTTATGTGCAGAACTTGGTAGACTGACTGACCATGGATGGTTTGGGTGAGCAGAACGCTCTGGTCCCGGTTCTTGTACGCATCTTTCGAAAACTAGCACAAAGGCTGCAGTAGCTGTAAAGTATGAACACACTGAGAGTGGCCGCTTGTGGGTGATGCAACGAATGGTACATTTCACTTGGGCAGCTACTGGAGTGAAATATGCCGAACCGACAATGAACTGTTAGCCTTTCATTTTGCCTTCTTGGGTCGACGACCGCAGTAAAAATGACAATGGTAACGTAAAGATATGAACCACAATGGACAGACCGTTATCACATGTAGAGCGTTCGCTAGCTAGCGCCACAAAATTGCCACATGCATAGTTCAGTAATGTTAAGTTGAACTACTATGATCAGATCACCGAAATTCGATGGATGCAATTGTCATGACTCGTGTTATCAGAAAATAATAAATAAAATCAGTAACATAATGTGGTTGAGTGCAAATAGATTCCAAAAACCTGAGATAAAAAAACTGGGTCAAACTAATCGAGATACACTAAAAACTAACAGCTAGGTTCAAACAAACGAATACGAGGACGCCACTGAATGTAGGGGGTCCGACAGCATTTCTAAACACTAGGGTGGACCATCCCGGGGCTCCCATCCATGCGTTTCTGCCACGTCGACGACTGACCGCTTCGTGGTTTTATCAAATTTAGTGCAACCACAGCGTATAATGCATGCTGAAGAAGGCGGTCGTCGGGCATGTGGAGAACCTGACCTGGCCACAGCGAGCGGTTGTAGCTCAACAGACACTAGTGAGGCAGCGAAATGATTCTTGGTGAAACAACAACCGGCGGACCTCAAGATGGCTCACCAAGATTTATCGTAGCGTTATTACGCCAAACCTCGCATTGAAAGGGTGATATCCCGTAGTCTACATGGATGGTTGAGCCTTTGTAACGCCACATCAGTCTTGCTGATACGCGAATTAACTTCCTCAGTGATGTGACCACCAAAGGTGGTCCAACCACTGAGGCAACTGGATCGACCCCCCACTTCTAGAGGCTATTCTTTGACAACTGGAACCGGTGGCGTATCCGTCCTGTCCTGCAACATTACTTTACTCTTTGAAAGTGCAAAGCGCATGCAAAAGTGTGTGTCGCTGCACGTCAGTTTGTTCAGTAGTACCTGCATGACCAGTGTGTTAGACGCTATCTCGTCGGCATACTTACGGTTTGTCAGTCGGTCACCGGTAAGAACTACCATTAAAGAAAAGTTTGTAATAACAGAGTCGGTTATGGGTATTGGGATCACAAAGTTGAAGAGGTAATGAAATACAGAACAAACATCGCGAACCGCAGTTGTTTTGATGAACTCAGAAGACCGTCTTGTAGACCCTTATCCAACCTCAGAAAGCCCAGCAGAAAGAGTTCATGACGCAAAGGTAGTTCACATGATAGGTAATACCACGAGCTGAAGCGATAAACAGAGACGATAGCGGCTCTCAAGTGAAAGGAAACGATGGTAGTCGGTCGTCCTTAAGTGTGTCTCTGCTCTTACATTTGTAGAAGAGTATATACGTGAGCGATGAAACCACGACTAAGGAAGAAGTAAAGCTGGCTTTCAGTGATCCGGCTGTCACGAGGACCAGTACGTCTTCAAAGAAAGGTAACGGTGAGATGTTTAGAGACCATGAAAAAAAGCTTGTGCTTCGATGATTATCGCAAGATGTACCCTGACGCTTCTTGAAGATGGACAAGACAGTTGATAGTCGGCAGTCTAAAGCCACCACTACAGTGTCCAAATTCTTGTAGATTAGAACAGCAAGTGCAGTCAAAGAAGAGGCACCTACATTTTCCATCAGAGGAGGAAAGAGGTTGTTGAGTGCAGAAGCCATGATTCGTTTCAACAAAGTCAGCGCAAGTCAAATCACTTCCAAAGAAGGAGGCGTGGTATCGACTTCCCAAGTCGGTTCAGGGAATTTGGTAAACCGCAATGTCTGCTGAGCTGCTCTTCAAAAGGTTCTGCCTAAATCACTAGTCTAAACAGCACGGAGTGGATCAACTCTTCCTATTTCTCAGCTGTTCTCTCACTAAGTGATAACTTTCTTTGGCATGTGTTCCGGAGGAACTTCAACACTAATACGATGTTCCCGATACGACTGGCTCTCTCCTTCTGAAGGGCGTTTGCTCACACCAACATTCTTGGCCAATTCAAAGACTCCTTGTCAGGTGTCATTACAGAGCATTACGAATACGCTGAAACCCATTGTCTAACTGAATCTGCTTTGTGCTTCGACGCCACAAAAATTTATCCACAGTTCGGACATCACAAGTTGGGAGGTAAGCAGATATCAAGAGCATTCTTCATGGCACACTTGAGACCAATCCAGTCAGCCTTATGCTCATCAACCTTATTCATCACCGATCACTGGTGGATCAGTTCATCATGCTATTGTTGAACTGCGGACTAAAATTCAGGTGGCCAGTGCGAAGCTTAGATTTTAGGCGCATTCTTAAACTGTGAAGTGTCAGTGTCAGACTTGTGCGCAACAGAGCATGGCCGCAATCCACGCGCGTGCACCAAATTGAATGACAGACTTGGACCGATGTACACCATCTGTAGCTGATGGCAATGTGGTCAGTTTGGGTCCAGGTCAACGAAGAATTCAGTGGACGCCAGGTGACGCTGTCTGAACGCTGGTGCTTGAAAACAGTGCTGCCAATATAATGATAGTGATTGGTACGTAGTTGCAGGAAACGCTTACGTTTTCTAACCGGGTTGCATCGACCCAGATCTTATTCAGAGTCTGAAAAATGACTCGATTGTGCATTGATGTCATCAGCAACAATCATGATGTCAGTATTCTTTGCCATGCGAAGAAGAGATGAGAGCCACTGATAAAACTCGTCTTTGCTACCCGCTGAATTGCAATCAGTTGGTGTGTAAACTGAGGCGGTGAAAGTGCGTCTTGTCTTCAGACGGTGATTAGCAACTCCAATAGAGGTTGGAAATCAAAATGCACACATGCGATTGTTCACCGGTACCCAAGCTAGTAGATTACCTTCAGCATATCTGCTGAGGGCAATACCAACACCGTAAATACCTTGAGCTACTGGTTCAGTATCGTAATTGATGAGAATAATGTAGTCATCGTCCCCAGCTTCAGAACCAAGGAGTTGAAGTTTTTTCGCAAGGCTATTATTTTGTATGCTTGTTTCGGAGACACAACAAACAACAATACCAAAAGAGTGAAGCGTGAGAGTTAGTACCACCTGCTGACCGATCTAAGCTAGTTAAAGGAGTCAATGTGGAATAAGACTCCGCTTGATGGAAGAACTATATCGATGGCAGTACCTGGGAGGTCAGCGGCAGTCTCTTGCCCAATAGACAGGAAAGAAGAGAGCTGAGAGAAGATGGAAAAGTAGAAAGAAGAAGAATGGTACTCTCCGGCTCCTCATTCCAAGAGGTGTTTTGTTCGGGCTGCCCAACTTCAAACCTCTAACTCAACAGTCTGACTTACAAGGCATTTTGGAGCAAGTTAAACTTGGGATTGTGATTGCAGTGATGCAGTGGGATGTGCTTGACACTAATCACACAGAATCGGAAGATTTGGAACTATTCACACACATTTTTGAATCGTGGTGTATTACCCACCTGTGACCACGGCAAGCTGCAAGTGGGGGTTGCCGGGCGGTGGAAAACCATTGATGAACGAGCGCTGCATTCCCACAGTCAGGTATTACTTGGCGCTAGTGCTCTACACCAGTTGTGATAAAAACTTACAACATCTAAAATTGTTATCTCCCATGGCTAGATTTAAAGTGGAGAGGGCCATAGATATGCATAACGCTCGAAGAGGATTGTTAGACTGAGTTAGTCTGAGGCATCATTATTGTCCTGTCTGGTACGAGTGGCTTTGAAGACCAATGAAAAATGCCACCCAGCGTAGTTCAATCTTTCTTGGAGGTACGCAAACAATCACACCGCGGTAAGGTCCAGTCGCGTCGCGATGGTTGCATACTCACTGAATGCATCTAGGTCCGTGCGGTGTCAATGTGAGTTAGTGACCCATCGACACTCAAGCTGCTTTGTGTTAGTTGCTAAACATGAACCTGATATTGTGAACTTTTCTAACAGTTGCATCGTGCATCACATTTTGCCACCTGGTATGTCTGGTGCCAATCCACTTCGAGGTCATCGACATTCCACTGGCGACTATCGTTGTGGGAATTTCTGTTCTCACACAGAGGTGTGCGCGAGACGTAGCGTCCGAGAGTACCCGCATCCGTCGTAGTCACTCCTTAGTTAACTTTAGATGCTAGACGATTGACGTGGAAGCCCGTGGACACTCGTGAACTATCTTGATACACCTACTCCCCCTAACTTCGTTACTGAAGTAAGTTAATACGGCATCATGCTTTAAATGGAAGCATTTTGATCTGAATTTGGACAGCGTTGCCAAAATTCCTAATTGACTGTCCTAGACTAAATAAACACTCGATTTTTTCGCTCACAGCTTTATAACCCACGACTGACAGTAGTTGGCAAAAACTGGATCTCTGGGTTCTGGAGATTCCATCGTCGCACCACCGTGTCAGCGCGCTATGCTATTTGCTAAACGGATGGAAAACAAAAGTGCTAAGATCTTCCAGCAGACAATATGGACTTTTGTAGGCTGAACCTATCATAGTTAACTTGATTTTAAGCAACCCTGAACACTCATCCTGTTAAAGCACATTCATATAAGTGGACTCAGAATCCATCGTACCAAATTAGCGGAATAAACCAACCGGTTGAAGTGTAAACGAAATTTCTTCTTTCCAATGGTTTCCCACCCATGCAACTCCCCTCCAGAGGGGAGCATTTCAGCCCGTACATAAGATGCAATGAATGATCGTGTCAGCAGCGCGTTAGAAGCATTACACATTATATGACTCTCTTGGATTTTACAAAAATCATATAACCGAACAATACAGCTTTTGTTTGGAAAACCAAAATCGGCAACTTTGTTTACTGTATCCAACCATGCGTGGACGAATCAGATTGACAAATTCTTGGTAGGCGATGTCACTTCAAGGTTTATTGCTATTTTCTTCTTTGTTGGAAACCTTTTTGCCAATCCTGCGTCACACGTAAATCTTCGGTTTAATTTATTGGCTATATGCATTAAGCGTTGATTAGTTATTTAATTTTTTGCGCTGGTGGTGCACAGAGAACAGAATGACGACGTTAAACTTGTATAATTCTGATTCAACGAAACCTGTTCCACAAAAATAAGGCTCTTTCATCAACAAAATACGATCCACTCGAGCAGACGACATGCTGCCAAATTGATTGTTGAGGATGAACGCGGAGTTTCGTTTACGCCAAACGTTCAGGAATACGAAGTTTTGAAGTCAACACGCTTTCACAATATGTTGCAGTTACACTGTAGCATTTTTGACTACGCTCTTTTCACATTCCCATGGTAACCATCTCAACGCGTGGCTAGCGTCGTGTGCTATCGCCTATCCTGAATTCATCCGTATCTGTCTGCGTTAGTAACACAAGGTTGAAGCAAAGCTTTCGATCCTCCGGTTCTCAGAGTGGGACGGTTTTGGGCAGGCGCCAGGTAAGTATACCACAAGGAACTTAGACTGTCCGAAAACGCGAACTGTGAGACCTCGTTAATCACTTGCGTCAATCTTAAGTAATTCTTTGGTTTTGGATGCAAAATAATGGATGTTTCAAGAATGACTGACATCGGATATCGTTCAGAAAACCTCACAGTTCTAGAATAATAAGGCGATCTACACTGAAATAATTCTCCGTGATAACTTCAGAAGACCTACAATTAAACACTTTTAACCGGTTGGTTCCTTTAGATTCAGTCATAAGGCATGCTTTCAGAAAGTTTAGGACCGCAAAATGGAGAGTTGGAACTCCATCCTGATGTCAGACACAGCCTAGTCTTTTATCCACAACCGTCTCTTTTAGCATGTTGCTCTATAATCATCTTCAAAAATGACCAAATGTAGACAACATTAGAGGACAGATACAGTGTATTAAACCAAAGTGCCAAATCGTGTGAACAATCGAATGAAACCGGTAGAAACTCGTAAAAGGAAGCGTGTTCCAGTTCCCTACTGAATTCGAAGCAACCCGTTAACCAGGTAACTAATGGGACCTCCTATTTTCGCGGGAGGATGAACGTTTAGCAAAGTAGGATTTTAAGTCACCGCTAGATGACAAAACGTAATCGACATGAGTAAATCGAATCGTTACATAAACATGGAGAAGTGTGGTTTTACTAGCCAATGGTTGGGTTTATACTGTTCACACCGGTTATAACGAAGGAGGGAATTTTCTAGGCCAAATTAGCTCCTTTTCAATAGTAACACTGTTTATATACGTAAAATGCAGTTACTGTATGTGTAGGTCTAATCATACCTCATACTGAGGTTGATGTTGCATACATCATGCTTCTTCACCGCAGTTGAATACACCGACTTACTGTCAAACGAGTTATTTTTCCGTTATACTGCTTCATATTCCATGTAAACTTTGCGTGTTTGAAATCTCTAGCGTGTCTGTGTTTATATGAATGTTGACCATTCCCAAGCCGTAAGACAATCGTTCCCTCGACAATATTAGTTTCAGGAGGCAGTTAACTGTTCCCGATGTAGTCGGGGTACGCTGTCCTCGTGACCGTGCTAGGCTCAAAGAGAGGTTTCATCAAGTGTGGAGCGGACTACGGCCCAGTCACCATCTTGAATACCTCAGGTACGCAAGATTCACTACACAGATAGACAGGAATGCCGCTGCAATGCACGTTGAAGGAGTGTTAGTCGGCTCCGTCAATGAAACGTGGCATCCACATGCCTCCCGGATTCCATTTTTCGCAATTAGACTTTGTATGGGTTGTGTAGATGAAACTGTGGGTGCTTCAGCGCAAGTAACATTGGTCGACCTGTAGGAGGGAGCATCAGCTGGCTCCCATACGGAGGTCGCGGTGACAGGCGAATATGGAACTAGATGACGCCAACAAGGTACATAAAAATGTCAACGTGTCAATTTGGAAAGAATCTGATACATTGGAAACGAAACGTAAAGACGCAGATTTGGTGTCCGCATAAAGCTGTAGGGTGTTTAATGACAACATATGGTTCGGCGGAAAAAGCAGGGGCATTAAACACCGAACAAAATACAACAACCTTTCCTAATTGATTTCATCTAGCGTGCAATTAAATTGTTCCATAAGGATTCGATTTGCATCCACAGGCTAACTGAACAACGTCTTGAACGCAGTTGAATTGCATCCGGTATCTGTCCGTCGCACACTGAGCGCGCAGTGTCCTTGGAATTGAGTCGGTCCAAATCAGCCAACGACGGGAGATATAATAACCCCTGCATAGATGCAGGAGTTAGTGGTATATGGTGGAGACGCGTGGGCGTTTTAGCCACCATTCCGCAACGACCGCCTACAATGGAGCTAGTTCCACGCAGTTAAGGGGCATAAGCTTGTCGAAACATGTGATGCGACTGGGTGGAGGGTTCATTGGGAGTAAGTGGACTACCAGGTAAGCATTGTGAACGGTGCGAACACAGTAATGCGACATGCCATCAGCCATCTTATGGCTGGTTTGGCACCGGCGCAGCCCTAGGTTTTAGACGACCTACCAATGCTCGGGCATTCGAGGGCACTGTGTCTGGATAGCAGGTGAATGGCTGCCTATTATCGGGGGCGGTGGTGCCAAAGAGTTCCGACAGACTCGCGAGTGAAGCGACAAAAGAGGCCTGTACAACCGAAATGCAGGTTGGAAAGTGGCTGTCTGGGGTGATAGAGCGACGGTCTGTTGAGAGGACTAATGTCGATATAGGGCTACCGCAATTTTGTTACAAGGTGAGTAGGCACTGCTTTGTTACAGCAAGTGTCGCTAACCGTCCTGGTGGATTCAGTAAACCGACTTAATGGTCCCTTCCTACGGTAGTTGTACCTGCAAGACCCATAATGCTGCGAGGTGGATAATACTTAATTCCCAAGCTAACGGCCTGTGAACACGTAGTGCACAATAACAGATGGCGGTACAATGGTACATAGCGGGTCAACTAGATAAAGCTTGACATGGTCCCTAGGCTGGCCGTAATGAAGAAAAGCCGAGTTCTTTGATAGACCCAGCGACATCGTCCACAGAGCATCGAATTCTAAGCCCTTTCAATGCTCAAAATTGCCTCCATTTCTATGGATCAGTACTCGAACATGCCTGGCCATAAGGGATGCAGCATGGCCTGCCTGCAAGTTTAACCCCGATTCAGAAACTAGGGGAAATTTTCTGACTAATCGTTAGCATTGCACTGCATATATCCATGAGGACGAAGTAACTTATTAAGTGCCCAGCCAAAAATGGCTGGCAAATAGCAGACTGCTCTATCTAAATGTCAATAATATTCGTAAAGTTAAGCATGGCCTTCCTCCTATTTTCACGAAAGGTGGTAGAGTACAAAGTGCCGAAGAAGCAGCTAATGCCCCTCGGATACGATACGCCCCAGTTGTCGAACTCGCAACCATTACTTATCCCATGATGTCATGCGTACTACGGACTCCATTATTTACACAAGTAATTTTCAACCCATAAATTGTGCTGGGGAAGTTATGGTCACCGCGCGATCATAGCTCTCCGGGAGCCGACAACATCCCCCGGAAAGCACTGAAGGCTGAGGCCACGAAACCAGCTTAACCACTGTCACTGTTCTTCCAAAGGTGTTTTGATGAACAACATTTCCTCACTGGGTGGAAGCATGGCATTATCAAGCCAATTTCTAATGGTGTTAGCCTATCAGAGGATGCAAATTATCGCCCCAGTGACTCTCGTCCCTGTGCTCCCGAAGTTGATAGAAGCGGTCGTCGCTGATACTCTAACGGACTAGCAGGAAAAATACAACATCTTGGCGCCAGAGCAGCGTGGCTTCCGTCAATACCGGTCATGCACAAAAAACCTACCGATGGCACGAGGTAGTTAGACCGAATTGGCTAATGAGGAGGTTAGAGTTCACGTCCTCCATCTGGATGTATCCGAAGCTTTCGACCGCCTGGAGCAGCATTTTATACTTCCCCGCCTATAGAGCTATGGAATCGGAAATCCTGTGTTTCGTTGGACTGGCAACTTTCTTTATCAACGGAGGCTTCAATTATGCGTTAGGGAATCACTCACTAACTCGATTGAGGTGGAATTTGGTGTCCCATATGTCTCAGTGTTGGGACCGCGCTTATTCCTGGTGTTTATCAACGACCTGACAAGAGTTATCTGCTCAAATTTCCTACTTTTCACCGATGATGTCGACATATGGAAGACCATTATTAACAATGAACTACACGATCTATTCAAACATGATCTGGATCGCATTTATGAATGGCCGAAGAGAAACCTGCTTCAGTTGAACATATCTGGGTACAAAATGATTCATGTGCGTCACCTACCAGTGAGCACATGCAAGTTTGGATAACACACCTTGCAGAAGACCTCGCAGGAGCGTGACTCGGGTGAACTGGTACGGGAAGATCTCAAGTTTTCAAAACGAGCAGAAAAGACGACCAAAACCGGCAATCAACAATTCAGCCTGCTTCGCAAAGCCTTCGGTTAGTTTGAACCAGCAATATTTCCCAAATACCTAATGACTACTTGCGAATGAACGTGTAATATGCTATCCATGCGAGTGAGCGGTGACAGAAACAGGATCTCATTGTTCTCGAAACTCCTCTACGAAGGACAACCAAGAACGTAAGGGGCCTCATTCATTTGACCTAACAGCATTGACTGAAATCTCTAAGAATGTACAGCAGTCGAAATGGGCATTTGCTGGGGGATTTCATAATGGTTTACCAAATTCTGAAGAACCCAAACCACATTTGCCGTCAGCTGCCGCAAGTGAACCACAATACTAAACTAAGAGGTCATCCTTTGAAACTGAGAATAGAGTAGAGCCGTCTTGAATGCCATTGAAAGTTCTTTTCCCTCGTGTGTGCCAACCTTGGAACGCCTTCCCAAATTATGGCATCTCTGCTCCCAAGGTGGCGATAGGTTATCTCATTTACATTTCATTTTATGATTTGTTAGCCATAGGCTACAAAACGCAATCAAACAGTGTCGCTAAACTCCCAAAAATGAATTTATAGATTGATCCTCTTAATATGCGTACATCTCCGATATTCTCGAAAAGTATATGTGGGTCCAACAAAACGCCATTCACTTCAACATGTAATGTATTTTTCTCAATAATTTCCATTCCGTGTAACTAGCTGAAAATGAACTTGTGCCCGTAATGCACCATGGTTCCATTGTTCCATGGTTTCAACATTCAGACATAAACGATGGTGTTCAGACTGTGCTTTCGCAGAGTGTTCTCGCATGTTTCCGCGTTTGGCATCGTGAGACAACCAGAGGGTATAAGTATGCTTCCTCGTCGTCAAGATTACGTAGCTGCTAATCTTGAGTGTTCATGTGTTGTTACGTACTGCTGTGTCACTAGTTCATGGAGGAGGAAACGTACGTAGTTGGTATCACAAAGAGCACAAACATGTGCAGAAAATGCAGTCATTCTGTTGACTGTTAGCCTTAGCGATTTTGCGGAAATCTCAAACTTGCGTAGTGCCGTAGGTTACATATCGCCGGGTGAGGACAGGCACTGTGAAATAGGCTTAGACGCGTCGAATTCAGGCCACTGATCCATTTAAGGATGCGAAATAGATGCTTGTCGCTCATTGTGAAGAATTTTTAGAGGGCTATGCCATCGACTGCGTTTGCTTCAGCACCCAAGTTGTGCGAACATATGCCGTGCATCCTAAATAGTCGGCTAATTGCTAGTGATGCTTCATTCAAGGGAACACGAAGCACTCAAGCAACCGAAGCGTCATATGTAGTGTAATTGGAACTCAGGCTACATGTCGTGTGGCACTGCACCGAATATGCAGTGGGCTAAAGAAATACCGTCGGTTCTCATTTGCTGGTCTACCCGGTATCGTATGGGACGGGAAATTAGCTACCTGGGCCGCTTGCAAACTGCAAATTGGTGTAGCCTCTGATAATGCGCGATTGCCATCCTTGTCGAAACGCACTAATGCCACAAGCAGGCGGAACTCGTTAATAGGGTTACAGTTTGGTGTGTTCCATCGTAGGTTGTCCAAGGTCACTACCTGTGACGAAATGGCTCGTCGTACATCGAGGGCAGCTTTAACTACGTTTCTCCACACCCTTATCTCCTGTAAATGAAATGGAACATCGGACCTTGGGAAAACAAACGGAGGTATTAATTTCTTGAAATGGAAACGAAGCAAACTAGTCCATGGTGTAGTTAGGGGCCAACATTTTGCCTTTGACACAAAAGCTTCGTCAGACCAAGTGCAGCAGGGGGTGATTGGTATTGCTTTTATTACGAGGAGGGACAATAATTGCGGTTATCGCGAGGCCAGCAGAACGTTAGTCACCTTACAGGACAAAGTGACATTTGAAGTCACAGATTAGAGATCCCAGGTGGTTCAATGTACGCGTTCAGCACACTGACGTCGCCGCCTGCTATGGAAGTAGGCGTAGTTTGATGTTCGTGCTCTGCCCCCGATTTATTCGCAGAGCCCCGCAGATAACTCCACTGCATCTACTGGCCATGCAGCTGTTGGCTTTGGCAATTTCCGACGCCTCAGCAGTCAGCCTTTGGGATGTATATTGCAAACCATTTCTAAAGATTTCTACACTATGCGAGTCGATTTCATGTCCCGAGTTCTCTTATCTGCGGCGAGTGAGTCATTCGAATGCGCCCGTGTCGAATGGGTTGTTTGGTCGTTTTGCTAAATCATCTTTATTCTTTCGTCGTTTAATACTCCTCGGTTTGCATCTGGATTTCCTTTTTTATAAGTGCAGCCTGCATATGTGGCTGATCGGACCAATGCTTTGACAACACTGCAATGTGAAGGTGCACAAACATGCGAAGGCGTGCAGCGTTACACTTCGGTCGCATCAGTTTGCTTACATAGACCCTAGATCAGACCCAAAGAGGACTATGTCGTCCGCCTGCATAAGGTTTTTCAGTCGGTCACCTGGCAGAACTTCAAATACCATACCTAAGTTCTTCACCGGTGCAGCAGAGTGCAATGCAACACTGTCACTAAGCTGTTTGGAGCACCGTGCAGGGAGCTGCTCGTAGCTGGCTCCTATGTGTCGCGAAAACAGCGCATTATGGCACGCGGATGCATTAAGAGATAGATGATGAGTTTTGGACGAAGTATCGAGGTCATTCACATGATATTGCAACCTGAGAGAGCTATCGGCTTTCCGATGATTGATACCCAGGACGTTATCGTCCGCATATTTTATTAGGGTGGCTCCTGCGAGGGCTGTTATTGAGCAAATGTAACAAGGTTCAAGTGAAGGCTGTTCCGTTTAAATAATATCTATCGACCCCATGTAATTATTACAGGCAAGTAATTATTTTTCTCCTTTGATCCTGACGCATTCAAGTATTGTGACAATTTTACTAGGTATCTAAATTTCTATTTTGACATTTGTTGTCCTTGCAAATGTCTCAACCTCCGCGCGGACTGGTTCTCCTCCCCTGTCTGAAGACGCTGTGTCGACTTAAGGAGAGCTTGTGAAGAAAAATACGGCATCTCATTGAGGTCTCACTGTTCGTACCAAGGAACAGCTATGCCGTCTTCATCAAGCGTACGTACAATCTATTCGTGGGAACGACAGCATCACACCGGTACAAGAAAAGGTTCAACAAATGTTGACCTGTCGCTTGCTCTTCTGTTGCCTAAAAGCTTCAAGAAAACATCGTTCTTTCAATGATACTATTCCAAACTTGCTGTATGATACCATAAAACACTTATCATAGTTCGAGATCTACTGTAGGTGCAGTGGTCCACCTCATACGTTTCATACTGTCATCACTTGACAACAGAAACAGATAAACTCATACGTGGTTTTTTGATTATAACAACACATTCTGCTGTGTAAACCGTGAAATACTGCAGAAACATCTACTCATACAAGGAATACATCCCTCCACCTTCCAGTTTCCTTGTGATTTTTTACTGGAGGTACTCAGACTACACGAGTCAGTGGCAAATGCTCCTACCCACTAAGCACTAAATTAGGTGTTCTTCAGAGAGAAAGTATGTCGTCTTATCACTTTCTACTTACATAAGCTCAATAATAGCATAACAATACATGTCGCCTGCTTTAACAAAGCGGTGCCTACTCAACGTTAACAAACTTACCGCATTCGTATTTAGGTATTCGCAATCTCAGTGGAGCGACGCTAAAAACATCTCACTCTTGGCCAAGGCGGCCAACTGTCAACGCACATTTCAGTGGCAAGTTGCGCAGATCCATTTTGTCAATTTTTCTCACATGCACGCCATAACATTTTGGCCTCACCGGTGCGGATCATTCGCAGTCATGCAATTGCGACTGTTTTGATATCCGGACACACCGAACCGGCCCGAGCACTGGTAGGTCGTCCTAACAGTCCCATCCCACAAACTTCGTATCTGATGTTCTTAGATGGAATTCTAAAGTGGATTTCATGTATATAATTATGTTCTCGAATTTCCCGCTTCACGCCAAAGCTGCATGGTTATGACAAGCGATTAGTTGCCACCAATTGGACGTATACATATTGTCATGAACTATCTCTACAAACCCAAATGTTAACACTCCATCTTATGGGTACGCTCATTATTTAATTTTTTTTCTTCCTTACGGCCATCCTAGTGATCATGTCAAGTTGTATCTAGTTGACCCGCTATGTACCATTGTACCGCCATCTGTTATTGTGCACTACGTGTTCACAGGCCGTTAGCTTGGGAATTAAGTATTATCCACCTCGCAGCATTATGGGTCTTGCAGGTACAACTACCGTAGGAAGGGACCATTAAGTCGGTTTACTGAATCCACCAGGACGGTTAGCGACACTTGCTGTAACAAAGCAGTGCCTACTCACCTTGTAACAAAATTGCAGTAGCCCTATATCGACATTAGTCCTCTCAACAGACCGTCGCTCTATCACCCCAGACAGCCACTTTCCAACCTGCATTTCGGTTGTACAGGCCTCTTTTGTCGCTTCACTCGCGAGTCTGTCGGAACTCTTTGGCACCACCGCCCCCGATAATAGGCAGCCATTCACCTGCTATCCAGATACAGTGCCCTCGAATGCCCGAGCATTGGTAGGTCGTTTAAAACCTAGGGCTGCGCCAGTGCCAAACCAGCCATAAGATGGCTGATGGCATGTCGCATTACTGTGTTCGCACCGTTCACAATGCTTACCTGGTAGTCCACTTACTCCCAATGAACCCTCCACCCAGTCGACAATCTTATGCCCCTTAACTGCGTGGAACTAGCTCCATTGTATGCGGTCGTTGCGGAATGGTGGCTAAAATGCCCACGCGTCTCCACCATATACCACTAACTCCTGCATCTACGCAGGGGTTATTATATCTCCCGTCGTTGGCTGATTTGGACCGACTCAATTCCAAGGACACTGCGCGCTCAGTGTGCGATGGACAGATACCGGATGCAATTCAACTGCGTTCAAGACGTTGTTCAGTTAGCCTGTGGATGCAAATCGAATCCTTATGGAACAATTTAATTGCACGCTAGAAGAAATCAATCGGTAAATTTTTTGGGTTGTGCATGTACCCATTTTTTTGTTTTTCTAATCATCGCGTTCTCTTGAATCAACTTTATGCATTCGTATCTTTTAGGATTTGGCGTATTTTTCTAAGGCAGAAATTATCTACAATATTCTCTTATCTATCACGGGATACCTAATATACTCGTGGGCTTTCTTTCTTTCGACTTATCTAAAACGATTGCAGGCATGTTATGATTGGACACTTTTTACTTTGTAAATTGCGCTTCTCTTGAGTGAAGATAAGAATGAAGCGTTCCCAGAATTGCGGTGAGGTTTAACTGTCATCTCTGATCACTGGACAAGGATTCGGATATTATTTTCGATATTTTCCCAGGAAAACCAGTTTACCTTTATGGATGCTGTCGACTTACATTTACTTATCCAGCTTGTTCAGGTAAATGATGCTAGACCAGTTAATTCTCTGTCCATCATTAGTCTACTTTAGAGTGTCGCTTGCATTTTTTTAGATTAGATGCGAATGAGGCTGTGTGTTTGATCCCTTAAAGTCATAACTATCTAATCAAAGCTGCCTTGTCGTTTAACAGGGTTTAACTAACCTTCCCAAATCTTCCTGAGCTGGAGATAAATGCTGGTGATTTCGAAGCACATTGTTATTTCAAATCCTGTAAGATCCTTGATAGCTTTCGTATTATCCGCTTTCCTTAGGGAATGGTCCCGGTCATTAGCCTGGTACAGTAAGCTTTTCACACCTTTTTAAACATGTTTCTGGTAACTGCAAGAGTATGCAGTTAGCTGAACCTCATGTAACTGCCATGCATAACTCCTAAGCTACTGTAGTGGCTCGGAACGCAACATTCATGGGGAATGCTGGAAAGCCAGTAGGATGAGCGAGGACAAAAACAGGCACGTATGTCATGAACGAGATCAGACGGTGCAACGCAAACCCCACGGAACGAGTGGATTGCGAAAGACGAACGATAGTGGGCCTGAGCCAAGGAGATCAGTCAGTAGTTCTCCTAAGGCCAATAACTCAGACAGAAACGCCTTTGTCGGTGCATCCAGGAATAACTTCAAGTGTATTAACGTAACACCGATCAAGCAATGTACGAGTCATGGAACAACTTCTGGCTGGACAGAATGTGATTTAAGAAGGCGAATATACGAGGTCAGACAGTCGGCCACATCTCCCCCAAGTTGAGAACAAAAAACGTATCAATATGGTTTGTGGTCATTCCCCATGATGTTGCGTCGTGAGACGGAAACAAGATCGATATATACGCACGTACGTGACAGCTTGGTTAACCGTGTTCGCGTACTATTAAGATTGTGCTTGCTTGTCGTTTTGTTTTTGTTTTACGACCACCACTCGTAAATATAGAAATTGCATTTTGGCATGACTTTGGCTTGAAACATTAGTTTATGACGTAATCTCAGTTCATTCTGCCTGTGACTGCACGTTCTCCCTGGAGTCCACAACATGTCCCGATACCAGGTCATCTCGCAAGACGCAGTAACGCTACTTTTATCCCCTTTTATGTAAAAAGATATCGATGAGATAAAAAAATCAGATATTCGTACATAGGAAGTGTATAGAATTCTCCAGGATAAGAATGCTATACAAACCGCTTCTCAATAAATTATCGATGGAGTTCGTTTCTTATTTCATGCACCGTCTAGTACTTTAAACATGAACAAACCTTTTAGTTGCTAACCTACAGTGACTTGATTTCTAAACTGCTACTTGAATTAATGACAATAGACTGAGAGTTAACTGACATTGCTTTAGATTTCTTTTCCTAGATATAATCATTTTACTGCCATTTATATTGTAGTGCCAGTACCAGATGATATTCCGGCCTAATAACTGCTCTACCAGGCTTGACATCTGTTTGAGCATAATCTTCTGCGCAGCAATGTCTGGGGCAATTGAGATGTATTTATTGATGTTTGTAACACTTTATTAATACTAACCTAATGGTTGTGAGCCTTCTTTCGCTTACCAAACAATGCGAGTGCACACTGTGTATTGCGGTTTCAAGTGATACACTGGTGGTCTGGTCCACCGCAAAACACAGCTATTTCCGAAATGACACATCTAAACTGGCCTAAATCTGCCTGCGCTAGTTCTCATCATGATTGCAGAACTTTCTATTCATGCTGTGCATGGGATATGAGACAGATATGCTAGTGCGCACATTTTCCACACCTCATGTCACGTACTAACAAACTCGAGGCTAATTGTACACCTTACATCATTTACGAACTGGGAATAACATGTGTCATCTTCAATTACATGATGTATAATCCATTTAGATTCATGTTATCTTATCGTCCAGTGGACAAGCGCTCCCTCTTGAACAATAGTTATCCTGAAAGAAGAAACCTTACCACACTGACTTCGTGATCGTTACTAGATTACAGAGAAACAATGAACTGGAACAGTCATCTTCAAAGAGTATGTCCAACCATTAACATGAGAGATAAGTGTAGTGGCATGTATTCGTTTTCGGGAAAGTCTGAATTTCCAACATTGAGGACACTAAAGGAACATGCATGTATGACTGCGGTTGCAAAACGTCTTTGCGGACTCAAAGTCGAGAAGCACCGAAAGTTATTGACTAAAATTCATCCCATTGAAATAAAGATGGTAATGAAGCCAACGCTCATAAGTCCAAATTAATGACAAGCTTCAAACCTACCTCAACTTGGAACCAGGTACATGCTAGATCTGCGGTCTTTAATCTCAAACTGGATAGCAATCCATTTCAAGAAGAATTTCAACTAGTTAGTGCACGGGGTCGGTGGTTGGGATAGCTATTTTGTGGATTGTTCACTCATAACGCTAAATCCCACGACCGACCGGTGACTTATTTGCGCTCTTCAGTTAGGAACTGCAAGACTGCGAACGATTCTTCTATGAGTCTCAGATAGATATGTTGGTCATAAGAAGCTGTGCTGGAGAGTCCAGAGATCTAGCAATAACTGCGTCAATCGGTGGTCACTGCATTCTGGGTTTGGAGCCCATTTGAACTCCCTCTGCAATACTGTTAATAATTTGGGCGAGGCAATGGTCAATGGTTTATGGTGGAGAGAAAAAAGCCGAACTTTGACATGCCCCGCGGGATGATCGCGTAAGGGTGAGCAAAATAAAAGCAAACGTAGCAATAGGAAATAGTGAAAGACCGTAAATTGCCAACTTACAGGTTACAGTTTTCCGGTCTGTGCCGTTCACACTTAGTTTTATGTGTTATTCAAGGTTATCGTTTGTGGTTTCCGGGCAAAAGTGAAGGCGGGTTGATTTGTTTTTGTTTTTCTGCTGTTTGCATGGGTCGTTTAGGTTACGTGATATGGTGTAGTGCGGCCAGTGCACCGTCGACACGCGCTTTGAACACGGCTAATGTAGGGGCTAAACTAACAGCTTCTGATAGGGTATTCCACGTGTGTTAAACACACACTGAGAAGTTTCTGCGACACTCCAACCGACCGTATTGTTCTAGCAATTTAAGTGGATGACCACTCAGTTTGTTTTGACTCAGCTTCAACAAGTGACGGCAGAGGGGAAGGGTGTTGTTTGAGATCTGGTAAGTCATCATTAAATTACCACGCAAACGGCGATAACGTCCGCTAAAAGGGTCAAGCACCCTGAGGAGCTAATCGTATGACAAGTGGCGCAGAAACTTGACAATTTTGTTCGCACGAAGTTGTGGAATCTCCAAGGCCGTGAGGGTCATGTGTGCCATGCTTAAATTACATATTCAACATAAGCGTGCATTTAGGCGTGAAATATTTGGCGGAAAATAGACCGTTCGAATTGGCTGTAAGCTCTCCGTAAAAGACCCACGACTTGCATTCTATTCTGCGATGCCTTTTTGGATTTATCCAGGCATCCGAGATCTTCTTCAACCAGTACACCAGGATCTTTTTCGCGAGAAAATTGTTGCAGATTCCGGTCCCCCGGCGTATAGGTGTGAACCATTCGGTGCCATAAATGGAGTTCTCGACCTTTAGCCACATTGTATAAAGAACGATTTTGGACCGACCATACATAAATCTTGTCAAGGTCATTTTGAAGGTGCATGCGTAACGCTGGAGCTCCGATCACTCACCAAACTTTGTGGTCATCGGCGCAGAGTAGACAGTTTGACTTCATTTGGCTCACTAGATCGTTTATGAAGACCACGAACAGACGGAATCCCAATACCTGACCCTGTGGCACACTGCTTTCGAGGTGAATTGAGTCTGAGCTCGATTCACGTACTGTCATTTCCAGACGCCTGTGTGTGAGAAACTTGCAGATTCATCCGAGCAGAGTCCCCTATGCCACATCTTTGAAGTTTGACAAGAAGGGTACGATGGTCTAACCAGTCGAATGCTTTAGAGAAATCAAGGTATGCCACATCAACTTCTGCACCAGCATCCAAATTTTAGGTCCGCCTGTCTCGTGCCAACAATAGGTTGCTTGTGAGCGACTGATTCTGGCGATAGCCGTGTTGCTGTTGAGCAATGTGACCAAGGCCGTCTAGATAAGATATGAGTGCGTCGGCAACGATAGCCTCCATAACTTTTGAAAGAACTGGCAAAGGATTCCTCGCTCTATAATTATCTGGGTCGAAACAACTACCCCTTTGTAAACAGAAACTATTATCCAATGTTTCGACATCGCAGGAACACGCCTCTCATCAAAGCAGCGCTGGCACTGCCGCCCCAAGTGTTCGGCCGAAACTTTAGCCGCTAAAACTAGCGTCCTTCGGCGGATATCATCAATTCCTGGACAGGCATGTAGGCGCATAGAGAACAGCTTTCTCATCACGATGTCTATCGTAAAATTTATACGAGTGTGTACTGGTGTAAGCACCGTAGTTTCAACGCTTCAGGAGACCACGGGATGCAATGAACCGTTGGTGCATATTGCTGCTGCAGGACCTTCGACGCTTATTTAGCAGTCCTACTTAGAACATTCGCTGTTTTAAGAGAGGGACACCCACTTTTCACCTTGCGGAGGCTGTTCAAGTGCTCGTACAAAATCTCAGGATCGTTTGGCTAGGGCACTTTGATCAGCTACTATGTCTTCGCGCACTGATTATGTATAGTGGTTACGGTGGACAACATAGGCCATCCAGATACACGAAATCTGTTCGGTTTGTGGATATACCACGACGCGTTATACATTTGCCTGTTCTACTCTATATAAACGACGCAATGTGTCTCGAACTGATAGTTTTGGTCTCCGATGCACCACCAACCAAGGCGTTAAACTTACTGACGAAACGTTCCCAAGCCATGTCCTGTGCACCCCCGGTTAGGAAACTTCAGCCGGTCGCCTCAAATTGTCGGGTTAAGATGTTGTATCAGGTTATGGTTCAAGTCATGTTAGTTCTGTTCATCGGGTACTCATCATAGCAAGTGTACATGAAATGTAATGGCGCAAAACCACTGCACGCACCATTCTTCAGCGGATCTTGCGAGTAGCTTTACGACCCGATGTAGCAAAATTCAATTATTTTTCTATCTCTGGGTTCAAGGTGCATTTTCTCATTTCTTTGTGCTCCAGATGAACAGAAAATAGCGCTTATTCCACAAAAGCTTTGTTTTGGTGGTCAGAACTGATATATTTTAATAGATATTAATCACCATTTATTACGGTCGCTTTTACATCCCGTCCCAATGAAACTGGAATTTAATGTGGGTGCGACGTTTTGCGTAACTCTTCGACCTATTAAGCTATACAGTATGGGGCACCAGGGACCTTCGAGATTCATTATTGCGAGGTTGATCAATGGTCAGAGATCAGACAAACTGTCTTCCGGTCCTCCATGTCCGAGGTTGGAAATGGGATGGCGTCCACTACTGCGAACCTTTGCCATCTCCCAGCTTCCTTGTAGATAAAAGTTTGAGCCAAAGGCTTTGTTTACGGACTCTAATTGTCCTATTGTCCAGGTTTGAATACACTGCCAGTATCTTCGTCCACGCACAACCATGACTATATGGTCAAACTCCGAACACATCCTGCATAAACGCTTGCGCAGTTTTACAAGGGCCGCTGTACTTGCTGTGTACAGCAAGGCCGATGCGCGAAATATGCTGGTGCTGATACCCCCTCTTATGTCTAATGCTCTTATTCCCCTCCCAATCCTCATTACTCACCGTATTCTATATTCCACAGCTTAGTTGACAGCAACCCCGATGCCACTAAATTTCTACCATCTGAGCTCTCTTCCCGCCTCACCCACTCTGTCCTGTTTCCCTTTCGGCGTCCCGTGTTCACGCTCTAAGACAAACGGGTCAACAGGCCGCACTAGCACGCACGTTGGATATCCTGACTTTAGACGTGTGTTGCATGGGCAGAACCCGGAACATTTGCTGCCGCTGGTTTATCCTCAGGCCATCGGTTACATGCATTCGCAGGCGCTGTTGAAACAGTCACTGATCAATCTAGGTGGGCATCGTTCTCACCTCAACGCCGGTTGATTGGATAACAGCAAACAACCGCTTGCGTGCAGCCCGTTTGAAGACATCAACTAAAGTCGATTCATGAAGTAGTACCAGACGCCTTCCGTTTGTTATTATCGCTTATACACTCACTGACTGCATGTCTGGTAGCGCCAACGGCGCTTTCTACCTGAAATTGACACGCTGCTTCGCAGTGTTACCAGTTCATATACCATAGTTCTTGCACGGGATATGAATGCGCAAGCAGGTTACCTGAGCTCCACAGAAGCTCAGCTACGTAGTAAGTTTGGATTTAACTCCGACCATACGGACAATACCGAACGTCGGTTGCTAATGTGCGCGGAGCACTGCCTGTTCCTAGTAGCACCGATTTTAGACACTGTGCTGGCCGAGATACCTCTTGGCGTCCAACTATAGAGGGTCAACAATGGACCAAAATTGATCACATTGCCGTAAGTTAAAGACTGCGTGGTTTCATCCTTGACTGTCACTAGTTCTGGAGTACTTTCGACTACACTGATCATGCTTAGTACGCTGGCATTTCTCCATGCACGTTACTGGGAGGCGAACCGAGTGCCCCCTAGATTGGTAACTGCGAATTTACCGTATCCTTAGGTCATACGTGCCTGTTAGAATGCCTTGAGTACCGAGCTTCTGCTCTTTTGACCTAATGACACTGGTCATTTTGGCTAGATTTTGTCGCCCTGTCAGTATCTTAGCTCACGTACAACTATGACCATTACTTCAAAATGTAACCACATCCTGCATCGGCCGTCGCGCAGCTTATCAAGAGTCACATTACCTACTGCATACATCATGGTAAGGAAAGGAAAATAAACTACTGCTTTCGCCTCCTTTTTTCCTTTGTAGTAGAATTCAAGCAACAAAGGAGTCAGGAGCGGTTGTCAATTACTAAAGCATTTCCAATTGATTCGCACTAAAGCTCCCAGTAAAACAGACGTAAGTGAAGCAGCCCAAGAGCGTGAGTGTTCTGATCCACAAAAGGAAGAGCCGGCTGGCCCGCTGGGAGGAGAATTTTCGGTATCACTTTGGTTGGCTTCCTACTCCCGGATCGCTTTCTACTCAGATGGTGCAGGCTGTTCCATGGCCGGTTAGTTTGGAAGATTAGGTAAAGGCTAAGGTCCGAAACCCGGTCCCAGTTCCCTAATGTTTTTGAACTGATGGTCCACATCTCCGCTTGAACCCGAAATAATTATGGTGATGAGGTCCTCTGCAAAGCACTTAACTTCCTGTTCGAACAGGTCTGGAAGGAAGAATTTAACCCCGCTAACCGGAGTGAATCGATTACAACAGATATAGATAAGAAGGAGAGTGGCACTGAATGTGCTGGCGACTGAAGTATAAGCCTAGCAACGGTAGTTACAAAATTATTGCTTTCGATTCTCCTCCATCGCCTACCTGCAGAACGAGAATCCCGGATTAGGGAAGCGCAAGCAGGTTTATGCACAGCTGTGTGTAGACCAATTATTCTTTCTGCGACAGGTGCTAAACCGGAGTCAAACGAACTACAGACCAACAATAGTAAGGAGTCGAAATAAACTGTATGCACCCTACTGAGCATCGTCTCAGCAGATTATGGTAGTACTGCGGATCTACCATGGAAGAACATTAAGCAGAAAGTACAGGTAAGGTATACATAAAAATGTTGATTTCACATCATTGAATTAAACATTCACGCCTAGAAGTGGCATATTACTTTAAGTCCATGAGAAAACGGGATAAATGCTCTAAGATACTGCGCGAGAAAACAAGACCCTAAATCTAGGTCAGACAGACAAACAGGCGAGAGCTTTCGGTAAGTCCTGTCACAACATCAAAATGCCTAGTAACGACGAAGTCAAACAGAGTTTTTGGACATCCGGCGACACCCGAAGATGAGCTCAATGGAATGCACAGTCAATGTGAAATCATTTTATGCAGACATTGAAAAATAATACATGGGTGGATTAAAACTTATCGACCCATCATAGAAATAAGCCAGCTAGCCAAGTTATTCTTTGTCACTTTTCAACGTAATCTCCCATGACTTGAATGCACTTAATCTAGCCGAGTTCAAGGACTGCTATCCATGTGTGGAAGAAGTTCAAGGAGTGTACTTGTAAAATAGCTCCACATCAATGATCAAACGATCAGTATTGGCAAATCTATGATCCTAGAGGTGTTATTTCCACTTAGAGAAAATAAAAATCCTTATTATAAATAAGCATTGTGTGGCAGCAATTCAAACCCACATTTGACTAGTTCTGACATGACAACTTTGGATCGTGAACAAGCGCGTTGTCATGCAAAAGAAGAACTACTACTGGGAGCTTCAATCGCCGCTTTTCTCTGACCGCCTGCTTCAGTTGGCGTAATACTGCAGCGTGATACTCGCCTGTGATGGTTTGACCCCTCAGCAAGAAGTCCATCATGATTACATCTTCACTGTTCCAGAAGATAGAGGCATTCACCTTTCTTGCGGACGTCACCAGACAAAGTTATTTTGGGGGTGAACAATCACTGTGTTGGCATTGTATACGTTTACTCTTGGATTTCGGATTAAAGTGATGGATCTGTAGTGTACCGGAAAACATGTTCTTTCATTATTTTGCAACGTTGGATTTTACCGATGTTTTAACCTTCAAAACGCCCACTTGTTTTATTGACGGTACTTCCGTGGACACAAATTGTTTTGATGAGTATTTTGCTGCATCGTTCTTCACTTCGGTTGATTCGCTTCCTATGTTTGTAGCCTGCACAATACACATTGGGTTCAGTCGCCACCAACTTTTATAATGTCCCGTATTTGAGGAAACGCTTGCATGTTATGGATTACAGATTTATATCCCAGGCGCCATCCAACAACCGATGACCCCAATCCAGCACACTCCACCCGCCAGTTTGAGTTAGCATTCTGGTGAGCTCGTTCCAGTGATTTGTGATTCATTACTTGTGATCATCTTTTTTCCTTAACCAACACATATTTTATCCACTTTTTGTAGTGGATTATCTAGAGGATAAGCCAGCTCCTTGCGCAGTTAGCGCCGTTGAGCCTGTCATGGTCAGTTCTGTTGCGTTAGCCTCTCCACCTTTTTGGGAGAATGATCCTCTGTTATGGTTTCTGCACCTAGAATCCGTTTTTTACATTCGAAGGATTTTTTCTGATTTCGCCATGTTTAATCAGCTAATATCTCGCCTTCCTCCGCGTATATCCTCGCAGGTGGGAGACATCATATTTTACCCCCTCTTATAATGAAATACGAGACGCTTAAACACCCAATTATTAAGAGAATCATGCCTTTCACCAAGGTCAGACTGCAGCAACTGTTTAGTGATCTGCAACTAGGAGCTAGGATGACGTCAGCCTTGTTAAGCGAAATGCAACAGCTCATTGGCACGTTCAACATGGACGTAGGGATTCTCCGAGTGCTGTGGATGCAACACATTCATGAAAGCACTCAGTCTATCGGAAATTGGATGTTGACCACCCGAAAACACTGCACAACTACTCAGGCTATTCTTGCACTTGGAAGTGACTAGCCAGTCACAGCAATTGCAGATCTGACGGACCGCGTTTTCCAACAGCACAAACCAAAGACCGAAACCAAAGCTCTTAAGCAGCTTTTGGGCTGGCCCAACCACACCCTTTGTCAGCAAGAGGCTATAAAACTCAATCAAACGGTGTCTTGCCAATCTCCCAACCAATGGGTTTATGGATTTATATGTTTAATACATGAACATCTCTGATAATCTACATAAGTCCATGGTGAGTCCACCAAAATGTTTTTTCACTTTATCATGCAGTTCACTTATTGCAATAATTTCCATCCCACGGGAGTTGTCAAGCAACGCCTTTTTACCCGTAATAAACCATCGTTGTATCCTTCCAATAGGCGCATAATCATCGCAGATAGCGTTGCTTCAACGCGAGATCGAGGAACTCACTTTAAGCGGTAAACATCACAGCCGCTCTAGATTATCGCTCCGACGCACAAACCTGATGCCCCAGATTACTGCTTTTATCACTAGCGTTCTTTAATAAAGCCCGTACTTGCGTACAGCTGTCGCTAGTCTGCAAAAGATGACCGCCACGCCGGCTTGTAATGGCCACGAACGACGTCGGCAAAGCCCATAGTCGTCTCGTCTACATTAGGGATTATGATTGCGTGACCCAGTGCATAGTTGATACTGGGGCGGAAATCAGCGCCATTCCTCCTGCGTCAGGTGAGCCTACCTCTACTTTGTCGACAAGCCTAAGTGACGCCAATGGCACGCCAATAGCCACATACGGTCTTCCGTCGCTTACCCTGGACTTAGGTCTTCGGTGCACGTTCCGCTTGGTATTCACCTATGCTGCAGTCCCATTTGCCATCATCGGCATTGACTTTCTCAGGCATTTCAACCTATTGGTCGATGCGAAACGTCAGATGATTGTACACACTGCAACGAAACTCAGTGTACGTAGCATCGCCGCCGATATCGCATCTAGAACACCAGTCTAGGTCTTTCCCCAGACCTCGCCAGACTACATCAACCTCATCTCCCAGTGTTCCAAGCTCATTCATTCAAGGAACACAGCTTTGCCCGTGGCATCCCAAGTCAAGAACTACATACGGACGAATGGCCCACCCGTCTCATGTCGTCTACCCCGACTACCATCCGAGAAACTAAAGGTAGCTAGGGTGGAGTTTAAGCACGTGCTCGAACTAGGAATAATCCGCCCTTCCGATATCCCTTGGTTCTCGTCCCTGCAGATGGTCCTCAAGAAATCTGGTGCCTAGCGCCCTTGCGGTGATTACCGCACACGCAATCGGCTAACCGTCCAATATAGGTATTCCATCCCACACATGCAAGACGATATTCAGCAAAAACGACCTCGTTCGCATCTAGCACCATATACTTGTAGAAAATGACATTCCTATGATACTCGTGACTTAAACTTCGCTTATTCCTACCTTAATGGTATCTTAGTAGCCAGTTCATCGGTAGGAAAGCACCTCGAGCATCTTGAAAATCTCTTCCAGCGCCTGACCCAACACCGTGTCACAGTCAATCCGACTAAGCGCTAACTCGTCAAATCAACGGTGGAATTCCTAGGCCACCTCCTTTCATCGTCTAGTATCGAAGTCTTTCCTGATAAGATCCAGGCAATCAAGGACTTCCCAGCACCAACTTCGTTCAAGCATTTCCGTCTATTTTGTGGTTGGGTTAACTGTTATCGACGCTTCATTCCGCGCTGCGCTCATCCCATGCAGCCTCTGACTGACCTACTCCGAGGGAATAAGTTTGTTTTCTCTGACGCAGCACAGACGGCCATCGCCGAGCTCAAGGATGCCAGCTCCAACATAGCCTTCCTCGCTCATTCCGAATAGACTGCACCCCTTTCTATTACGACTGATGCCTCAGACCTCACGGTAGAACTCGGCATCCAACAAAACCTTGGTGGGCAATGGCAACCCCTTAGGTTTTTTCCAAACGCTTGCAGCTAGACGAAGGCTGCTACAGCACGTTTGGCAGCGCTGCCCCAGCTTTACCTAGCCATTCGTCACTTCCGGCACACACTCAATGCCGCGCTTTCACTGTCTACGCTGACCAAAAGCCCCTCAACTTCACCTACAACTCTGCTTGCTACAAATATTCACCATTGGAAACAAAACACCTAGACCTTGTCATCCAGTTCACTGCTGATATAGGTCATGTCCCAGGTGTCGACAATCCCGTTGTCGGGGTTCTCTCACGCGTTAACCTCATACTCCAATCTTTGGCTACCGCAGACATTGCCGTCGTGGCATCGGCTCACGCTCAAGATTAAGACATACAACGCACTCTGCAGTCCACTTCGCTGCATGTACAACCTGTTCCTATCCAAACTACGGAAGGGACCATTCTCTGTGACACTTGCAGAGGTTGTTCTAGACCCCTCGTGCCTGTCTCTTTCAGACGCACAGCCTTTGACGCACTACACTCATTATCACATCCCGGTATACGTGCATAACTGAAACTGGTCACTAAACGTTTCGTTTGCCCATGCGTAAACAAAGATGTTTGTACCTGGGCTCGCTCCTGCATTTAATGCCAGCGCTCCAAAGTAAGTCGTCAGAGTTGCAGTCCTTTAGGTTCATCTTCCGCCCCTGAACCTCGGTTCTCGCATTTACATTTAGATCTGGTAGGTCACTTGCCTTCTTCACGCTGATTCGTATACATGCTTAATGTGTCGAACGCTTCACCAAATGGCTAGAACCTATTCCTGTAACAGACTGCTTTGCTACGACTGTTATCCGGACCTTCTTAGATCGGTGGGTCTCGCAATACGGATGGCCCATCCACCATTACCACTGGCCGAGGAACGTCATTCGAATCTTCACAGTTTGTCGTTTTGTAGGTTTTTAGGCTGTCGCAGCTTGCATACCACAGCGGATCACCCAGCAGGCAAGGACTTAGTTGAACGCTTCCATAGACATATAAAAGCCTCGCTCTGCGACTGCACCGAACCTAGCTGGAGCAAAAATGTTTCGCTAGTACTCTTAGGCATTCGCAGCAGTATAAAAGCTCACTTGCAATGTGCGCCAGCAGAGCTGATTTACGGCACAATGCTAAATGTGCCAGGAGAATTCGTTTTGCCTCCCGCATTGTCGGGTCTGCGTCCGCCTAACTTTGCGTCCTCTCTAGGTCAACGCCTACGTTCACTACTCTTGACTGCGCCCCGGGAGCAGACTACACATGTGCAAATGCACAGCGGACTCTCTACCTACACTTACGTCTTTCTCCGCACCGACGCAGTGCGGCTCTCTCTCCAGCCTGCCTACACTGACCCTTTCAGAGTCATGCAACGGACTCCGAAAATTTTCACTTTATACCAAAATGGTTACTGAACAATGGTGTACGTTGCCAGCCTCAAATTGGGTTTCTTTGAGGAACCACTTACAACCCATCCTGATGCTATTACACTAGCAACCGCACCTACAGTTATTTCCCCAGCACTGGATATCCTGAAACTTTCCGCTCTCCTTTGACTCTCAAGCTACCCCGGCTCAACCCCAGGCAACCGACCGACTCGGTAGACATGTAAAACTTCCGGTCCGTTTTACAGATTTGGTAAAAGTTTGCTATTTCCATTTACACGCCTATTCCGTCTTTGGTAGTAATCGTACGTCTCATCCTCAAATGTTTCGCAACATCGACAAAAATACACAGAACACTTTGTAAAGTTAAAAAAGGTATCGCCTTTTATCATTCATGTCATATTCCCTCTCCGGCGTCAAGCCACTACCCCGACCCTTACCTACCCTTTCTGAATTCTAGCATCTAGAAACGCAACCGTCGGAACTGTCAAGGCAACCATCGAGTGACTCGCCAGCCGACGCAGGACCCCTTTCACACCAAAGAAACGGTCGGTCTCCCTTGGCCCTGGACGGCCAAGAACGGATTGGTCCCCAAATGCCTGGCTAGGCATTGCCGACGAGGACGCTGGATTTCGTGGGAAGAGAACCGTGGACTGGAGTGCGCACCGTCGGGTCTGCAGCAGAGGGCATGTCTTGTCGACGTTTTTCTGGACTAGCCAATTTTTTTGCAGCATGACCAGCCAGCCCCGACAGCCCACCTTTGATGCACTCCGTCCACACGATCATCATAAATAATTAATAACGAAAGCTTGAACCCGGCGTACTCTGCTACGCACTCCAACTTAGAAGCGTTGTTCTAGCCCATACAACTTTTCGCACCCATTCTCACCTCCGATTTACCCCACTAACAGCTCCAACGAAAGCTTCCATCCTTCAGCTTTCTAGAGACAGGCCCTTGTAGCGCGCCAGCAAATACGTTATTTCAGTATTTCGCATTTGCATTTGGATTTGCATTTGGATTTTGCATTTGGATTTTACCGGTGTTTTAACCTTCAAAACGCCCACTTGTTTTATTGACGGTACTTCCGTGGACACAAATTGTTTTGATGAGTATTTTGCTGCATGGTTCCTCACTTCGGTTGATTCGCTTCCTATGTTTGTAGCCTGCACAATGCACGTTGGGTTCAGTCGCCACCAACTTTTATAATGTCCCGTATTTGAGGCAACTCTTGCGTGTTATGGATCACAGCCTTGTATCCCAGCCGCCACCTGACAAACCCCATTTTCATCCTTGGTAGCAAATTGGCTAAAAACTTATGGGATTCTCCTTGAAGCAGGGCAAACGTTGCTTCGACTTTTCTAACCTGTTCACTTTCTGCTCAGGTGTCAACATTTATGGTACCCAACTTTCAATCAGCTTTCCCAGCCCAAATATGTTCGTCAACACGGTATTCACTGAGTAACAGCTGTTGTCCATTATCACAGCTATCTGCGAATTAGATAGTCTGTCATCTAATATAATCCAGTGAAATGCTTCCATTTGATCATCACAGGTGAATGATTTCGGGCCGTCAGCCCGTGGGTCATCTTCAATGCTTGTTATATTCGTAGCCCTTTTCTTAACTGTGTAATCTAAAGGGGAGTCTCCACCAAATGTCTCAACAAACACAGAATGTATTTCATTTGGTGTTATACCCTTTTTTCTACAAGTATTAATCCCAGCTCAGCTTCCAAATTCCTTCATTTTAGCGCGTGAGCAACCAAAATGAGTTCAGCGGTGCATCACCTACAAACAATTAAAGATAGAAACTTGAGTCTTGGCACATATACTTCCAATGCTTTTATAAAAATAATCTTTATTCGTACAGTTAGTTTACTTCTGGATCTGGCCGAGAACAATTTTTCTCCCTTGTAAGTGAGCAATATATCCAGTAAGAAAGAGTACAGGCAGTCACGAATTTATATATAAAAGAGTAGGATACTGAAAGCATTATGAGTCTCAGGACATTTAATGATAATTTTCACACCTTACAGATCGTTCCATCAATGACTGTTGACCATGATAGTTTGTGAGATAAAGATACACAAACGCACTTAACGGTGGATCAACTGAGTATGTTGTGATCACTTACCACCATAGGCCAAGAAGTGCTCGCCACAATCAGACTTTTGTCAGTGTGGTGAACAGAGCAACTTACATTGCGACAATTAGAAGCATTAAGAATATAATATCGGACGATGCTCATTGTCGATTCTCGTGCAACCAGCTTTAAAAGTCGTTATTGTTTCAGCATTTGGAGCAATGCTTCCCAGTACTACGTCGTCAGCCTATTTACGTCCAGTAAATTTGAGAGGAATTGGAAATATTTCTCTGTTCAAAGTGATCAGCATGTTAATGGGATTATTCCTTGTAAAACGTTCTAACCATCATGATGCATGTGAGGCTTTTACCTGCTGGATGAAATGTGATCTATTGATGTATAATGAACAGTGATTTATCACGGGATAAAATCATGTGCTTGACACGTCCCGTAGGATGGTTGGGCTGAATACGATGGAATCAAAATATATCTGGGTCATCAACCAAACGTGTGCCTAGATGAATACTTTGATAATTAACATCAGCGTGAAATTAAAAAACTACCGATCGTAAACGTTCAGAAAGACGCTGGAGTGCAGTGATGGTTGGTATAAGGCTTGAGAAAAGTAAAGTATGGTCACTGACTTGGGTCCATTTGATACATAAATCCTGTTGAAAAGCATGCTTGGCGTATGCCACAATAGAAGAGTTTAGGTAACAAAATGCTGGGAGTTACGAACAACATCTAATCGTTTTTTAAAATGTCAAAGGTAGGACAGGATACAACTGAGTCTGGGATTGCGTCCCAGCGTTGGCAAACCCGAAGGGAAACGAAATTCCATCGATACACTAGGCGGCCATTTTGTTCCTGCAAGTTTAAACAGTTGCCCCTAAGCTGCGTGTCGTGGCTAAGTATTAGCAAATGACGGCATACATGGTTGGGGTCACTCAATATCTGATACGCTAATAGGAGATCAGAGCGCAACCTTCCATAGCGTCCTCTGAAAATTCCCAACAACTTCAGCCCTCGGTGGTAAGAGGGATAGCGCAGGCCCTTTACATTCTTTGTTGCTGTTCGTTGTGGTACCTCTAAGGCCTCTGGGTCGCGCTTCAACCAAGGTTGCCAAGCTTGGATAGCGTATTCAACATACGGGCACACGTAGGAATTGTGTGTCATTGGGAAGATTGATGGGTCAAATCTCCCGAATGCCCTTCTCAGCGTGCCGGCGTGCTGGTTGCCTATTTTCGCAACTACCTCAGCCTGTTTTGAACAGTTGAGGTCGCTCTGAATGATCACACCAAAGTCACGTTCCTGAGAGATGGTCTGAAATCTGTTTGTCCCAAGTAAAAAAGTGTAGTTATGTCTATGGCGTAATCGCACAAGGCGACATTTGTCTACGTTGAATGGTAAGGCGTTTTGAACTGATCGGTTCGACATTGTGCTAAGATCGCACTGGGGCCGTTCGTGGCCTTCCGGTCCTCGGATCCTTCGCCATATCTTGATATCATCAGCGAAAAATAGGAAATCGGAATCAATTGATGTCGCCAAATCGTTAATGTACACCAAGAATAAACGGGGTCCAAACACTGAGCCTTATGGTACACCACACATCACATCGATTGCAGCAGACAATGATTCTCGGACTCTCACCACTAGCCGTTATTCTTGTAGAAAACGGCTAATCCAACTCAGGATTGGATCGCCAGTGCCGTAGTTCCGAAGCTCCTGAAAGAGAATGCGATGGTCTAAAGGATCAAACGCTTTTGAAAAGTCCAGGTAGATGATATCGCCTCCTACTCTATCATCAACAGATTCATTCCAGCTATTACATGTAATCAATAGGTTAGAATTACACGAATGCTTTTGACGAAAGCCATGTTGCTCTGGAGCTATTAAGTTGTGACTTTTCAGATACTGCATCAGCGCATTTGCGATAATTGATTCCATCAATTTGGATGGTACGGGAAGTAGTGTTATTGGACGGCAGTTGGCAGGATCAGTGCGGCTGCCTCCTTTATGGATAGGAGTGATGATTCCTCGCTTTCATACTGGTGGAATACGGTACTCTTCTAGACATCGCTGATAGAAAAAACCAGTGGTTTGGCTAGATCACTAGCTACTGCGTGCAAAGCCTTTGGTCGGATGTTGTCCACTCCAGGAGAACTGTGGATATGCAAGGATAACAACTTCTTTAACATAGCTACCCCAGTGAAGGTGATGTTGTCCAAACCAGTTGGTTGAGTATTAGAAATGAGGGGCATGTTTGGGCTCGTTGCGTACTTTGAAGTTTGGGAGTAATGAAGCCATAGGAAATCAGCTGCATCCATTACTAGCCTCCTGCACCCATCAGGCGTGACTAGTGTTGGAACCCCGGTTACACCTTTCGAAGGCCGTTAACTTGCCTGTACAGAAGTTTGCGGTTCGTGCAGAATCGCCTCAGTAACTCCTGTTGATGAGTGACCTTGGCTTCGCGGATCAGTTTTACACAGAAGTTACCATGTGTCACGTATGCAGTCCAGGTTTCGGCATTCGAGCAGTCCTGGTGATCTCGCCATGCCAAATCCCTCCGGGACATACATTTACGTCTTCTGCTCTTCAAAAATGACTTATGCTTATTTTTGGATTTGACGGACTTTGCTCCGATAAGTGCGCAACCAGTGTGTTAAACGTCCTTGTAAAGGTTTCCCAGGCAACATCATGAAGGCCTTCGGTTAAGAAAGCCCAAGATGTATCCCTAACAAGCTTAGATAACACATTGTAATGCGTGACAGTATGTAATTTATCATCCTCCTTTTCAGGATACTCCGAATAACATATATAGTCAAAGAGTAGAGTAACATGACAACTACGATCAAGTGGTGTGCTTGTAACTATTCCTTCAACCATGAGTTCTTCGTTAGTTAGCACAAGATCCTGTATCGACGGCTTGTCAGAAGTTCGAAATCTGGTGGGAGAGGATACGTGGTTGTACAGAGAGTGGCTAGCAATTAGCTCTTACAAGCAGGCTTTGCGTACCGTCAGTTGCCGGCGTTTCTATGTCGTACACGTTAAAGTCTCCAGCGATAAGAATGTAGGTGTAGGACTTGTTCAAAGCCAACTGAAAAACGTGGTTCAGGTTGAAGTCCATTTCCGACGTTGAGTTTGCTGGGCGATAAATCACGGCTAGTAGACATGTGTCCTTGTTTCGCAACCATAGGCGGCACCAAAGCGAATCAGGAGCTCGGATTTCTGGGTGATCGATAACTTCACATCGGAAATTTGTATTATAGTAAAGAATCACACGGCCACCGCTTCCGGTTCCATCCGTTCGAAGCAGCGACATACCGAGTAAAGTGATCTCAGAATCGGTTATCTCAAGGTTTTAACCATGTTTCTGTAATCATGACGAGGTCCCGCGGTTGTGAGGCATGGAGTTCTCTAAGTTCGGCCAACTTGCTTAGAAGGTCTTGGGCGTTTGCGTATATGCAATACAGGGCATTTATTGTTAGGAGTGCGTTGACGGACGTCAACTTTGTGTTAGTTCTGAGGTCGGCCATTTGGTGGCCGGCCATTATTCGTTTTTGATTTATCTATTTCAGTCATTTTGCATGGCATTATTGAGCGTTCCTGAACAGACGTTTCACTCGTGCTGTGCTCCGTCCTGTTGTGTACCGTGAGATCTCTTGTGTCGGCCTTTCCTCGGGACTGTGCAAATAAAGAATTTGTAGCCTTTGCAAGTTCCATCGAATTCCTTCCTACTTTTGGCCGTTCGACTGCTGCCTTTAGCCGGATCTCTGTTTTCAACATGGTTGGAAATTTTAACCAGTTATCTAACAGAACTTGCGTCATTCACTCGGAGTGTAATATTACTTTCATTATTCTTGGACCGCAGCCATTCTAGTTAAGTGATGACGGAACTCTCGTCAGGGATTTGGCAATAGCATTGTTAACAGAGAATGCTTCGCGGATGTAGCACCACTGTTCTCCGTTATGTGTTTACGCATCGTGATCAGAAGAGTGCAGAAGCTCTGGAACACCAAGAACAAATATTGTTTTCTTGATATCCCTATTAGGCAAGCCGCGTTGTTCAACTGCTTCGTTTGGGCCATCTTTCCAAGGTAAATCAAGTAGCATACGCACTCCGTTCGGTGAGTTGCGAAGACGAAATGCTGAGAGCAGAACAGCCTCTGTCTCATCTGCTGAGTCTAGTGTTACTCGAAGAGTTCTAGGTTCACCAGAGTGCACTGAGGTCGGGTGACGCGCTACGCGTTGCAACATTACAGGCTCAACCCGAATACCAGTCGCCTCGCAAATGGAACTCCACTGGTTGTGATGGTCTTACAACTTGCCTTTTATTGTGTCAGCTTTGAATTCGGGAACATTGGTGCACACGAGAGTTAACGCGGGGTGGTTTTGTCTAGCATATGTTGTCTGTACACTTTTGCCGGCAATTCGGGTTGTTCAGAAGGCACCACTGGAGTTGACGGTAAAAGCTGCTTTGCGCCACGCGTGCTCGGTACTGAAGATGGACCTATGTGTGTCGCTGCCGTTGTGGTTGTCGAGGCAATCGATGCGTACGTTACTTGCTTGTTAGCTGTACCGGATTGCCTTCGGCTCTGAGCTGTCGGTGTTATGGCTGAATCTCCAAGTGAAGCCTCTGTTTTTGGAACAATGGAACAATGGAACAATGGATTTATGCGGGTATAAAAGCTAAAGCTTGACAAATCCCGTAGGGTGATCAGTGCGAAAATCATAGAAGTGTGAAAAATTCAATGGAAACCAATTCAGTAAAATCGTTTAACAGTGAGTCACTACAAGCTTGTGGATTCACCGAGTTTGAAGTGTCAAAATAATATTCCACTATAACTCCGGAGGGGATCATGAGGTATGGAGTATTTGGTTAAAAGAATCACCGCCCCTTGAAATTCGCATGGGGCAAAGTGTTTGAGTTTGAAGCGTCAAAATATAACTCCACTGTTGAAATAAGCGTGAGGGAAATTTATTTTTAAAGTATGGATTTTGGACCTTTCAAAATTAGACTGTACTATGGGAGATAGTGCAATGAAGTGAGTGCACTATCAACTCGATTTTTGAACTCGATCAGGTTTGGTGCACTGACTACAGAATCTGGAAGAGCATTCCAGGCTTGGCAAACAAGCACGGAAAAGAAATTCCGTCGACATTCCAAACGGCTGTACTGCACTGCCAGTTTCAGATGATGGCCTCTCAGATTGTTGTTGTTACTGAGCTCCAGCAGATGGCGGCAGGTATGATTGGGGTCTGTCAGAATCTGATAAGCCAAAATCAAACCTCCCCGTAGTCTTCGATATTGACCACTAAATATCCCGAGCGATCTCAGTCTGTCTTCGTAGCGTAACTGGCCTAAACCTTTCACGTTCTTCGTTGCGAGTCGTTGAGGTTTCTCTAAATCAGAGAGGTCTTTCCTCAGCCACGGCTGCCAGACTTGTATTGCATACTCCACGTGTCGTCGTATGTATGCACCTAGAAGTTGGTGAAAAACGGATGGATCGAAGCGTCCAAATGTGCGCCTGAGAAGGCCCAAATTTCGAATGCTCGCGTTCGAGGCTTTCTTTGCCTGGGCTGAACAACCAAGGTCGGACTGAATCAAGACTCCCAAATCCTTTTCCTCAGCAGTTGTGTGAAGCACATGGTGACCCAATTAATAGAAAAATGCTGATTGGTGACGTAAGTGTAATACTCTGCATTTTTCTGTGTTGAATAGGAGTTGGTTCTGAACTGACCACGCATACACCTTATCCAGATCCTCTTGAAGTATTGCGGAGTCGTCTGGTGTATTGATCGCTCTCCAGACCTTGATGTCGTCGGCATAGAGTAGGCAGTTGGAAAGAATGAGGGCCGCTATGTCGTCAATATACATCAAAAACAATCGTGGCCCCAGTACCGATCCTTGTGGTACACCACATTCGACTTGGATTGGGTGGGACAGGGACCCACACACTTTTACCTCTAAGCTCCGGTGGAGAAGAAAGCTTGTGATCCATCCTAGGAGCGGATCACCAATGCCGAAGCTCTGAAGTTTGCAGATCAGGATTCCATGGTCTAGTCGATCGAAGGCCTTTGAGAAATCTAGGTAGACAACGTCCACTCCTGCACCGCTGTCAATTAATTTGGTCCAACTCGATCTTGCTAGCAGCAGATTTGTGGTGCACGATCAATTCCGTCGAAAACCATGCTGTTCATGCGCAAGGAAGGCAGACTCCTCTAGATGGGCTGTTAATACGTCAGCAACAATAGCTTCCATAATCTTCGACAGGACCGGGAGAAGGGTTACAGGACGGTAGTTGGCTGGATCAGAACGGCTACCGCCCTTGTGAATTGGGGTTATGATCCCACATTTCCACATCTCAGGTACATACATCTGATCGAAGCAGCGTTGGAAGAATCGTGCCAGAGGCTCTGCTAAAGTTTCTCCCATTACCGCAAGAGACTTAGGGTGAATGTTGTCGATTCCAGGAGAGCTGTGCTTACGCATACACAACAACTTCTTTAATACCATCCCCGCCGTGAAAGTTATGTGCGTAAGTTTTGGTTGTATAACAGCTGCTGACAAAGGAACAGATGGCCAAGGAATGCATTGAAAGTTCGAAGCATATTGCAGCCGCAAGGCGTTCGCCGCATCCTCCGTAGTCAGCGTCATGCCATCTGGCATTTGAAGAGGAGGGATTCCTCGTTTCACCTTGCGCAGGTTGTTTACATGTTGGTAGAGCAGCTTATGATTCGAAACCATGCGCTCCGTCAGATGCTGCTGGTATGTCAATTTATCCTCACGAACGAGTTGAGTGCAATGATTACGTTGAATTGCATAGGCCGTCCAGCTCTCCGTGCTCGGGTGTTTCTTATAGATATGCCAGGCCGAGTTCCTCACTGCCATACATTTCCGTGTCCTACTTCGCACAAATGAACCAGTCTTCTTCGAGTGGACAACCTTAGTTTCGGATGCCTCTTCGACGAGAGTGCTAAGTTGGTTGACGAAATGTGGCCATGCGATTGTCGGTACTTCGTCTGTCAGAAAGTTCCAGTTGGCTGTCTCTGCAAGTCGAGCCAGCTCATCGTACCGTATGATAACTCGGCTTTCCCGTGTAGTATCCGCAGGGTATTCTGCGTAGCATATATAATCGAAGAGTAAAACTGCATGATCGCTGCAACCCAAAGGAGCGTCGATGATTACTTTCTCGACCATGAGTTCTTCGTTGGTAAATATCCGGTCCAGGATGGACGGCCTTTCTGCTGCTCTGAATCTGGTGGGATTGTCGATATGGCCATAAAGCGGAAAACTGGAGACAAGGTCTTGTAGATCCGCTTTGAACTGTTCCGTAGGTGTTGCTTGGGCATCCAGAGCGTGGATATTGAAGTCACCAGCGATAAGAATATGGCTGTATCTCCTGCTGATCACAAGCCTCAGCGCAGACGCGAGGTTGAAGTCCATCTCGGGTGTAGAGCATGGAGGTCGATAAACGACCGCCACCAGACAGACGTCGTTGCCTATTAAACGCAGCCGACACCAAAAAGTATCCTGCGCGTTACTGTACACGTCTTCTATGGGCTCACATTGGAGGTCATTGCGGTAGTACAGAGCCACCCCGCCCCCTTTACTGGATCGATCGCGCCGAACGACGGACATGCCTGGTAGCTCGACCTCCGTGTCTGTGATATCCGGGCGCAACCACGTCTCCGTTATAGCGACGAGGTCACAGGATTTGGACCTTTGACGTAGTCGCAGTTCGGGTAGTTTGTTAATTAGACTATGAGCATTAGTGTACATACAGGACAGCTGCTTGAGCACCAAAAGAGCTTGTGGAGGATGACACGAAGTTGGATTCAAGCCGGCCGATGAAAGGCCGGCACCTGATCGTTTTTTGCGCAGTTTATCGATGAACGTTTTTTACGGGCCTGCAGCCCACCTAACATCGTTCCTGCACACGCAGAACGCTCTTCAATAGCGTCGTTTTCAGTGGTTGATAATCTTGATGCAGTGTCCTCGGCTCCGTTTATTTTATCACATTGAGCCACAGATGGTGTCACATCCTCCGGTGGCTTCGGTTCAATAAATGGTATCTTAAATCGTAGTTCCGATGGCAGTGCATTGTGCATTTTATGCCAGTTACGCATTAAGTTCGCCGCCATCTGCTGGGACTGAGCCACAAGTTTCAGTATCCTTGGACCATTACCTTTGTAAAGAGGTGAAACGGGCAGTCTAGAAATCGACTGAAGGATGACGTCACCTGCAGATAGAGTTTCACGGATGTACCGCCATTCTTCCAGATCGTGAGCATGAGCCTCCTCGTCCCTAGCTGTTGGTAGCTCGGGCACGCCATGAACTAAAATGGTTTTTCGCCAGCTGGCCGTGTTGCGATCGTCTAAATTGTTTTTCTCTCGCTGACGTTCGCTCCATGGAACATCCGGAAAGATGCGGATCTTTCTGTCTTCACCTCGGAGGTGATATGCCGGTAAGAGCACCGCTTCTACATCGCCAGTGGATGCCAGTGTTATCCGCAGAATTCTGGGCTCACCATAGTGAGCGGAGTTTGGATGTCTCGTCACACGCGTGATGTTAGTCGGCTTGACCCTAGCACTTATGCGATCGCAAATGAGATTCCACTGGTTCAAACCGTCCTGTTGCTTACCTCTCAGAGAATTTGCTTTGGATTCAGGAACGTTGGTACATATGAGTGTTAGAGCACCGTAGTTTCTCCTGGTGTTCGGTAATGTGGGAGACGTCGTGATGGATGGACTAAAACAGGTCTCTGAATTTCGTGCTTGGTCTTTTACACATGTCGCAGATATTGTGCTTAAAGTCTTGTTTACAGTGTCTCTAGCAATAGTCGCTGCGTAAGTTGATTGGCCTTTAGAGATACTCAGACTTTGTTGGTCAATCGGAAGTCTGGTTCTTACTGAGGCTTTGGATAAGGGCGGAATGGCTGAGGAACTGAGGATGTTTCGTTCGTACGTGATGCCTGATTGGTTCGGGGTTCACAAGATATTCGCCGCTGTGATTTCCCGAGAACGTCTGGCTCTTTTCTTCGGTTTAGTGGCGGTGAGAACTGGAAGCAGGCATGTTTTAGGCTTGTCCACTTATGGGAGTGAGGTGACCCAGTGGATTTAGAGTCACAGACGCTGCAGTGCGGTTGGACCGTCTAGCTCTCTACTTCCGCTTAGATTCGGAGCTTACTTTGGCTGCGTAAGGTATTATCGTGGCCATATTGACCTCCGTGGGGTCGATCTTAGTATTTACAAAATGCGAGATTATCTCAGTCATCCTATCGCACTTTCTCATGAGCAAGGATAAGCAGTTGATAATTGGAACGACTTGACATGATGGGCAAACCCAAATTCTATCGGCAACCTAGTTTGTTTGTCTCATTTCTTGAACGGATTTACCTACACATTACAGACGGCACGATCTAATGCAGCTAGAACAGCTAGCCCTAATCTTAAGCACTTTGCTGCAATTGTCTGCGCAACATAGGTGACGTTGAACCATTGGAATGCTAATCGTCCTCTTATGGTTTACAGCAAGGCCTATCTAAGCGCTCACCTTGATGAGTGATCTTTGCGCCAGTGGTGACGCGCGAATAGGTCAGAAAACGCACACGAATTGAGAGTTGTTCAACCACACCAAGGTCAGGCGGCAGAAGCAGATGGAGGTCGTAACGCGTAGACTGTTGGGTTCAGCGTTCACTCGACTCGCAGTTGAACACACACACACACACACACACACACACACACACACACAAAGCGGTAGCGTGTGTTAATCTGCCTGCCTTAAGCAACGATACAGGTGGTGCGCTGATAAGCGTCCCTAGATCTGCTCAGTTGATGAGCGGAGCAAAAACGCTGTGACTTTGAGATGCTGCAACTTGCAGGGGTGGTTGCCGCGTAGTTTGGGAACCCTCAGCTTCTTCTTCCGAATGAGACCAAAATCTTTTCCGAAAATCTGGTTTGATGTAGTTACACAAGTGGAATTCGGCAAAGAATATACCGAAAACTGGGAACTGGAGCAACAGTATAATCCACACAAGTTAGATCCAAGAGTTGGGAAGAACTGAGTAGAGCTCGTCGAACTGGTTCGATTAAGCGCACGCACAATATTATGTGGGGAGAATTAGAATGGCCACAGAGGGCAAAGCGAGAGTCGAGTTAAAGTGCGGCCGCACGGGAACTTGACTATAGTTGCTCATCAGGTTACCCACTGATGATTGAAAAACATTCGCAGAGAGCTGATTAAGTGGTACTGACGTGGTGAGACTTCCAAAAACACTAGATTAATCAATCAAGTGTCAGCTTAGCACATCCCCAAAATAAGCTGGGCATCATGGAAACAATGGGATGCTGAAATCCATTGTAATTGAATCGAAACGTACGAAACGCTAATAGTTCTCAACTATTCTAGTGCTAATTGAAACACTCACTTACTTAGTTCATTTTCTTAGCATGCATTTGGTTTGCTATTTTTGTTGGTTTGGATCAGGTAGGAATACTTCAGTTTGTTATGTTTTTGTAGCAATGTCAGATGGTCGTTGTGATTATGAAGGTAACTTTTCTAGTACCAGAATCGATCTAAGTTGAGGAAATGTTCCTGAGTGAATTCAAAACTAATAAGTATGACTGTACTGCTGACACAGTTTAGATCTGCTGTCTCTTAGTTTGATGTAGAGGCTGAGATTTTGTGGGCGAAATGCATCATAATTGGGCACCTCGTTGGCAGACCAGCACCTTCCCACTGATGAAGGTCATTAAATTCTGCATGCACCAGCGGTTTTCGTTATTTGATAGGTACTAAGACAATTAGCCGTAGTTTTCTCCATTTCTAAGGGTCTCCAACGGCTGAAGCTTGTACTTCTACTATGAATGTGTGGTTGGAACAACACATTCGAGTTTGTAACGCACTGGGCGTTACAGCTTTTTCATTTAATTCCCTCAACATACTATATGGGAATATGCATTACGTTTTATTCATGTCACTTTAACGCATGCATGTTGTTCAGTTTGAAGTGCAGCAGAATTTTTAGGGTTATATCCTCCGTTAACGGATATCCTGTTGATCTGGACAAGCGCAATCTAACCAGAAGGCGGAAATGGGACTTTCGTGGATAAGTGTAACTTGCATCCGGTCGTGGGTTCCAAGGACTTCTGTGTCAGGGGCGTACGTGGCTCGTATTAGACCAAGGAGGCAATTAGCTTGCTGTGAAAACACTGGCATGCTACCATAAGCCCTACTTTCCAACTCCCGCTGACGCGCATTCCAACTTCATCGATCGATTAAAACAACTGCAGAAGTCCCAGTTCATAGTGGACTCAGAAGAAAAGAAAATAAACAATAGTATCAAGGTAGGTAAGAACCGGCTATAAAGAGATTATGAGTAAAAGTGACTCAAACCTAAATATCTGGCAAAGAATAATCCAAACATATTGATATCCGTATGCAAGGAATACATAAAATTTGGCAAGCTTTCTTGTAATTTCCCCAGTGGTTCTTTTGGGATATCTGAAAATGCGGACTCATGCCGGAAGCCTTACGCCATGAGAAAAGTGCTTCAGAATGATTCGAAGATTCAAATTGCAACAGACTCTGGCACTAAGTACAGTGCGAGCGAAAGGTGTATCCTTTGGTAGATGACAACATTTCAGTGCGACGCATCTACAATAGGAGAAGCGACCTATGTGATGGCAAGATAATTTCTAAATTGTCAAGCAGTCTAAAACGTGTAGTATAGCAGAATAATTGATGTGGTCCTTAATTGCAGTAGCAAGCTTTATGGTCGCTATACTACCGATTATTGCGGCATAAATTAAGGCTTCTGTGTATCACCAGCCATCATCTGTGGTTATTTTGAACGATGTTAAGTTTTATTACGCCAGGGTAAAGTACGAATAATAGTATAAGAACCATCTTCACATCCAGCCCACAAGTGTCTCACATTGAACAAACTGCTCATTCATTATCTTAGGTACTAGTTTTTTTGTCTCCTCTGCTTGTTCATGTATACCAGAGTACAATCCTTCCATTCTGCCTGCCACTTCTGGAAGTACAAGTAATTCACAAGTGGATAAGCGCTTGTGTAACCTTGTGCTCCAGCTCCATTATTGCGCAACCCAGTCCGTATTGTGAAAAAGTGGACACAGTGGGAATAGCAAAGCAATCTCGTAACGAGCCACCACTAGTGACAAAGAACTACTGCAACTGTACCACTGACCAAAATAAAACTTCTGGTAATAGTTAGCCCTTTAACTGACCTAGAAATAACCCGCACCTCATCCATTTGTTAGTCAAGCTGGGTCTTTCCGCTCTTCTCCCTTGAAAATGTTCATCTAATGGTATCCAATGCTATCGAATGCTGTATTCAGAGTTGAAAACTTTTGCTATCCTTCGGAAGCTGATGAATACCGGTGTTTAAACCGAATACTGAATACTGAATACTGTATTATAGAGCAAGTAGAAATGGATTCTGTACAACTCTTTCGAAATATGGCGGAAAACGTTATAAAATTGTCAACCGTGATTATCATTGTCGTTCTCATGTAATATTTAACATATTCGACTTACGATATTTCAGGATTCTCAAATGTGATATGTCATCGTAAGTGTGCAGTCGTTCTCTGAAGCAAATAGAGGCAAAATATAAATCTAACAACGTTTTGAACTGCTGCACAAATGTTGCCTCAATCACATGTTCCGGCAAACTGTTCCAAACGTTTACCACTCTCCTTTCGAAGCACAGTGGGTGGGGAACACATTTCATGTCCGGCACGACAAGTTTGTATCTGTGTCCGCGTGTGCTGCATGGTCCTCGTAAGTGCAGCATTGGCCTTAGCACTCTGGTAGGTCATAATCAGGTCGACTCGCACCCGACGGTAGGACAAAGTGTAGAGCCCTAGTTTCTCGCACCGGTCTTCATACCTAAAGCCACGTAAACTCGGGATGAGCCTGGTAGCAACGTGTTGGACCCGTTCGATTTTTTGTGCCTCGCCTCGGGTAATCGGAAAGTAGGCGGGCGAACCGTACTCTAGCATTGGTCTAATGATAGAAGAGAACAGGCGAGTGGCAACCTCTTCAGACCATGTGCCGAAGCTACGTTTGAGCGCCCAAAGCATGCGCAGTCCGTTCCGACATAACCTGTTCGTGTTGTCCACGGACTTCAAATCGTAGCGTGAGAGTACACCTAGGTCCTTCACGGAGGGTGTGGGATATAGAGTTTGGCCGTCAAGAGTGTAGGTTCGGCCGTTAGCACCCTTCCCCAGGCTCATAAATACGGACTTGGCTGGGTTGACCGGGAGAAGAACTTCTGCAGACCATATGGATAAGCGGTTGAGATCTTGCTGAAGTAGGCCACAGTCATCGGGAGCGTCGATTTCTCTCCAAATCTTCATGTCGTCCGCAAACAAGGCACACGGCGACTGGAGAAGCTGCGGTAGATCATTGATGTGGATCAGGAACAGAGTGGGCCCCAGCACAATGCCTTGAGGCACGCCACTTGTAGAGGGGTACCAGTCAGTTAGATGGTCGTCGACCTGTACTCTCCACTTTCGTCCAACAAGAAAGTCGCTGATCCACCGGTGCAGAGAGCCCCCGACGCCACACATGCTGAGTTTGTGAAGGAGAACCTCATGGCTGACCTTGTCGAACGCTTTACTGAAATCGATGAATATCACGTCGACGGACTTCCCCTTGTTTATTGCCTTCAACCACTCATGTCTCGTCACAAGCAGGTTCGTAATGCATGAGCGACGTTGCATAAAACCGTGCTGTGCGGGCGTCAGGACCTCATATGACTGTAGCAACTGCAGCAATCCCTTCTTCACGATTTTCTCAGCAACCTTTGCCAAAATAGGTGTCAGACAAATTGGCCTGTAATTGTCTACTTTGCTAGGGTCGCCGCCTTTCGGAATAGGCTTCACCACCGCACATTTCCAGTCAACCGGCAACGAACCTTCGGACAGCGACCTGTTGAAAAGGTCAGTCACGACAGGAGAGAGGATGGTTGAAAGTGACTTGAGAACCAGTGGGTGAAGCCCATCAGGTCCGGCAGGTTTGGTGCCGTCAAGGTTGGCGAGTAGTTGAGCTACCTCTTCAAAGCCGCATTGCAGACTATCGAGTTCGGTAAAAGCGGTACAGGTCGAACTCGGAACAGACACCTGGTTATTCGCAAATACAGAAGCGAAGTGCGCCGCCAACGCGGACGCACGCTCAGTGCTGGAAGTTAGGGGCTGTCCATCCGTGCCATCCAGCACTGGCACATCACCTGCCGGCTTCAGGCGTCGCTTCACGTATGCAAAGATTCTCTTGGGGGCGGTCTTCGCGGCTAATGCGAGCAACACTTCAAAGTGTCGGCGTTTATTCTTTTTCGCACTGTTGCAGAGGTTCCGCTGACATTTATACCCTTCGTAATCATTGGCAGAGCCAGAGAGAAGGAATTTGTCCCACAATCTGCGCCGCCTCCGAGCCAGGTTTCCATACTCCTTGTCAAACCAATGAGGCTTAATGGGTCCAACCTTTCGACATTTCAATGGCACAAATTGGGAACACAATGATGTCAATCTCTCTTTTATAGATATCCAACAATCTTCCACAGATGCAGCTTGTGACAGAGACCAATCCAGTTGGCTCGCGGCTCGAGCTAGACCATCGAAGTCCGTTTTCCAGTAGTTGGGAGCTGGTTGCAGCGGATGTGAATACGGCAAAGATAATTCCATATCAGCTATCAGTACTGAGTGGTTGCTCGTAGCCAGGGGCTCCAGGATCCTAACGTCACGCACTCGTTGTTCGTAGCTCGTTAACATCAGGTCGAGACAGGAAGAGGTTGAACGTGTTGATAAGCGTGTTGGCTGGCATATGTGTTGCGATGCACCAGTTTCAAGTACCAAATCCACGAACTTTGCTTCAACCTCACTATGTCTAGGCATCAAATGCACATCAGGCCATCGTATTCGAGGACAGTTAAAATCGCCCATAAGCAGAAAGTGTGGACGACTCATGTGGGCTTGAAGATGGGGCAGCCAATCCAAACAACGACTCAGGGGACTGCGATAAACTGCGCCCACAAGCAGTTCTCCGCGCCTGAGGCGGATGGAGCACCACAGTAGCTCACACAGGCCATCGTCACTTCGGTAGGTGCTCACAAGTCTCCCACGCAGGGAAGACCGGATGTAAAGTAAGACACCACCGTGGACATTCTTTAGTCTATCGCATCGGAAACACGAGTAACCGTTGAGTTCAAGTTCTTGGGTGTATAACTCTGCATGCAGCCATGTCTCTGCTTATTGCATAAAACAGATTTACATGTGTTGTCGCTACCATGCTGGCCACCCGAATGCAATTCCTCGAAGCCGCTTTGCGGCCTTGCAGTATACCACACCTTGATGCGATAGCGCTTCAAATTAAGGGGACTGCACCACTTGTAAACGCATATGGCAAGGAAAGTGCTGTACGCTGTGCAAACATGGGGCGAGTGCCATGCACGACAATGAGTTCGGAAGAGTATATACTGTAGCAAAAATATAGTAGTGAACCAAGGAAGTTTGCTGGCAATCCTCGGGTAAGGCAGAGTGGATTTGGAAGCATAAATTCCGTACCTCAAACCCGCAGTGATCTTTTGAGTTGTTCTATTTGATTAGATAGATAAAGCTGAGTTCATATTAAATGTAGCCTGAACTACACAACGTAGCGTTGGACCTCTTGCCGCGCTCTACCTCTTTGAGTGGAAATTATGGAGGTGAAAGCAAATGAGGTAGACTGCTGTCGACGCAAGGTCATCCAACACAGGCCATATGACCCACACTGTTTCATACGCTCCCGGTATAGGACAAGTATAATACAACTTAAGCAATCAAACCCCCAGCTGATAGTTATAATTCTAGCAAGTCTCAATGCACCTGTTGGCAGTGGTGCGAATATGTCAACATACAATGAAGTCCAAGTGAAACAACTCAACAGACAGGCAAATCCAATCAAAGTGATGCAATTGTGCGCTTATCGTGATTTAGCTCAGAAAAATGGAACTCCCAAGTCTGCAGCAAGCTTTTCACATTCATTAGGCTACACTGATTGAAACCGATGTGGGCAACGTCCGATTAATCGGCCTGTTGAAATTGGACTGTAGTCAATTCAAATTCATCAGTCTCCTTCACTCAGTTGCTAAGTGTCTCTTGTCCACGCTCTCAAGCTAGTGAGGTAAATGTGAGTAGGCCACATGCTGCGTTCGAAACCACTGTGCGATTTTTATGAAAGTTAGGACAGTTTATTAGGCGATTTGGTTCTGCGACATTCTTTCGCCAGATGTCATTATCTGAAGATGATTTTGCCTTCCTCTTCGGTACACTTTGATGCTGTCCAAAAAAGCGAAAACATGAAAACACGGGACACAAGCCAAGTCATCATTACCAGTTTGCCAATGACCAAAGTATACACAGTGCATTTTTGCATTAAATCAGTGACCAAATTATTCACCTTGATAATTAGGTACATCGATAATAGTTGACATTATTCTCAATGAGAAATCGCTGACCAACAACATACAGGTGAACTCCAAGCTGTGCACACGCCACTCCTTTTGTGGACAACAAGAGGTCCTTCCATTTCCCCCCTTTCCAGCAATTGGGTCGAGAAACATGTTGCCCATGTTCGTCCCGTAGTTAGCTACAACTGGTCAGCTTATCTACAACTAGATTTGTTTATGCAATCAAACGCCAAAACTTAATATAATAGAACAGCAAGTGGGGCCATAATTTGCCTATTAGGCCTATCTTGATTTATTGGACCTCTGCTTCAGGCTGAACTACGATAAGGGTCAGTCGTTTGATCGGACGCAATGCAGCACACGGGGCGGCCTTAGCATTAATGGAACAACTATCTTGAAGGTTTTCCAGTGGCTGTAAATAGCAAATAATAACAAATAGTAAATAGTGTAATTGGAAACTGAGTTAGAGACTTAGAGGAATGTGAGTTGGATTGCGGAAAAAAATGTTCCACTTAGTTTCCTCCTTCGGATTTGATCCAGAGAATTAGTCGAATTGGACTCGATTTCCTAACTATTTATCCAGTCGCCCTTGGTGATTCTGGTCATTAATTACAACAAGGACAGTTGTTGGGCGGTTGGCCTTCACTTGATTGGTTAAAAGGGATTGCTTGCTGCTAATACGCACAACCAGTCGTTGATCAAAAAAAGTTTTCTTTTAGCAGGACTTCGACCCGTCAATCTTTTCGGTCGCAAAGCAACGAAAGGAGCATTAGACTGGAGTTTCCTACAGCTATTAAAGTCTCTCATGCCAAAAACATAGTTTTGTTAATTCTTTTAAAACAGCCAATTTACGATTACTGTGCATTCTTACATATATTGTTATCCTCTATGGACACAGAGTCGTCTATCAATTTGGGTTTCTTAAAACACTGATGACGTCGTCATAACAAAAACATGAAATACGTGATTGCAACTCATCTTAATACCTGCATTTGCGAAGAGATTTCCCGGATTAACTTTTACCGTGACGGCAGAATTGGTTTTAAACTATCCACCTGCCTAAAGTTATGCTAAACTCACGGGTAGAGATTTTCTACTCCAAAACTGGGACCGAAAGGTAGCTGAAGTATCTGAACGCATAAATGCATTCTTTCGTTAGCACTCTTTGGTACATTCATAACCAGAATGACTAACTTGCATGCTCCCACCCGATTTCCGGCATCAAAACTCTTTCTTCTCCTTGATTTGCAGCTGTAGGTCAGAAGCAACCTCACGGGTTCCATTGTAGTTTTAAGTGTTAAAACTAGACATGTTCCAAAGGTAGATTAAACAGAATCGTCAAAGAGTCTACACAACTAACTTAAAATTAATTCTTAAGCTAGTGTCAGGTTTGTACAATTCCATGAGCGATGCTTCCTGCTGACTGTTCATTGGAATTCTGGGGCGCTAGGGTTAGTGCTTACAATGCTCTATAATTTCGCATCATCGCATTATAATCCCCATTGCGGTGTTGAATGAATTCTAGCCAGGTGTTTTGTTGATATCTCATGCAACAGCAACCACTGTTGTGTTTTCTACTGCTGTACGGGAATCACGCGAAATCAATAGACCTACTTGGTCGCTCAGATTTCTTCTATTTGGAATGTGAATAATGGCAAGGTTTACAATAAGCATGTGAGTTTAGCAACTACGTCATCACGGTCCTCGATAGACTCGAGAACCGGTAATGCTTGGCTAGGGTTTTGTGTGGAATCTCGGATGCGCCGTAGGTCAATAGGCTCATCCAATCGCCTGTTTTTCTGCGCTCTATTTTTAGTCAGCCCAAGAATGAATTATGTTGAGTTTGAGCCTAGGCGTTTCCACCCGATCTCTATGAATGACCAAAACAGGTAACGGCAGGAATACAGTACCGCATCCGAGGGCAGTTCAGAACGGAATAATTTTTCCACTATTTTTTGTTTAGGTTTGTTAGATAAACTTTAAATTTGGTCTAAATTTATCGGTGTGAACGAAACGTAGCAGGTCCGAATTTCAGTCTCCTCAACAAACTTAACTTGTTATTGGGGCTCGACTTTCAATGGTGTTTAAAAGTTTGTCTAAAGTATGATGAAGCTGCCTTGCTTTATTAGTTTACCAAGGTTTCTACTACATAGTGAGGAAGTTTCCGACGGTTTTGCGTTTAAACTAATGCATCTAAAACTTGTGGTAACAGTGGAAAATACAGGGTTACACACCCACCCAGCGCTATTTCCGTTTTGATGGTTTTGCCTGTTCGCAAAATAAAAGTAACCCGAGTTGAATAATACATGGCTGCATACTAGCAGCGTTCCTATTACTGACACCGAATATAAAGTGTAAGCTTATTGTTGGAAGCTCAAACCACTTTCGTCCACCAAGTATTCGGTTTGCATTGTTTCAATTTGTTGTAGATACTCATTTCATGTCAAGCTCACTGACTAACAATGTCAAGTACCTTGGGTTGCCTTCCCCAACTCTTCGTTTATCTAATAAAAAAGAGGTGAATGCAAAATGAATTTTCTTCTGGCCAAATGTATAACAGCTGAGGTTGTATTTACGCTGTTCTTTGGTGCATCATTCGAGTGTGTATCGAGATTGATGTGGGTGCTGACGGAAGCCAGCAGTGCAACACCGTAACCGGTGTGACCCGCGCACCTTCTCAACTTAGTCATCGTAACGTACTGCTTAGAAAGTAGAATAATTGCCCCTAGTATGCTGGACCGAAAGCAGTGCAGAATGGAAGGAGAAATCCACTGTGCTGACCCGCACTAGGTGCACCATATCTCAAAGCCAGTCACGAACCTGGGTGTCTTTCTTTAAAAAACATGCATGGAGCTACTAAATTCTGCCGTGCATTTCATGGGAACAATAACAACCGTTTAGTTAGGTATATAACATAATACATCAATGAGGAATGCAAAATGTGATATAATCACGCTTCTTACTTACAACTTGATGATATTGAACCAGGTCTGACTGTTCAATGGACTTGGTTTTGTTATCTTACCGAACCCATCGTTAGAAAGAGGCGGTGCTGCTAATCGATTCCTTTCGCATCTAAAAAGCGATCAATTAAAACCGAACGGTACATACGGAAGCTACTTCTGCAATTTCTCAAACTCATCAAACCGATTTACTTGCGTTGGCAACGGGCTTACACCAGACAGTGATGTGACCAATTCTTTCCTTTATGCGATGTTTCCAAACCGATAAATCGTCCAACTTTTTTAAGCTTTAAACATTTGTACAGAATAACTGAGCTCCTCAACCAATGAGTCGGAAAGAAAATGAAAATTTTTATCCCCACACAGCAAGTAGCTAGTGACAAATTTGTACCCTATCCAAAACATGAACAATGACTGTTCAAATGAAAGTAGGGACTTAGGCTGCGCTGTAGAGTTTACTGTTTCAATGAGCATGAAGTCAAATACAGGAAAATTTAATTCACTAAAGCATCTTAGTATGTAACGAGGGGAGTGGCAACGAAACGATTGCTAAGTGGCACTAGTTATCAGATACTGCGTGCACAAACCGTCCAGCTTATCACTGAATTGACAGAATGACTGCTGTATGTTAACACAATCTGAAAAGGCACGTGCACATGTTCAAGCGATAACAACATCAGGTAGATTCGCTTAGCCTTACGGTATGGTAGCAGGGCATGTAAAATTGACCACCCACTGAGCAGACTGACTTGAAAATGCATTATCAGCTGAGGCAGAATGCATCGGTAAATCATTTATGATGGCCCTACTGTAAAAATGTGTACCTGAACACGTGCGGTTGCATACTATTTCTTAAAATAGGCGCCATACTGGTCTTTCCCAAGCGTTATAAGTGCCGTTAGTACAGTAAAGGCGCTTGACACCAGACCAATTAGAAGATAATCAGGAGAGTCTGTGATTGTCGACTTTGAAAAAAGTCGTTGTAAGTAAAAACTAAGCTTATTTACCGAGTCTTGGCGTGGAATGCAACAATGGTATATGTGTTTTTATATGTTTCATAACGCGGTTGATCAGCGTCCAAGGCGCGCTCTGCTCACGAAAGCCGTTGACGAGTTGCAAAAGAAAGCCCTCGTTCACGCAGAGAAGAAGCGACAAATGCGGAAGCAACAGGCGGCGATAGGTTGTACTTAATGGACGTCGAGCGTATGGTGCTATAGCATATGCGGTTGCGTGTGCCTGAGTCAGGCAGACCTAGTGAGCCATGAGCGAGGTCACTCGGGGCCAACACCGAAACGACGACGAAACCTGGACAGAACGTATTCAGAACCGGTGCAGCGTTTGTGGGTAAGCGGCATTCGATTTCTAACCGCGTGTTTGCATGCTGAGTCTCTCTATTTCAGGTGGTGGGTTTGCAATGTTGTCGTAATGCCTTTTTTATCTTGTATTAATGTCTACCTGAACTGTCTTCGGTAAACTTGCACAAGTCGCTTAAGATACGGTTAGTTACCTTCCATAAGATTTCCGCGGTTGCGGCATTTTATTAAAATATATTTTCTGACGTATTGAACCTTTCACGGGTTTTTGCAATCAATTTAGTGGAGTTATGTCACCTTATCTGTACGCATTATTCGACTTATTTTATTTCATCTTGTCATTTCAAGTGCTTGGCTGTTTCTTGACATCACCGGCGTGGTTGCGCTTGATTTGCATTTTAACAAGGTGCCTACCTGTCTATTACCCACCACCTCGTTCATACTGGCTCCAGGAGACAGTTGGTCGTTGCTGCAGGGGACGGGATGCACGGTCCTTGTGGCCATGTTAGACTCGAAGAGTGGTTCCATGCACTCTGTGTGGAGCGGAGTACGGTTCAGCCACCGCCTTGTGTGCGATCGATTTCCCAACTACGGCGTGCTTGTGTTTGCCTGTGAAGGAGTGTGGGCCAGCTCCGTTGATGAAACGCGGCTCCCAGCCACATGCATCTCAATCTTATTCCTTCGGGTTTACACTGGATATGGGGTGTGGTTGGAACTGTTGGTGGTTCAGCGCAAGCCACCCATGGTCCCTCTGTAGGCGCAGGCGTCCTGTGGCTAGCCACAGTGACAGGCAAATCCGAAACTGGATGCCGCCAACCATGTTTCATAACGGAGGATATATTCGGTGCTGTTCCTTTACTCAGCTACAGTTTTGGAAGTCTTCCTTGTATATTCGTTTAAATAAAGTACGAATTGTAAAAGCACTAAAAATTATACCCTCACTATCATTCAGTGCATCTAACACTGAACTTTCACCTGTTGCTTCCAACATTGATATCATTATAATTGCTTCCTTAATCTGGACTTTCGAGTTACGGTCCGTGAACTTAAAATGCGCCGTGAGTTCGAAAACCAGTACCACAAACAGTTCCGATTATTCATCCTTATTCTGAGGTTGTGTAGAATAGATTACTACAGAGGGAACTGCTAATGATAGGTTTAGGACGGGTGAGCTCATGCTTGCCAGTAGGTTTTCACTGCGTCTCACTCCACTTAGCCAAACCATCGCTCATCCCTTGTTGACACAAATGGAAAGTAAATCGAGACTCCGTGCACGCTACACGAGCTGGGTTGAAACGAACCGTGCTCTTGTGCTTAGATTTGGTTGTATTAATCACCTATATGATTAACCTTTATTCCGAGAAAGTGCTTTTTTGGAATGTTTTTCATTAAATGTCAAATGTAATCAAGCAGCTTGCTTGTTTTTCCAAAGTCAATTGAAAACAGTGCAATCGTGGTGGTGGACTAGTCTCCAGAAACTAGGTGATGCTAAAGCTCCATTCTCTGCAGATTGATATCTTCGCCACAGGTTGACTTGTGAATGGCATTTAAACTGAAGTTAGGAGTTTCGTTGTCATAAACACGTTTCTGATGCCCCAAGAGAGTGAAGCTTTTGGAAACCAGCTGTCATGACATCCCAGCTTATAAATACTCATTACTGCGAAAGGTTGAAAGTAAATCAGACCGCAGCCTCAACTTGCACACAGAATGCAAGAGATTTTAATAAAATAATTCCCTATGACCTTTCGGACCAGTTAACATAAGCTACTTATATTTGTTTTTTGAAAGGGGGCATGATCAAACGCCTAGTGAGCACTTTCTAATTGTTAAACTAACTGTCTGCTGAGCTTGGTAGGTTTATTGCAAACGTACCGTCATTAATCGAGATGACATCAACAATGCGTTCCGCTACACACTAACACACCTCTTATGTAACCTGGACTGCCGACGAAACGTGTGCAAGAAGACTGCCAGGCTCAGCGATCAGTTCGGTTACAAAATGAATTATCTGAACTAACTCTTGTACATCCATATCAAAGTTCACAAATGACATTATTGGAGAAACGATGTTACCCTTTTTCAATTGATGTTTTTATTTAGTATTTCGGTATGTAAGGGGAAGCAACTTAATGGATAGAGGGTTTGCTCACAAAGGTTTCTCGAAGCAGTTCAGAAATTATTCATTTGTGACACTAGGTCAAATTCATTTAAAGTTAACTTGATGGTTAAGGGGTGATGAGTCGGCGTTTGTCATTTCCATCGCTACGGATGCTATGGGACTGCCATTCACGTTTACAAAATCACTCATTCGCAAGCAGCAGAGACAATACCCCTAGAGAATTTGTAACAATACGACTGGTCCTTTGAGGTGTATCCTCTTAGCAGAAACGTTGTGGACGCTCCAACTTCTCAGCTAAGTTACTTGTAATCCGAAATTCCGAAATACACTCGTTGCAGAACCAAATGCAGCCTTATAGCTGAGCCAGAAACAATTCCGTTTCCTTTTTCGTATCCGTTACATAAAATTTGTATCAAGCCATAGCGACGATGCACATTAAGTAAGAATTTGTTTTGCTACATATAAGTACGGTATTTACAACCCAGAACTAGAAACGTGTCGGCCAGGCTAAGCACCGAAGAGTTATACGAGGGCGTGAATTTCCCCTTTTTAACTGGAACCGACCCATACTAAAAGTTCGATCGAAGTGTAACAAAAGTGAGTGGGTGCAGGATCTTTCAGGGTCGTTTTGGATAACTCGAAGCTGTCTAGACATCAATCTTCTGATGTCAGAAAAGCGAATCCGTCCACAAACTGAACTGCTTGCGTCATTTGTCTTTATCCTATGGGCCAACGGTCCATTGAACCGAATTAAATGCAGTTAAGAACGGGACTTAAACCATGATGAAGAGTGGGATGAAAACAATTGAGAAGCTTATGACTAGGGTTTTATATCCGTCATTATTTCCGCGTGGGAGCGGCCATGGTAAGTAGATTATATCAAATGAACGATATTGCAACTTGTGCTTAATTTCGAGCATCTTGATGCCACTAACAAAGCTTAATGAAGAAATGTTTCAGAGTATCTACTGTTTCTAACCCTTCTTTGCGACCGCTTCTGTACTGATGAGTAACCAATCAAAGTTACAAAAGCACCAGCCATTTTCATCACTATGCAACTGCTTTGACGATTCCATGTATAGAGTTTCATTATGGTGAAAGTTTGGCTGTTGTGTGGCTAAGGAACGCAGTTCGTGCAACCGGTCGAGCTATTGGCAGACATTTAAGATGAAGTGGTAAGCGCTGTTAACAGATGTGCATGAGTTTAAGCAACCGCTACGCTACATTTGCTCGGCAAACAAACCTTCTAAATAACGGTTGTTTAACGGAAAAGTTTGCTTCAATTGTCCCAGAAACCTACTTTCTCGATGAAGGGTGGAACGATGTCATTTGTGTACTCCGTTGAACCAATTTGAAACAACATACAGGAGCGTTAACAAGTTCCAAAACAGTGGGATAACTGAACCGTCGAAACTTCGTTTAAGTGGTGACAAAACTTTTAAAAGCATCATCCCAAAGGAAGCGGCAAGTTTAACTTCTGTGGCATGCACAGTTCATGCGTGTCGCCTGCACATTTACTATATGCATGACAGTGGAGAATGAGCCGCGCCATATCGCAGTTAGATAGCAGTTATGGTTGTCTGCTGCAGTCACTCACGGCTCAGTGGCATAAGTTCCGGGCTTGTAATAGTAAGGTCATTGGTTCGCATCCGGCGTGATTCGGTGGGTGCGCGCTACTGACGAGTCCTAATATGACAGAATGTCGGTCTGGCGCTTTTCTGGATGTATGGTGGCTACATGCCTGAATTTAGCAGTGGCGAATATTCACAACAACATGTTTCTTTGTTTCGCAACCGTAGCCGATATCAAAGGTAATCAGTGGCGCGGATTTCTGTGTAATGTATGAGTTCACATCGGTGGTTCGCATTGTGATGAAGGATTGCACCACCAGCCCTTCCGGTTTTCTAGTTCCTTAGATGCAACATATCTGGAAAGTTGATCTCAGAATCGGTTATCTCAAAGTTTAGCCGGGCCTTTGTGTAGTGAGGAGGTCCCGTAGTCATAGGTCCGTTAGTCTGTTAGTTCTGCCAAATGACTAATAATTACCTAGGCCTTAAGCTGCAAATAAAATGGTGTTTTCTATGTTAAGAGTGTGTTTATGGATGTGGAATTTGTGTTCATTTGTATGCTGACCTCTGATCATTTTTGTTTGAATGGTTGTTGGTTTATGCGCTTCCATCGGACAGCATGGCTTCACATTTTGCTCAAGCTGGACATGTTCTAACGTGCTTCACTCTATCCTACCGTGTGCCATGGGTGCTGTTGTGTCCATCTATCCACGGAATTTCGGAGACAAAAGACTAACTAAGGTTGTAAATCCCATTGGATTGCTGACTACTCCTGGCCGTGCGTCTTCTTTCTTTAGCCGGATCTCGGTGTTAAACTTCAGCTGTTCGTCTATTGCGACTTGGGTCATTCCTTCGGAGTGTTGCACACCTTTATTAAGCTTGAAGTGCCTCCATGTACTCAGGTGATGAATGGCTTCTTTTCAACGATTTAGCGAGAACATTGTTCACAGAGAGTGCTTCACAAATGTAGCACCACCGCCATCGGTCATGTGCCTGCCCTTCGTGCTCAGGGGAATCAGGGAGCTCGGGAACATCATTGAAAAATATGGTTTCTATACTTGCGCTTTTAGAACTACCGCCCTGGTTATCTGCTTCATTTACGCCATCTTTCCAGGGAGGAAAGGGGTAAGATGTATACCCCGCTCGTTGAGTTGCAAAAACGAACTGTCTCCTCAGCTGAGTTCAGAGTTACTCGAAGAATGCAAGGTTCATCCTAGTGGGCTGAAGTTTGGTAACCCATTACGCGTCTCAGCTTTGTTGGCGCAACCTGGTTACTAGTCGCACCGTGGATTAAATCCCGCTGGTTTCGATCAGCTAGCAACTTGCCCTTTATCATGCCAGACTTGGACTCTAGAACGTTCATGCACACGAGTGTTAACGCACGGTGGTTTTCTTTGGTGACTGTCGGTTCGCGAGTGATTGCTGACCAATCGTGTTGTTCAGAACGCGTCACTGGTGACGCATTTTAAAGTGGCATGGTTCCAATTGTGCGGGGTACGGAAGATGGGTATGTGGGTGTCGCCCCTGGTATTATAATCGAAACTACCGAGGCGTACGTTGGTAGTGCAATTTCCGGTACTGGGATATCTCCGGCTCAAAGATGCCAGAGTTGTGAAGAACCCTTTAGGTGGTCCGGATAAGTAAGAGTAACTTGCGCAGCTACTATGAAGCGGTTGGCAAGGCTGACTTTACTCTTTAGCATAAGGATGGAGCTCAGCGTAAGAGTTGGGTAACCATCTCGGTTTTGTTGGATTCCAGTGGAGAGATCCTAATACGTATCATCTGCCCAACTGTCTTAGTCAGGTTTTTACACATTTACGTGAGCACAAACTTAACAAAGACAATTGTAATGACTCTGCAAATCAGGCAAAACCAGAGCGCATCAGTCACATAGTCATGCCTCTCCCGTTTTGGACCAATGAAACAACGGCTTATGACGGGTATAAAAACAAATGCTTGACATGTTCCGTAGGCTGGTTTGGTTACAACTTACAAAAATTACAAAAAGCGGTTTCATTAAAAGATCGTGTGCGCTACATGACTCACCAAGGGGTTTGGAGTAGCACATTTGCGAGCAGTCCTGTCCGGATCTTAGGATGGTTACGACACAGTCCACTGTTTGCTGTGCACTAATGCCATAAACTGTTGATTATAAGATATATCGCGTCGTGTACGTGTGTAAACGCATCGTCAAGGCGCTTTTGAAAACGGATAAGGAATCGGCAATTGTTACGTGCACTGGAAGAGCGTTCCAGGCTGCAGAACTCGGAGGGAGAAATAGTTGCGTCGACATTCCAGTCGGCTGTACTGCGTAGCCAGCTTCAACTGTTGACGCCGCAGAAAGGTGTTTTAACTGAGTTTCAAAAGAGAATGGCATGTGTTTGAGGTTTATTAAAACCAGTTGTATTATTACGAGATCATCCGATAGACACCGCTAACGACTGCTTTACAATTTGCGAGTTTTCAGCCTGAGTGGGCAGGGAGAGGCGGGACAAACTGAGGACGTTCTTCATCGCTCTGTGTTGTACAGTATCGAGTGCGTTGAGGTGGTAGTTTTACCAGGATTGCCACGTTTAGCTAGCGTTTACCGCATGCGAACTCACGTACGCTTCAGTGCACTTAGGGTGCAACACAATGGTATGGTTAAATCAGGCCAGTCCTCTGCTGACCCCTTCAGCAAAGTTCGATTCACCGTATTTATCGTCAGGTGAAATTATGTTCAAGGACGGCTTCTGGTGCAAATGAGCACTACACCTGCCTTGTCACATAGGGTTGGGGGCGAATGTTCTTCACGTTCGTTGTCACAGTCGTGTGTCTGGTTTAGGTTATCCTACTCGTGTGCTTCACGTGAATGTCACAGATACAAAACAGCTCGAGTTACACGAAACTAATAGCGTAAGAGCGATCCCACAAAAGTGTGCCTAACGAATACGGGAAATTTATCGGATGTAAATGAGTGTATGATGCCCAAGCTGTGCAAAGTGGGAGCCGGGTAATTCCTTGATAGATGGTAGCGCACTAAATGTGTGAGCGTTACTTATTGGCACAAAGAAAGCTTGAATCAAGGTAAATGTTGGCGGTGCCTCATTCGGTTTCAATGTGTCATAATAGTCTATAAGAGCAACGTATATACTGCCTTTGGATAATGTAGCCATCAGCATATTTCGAAATAGATCAGAAAGAATTCCAAGAAATATTATCATCCACACTTCTAATGCAAAGTGTGGATATTCCGATATTGGTGGCTAAACTGAAAATTCAAATAGGCATCTTATCAGAGACAAGAGGCAGCCCTCAAGTCAGTTTGTCTCATACATTAAACTGTTAACGTTTCCGGCATTCTGTGTAATGCAATAAAATTAGTGATTCAGAATTATTACAACATATGTACGTGTACTGTGTCTATTCTGACTATGTATTACGCTTATTCAGTTGTACTGATTAACGTTTTTAAATGGCGAAACAGACTCAATGCGATGGTTGTTCCAAAAGGTATTGGTCCTCTTACAAGCGCTATCACACGTAATCTGTGATACGTAGAGTTTCATGTCTCTTGCATAGCTGTGGACCAAATTCATATTATTCAAGAGATTCAATGCGAGTATTTAAAACCGTTTTTAAGCAATGCCAGTCTACATTTGCACCAAAGACAGAAGAAAGGTCTGGTAAGTGACTCAGTAATTTGAGACACTTTGTAACACTCAGCCCCGTTTGTTCTGCGCCACAGTCAGAGGAACGGCCAACTTGTACACCAACTACTTTACCTCCTAAAAAACCGTGAAGCTGAGCTACGCCATTGGAGTTTTCCTAGACGGACAGTAAATCACTGGCATGAGATAAGCCAAGTGGTTTTTCATTGGTTAACACTGTAAAACGCAAAGAGCAAGGATGCCGAGAACTATGTTCTGCGTCATTCTATTTTAGGCACCCGAATCCCTCAATTCCAATCCTTCACAGCGCTACAAACATGACGACGAATTATTAAGCTGTCTGATTGATAGAGCTCACGACGCAAGTAAGTCCAGACTGAAAATGAAAATTCGCCTGTCTCGGAAATAGTTCGATCGTTGATATCGAGCTGTTAGGGTCAAGTTGAAGACACCAGCCATGAATTGAAATCATCCCACCTTGGTATAATGAGAGGTTTAAAGGTGAAAGCAGAGAATAAAACTCAATTCTGTGCTGATTAAATTAAAGCGAATCATGGACGATTGAGAAACAAAACGCTACAGAATAAATCTTCAGATAGTAATCCAGATTTCTCCGCGAATCCGGATCAACTGGTGTCTGGTGTTTCTTGCTGCTACCTGCTTGTAGCTTTAACTATTTTAAAAATCTGTTGAACAAACGTGATGAGCTGTGCTGCATCGTAACTGCTAGGCAGCCGGACGTATTATGACCCACTGAAAATGATTACATTCTGGTGTAACCGCCCAAAAGTAGGAACTAGCCGCTACTGCAGACTCCGCTGTGTCCGACAATCAAATAACAGCCGTAGCGTGCTGATACACATAATGTCTACCTTAGTTAGGAGACTCGTGAGCACTTACAGCAGCCCAGTTGGACTACATGATCAGTGTTGGGGTCCGATTCCTCTCAGAAGCAGCGAGCAGCTCGTGGATGCGCTTTGTCTCAGCCCATTAAGCCGCTGCCTGGACTGGTTGCTGCATGTCCGCAACCACATCATTCATCCACAGTTTCCGCTCATAGGCGATTTCAACGTAGTTTTGCTACCTTGACCCGAGGTTGGGCTTCGCCCCGACTATTGTGAAATCGAGAGGAAGTTCGCGAGAGAATATTTGAAACTGGGATCACAAAGGTCCTCAACCAGCAGAAAAGTAACCGAGCGCTCGACTTCATCTTACTAAGACCTGCTACTGGCCAACCGTGAGTAGCATGTGCATGACATTCAGGTCCTAAAACCTCTGGCAACGAATAAGCATCCGATGCTCAAAGACGGTTTGGATTTTCTGCCGCTTTATTCCACTCCGCTGGAGTCATTCTTCAAGTGCTGGAAGACAGACTTAAACGGCTTAACTCAAACCCTGTGTCAAATGGACTGGACTATACCAAACAATTCATTAGTTGCAGCTCTTCTTTTACAATCGTGGGAGTCTGTTTATCCGAAACGTGCTTTCAAGTATCATAAAGCCGGACCAGTCAACCCACATTATTGCTGCAAACAGTATGGCCAACTGGCTTGAAGGTGAAGCAGACAACGGAACAATGTTGTGTTTTCTGGCTCTGACGAAGACTACGAGGCGCATGCGAGATAGCCAAATCTTTACAACAACGCGAAAACACAAATGCACCGTAACTTCGAAGAGCAGTTTGTAGCCGTAGCAAAAGCAGCTAGCAAGTGGATCTTTGGACAAGTGAAGCGGCGCATGGTTCCTGCAAGTAATGTGCCAATGTTTGGGGGCCCAGATGGACAGACCCTAAACGCAAGCATTAATCATAACACCATACCCTTCCACGTTTGCAAGTGACCAGGTGTCGGTACCGAGTTCAACTGGTACCGCCCCTATCGAACTAGATAGCCTGGATTGCAGCACTGAGGAGTTGCGCAAGCTGCTGACCAGTACTGACTGGAACAAGCCCGCCGAATCAGATGGATTCCAAGCGCTGATTCCTAATTCATTATCGACCGTCATCTCACCTTCCTGCCCTTAGCTGTTTGATGGGTCAACATCCACAGGTTCCTTACCGAGCCGATGCCGAAAGGCGGTGACCCAAGCAAAGTGGCCAACTATTGGCCAATCTGCGTACCCGCTGTTTCGGATAAAACAATGCAGAAGATCGTGGAGAAGGGTCTTCTGCTGGTTTTTCAGTAGAAAAGGCTTTTGGCGCCAGCACAGCATGGTCTCGAGAAAGTTCGATCATGAATCATCAAACTGTTCGTGAAGAGTCACGAATTTCTAAAAGAGCTGACTTCGGAGAGGACGGCCGACGTCGCCTACTTTGACTTCAGTCAGACTTTTCACAAGCTGGAGCATGAGGCGCTCCTCCACCGGCTGAAGATGTAGTGTTAGCAGTTCGCTGCACCGATAGATCCGGAATTTTCTTGTTGGTCGTAAGTGAACGGTCCTGGTCGACAACCATCTGACCGACTGGTATCCTTTGACTGGTGGTTTGCCCCAAGGCACGGTAGTTGAGCCCATCTTGTTATTGATCCGCGTAAACGATGTACATCAACTTCTCCGTTCGCTTTGTGCTTTGTTTTCAAATGACTTGAAGGTGTAGAGGGTAACCAGCACACCCGATGACTGTGACCTGTTTCCTCGTGAACCTGCCCGCTTCTCCATGTGATCTGCAGAGGTCAACCTTCCGATAAACCCAGTTACACTGCTGCTCATGAGTCTGCGTAAGGGTGGACATGATCGAACCTGCACTGTGGCCAGTCAGCCGTTGCATCCCGCGCCTATACTTTGAGAGACCCCGGTGTACTCTCAGTGAACAACACGAATAGGCTTTACCAAAACGAACTTCGTATGCTTTGGGCGCTCATGCATAGCTTCAGAACTTGGTCCGAAAAGATGGTCATTAGCATTTTCGTCTCAATCATCCGACCAATGCTAGCGTGTGGCTCACTTGCGAGATGCGAAAGATTGAGCGGGTGCAGTACGTGCCCATCTCTCATATACCCACTTTGCGAGGTGTGCCCTAAAAGGACCGGTACAAGAGCTTAGGACTTTATGCCCTGTCTTATTATCGATTACGGGTTGACCTCATCACGACGCACTGTATATAACAAGTTGGTGCTTATCCCAAGGTAAGGCTGCTGTTTAACCTGCGCACACGAAACAACACATGAGGACACCGGTACAAACTTTTCATATCAGATTTAAAAGGGGTCGTCTGTCAACTTCACTTGGAAAGGAGAGTGGTAAATATATGAAACAACTTGCTGCCACACGCATTCGAAGCAAAGTCAGTGTTGGAATGCAAAATATTCCTTGACAAATAATCTGCCTACTTGAAATATATGGAAGATATACCAACACAACCGGTCATTGCACTTGAGGGATTTTAAATGCAGCTGCCCAAAGCTATCTCCTTTTGATGTTTACGTAGAACAGTCAGTATTCGAACGCTGCTTGGGGAACGGTTTGTAGTACTAGCACTAGAATCAACATCAGCTTTCTTACACTGTGTATAGAAAATGAAGCAAGACAAGCCTAAGGCAGGACACGAACAGAGGACAACTGATCGGTAACTCCGTGAGAACAAACAGGTCTGAACTTGATGTGACCTTGAGCGGACGTGAATGCAAATCGCTCACTTGCGCACTCGTGGATTTTCACGGTGGTTCAGCGACATTTTGTCGCCCACCTTTTAGATCTGTACTTACTGGTCGGGCTTTTATAAGCTTCACCTTGTGATACCATGTTCTCGAGTGCACTTCGGCCTATTTAACATTTACCCCGAATTCCAAATTCCGTTATCCCATCGCCGATACCAAGGCGCTAAAAGTTGCATAACTCCAACCATCGAAGACATTATTTGGTCTCACTCGGTAGACCATTACAACGGCTTTCGAACGAACTATCACTCTTTCAAATCCAACATTGCCTGGAGCAGCTACAGGTTCCAAGGCAAATTCACCCGGTGCGATCCACAGGCTTAACCACGGAAATTCGCCATCACACCCTCGTGTAATCTGCTCGAAGTTCACGCCGACACATTCGACTGGCACGGCAAAGAGGACAGTCTGCGAGCACACAACTGCAAATTGAACACTGTGCCTTTGTTGACAACGTCAGTATCAGAACAACGTTTTACCATAGAGGGTGGGCCATTCAAAGGGTTCGTAACATTTCCCCACCAAGAGCGCTGCCCAGTGCTCCACGGTCGAAAGACGCATATGAATCATGTTCCAAACGTGTTAAGTGGAGCATGCGCTGCCGGAACTGTTGCAAGTTTTCCATGCGAGGATCCTCCGAGTTAAAGCTAATCAGGCAAATTTAGTAAACAAACCAGACTCTATGGTTCTGCGTGGAATGTGCACCTATCCCACTGATAAAAAGCGTGCTCTTGTTATCTCAGATGTACGACCAACTACTAGCAAAGTTTGGGGAACTGGTGAGCACCAAAATCACTACGGTAGGGGTAAGCATGGCGGACTGTGCAACCCAAGCCTCGGCAGCAAGTGTTGCTTTCATCCCGAGAATAATGGCCAGTAACAGAGTAAGCAAAATGGCACCAACAGCCCAGAACATCAACTGCTGTTCCAATACTACACGTGGCCACATTTGGCTAATGCGGTTCCCAGTTCGATCGAAGTAAGTACATGTAAGGCTATTTCCAATCTCCCGACGGCGTGTGTAGAAAAAACAGCAAGCCGGTACCAGCGAAATTTGGGCGACGGTTGCTTCTAAGAAGAGTCGTCATTTAAACTTAATATCACCCCTAACTGGATCGGAAACTGAGGAGCTTAGCCTAGTTTTCTAGTGCAAGCACCACTAGTGTCCTGCAGTACATCTCCGGGTACTTCAATCACTAACCGCGACATGTCGAAAGATGTAAAGAAACAACTACCTGTACTGAACGTACTGTGCTTCAATATTCCAGAATCAAAGTCGACATCAAAAACAGACAGGCAGTTGGGTGATCTAAACCGGTGGGACGTTGTTAATAATCTAATCGGAGTTGTACTGAAACCTGTACATGTGAGTATTACGCGACACCCCAGCACTAAGCATTTCGGAGAGCCAAGACTTCTGTGCGTTACGCTGAACCCCACCACTGAAGTAGAATCAGTACCACTGTCAACAAGTACTCTCAGAAATGAACGCTTCTCCATCCGTGTCTTACCAGACATCCCATGGGGCGAGCGTTATCGAAGTAATCGCACCTTAGTGGACTACTGGTAGGAAACTTCAATCAGAACCATAACTCTTCACGGGGTTTCCTGAAGCTGAAGCAGTAGATGAGCATGAAACAACCACCCATGACACATGACGCTGGTGTTTTATTCGTGGGACACTCTGCTTGGATGATGGGTTATCGAAATCCGTGTCAGAGCTGCGTACCATTCCGAACTACAAAGGAAGTGGCCCGAGAGTGTATGGTAGCACGACTGCTAAAATGCTGGTACATGTTCCGTTGCAGGCTACCATCTGAGCTTCGGCTGAAGACAGCCAGTGATATGCCTCCTAGAGTTGTTATGTCACTCAACGAACCAAAGGCGATGGGATGTATAGAAGAACAATGCACCAGTAGTATGTCTAAGGAGCCCATACACTGGAGGAAGGTGTTTTTGACCAGACACCTTACACTGTACGTAGAAGCTTAAACACGAGACTAACCACGCCGACAATGAGTACGATGTTAAACTTCTCCAAATACACACCAACTAAATGATCAGTCCCCAGTTACTCACTGGTCGGCGAAACTTCACCTATGAAATGCACAACCTCCAAAACACTGTTTAAATCTGAGCAACTTTCCTGTATGTACACTAAGACCCAAGAGCTCCGCAGTAAATTTACCGAACTTCGGCTACTTCATGTTGCGAATGCTTGGGATCCAATTGCTATTACTGAAACTTGGTTACACCAAGAGCTGACTGATGTTGAGGTTGAGATAGCCGGTATGTCACTCATCCGGAACGACCGCCCCAGCAGAAGAAGTGGGGTCCTACTCTACTACCGCTGCGGCCTGCATTGTGCAATAGTTAAAGTTCTGAAAATTCACTTTATCGACCCACTTTGTTGCCGTCTCCGACTAAGGCACAACGACGCATGCCTCGTAGCTGTCGCTTACCTTCCCCCAACATCCACTCCGGAAATGGATTCCAGCTTGATCCGTGCTCTGAACAGAATAACACGCATTAGGTACAGCCACTTTCTCATCTCAGAGGACTTAAATCTACACGAGCCGTAGGTATCGGCATCACCCGTTGAAAAAGACAAAGCAGATTTGCATGGACTGATCACTGCTATTCACTTATATAATCATGCCATCACGTCCACTGGATTCAGGAGAACAAACAAACCGTCAAATTTTATACCTTATGCTCATGAGTGAAGAGCTGCCATTTGACAACTTATTGATGGATAGTCCATTCAGGCTCAGGGACCTTTTAGTGATAACGTTTGACTATGTGTGTTATGCAGAGTATCCATCTGAACACATTGGGAACTAACTCACACAATAACACGCTATCACATATTGAAAGAAAAGGTCGACGCATCTCTTGGGAATTCTCAAACAACAGCCCCTTAACAACGCTTGGACAGCGTTCGTTGATAGCCTCAGTGACATCGTCCACCGAAGACTAAGCCCTTTCAATCCTCAAAAATGCATTCAATTCTAAAGAACAGGACTCGAGAATGTCTGGCGGTAAGGGATGCAGCATGGCCCGCCTGCAAGTTTAACCCCGACTCAGAATCTTGGGGCAATTTTCTGACTAATCGTTAGCATTGCACTGCATATATCCATGAGGACAAGGTATCTTATCAAGTGTCCAGCCACAAATGCCTGGCAAACAACAGACTGCTGTATAAGCATGTCAACAATCTTTGTAAAGTGAAGCATGGCCTTCCTTCACTTTTCACATAGGGTGGTAGAGTACAAAGTTCCGAAGAAGCAGCTAATGCCCTGCGACTACGATACGCTGCAGTTGTCGAACTCGCAATGACTACCTGTCCCATAATGTCATGTACACCACGGACTCCATTATTTACACGTCTAATTTGCAACCCATTAATTGTTCTAAGGAAGATACTCTCAGTGCTCGGTCATAGCGGACAACATCCCCCCCCGAAAGCACGGAAGGGTGCGGCCACCAATTTAGCATAACCACCGTCACAGTTCTTCCAAAGGTGTTTTGATGTACAATATTTCCTCACTGTGTGAAAGCATGACATTATCAAGCCAATTTCTAATGGTATTAGCCTATCAGAAGCTGCAAAATATCGCCGCAATGACTCTCCTCCCTGTGCTCGCGAAGTTGACAGAAGCGGCCGTCGCTGATGCTCTAAAACACTACCAGAAAAAATACATCTTGGCGCCGGAGCAGCCTGGCTTCCACCAACACCGGTCATGCACCAAAAACCTACTAATTACACGAGGTAATTAGACAGAAGTGACCAATGATGGGGTCAGGGTTTACGTCATCTACCTGCAGTTTCCGAATCTTTCGTCCGCCTAGTGCAGCGTGTAATACTTCCCCGGCTACAGAGCTACGGAATCGGAGATCCTGTGTTTCGTTGGATTGGCAACTTTCTTAACCAATGGAAGCTTCAAGTACGCGTTAGGGAATCACTCTCTAACGCGATTGAGGTGGATTGTGGTGTCCCATATGGCTCAGTGTTGGGACCGCGCTTATTTCTGGTGTTTATCAACGACCTGGCAAGAGTTATCTTCTCAAATTTCCTGCTTTGCACCGATGATGTCAACATATGGAAGACGATTATTATCAATGAACGTCACGATCTATTCAACCATGATTTAGATTGCTTTTATGAATGATCCAATAGAAACCTGCTTCATTTGAACATCTCTAGCTGCAAAGTGATCCATCTGCTTCACCAAGCGGTGAAAACTTACAAGCTTGGAGACCACATCTTGCAGAAGGCCTTGCAGAAGCGTGCCTTGTTTGTTCTGGTACAGGAAGACCTCATGGGTTCAAAGCAAACAGAGAAGTTGGTGAAAACCTACAATCAACAATTCGGCCTGCTTCGCAGAGTCTTCGGTCGATTTGAACCCGCAAGCTTTCCCACATGCTTAAAGCCTATGTGCGTCCGCACGTGGAATATACTATCCATGCGCGGCAGCCGTAGCAGAAACAGCATCTCGTCACTCTCGAGACTCCTCAACTAGGGGCAACCAAGAACGTCAGGGGCCTCATTCTTCTGCCCTAACAGCTTAGACGGAACTCTCTAAGAATGTACAGTAGTTGAAATGGACATTTGCGGGGGATTTCATAATGGTTTACCAGACTCTGAAGAACCCAAACCACATCTGGCGTTCGCTGCCGCAAGTGAACCACAATACTAACCTAAGAGGGCATCTTTTGAATCTGAGAATAGAGTAGAGACGTCTTGAATGCTGGAGAAATTTTTTTTCCCTCCGCGTGTGCCAACCTTGGAACGCTTTCCCTAATTACCTCGTCGCTGCTCCCAATCTGGAAATATTTAGAAAACGAGTTGACAATGCGTCGTCTCCTTTGCATTTCATCTTATGATTTGTTAGCCAGGGGCTAAAAAACACAATTAAACGTTGTTCTAACAAACTCCCAACCAATGGATTTATGGATTCATACTTTTGAAATGCTAACATCCCCGCTATTCTACATACTTATGGTGAGTCTAACAAAACTCGTTTCACTTTATCATACAATTTACTTTGCACAATTATTTCCATTCCACGGGACTTGTTGAGCGTTGCTTTTTTACCGGTTATACATCATTGTCTCAGTGTTCCATTGTTTCACAGCGGCAGCACAGCTTTCCGACAAGAGCGCTGACACATTGTTTCATGGCAACTTGACCACATCACCAGCAACTATCGGTGTTTCATATCAATGCAAGGTTGTTTGCTGACTTTTGTTTTGAACACGCTGTCGTATATTGGTGTATAAATACCGGTTGCGTCACTTTGGTTATATACCACTCCGAAGGGGTCCTTTAGCCAACCGTAGTTGTAATCCGCCACGCAACATACTTGTTCCTTATCGTAACGACAGCTGGTAATGGCAAACAAAGGGAACTATCCAGATGAACACATGAAACGCATCTGATACTCAATAAAGAGGAACTCAAGTAGCCTGTATTTTGCTTTGTGTTTAAATAATTGCTGAAGGCCTATAGCTTTTACTAACTTACTTGTTGCATGGAAACTGGTTACGTCATATATTCAGCTTTATTTTAGAACAACGATTCATTATGAGTCACAGAAGTGGTTGAGAAAGTTGGTCAATTTTGTGGATACTTCAAGTAATGGGGTTAGGGTGGTGTGAAATACCATATCACTCTTCTGACAGTTCGACATTCTGGGCAAAACTAGACTCACGGAGAGTATGACAGCAGCTGCAAAAAGTGGACTTCATGGTTACAGGTTTATCACATTTTCTTAAACTGCAAGTTAAAAAGAAATCCACCCTGCTTAGGGTGCCCGCGTTGCTAGTTGATTCACAAGAATTCATTTCGGACGTCAAGGTAACAACAAGTAGGGTTAGCAAAATGTAAGTGATGTCGAAGCAAAACAATGCTCCTAATCCTGACCAATTTCTAAATATCAGTTTACTGAAGCTCGCACTAATTAACCTGCATGACATCATTTGGCGCAACTATGATGTAGTCCTTAAATGGGGGATGTCGGTCGCTATTAGTACCTAGCAAGGATGCCACTCTCTTAACTTCATTCCCCCAAGATTCATGATAAAGCGGAATTGTGCATAGGCGAAAGTCTGATGATCTCACCACCGCAAGTGGAGGACACCATGGCTGCCATTTCTCTCTCACTCCCACTTCAACTTTGTATGCTGATGGTGAATGACCTTATGCTATCCTCTTCCACTTTATCCGTCATAGAAAATACGCTAGGTTATCGACTGTAAAGTACAAGGACCTATATCGTTCTTAAGCAGTAGGAAGGTTCCATGAATTGGTTGACTGCAGCGATACACCTCGGCATACGCTGCACAACTTCGGAGCAAAAGTACTGTTACGTGAGTCGCTATTTACATAACCATCTCTAATGACTACTAAACAACTACTGGTCGCAGTCAGTTGGGTTGCGAAGTAGCCTTAGTCAGTGATGTACAAAACGCATAAAATGCTTTTGGTTAACTTAGTATCAGGAGATGTTAAGCTTATTGTCTGAAGATAGCATGAATCTAAACAACGAAACTCAAGCTCCATAAATTTCCAGGTGTCATCCAGTAACTCCGCAAAGCCTTCAAAATGGAGACCTAATCAAACACCGATATTAGTTTAACCGTATTTGTGACGGAGCCCCGATTTCAACTGTTTTTAGTCGCAGCAAAGGAAATCAGAAGAGGTGGCCCGTGGGATTACGTCGGCATGTTGCATGTGCAATAATGTAGATAATAAATGAGTCCATAGATTGCCAATCGCTTACACAACCAGATTAGAACTAAAATATTAGTCAACTGTATTGATTGCTCAACCGTTGACGCTTGCGATAGGTAATGTTGGCTTTCAATTGTCTAACAACGTTGGGCCGCGAATCGCGCATTTGGACTCACCATTAAAATCTCGGTGACTGACAGTCAGTAAATGCCTTGTGACTACGGACGCCGCTCGGTTACCTGGAATTTGTGTGCCTATCACGGATTCTTGTTTGTGACTAATAAGGATGAACGAAATGTCGACGTCAACTCATAAATTACGTAGTTTATTTTTCCTGCTTGCTTTTAGTTGGACTTTTCAGAACCTCGTTTGTGCGCGGTTTGATGCATATTGAAAGGACAATGTTGCTCATTTTCCTTAACCTCCGCCATAACCGAGTTCGTCGATATTGTTCCGTTGATAAATTACACTTCTTAAAATCCAGTCATTTCCAATAGTACTTATCTTTCACTGTGTACTGCACAGTTGCGTCTCTCGATAGGTCGAAATAACTGAGGATATCAAAAGCGATAAGCAAGGCATTTCCGGTTACAACGACTCAAGTTTCATAGTTGAGCACCTTGCTACCGAACATGTGGTTATCCAGTTGGATCCATGTCTTGACTGAAAACTGCACGTTCAGCTGGGGTATTCCATAATACCGGGGTGACAAGCAGATTTTGTGATTATCGCTTTTAAAGCAGTACTTCGCAAAAAATTATCCCACTATGTCACTTTAAGACACACATCATGAATTCTGATTACATAACATCGCATTTGTGTTCCGCATCCGCCCTAAAATCCAACCGTCATGTCTGATGTTCTTCAGAGCAGTTCTTATCCTAATGATAACGTGTGTCTGTATTCACCGTGTTTCAGTTAGTAAAGAAGCACTCGAGAAAAGAAGTCGCATTAAAGCAAAAATGCATCAGTTTCACAAGAAAGGAAGGTTCAAGTTTATATTTACCGGTGGAAAAAGTGTTTCTGCAAAAGCAATGTGTTGACATTAAATACACTTTAACTGACTTATGACCGGGTTGCTAAGCCGACTGATTTGCACCTACATGGGGGTTTCTAAAACAGACGGCTGAATTATTTATCTTACGGTATTTATGTCAGTCGATCCGTCTACGTTCTATTAGTTCGGGCAACGAACATGTCTATTCCTGCACACCACCTAGCAGACTGGATATGAATTAAACTAAAGGATAATAGTTTAGCTTTACCAACTCAATACAAAGCTAAATAACGACTGCCGACGATGGTGCGTCGAACGATAAACTCTATGATGGTGTCTCGGTTGACGCAGTGGATTTCTTAAGTACCACCTTGCCTACTTCAGCCAATCCAGTCATCAGATGATGAGCTTCGTTGTTTCCAAACAGACAGCGGTTGAAGCCCAATAAAAAATGACATGAGTCTATTTGTCCAGCTGATCATTAACTGGGAAAAGTGTTAGGTGTGGCATACATTACCTTCTATAAAGTGTACTTTTTACGTAATATCTGAAATGGATGCTCCATGCAAATTGGCAGATTGGAATTTATCGCCAGCAAACTTCTTCGCATTCGCTCCTCAATACTTATTCTTTTCTACTTTTTTCCTAGAGCCCTGCCATTGAGTACATGCTGTAGTTTTCCGTGCTTTGCGAGACCAGCATTGATATTATCTCTGTTTTTTGATTGGAATCACCTGAAGGCATCATCCGAACACCTACTAGGACCATCCATGCTTATCATCACTCTGAACACTTACCGTTTTCACAAGCAACTTCTTCCTTTACCGAACGTAGTTGAACTGTTGGAACGACGGTTAATTTGCTCTACATTGTATATAGTTTTCTCTCCCTTTCTAGAGACAATATCTTGCGTATCTACAACAGTTTTCGTCTACCCAGTCACTCCATTTGGCTCTTATATAATTGTTGGAAACATCTCAATATTTTCTCTGAAAATTCTTGTTTGTAAACGTGTACATTCCTCAGGGTGTTTGTTTCCAGTGAAACTTGTGCAATTTAAATCGTACAACATCCGAGGAAACCCATGCTTTTTCGTTACCGTATTTTTCTCCATTTTCTGTCCGCTTATTTCTCTCCTAATGTTTTTTCGCCACGACTGTGCCGATCTCTAGGGATGATGCATAAAAGCTCCCAAAAAATACTGTAATCTCATGCATTGTGAATTGTCAAGAGCTCACTGGGGAATATTAAAAGTACTGCACTCGAGTCAGCTAAATGATGTCTGTATGATGGGGACAGCTTGTGACATAGGCCCCCACATAATTAGGTAAATATATGGCCATAATGCGTCACCATGTTGATGGCAAAACTGCGTATGACAATAGCCAATAAAAATGTTAAAAAATGTACCAAAAATACTTGCTTACTTGCTTTAAGCCACAACAGCACAAGGCCAGATGAGATGCGCAAGTGAAGTGTGGAAGCATGTCTCAAGGAGACGGTTCCATGAACGGTTGCGTTGCTTTATTTGAACTGGCGACCATATATACACTTATTCCTACCCTCAGCTTCTCGATATTTTGCTGAGTTTAGCAGATTGAGCATATGAAACACACTAGTGAGAACAAATGATCTTTGAAAAATATCCCTCCACTATCCGACTTTGTTGTACCAATTGATTAGGCTGGTATTCTGTCTGTGTCTCGCATGTCGAGGAATACACCATTTATTTATTTATTTACTAGTCCTGATTGTACCATCATGTAATTTGTCAACAGTTATCTCTCAATAACTTATGAAGAAGGATAAATTTGTTTCCCTTACCGCACCCTATCTCATCCTAATCAACTTTTGTGGCTTGGCCGCTTCATCTTAGTAGTCTGCGAATATGGCACCAGCTGACTTCTCTGACTGAACACCAGCAAGTGATTTTGGATATTCTTCACAATTCAGAACACTTTTAAACTAGGTCTATTTTAGAATAATTTTGGTGTCTTTCCTCAGTTTCTTAGTTATCTGTTTGTCAGTCAAGTTCGTGGGCTCATATGATTTTTGATATGTTAGTTTGTCGCCCATGTCGGTAGTAGGAAATTTGCTGCTTTTGTAGGCTGATCCTATGTATAGTCAAGCCAGCTTCGCAGCTAGCTGCATCCGGCTACGTCACACGATTTCAGAGTATTAAAAATCGATGTCATTGTTAGGTCACCGTAGGGATAGCCGCCTAGAATAGTCTCGTGCAAGAGAAAAAGAGTGGTCACATTTTTCCTCCGTCATCTTTTTATAATGCATATCCAGACTTCCATCCGCGTTTGAAGGTCGCGTCCAGCTGAGTACCATAAAAAGCTGACTGTGTGTTATCGGTTGAATACCGGAAACTGAGGCCAACTATTGGAAAATTCTACAGCTGAGATTGAATGCTCCGATGCGCGGTTGCCATGCTAGTGGGCTCAGTTAGCGATCTTACGGTTAAACATGCTGAATTTTATTGATATAAATGTGTACTTACATACTTTCACTTTCCCACTTCCTAGTGAGCCAGTGCACTACGAAAAATAAGCCTGTCTAAGCCTGCCTCTTATGAAATGCGAGTGTACGATCGCGGCACAATACATGTGTAGTCTCTAAGATTTTAAGGAATAAGGTATTTTAGATGTCGGTCCCTCAAGGACGCCGGGCTTATTCAGCATAGGCAACCCCATGAAAATTGCAACAAGTTTGACTCGCATAGATCCACTATGTGTATTGTTTGCTCACTTCCAAAAGCAACAATACTTTCGGATATTCCTACCTTAGCTCTTTTAAACCAAAGACAAGGAACTCATGGTAAGGCACACAAACTTCAGCCAATCAGTGGGGACGCGTACAAGTATGATTACGCTTGCTGCATGCAACCATCGAATCCACCACGGTCGCCGGTTACTAGATATCGGCTTTCTTCACTGGATCCGCATTTTCACCGTGACTAAAAACTGGCTTCAAATATGGCACGCTATAACTTGGCTTCAGCTAGCTATTGAAGCTTTATGTGATAGTTTAGCTTCGGTTGTCTCCGAAGTTATCGTGGTTTTGAGGCACGTGAATACATATGATGGCAGATTCGTAGATATCACAAAGCAAGTCATTCAACATTTCTGTATGTATTTTTGTCATAAGAAAGCAGCTTAATAATTTCAGAAGGTTTGGAATAAAATTCGGCTTTCATAAGAGTTTTATGGTAACATTTCGCTCGTGATGCAAGAGCTTCTTCAGGCAAGGTGAGTCGGTGCACAATTGGCTTAACTTTTTATGGGAAACTAAGGTGAAGATTGCAAGAAATAACATGTACCATTAGATAATGTTACAGGTCATTAGATCAAGTGAACATTCTAGTGAAACAACAAGCATCGAGCCTCTCTCATTGATCCACGTCACTGGTCGTTCACATGTGAAACATTCCTTTCTTGCAGCTGCTGATTCACGCTCCGACCTGAGTTCGTCCGCCGACACCTTTACTGACTGACCGGGTTAACACAGCCCGCCACGAGTTTGCCAACTCCACCCCGTCCGTTCTCTTCACACAGTTATTAGTCTTAGTAATCTCGATCGCCTCAGCAAGCAACCTTTAACTTGTTGCTGGTAATCCCCTTGTAAGTATCTTGACATGGTTCCAATCAATCTCGTGTTCTGCGTCTAGCACACGTACGGCCACCATTGAATATTTTAGTTGGGCCTTGTATTAGGGCGCATTTCTCGGTGGACGCGAAACATACATCTTGTGTTTTGCTATCCTTGTGCATAGCTCTCTTGATCTTTGACCTATATACACGTGTTCACAACCTTTGTAATTGATTTTCTAAACACATTTTGTCATCCTATCTCTTGGAACCGGATCCTTCAAACGCACAAGTGCCGAATAGAGGGCTTTCCCGTTTTGAAAATCACCCTTATTTTCTCCCTGTTTAGTACTCGCCTGATTACTTCTGAGGCTCTCTTTTTATAAAGGATTCCCACCGTCCCAATCCACTCTGTTGTGGGTCGCAGAGGTGAATTGGTAGCATCAATTACAAAGACTGTGAACACGTGTATATACGTCAAACAGCGAAAAAACTACGCACTGGGATATCAGAATACAAGAGGCACGTTTCGCGTCCACCGAGAAATGCGCCCTAATACAAGGCCCAACTAAAAGATTCAGCGGTGGCCGTACATGCGCTAGACTCAGAACACGAGATTGATTGGGACCATGTCAAGATACTTACAAGGGGATTACCAGCAACAAGTTAAAGGTTGCTTGCTGAGGCGATCGAGATTACTAAGACTAATAACTGTGTGAAGAGAACGGACGGGGTGGAGTTGGCAAACTCGTGGCGGGCTGTGTTAACCCGGTCAGTCAGTAAAGGTGTCGGCAGACGAACTCAGGTCGGAGCGTGAATCAGCAGCTGCAAGAAAGGAATGTTTCACATGTGAACGACCAGTGACGTGGATCAATGAGAGAGGCTCGATGCTTGTTGTTTCACTAGAATGTTCACTTGATCTAATGACCTGTAACATTATCTAATGGTACATGTTATTTCTTGCAATCTTCACCTTAGTTTCCCATAAAAAGTTAAGCCAGTTGTGTACCGGCTCACCTTGCCTGAAGAAGCTCTTGCGTCACGAGCGAAAAGTTGCCATAAAAAATCCCACAAAAACCGATTTGCATTCAAAAGCGATCGAAATAATGAGTTCTTGGTAGGTTCGAAGCATATTCCGGGATATCAAATAATCGTAATATTACGAGGCATTTTCATTAGCAACTTGAAGTGAATACCTAAGATAAGCGTGGCCAAAGCCACCTGTATGCTGTTGCTCTGCTTTTGAAGTGCCCGCTTTAACTCGACCGCGATATATGAAGTCGATATGAACCATGACTGACGCTGAAGTAGATCTCGGTCATTCAAACTACGGCAAGTGTATCGCAGTGTTCATAGTTTCAGCATTGCGGTGCTAAAAGTGAGTAAAATGGAAAAACTCCTCACCGCGTGTATAAAGTTGTTGAAATTGGAGCATCCTCTACACTGTCGGAATACCGATAGCTTCTAATAGTTATGGCTGCTGGCATCGGTTGCTACGGTGATTTTCTCAACCTCGCGGTATAATCTCATTAGTATGAGAACCAAAGATTCCTAACAAAGTAGACCAGAGCAATTTACTTGCAACTGGTGGTTGTGCCTTGAATTTATAAGCATGTGTGCTAGTATCTAATTAATTAAGCGCCCACATTTTGCGCAATTGATATCCACATTTTGAATGTGAAGCTAGCAAAAATAAGCTAAAAGCGGTTGACTTTGAAGCAATGATTTTTCCCTAATAAATCAACTTGCTGCTTTGATGCAGTCAAACAAGATACCATAATGAGTGGTGAACTGGGCTATTTTATTCTCCCAAATGTTCTGCGTAACGAACATGGCACAGGAGCAGATTCGCGTAACTACTACATTTCAGCCTGTTAAGCATTGATTGACGTCATATTCGACCCATGGTAGGCTACGAGGAAAGAATCAGAGATCGATTTCGAACGATCCGAACTCAGACTGATGGCTAGGTGATCGATCACTCGCACTCAATGATGCTTCGTACCGCGCCGCTCTGCCACGTAAACGCGCATTGACGATGTCACCTCGAGTGGTGGCGAACCGCTTGCAGCCAAACTGCCAGGCTCAGCGAACACTCAGACCACCAAGGGTTTATTTTACATGCTGGGAATCGGTAATCCGGCGGATGAATATTAATATATCATCCTAAGCTGCTCACTTGTATTTAATCTCTAATGGTATATTGCGGAAAGTAGAACATGAAGCTTAGTGTGTCTTGTTGAATAGTTTACTAGAGGTTACCCAAAAAATAATACAGCGAACTGAACAATCATCAACAGTAAACTTTTGGATCAACTTTTCTTTATCTTAATCTACCCCATATGGTTTTATATATTTTGTAAGAGTACTGCCTTATTTCTCCTAACATAATAGATGTGAATTGATGTGGTTTGGAGTTTTAAACATTGTATTGGTCATGTGTGCTCATCGGTGCAAGGCTTATAGTGCGCTGTTGACACAATCTTTAAAGACAGCTACTCTAAGGACAGAAACAGTCGTACTTCAGCAGAAATTCCCTGTATGTATGAAACGTAGCGAAAGGAAACCCCTGTCACCAATTCAGTTGGCTGGTTCGTTCCGTCTGTTTTGGTTGATGGCTTCTTGGTCTAATCTTTGGCTGAGCCTTAACCTAGGAAAAACCAAAAATCCTCGCGTTTATGGATCAGTGTTTCCCACAGTCGAAGCCTGAATGCGAAACCATACTAGAATGCGCATCTTTACGGAAGACAGACAGCTGTATCTTGTTGAATTGGCGACTTTTGCAAAGCACGCATGGAACGCTAAACACTTGCAACTGGGCCTTTGGTGCTTGAAAGGCCGAAATAGAGCAATTAACTGAACTAATGGGTTAACAATAGAATGAAAGTGTAAGACATTACGTAGCACAGAAACACCCTATCTTCTCTAACGCTGGTCAGGAAAAGAGTCAAACAGACATGTCATATCTTACGAACTGAGGACCAGCACTCCCATCATTCAACCATAACAATGTGTTGAGGCCCTAAGATGCTAAGGCTCAGCCATGTTTTGAACAGTTCTTGCTCACTGAAATAACGATAAGTAAGTGCCTTGAACTGTAGAACTGTGTTTGCAGTCTTACGTGACAGAGCCAGTGCCTAACTGGGGTTTGTGACCGTGAATTCCCAGGGGATCGTTTACACACCGTTAACTTGTGTAGCTATTCAACCACATCTCGGACGTTTCTCCACGGCGAATGACGAATGGGAATCTGACTAATTCATTTCTCTGACCTAAACTTAACACACAACCTTAACGGTCAATCTGCTTATGATGCATTATTCTCAATCCTTGTGGAATGCATCGTAGTCAAGGAGTTAGCTGAGCACACGAGTCAATTTGCAGCTACGGTATACGCGCCACAGAAGTGCATTAGTAGTTCAACGGCCATGTATGACTGCTATATTACATATACACTCCTGGTGCAGATGATTTAGTGTGGCTCTCTCAGCCCTGCACTCCACGACCGATTGGCTTCGTCCTGATTCGGACTCGTCCGTCGCATAATCCATTAAAGATCGCTTAACCCGATACATATATCAAGATACTTATGTAGCCAAGTTGTACCCTTGACAACTTCTTTTCTCTAACCACTTCGCACTCGAAATTAGTACTCCACCAGTTTGTAGTAACTACCCTTCCTAAAACAACCTCAAATCCCCACGCATCAATCGAATCCAAATGCTGTCTGTCACAATTATATATTGTCGCGTAAAGGATAGGATGTAAGCACAAAATCAAATAAAATGTATTGCACTTGGTAACATGTGGAATGATAGTCAGTACATCCACTCTGTAGTTTAGAGAAACGTGGTTGGTGAAAGAGCTTCGGTAGTGCGACTACATTGTAGGTTATCGATGTCATTTTCTTGGCAACAGAACGTCAGCCGTACGAGAACCATGTGAGATTATACAATATCCGATCGTCAGTATGAATGCCTGATGGAACAACCGACTAGTACGAATCATCTGTTACTCTCAGTAGGTGTGTATCTCCAGTGATGTAATTCCACCACGTTCATTAACACGTATGTTTCCATTAGGCAAAAGGTCAGTGCCATTCCTAGGCTTCATTCCTGACATGTCATGTTTCGGGGACTGACGGATTAATTCCTTGTAGGCGACTTCACTGTGTTTGTCGGGCTTGATGCCACAACCTAAATAAAGAGAGAGTTAGGTCGCGTGGTAGTAGTGTAGGCAATGGAAACGATGAGTTTCTACTCTCAGTGTGTGTGCCATTCTTGGCGCAGTAATCATCATAACGCGGCTCCTGCCGAATGTTGGTGATGTGAATACTCGAGAGCGCACACGGAATAGGCACTCACATTAGCTGGACGACCTTATCGCACAACATTGTGACATGCTTGAAGTGCGAATGATGTATGTGCTAAGGCGAATCAAATGTGGAGGCTAGCATACTTGTACACAGAAAGTTGAACACGCAGATCCACAAATCAATCCAAGGTTTTCTTGATATAATCCAGCAAACACTTAGTGTTTACTCTACAGCAAGTTCTGGATATAGTCCAAGTTACAGAAGCTAGGGACAACGCACCCAAGTGATATCGGCTCCGCCCATTCAGTCGGCGGTTCGTGGAACCATTTAAAGGGGCAGACGACCGGTGGTTGTAGGCGACATTTAGGTGTACATTTGGTCCGGTGTTAACAATACGATAATCGGTGCATTTATGTCGGAGAAGAATGTGGCATTCGCCACACTAAAGAAAGGCACGGTCAACGCAAACAACGAAAACCCTGGTGAAAGTATAATGTACTACCTGCAAGCAGTTTGGAAACGTAATACAGCTATGGTGTGAGCTTTTGAACAGCAGTTCGAAACTTCAAGGACGGTGCTGGCAAGCAACAAATAAGGGAAACACTAGATTTGTGCAAACGACAGGCAGATTGTTAACTGATGTTGATGATATATGGCAGAAGATCACTAAACTTCAAGCACTTAAGATCAACCTCATCGATAGGAAAATATACGTTTGCCTAGCTGAAGGGAAAAACAATGGAAAAATGGGTTGCGACGCGTAGAACTGGATAAGCCTAACGGGCCTTGTAGGTGTGTCAACGCGAGGATTGCAGAACCGGTTTTGTGTTCACTGCGATAAAGTCGGCACTGGTTGTTGAGTTCAGAAAGGATGTCGATCGACAACAGGCGCTGGAAAATGTTTACTTAGTACATTAGGACAAGTGAAAAGACAAGATAGCGTTTTTCCAGAAAGTATGCAGAAAACTGGACGTTGGGCTGCCTGACTTAGATGTTGCTGCAGGAGAACGATTTAGATGCTACTCAAAGACTCTGGGATAGGATTGAATTGGAACTCTGAATCGAGTAAACAAGGCGAAAGAGCTGATAAAGCTGCGAAGAATGTAACCTTCGGAGCTGAAAAGTAATCAGACCAGATGACAGAAACGGTGGAAGGCTGTCTTCGAAGGATAAATTAAAATGCTTCAAACAACGCAGTGGACACGAAAACCTAAATGGCTGCTGCTGTTTTCTAAGCCAGCATGTGAGACCTTGTGCGCGGTATTGTGCGAATGAAACTTTTTATTATTATTTCTCGTTATCTGTACCGAGTAGTTGGAGAGACTCGGACCTGACCATAATGGTTACTGGGGCAGTCGTTTCCACTAAGCGAAGGTTCTAGGGCGTTCCGTTAACTCCGTCATCCCATGTAAGGTAAATGCTCGTAGGATATCGCTTGAAGGTGACGAGGGCACAGTGCATGAAAGTTAGATTAGAACAAACACTCACAATCATTCGATGTTCGTCGTGGAGGGGCCACGGAAACAACAGTCAGCAGTGATATCCTCAGGCGACTCGGAGCCACAATTAATCTGAGAAATGATGTGGGTGTGGCGAATGTTCTACCTGACTGCCCAATCCGCACAATACGGGATGAGCTGCGGAGGTATACGCACTTGCACGCGGATGTGAATGATAATAACGGATCCCACAGATGGGTAAACCTAGAATACCGTTAATCCCAGCAGGGCAGTGCAAGCTGATCTACAGAAGATTAGCTCAAAATACCCTGTCGGAAGTACGAAAGCAAATGGAGGAGATGGAGGCCAAAGGGATTATCAGAAAAAAACTAAATCTCTTGTTTATTGCCGGTGCTAACGATGAAAAAAACTAACAGAACCCACTGATACCACATTGATTTCGGCAATAGAAACATATTGTAGGTAAATGATGAGGTTCTTATGTTAGAGAAGGAGAATGTTATTTCCATCTTCACAAAGCAAGGCATATTTATTTGATAGATCCCCGCTTTGGGTACAGGTAGCTTTCCATCGCAAAAGATTTTCATGAAAGAACTTTCATTGTGAACGGCCAAAAGCACGAGCGTTTGTGAATACCATTCCAATTGTGCTTTGCCCTCGTTGTATTCAAGCCATTACAACTGATAACACAGGAAAATCATCAAGGCAGTGAAGCAATCGAGCGATGGTTTATAGATATCAAAGGGAATGCTTGACTTGTCCTGCAGAACGATTATAGTGAAAATTACAACATTATCAAACCGTGTCAAGAAAAGAAAATATTTGGTACATGATTCACCAAGGGGTTTGGAGAAGCACATCAGCGAATATTCCTGCCCGGATTACAGGAGGTTATGATGCGGTCCACTGTTGTCTGTGCAGTAATGCCATCGTCTGATCCTCACGAGCTATATCAAGTAGTGTAATTTTGTCAGGGTTTTGTTAAGAGGTTTTTTGAAAAGGGATAATTTGGAGGCGTTAACTGCATGCCCCGGGAGGGCGTTCCAGGACTGTGACACTAGGAGAGAGAGAACCTTTCGTCGACGCTTCAGTCGGCGGTACTTCGTGACCACCTTAAACTGATGACTCCTTAGAGATGTGTTCTGAATAAGTTTCAAAAGAGCATGACAAGTGTGGTTTGGGTTTCTCAGGATCTGTTATTCCGTGATGAGTTCGCCACTTAGACACCGATAACCACCGTTGTATATTTGGTGAATATTTTTAGCTTGAGTGGGTAGAAAAAGCTGTGTTGTCCATGAGGATGACCTTTTTCTATGAAACAAAGCAAGCATATATTGCCAGACTCGCAATGGTACTAAAAAGACTAAAGAAATCGGGTATAAATGGTCGCAAAGTCGTAGTACACCCAAATTTCTATCGTGTTTGAGCTACATTTTTGTGCAATGGTCAAGCACAACCGGTTTCTGTGAAAGGTGAGACGAACAAATTTCTAAGTCCTACCGCCCAAACGCCAGCTCCTAGAAGTATTTGCATGTGATTCGAAATTTTTTCTCCATTTCGCAGAGATGATAAGTCCGTTACTTAGGCTGCTTAACTAAATTGAACCGTTCGTTGAGACATGTCAAAAGGATTAAACCTTTCACCACCTCAGGTAATAATGGATTCAGCGAATTTACATACACCCAATCCAAGTGAAAAGTTCACTGTGGCGGTCGACGTCGGCGAGCTTGCAATTGATGCGGTTCTGTCCTAAACAGTAGAGGTGATATAATGTGCTAGTAGGATGCTGACGGTCACTGAACAAGAGTATCATCGTTGATGACGACGAAGGACTCGATTTGGCGTCATGCACCGTCGGCATACCGGATTCAAGAATTCACTCTTAACATCGCACGTACAGATGTTACCAAGCCCGTAATAGTTGACATGTTTTTATGCTCGGCTATGCCAGAAGAAGTCATTCCAGTGTGTGATATCCCATTAGAGCCTGGAAAACTAATGGTAAACTTAAGCACCGATGAATTGATGAGGGTACTATCTAAGCACTCACGAGCAAGCCCCAAGATGGATACGGCATAATGAAAGATGAAGGAACTTTACAGAAAATCGGACAAGTGTTATGTTGCAAACGCATTTGTTTAAGAAAACAAGCGGAAAGAAAATACTGTTTGTTCCACAAAGTCAAAGAGAACGTGTACTTCGAATGTCTCGCGATAACCAACATAAGGTTTTATGAAAATTTTTGTATTGTTAGGGGGAATAATTGCCTTGGAAAACCACACGAAACAAGGTAGCCTCATACATTCGGAGTTGCCCAAACTGCCAACTAAGCATCGAGAGGGATACACTAAGAACAGTGCTGCGAACCATTAAAGTCCCTGAACCGCTGCATGGCTGAGCACCGGAAGTCTTCGGGTTTTACCGAGTAGTTGCTCAAGAAATAGCTAAATCCCTGTGATGGTTGACCAATTTACTCCAGCTGTTGAAGTCATGCTGAGCAAGGAAAAAGCCTACGACACCGTGCCGCAAGTATATAACTCGACGTGTTTAATGGTGTGGAATAACGCAACATATTATTTTGGACGAAGAATCTTACTTTAAAGCGAAGGCGTTCCAGATGACAATGAACAAGTGGTGGATCCAACCTCGGCTCAGGTCACCGTACCATCCTCCAGCCAACGAATTGACAGAACAATTTAATCGAACCGTGAAGGTATGGACTAACTGAACTAAATTGGCATGGGAAAGATCAATGAGTGGATTTCTACTGGCACTTCAATCTAGTATGAAAAGAACTAACTAGATTTCTCTACTCGGATTATAGTTACTTGAAAACAAAGTATTGTACTCGACACCTGCATAACAGATGATTCTATCCCTAGATATTAGAAGCAAGCACCAAAAGCGAAACCAATTCCCTACAGATACAAATGAAGCGGAATTCCGATACCAAGTATGTTACTCACAAGTGGAAACTATTCAGCATAGAGAAACGAGTCAAGACACACAACACCGATTGATGGGAACATAAAGGAGGAGGTGCAAGCAAGCATAATAAACGTTTAAAAGGCTACAACTATGTACATACTCGAACCGAAATGAACTATCAAAGTGGCGGTCGAAGGGAGAAACACTGAGTAAACACAGCTCTGTTACGGCCATGGGATGTGACGGAAAACCGATGTGTAGCAAGGTCCGGTGTATGACAGCGCAATTAAAACACTTGCAAGTCACAAAAATGAGAGAGAAGTAAAACGGGTACAAGCACGATGGACCAGATCAGACAGCTCAACGCATGTCAGACGGCATGAGCTGGGAGTGGGTCATGAGCGACGGACGGTAGCGAGCCTGAGTCAAGGATAACAGAGCAGGGACTGGTCGAGTGGTTAAGGAAACACACAGCAAGGCATTTTTTGCTGACTCCAAGAATAAACCCAAACAGATCAATGCAAACGTGATCAAGCAAGCTAAGAGTCATAGAATAAATGTAGACTGGTCAGAATGCAATTTCCGGGAGCGATGGTACTAAGTCAAAAAAAGGAAAGACCGACCAAGTTGGGACGAAGCGATAAGTTGCTGTTTTTCCTTAGTGTACTGTATGTCCGCTATCTACCGAGAATTCTTTAATTTTCTTACTCCTTTTATCCGGATCTTACTGAATTCGTCGATCTTATCCTACTCTGCAAACGCTGCAAAAGATTCCGCTTAAATCGCATGCGGTCACAAAGTAAAAAATGCCATCAAACAAATTTTAAAACAGCATTTTGGCAAAATGCGAAATCACCTTGCTGGCCTACAAGCTGGACACAGGCGCTGTCCAATTAATAAAGCGTAAATTCCGCTGATTATCTTTAGCTATGTGCACTCTCCACTCATTAAAATTACCGAACTCAGTGACAGTATGCAGCGTAAGGAATATGCGACTTCAGGTACCGTATGGCTACAAGAAAGTTGGTTTCATCCAGATGTGGATAATGAGGTTATTCTACTATATGGATTTCGCGTCGTTAGGTCCGATCGCTCTGGAAAGCGGCGGAATGGCGGAGGAGGTTTTGCCACTTTTGTGAACCATTCATGGGCTAATTCGACTACCATGCTGTCGCATACCAAAAAGCAGCTGTAATTTAACGAGTGAAAACCGAATTTTCTGTGTGGATTTCTTTCCGTCGTCATCGAAAAAATCCACATGGTCACCGACACGCCATCGACTGAGCTCAAAAATTTTGCGAATCAATCCGCACCAACTTTACCGTTTAAACCTGTGTGCTCTGTCTATGTCATAGCCGGTGACTTTAATAAATGTCCTACGACGTTCGGCATCTTTCGAAAGCAGACTTGATGCACAGTTGGATTCTGTTTTCACAAACATAACTCACTTGTTTTCTAATTTAAAATGTGCTACTCACTGTAACTTAGACCACGGTGTCCTGAAGATACGACCAATTATTTACAGCACGAACTAAATAGCCTTTGACAGAAAAGCCCTTCAAAGCCATCATATGGCGAGACTGCTCAAAACAATCGCGCAAAATTCCATGCGATGCTTGTTTTAACAGACTTTTGTTTCCACGAACGAATACCTTTAGTTAGAATGTGAATATTTTACCGAATATAACATCTTCTGCTTTGGTCTATGCTGCCCCGTTGTAACTAGCTACCTATGCGTGGATAGATGCTTAGCATTACTACTGAAGCAATTTAGGAGTATGAAAGAACGGGCATAGTAATTCAAAATGTTTGCCCAAAGTTAACCCCTAGCTTTGACCAAAAGTTCAGAGTTAATGCAACTGAATAGATTGTACATTGAAACCGTGTTTGCCAGTCACGATTGTCGTGACGTTCGGAGGCTTTTAAAGCAGCTGTATGGCGAAAGTTCCATGATTCGTCTTGTTGATGTGGATGTGGATAGACACAATGCCGAATTTTGTTCTTCCCAGCAGAGTATGTGTTGTCTGCCCTGCATCACCAACACTGGTCCGGCAGTCACCCTCGATCACTCAAATGTTTACAAAGAACTCAGAAAAATCTAAGGATTACTACGGCTGCTGGACTTGATGCTTTATTCTCACTCCCCATAAAACTATGTGCAAATTGTCTAGCGGTACCCTTAACCGTTCTATTCAACCGATGCCGTATGAGTGATACAATCGCTGATATCTAGAGAACTGTACTGCACCTGACACATTTGTTTAAGAATGAATCGCACATTTACCGTTTGGTTGTGTGTACATAGACGATGTTGAAAGTGAGAAAATACTTGTACCTCGGATTTTTAATCGTGCACAAGCAGACGACGTATACCACTTTGACTATAAACTCAACCGCTCCACACTGGATGCTGTATCCTACCTAGTACATTTGGTATCATTTTCACTAGATGAAAAGTACGGTGCAGTGCGCCTGCTGTTTCTCGATTATTCAGATGATTCAGGTAGTGTCAAAAGATAAACCATACTCAACCGACTAGTCACAAGTGAGGTTCATAGAAATGCCTGCAGTGTGATCACAGATTACTTTACAAACCGTACCCACTTCACTCAGCTTACGGGAACAAATTCCTCTACAGTTTGCTCAAATCGTAGTGTTTTACATGTCGTGATTCTCTCACCCTTACAGTTTTCTTTTCCTATCAAAAGCATTCCTATACCGTCATTTTTATTGGGTGCGATATTTAGATGATGTTATTATGGGATATATATCTCCTACCGTTAAAACATCTATTGTTCAATATAGTCTGAATTTGTGCTGTAGTCATCGACCCGGTCTCACATTCGAAAATTTTATAAATGTCTTGATGTAACATTCTCCCTCCTTCAGGCTGACAAGCTGCAAGCTTTTTCGTACGCCAATTCCTTACTGACAGTGAGTGATCAACTCATAGCCAGGATATCGACTGTCAATCCTTTTGGAGTTAATTAACCCAAAACCTATCTTTGTGTACCCATGTCGCTGAAAAATCTGACGAGGTTAGAATACGATCCTTTTATATCCTCAGACTTAGAATGCCTTCGTTAACACGTTATTTAATGTTTAAATTTGTGACTGCATGCATTCTGCCCAACTGACGTTACTATTCCACGGTACTTTTTCTGGGCTCCAATAAAAACAACGGAACAATGGAACAATGGTTTATTACGGGTAAAAAAGCATCGCTTAACAAGTCCCGTGGGATGGAAATTATTGCGAAAAGTGAATTGCATTATAAAGTGAAAAGCGTTGTGGTGGACTCACCATAGACTTATGTGGAATGGCGGAGACGTTCGCGTATAAAACGCATAAAACCCATAAATCCATTGGTTAGGCGTTTGTCAAGACACCGTTTGATTGCGTTTTGTAGCTAACAAGTCATAAAATGAAATGTAAGTGAGACAATGCATCGTCAACACGTTTTTTAAATATCGCCAGATTGGGAGCAGAGACGACATAATTAGTGGGAACATTCCAAGGCTGGCACACGCGGAGAGAAAAGAAATTTCTACGGCATTCAAGCCGGCTATACTGAGTTGTCAGTTTCAGTGGGTGACCTCTTAGTTTAGTGTTGTGGTTCAATTCCAGCAGCGGACGGCAAATGGGGTTTGGTTTCTTCAGAATCTGGTAAACCATTATGAGATCCCCCCGCAAAAGCCGATATCGACTGCAGTACATTCTTAGAGATTTCAGTCTAAGCTGATAGGGCAGATGAAAGAGGCCGCTGACGTTCTTGGTTGCCCGTCCTTGAGGAGTCTCGAGAGCAACGAGATCCTGTTTCTGCCACGGCTGCCACGCCTGAATAGCATATTCCACGTGAGGTCGCAAGTAGGCGTTAAGCATTTGGAGAAATATTGATGGTTCAAACCGACCGAAGGCTCTGCGAAGAAGGCCGAATTGTTGATTTCCGGTTCTCGTCGCCCTCTCTGCTTGTTTTGAACACCCGAGATCTTCCTGTACCAATACACCCAGGTCCCGCTCATAAGAAACCTTCGCCAAGTTGTGGTCTCCAATCTTGTAAGCGCTCACCGGCTGGTGACGCAGATGCATCAGCTAGCACTTAGCTGTGTTCAATTGAAGCCTGTCCCTCTTGGACCATTCGTAAATGCAATCTAGGTCGTGTTGGAGCAGATCCTGATCTGCCTTGTTACTAATCGCCCGCCATATCTTGACGTCATCGGCGAAAAGCAGGAAAGTTGAGGAGATGACTCTTGCCTGGTCGTTGATATACACCAGGAATAAACGCGGTCCCAGCACTGAGCCTGGTGGGACACCACATTTCACCTCAATTGGGTTAGAAAGTGATCCTCTAACACGTACTTGAAGCTTTCGTTGGTAAAGGAAGTTGCCAATCCAACCAAGTACAGGATCTCCGATTCCGTAACTCTGTAGTCTTTGAAGTAGGATGCGGTGATCAAGGCGGTCGAAAGCTTTGGAGAAGTCCAGATAGATGACATCGACTCCGACCCCATTATCGGCCACTTCCGTCCAACTACCTCGTGCAATCAGTAGATTGGTGGTGCATGACCGGTGTTGACGGAAGCCATGCTGTTCCGGTACCAAGATGTTGCATTTTTCTAGGTAGTCCATGAAACCCTCAGCAACGACTGCTCCCATCACCTTCGCGAGCACAGGGAGGAGAGTCACTGGACGATAGTTAGCAGGATCGGAACGGCTACCGCCTTTAAAAATAGGGGTTATAATGCCACACTTCCACATAGTGGGGACTTGTTGTTCATCAAAGCACCTTTGAAAGAACTGTGACAGTGGTTCAGCTAGCTTGGTGGCCGTAGCCTTCAGTGCCTTCAGGCGGATGTTGTCTGCTCCAGGAGAACTATGCTCACGCAGTGAGAGTAACTCTTAGCATAATTGATGGGTTGCAAATTACATTTGTAAACAAAGGTGTCGGTAATGTGCTTGATATTATGGGACAGGTAGAGGTTGCGAGTTCGAAAATTGGGGCGTATTGCAGCCGCAGGGCATTAGCTGCTTCTTCGGCGCTTTGTACTCTACCGTCTGTCGTGAAAAGTGGAGGGATTCCGTGCTTCACTTTACGAAGATTATTTACATGCCCATATAGCAGTTTGTTGTTTGATATGAACTTTTTGGCTAGGCACTGTTGATAAGTTACTTTGTCCTCAAGGACAAGTGCAGTGCAATGGTTGCGATGGGTCAGGAAAATTCCCAAGTCTCTGAGTCGGGGTTAATCTTGTAGGCACGCCATGCTGCATCCCTTATCGCCAGGCATTTTCGAGTCCTACTCCTTATAATTGAAGGCATTTTCGCGGGATGACGGGGTTTGGTCTCTGATGCTTTGTTGACGATGTCGCTGAGTTTATTAACGAACTCTGCCCAAACGTTGTCAAGGGGACTTTTGTTTGAGAATTCCCAAGCAGCTGCGTCGGCGATTTCTTGCAATACATGGTAGCGTGTGATTGTATGAGTTAGTTCCGAGTGTTCAGATGGATACTCTGCATAACACACATAGCTGAACATTATTGCTACATGGTCACTGAGACCTAATGGACTATCCATCAATAACTTGTCAATCATGAGCTCTGCATTTGTGAGCACAAGGTCCAATATGGACGGTTTGTTTGCTGTCCTGAATCTAGTGGGCGTGGTGACATGATTGTACAAAAGAATATTAGCGATCAGTTCCCGCAAGTCTGCTTTGAACAGCTCACTGGGCGATGCCGAAACCTGCAGATTGTGTAGATTGAAGTCCCCGGAGATGAGAATGTGGCTGTACCTAGTGCGTGTTACTCTGTTTAGGCCACGGATCAAGCAGGAATCCATTTCCAGAGTGGATGTTGAGGGGCGGTAAACGATAGCTATGAGACATGTGTCGTTGTGTCTCAGTCGGAGACGGCACCAGAGTGAGTCGGTAACGTGTGTTTCCAGGTCCTCAACTATTGCGCATTGCAGATCGCTGCGGTAGTAGAGTAGGACCCCACCTCCTCTGCTGGGGCGGTCGTTCCGGATGAGTGACATTCCGGCTATCTCAACCTCAGCATCAGTCACCTCTTGATGCAACCAAGTTTCGGTAATAGAAATTAGGTCCCAAGCATTCGTAACCTGACGTAGTCGAAGTTCGTTAACTTTACTGAGGAGCCCTTGGGCGTTAGTGTACATACATGAAAGTTTCTCAGCTTTAATCAATGTTTCAGAAGTTGTACAACTCATACGTGAAGTTTCGCCGACCAGTGAGTGGCCGGCGACTGGATGGATGGATGAAGCAAATGAATTTACGCCGACCATTAAAGGGTCGGCGACTAGTCGTTTTTTGGATGGGTTGCATACTCCCGAGAAGTATTTGGTATATAAGCAGGTATCAGATGCTCCGAATCCTGATGTTTGCTCGTGTTCTGCTTTGCCCCTCCGGATAGTATGGCTACCCTTGAAACCCTCCCGAGTCGGGTCCTGCAGCTGGCATTTTCACTAAGAGTTTTGCCTCTACTGAATTGTCATTAAAAGGTGTTAGTGTTCTTGCTGCTTTCAGACGAGTTTCTGTTGGCAATCTGCAACGGAATTTATTCCAGTTCGCCAGTAGGGTTTGTGCTATTTGTGCCGACTGTAACACAAGTTTTAAGAGCCTGGGACCACATCCTTTATAGTTTGGTGATATGGGGATCCTTGTCAACGAGGTGACCACTACATTTTCGAGAGAAAGAACCTCCCGGATGTAGTGCCATTGCTCGCGTTCGTGCATCTGGGCGTCGTCGGAAGAGGAGTCAGTAAGCTCAGGAACACCGTGAGCAATCACTGTTTTCTTATCTTGACTTAGTCTGTACCTATCTTTGTTAGCAGGATCCCATGAACGTAGTTTCCACGGGATTTCGGGTAGTATGCGCGCTCCACTTGAGTCGTTGCGGAGACGATTCGCAGAGAGCAGAACGGCCTCAGTCTCGTCCGCCGAGTTTAGTGTTACCCGAAGGAACCGGGGTTCACCGTAGTGCAACGCGTTTGGGTGGCGCGAGATTCTTTTTAATGTCGTGGGATTAGCACGGACTCCGATCGACGTACAAATGGAACCCCACTGATTTCGATCGTCCGTCAACTTATCCTTAATTGTATTGGATTTGGATTCGGGGACATTAGTGCATACAATGTTTAGGACACCATGGTTGCACCTGGTGGCTACTAGCTTTGGATTTGGAGGTTTATTATGCGGTGTATTTGTTGAATTTGTGAACGGCATTGGTGTGTGCCATCCGTGCGGCGGCAGTTTTGTTTCCTCTAGTTCGGGCACAAAGTTTACCGGTGCTCTTTCCGGTGTTTGCTTGGCGGCAACCGATGCGTACGTTGCCGGGTTGTTCACCATTGCTGGTTGACTGTAGCTTACAGTCTCGAGTGTAGTTTACAGACTACTAGGTGCAGCACACAGTACAGAAGTTGAGGCAGGCGCGCTGCAGGCACTGTTTTTACTTATAGGAGGGAGAGAGAATGGAGTTGATACTGCTGGAGGCTGAGTCGTTTGGGTTGGGTTGGGACACCTGGCTCGCTTCTTCGGCATGACTAGGGAGTTTGGGGTGTTATTTTCACTCACAAGTGCAGGTCCGTTTCTTCCCATAGGTGTAACTCTGGCGCTCACGAGTTGCTGGACCGCTTCGGTTAGTCATTCACACCTCTTCAGTAGCACAGATAGACAGCTAACAAATGGAATAGACTTGCATACTTGGCAGAACCAAGGCGCCTCTGCCGTGTTTGCTTGCGTCGAGCCCTTCCCAAGGCAGGTAGTGTGATAGGTTTTCAAACACATGGTACACACCAACCACTTTTTACCACTTTAGCACATGATTCGCATTTGCTTTTCATACGAGACATGTTCTCAGTAGGGGTAGGAAGAGGATGGAGATACTGACGAACCGTTGCGTGGCGGTCGGCGCTGGTCTGAGGTCAGCAGGTCCAGACGTGTCGAGGCCAGATGAGTCACGCGTTCTTTAGGGTGGATAGGCGAGGTGCGTGCTATCGAGCCAGATGGTAGAGGGTAGGCAGTGATGCGAGGTAAAGCGACTGAGGCAAAGCAAGGTGACTTGGGAAATACTGTCTAATGACGACAGTGGCAGTTCCAAGGGCGGATCAAATTAACGACTACCGCTTTGTAGATCGACTTGAAGGAATGGTAGTAAGCTGATCGGGTGACTCTCAAAAAGATCTTTAAAATAAGACCACAAGAGTTCTTATGCGACGAGAGGAGAAATAAAACATCCGATAAGCTTCGAATACGGTTGACTTCGAAGTTCCAAGAGCATAGTTTGTTGGTGATCCTAGAATGATAGATCCAGTAGATGAACAGTGGTAGGAGGAGCTTGTGGAGCCAAATCGAATGATGGCACGTAGATCTCTGTGAGAATAAATTCAAAGATTTGGAGGCGAATAACGCAGGAGGACAGTTTTTTGCGACCCCACGTTGTAAATTCCGGATCGTATTGTTCTTACGTATTGTTCTTGAGTCCGTTGGAGCTTATTGCTAGATGCAGTGGACCGTCTAGAGAAGAACTCGTTGATTTTCTTGTCAACAAACATATAGACTCTTGTAGTGGTTTTTCCTTCAAAGTTCTAAACAAGCCTTGTGATTCACAGCATGGAGCTGTGTTGAAGGCGCCATCTGTATTTTCTACGCGCTCAAAATTTAAAATCCTATATTCTCCTAGGGCTTCTCAACACAATTCTGTCCTTCCGTACATGTCACCATTACTTGTGGTCTCAACAAAACTCATTAACATGGTGTGAAGTTGTTTTCTTGCTGGATACGCAAACGTTTTGCAGTAGACAATTTATTTGTATGTATCTATTACTATCAAGTTTTTCTCTATTCCCAGTGATGCTGTAAGCTGCTGGAAATTTTATCGACCGAGATCTATAAAGCCTTATTCGACGTGAACTAACAAGTCACACTCCAGGTACTTCGTTGTATCTAAACATTATATGTATATATGTATATTTATTTAATTATAGGCTCGTGCATGAGAGCTGTGGCAGAAGCTGTCAAGTACAATGAGGGTGATGCTTTCTTGCTGCTTCCTTTTGCTACAGCGTTAGGCAAACACATTACGCCTTCATCTGTTGTACCGCACAGAATAACCGCTAGCGATAGTTCCCAAAGCCTTGAAAGCTGCTTTTGTCTGCAGTACAGCACGCGGAAATACTTATATTTGGCTATTATCGATGAGTTTCGTAATTTAATATCCGTCTGGTTAAAGCTAAAGGTACTGTCCACCACTCAGGTCTTGAAGTTAATTCCCAAACAAAGTACTTAAATGGACAACTACAGCTCTTTATAGTACTTACTTGTAACGGTAGATCTTAATTGGTGGCTATTTGTTGGTGTGCATATTATGTCACAAGGTGCATTCTATTCCAAAACAGCACATTAGATAATTTTTCCTTATCACCTTAATCGTAGTTATTTTCAGAGCCTAAGTAATGCACACGGCTCAGCATACGCTTGAAATAGGGTGGAGAGAGTTCCTGCTAAACCAAAACGCACACGGCAAACTTCGTTGCCATGATAGAATTGCACCAGCTGCTTCTTAGGTATCATATATGTTTCGGCATTTCTGGTGGAAAACTCAAGAACTCAGACAATGGTTCAGGTAGGATTAGTTTCGAGCAAAGGCAATAGAAACGGTCCCAAAACTTACTTGTGCATCACGCAATCCTACCCTAGAATGGGAGAAGATTCTCGTAATTTGGCATCTGCGAATCAGTGGAGTGGAAAATCACTGATCCATCGCATGTACAAATGGACGTAAAGTGGAACAGTAGAAAAAGCAGCCAGTTTCTCCTACGGGTTGGTGAATAAGTCAGATACCATATACTTGTTTTCTGAGCCGGAAAATGTCGACATTGTCGCAAGAGGCGAGCCTTGGCATGCGATGAGTAGACAATCTTACTAAGAATAAGAAATCCCATGTCGAACATTTGTGCGATACTCAGCGCGAACATAGCAAAGTAATAAATAAATAAATGGGTATTGTTCCCGAGAAGCACGATACCATCCCTTTTGTGGAATGATTATTTGTACAACGAGTTTCGTCATTTTTTCATGGATAAGCTTGCTTTAATGTGGAAAAGTTATGCAATGTTTGTTGCGCATGTAACAAGTAACATTATTTGACCGTTTATATCGTTATACGTTCTTCGGGCCCAAATACATGAGCGCGCTCGTGAATTGTTAAAGGACAAAAAGTGCATTTGGCACGGAAATGTTTTGAACTTAGTTTTAAAAATATACAAGCTCTCGCAAGTCCTTAATTGCAGCGAGAGTTCATTCCACAGATGGGCGTACCTCACCAAGACGATTCTTAAACGGATCTATTTCTTAGTTCTCTGTTAGGACAGTGTAAATTTCCCATTACGAGTGGGTAAGTTGGGCCATTGGGTAATGCGACGGTCGTACTGGTTAAAAAACTCGTAAGCGTATTATGCTGTAATACACTATACACGTTAACTAGAGGTGAGAAACGCCTCAGCTACTGTGCCGTAATAACTAAAATAAAAAGGGAATAAAATGCAACAGGCGCAAGCCAGCTGAGCTACCGGTAACCGATGGGCATCGTTCTGGTAAACTGCCTGCCGGCTACTATGCAGCAGAAAAAACTAATTTACTGTGCAAAATTATAAAAGACTAAATAGTGAGATCGCGGTTGGAGGGGAGGCTAAGAGGAATGGGTCGGACAAAGAAACTCACAGCACGAAAGCCACTAAGGTCAGCTCTTCGCCATATCAACAAGTCTATCAAGCCAATCGTGTTCATCGTCTTTCGGACCCCAACCACGCAGCCGAGACTCTCCAACTGAGGCCAGCGCAGAAGTGAGGGCCTTGCCTCCTCTCGACCAAGCCATAGCTAAATTGCGAAGGCACCTGTGGTTGAACGTAACTAACCTCATTATGTCGGCTATATTATGCTGTAACGAATAGTGTGATTGCTTTTTATCCGTGGAAACCAGAGTGGATCGAGCTGAAGGTGAGAACATCGCTCCTCATAAGTAAGGGATGATGAGCGCCACATGAGTATTTCGGTAAATGAGCGCTGGACGTTATCCAAAGTAATTCTATCTGTTTTACGTAAGTGGCAATGTATGATGGTCTAACAATCTGTTTCGCAAAATGAGTTTGAATAATTCAAGCCGCGTTTGGGGCAGTGAAAGTGACCTAGTGAGGTAGCTTGTTAGTTGCTTCAATTGCACTACTTGATGTAAGATGTTTTCAGAAAAGTTGAAGCTGCCCCAAGGTCGATTTTCTAGGTCTCTAACGGAATACGCAGTTGGGAGGGGGGAGCCCGAGAGAGTGATGGATACTTCTGGTATACATCCTCCGTGGCAAAGAACCTGAGCGTTATCTGCAGAAAAACTCAATGACCTGCTGTCGCTCCTTTTGTTTAAGGATGGTAAGTCTCCGGTTATATATACATATTTTTTTAGGCATGCCCCATGCTGAGGCTGATGTTGCATTCGTGATGCTTCTTCACCGCAGTTGGCTAAACCAATTTATACTTAAACTAGGTGTTTTAAGCGGGATAAATTTCATGTCATTTTATTTGGTTTGTTCTGCCTACCGGAATAATCTTCTATTAATTGGCCACGTTGCTTACGCTATTTGCGCTTATCTTCAATAACTTTGTTGCGTTTGTGGCATTTTAAGTAACTTGTGGACATTTTTCCTTGTCGCGGATTCGTTACTAACCAACTTGCTTCAAATGCTAATTTAGCGAAGAATTATGCCACCTTATCTGTATACATTATTGGATTTATTTTATTTCATCCTGTCGTTTCAAGTGATTGACTGTTGTTTGATATCCCCGGTGTGGCTACTCTTGATGTGCATTTTGACAAGGTGCCTACCTGTCTATTACTCACCACCTCCTTCATACTGGCTCTAGGAGACAGTTGGTCGTTGCTGGAGGGGACGGGGTGCACAGTCCTTGTGGACGTGTTGGCTCGAAGAGCGGTTCCATGCACTCAGTGTGGAGCGGACTACGGTCTAGCCACCGCCTTGTGTTCGATTGATTCCCCAAATACAGCATGCTTGTGTTTGCCTGTGAAGGAGTGTGGGCCGGCTCCGTTGATGAAACGTGGCTCCCATCCACATGCCTCCCGGTCTTATTCCTTCGGGTTTACACTGGATATGGGGTGTGTGGTTGGAGCTGTGGGTGGTGCAGCGCAAGCCCTCCATGGTCCCTCTGTAGGCGCATGCGTCCTGTGGCTTGCCACAGTGACAGGCAAATCCGAAACCGGCTGCCGCCAACCATATGTTTATGCAAAGCTCCAGTTGGTCAGGTTGAAATGAATACATTAGTTTGATGTCATCCGCAAATACAAATAGGCGCCCGTGTCTAATGCAATCACATATATCCTTTATATAAATGAGGAAAAGCAATGGACCGAATATACTGCCCTGAATAACACCGCCCGTGACACGGCTGAAAGTGGAACAATACTGATCAGTATGTACTTTTTGTGTTTGACCGTTAAGATATGATTCGAGCCAACTCAGTAGTGGGTTGGTAATTCCATAGGACTCCAGCAGTGGTTTTGCGGTATACAGTCAAACGGTTTTGCATATCCAGAAGGATGATGGTGATGGCCATGCCGTCCTCTAAGCTTGCTGTAACGCGCTTGAGCAATTGCAATTCGCAGGTGACACAAAAACGGTTTGTTGTGAACCCATGTTGGGAACTGCTGAGTGGGTTGTTGCTTGTCAGGAACTTTGGTACCCGAGTACTCACGACTCTCTCTAACGCCTTAGAGGCGGCGGAATTATGGTTTGTCAGTCGATAATTTGACATTCTATCTCACGCACCGCCTTTGGCTTTCGGTAAAATTACGGGATTTTTCTACTGAGGCGGGAAGTAACTATTGTCTAGTGACGGAGTAAAAATATTAATCACGAGGAGAGCTTGGTTTTTACCACCTTGCCTTATAGCTGAAGGGGAAATACCACCAAGTTCAGGCTGGGACATAGATTTGATGGATGTTATAGTCATCTTATGTTCTTCAGATTTACAGAAATGGTACGTAATACCTCCTGGGTTTTTCGTGGATGGAGAGGAGGGGATACAGGTGGCGCAGTAGTAAACGAGGTGGAAAACTAGGAGTTCACCAAATCACATATTTGGAATATATCGTACCGTACATTCAATTAAAACTAGGCTTGGAATTTCCTTGTGTCTTTTCGGATTTAGAAGGATAATAATAGTAATAATAACAATAATAATATAATAGGCACATTGCTCATCGAGTGAGAAACTGCGGCTATATTTGGCACAAATCATATTTCACAGGATATGTCATGTTCATGCCTGAATGGTAAACACTTGTGTGATTTTCATTGCTTTTGCTGTTTCAACTGTTCTTATTAACTCACAGATGTGTTTCAACGTAATGTACACTAGTTGGAATTGCGGTTGGTAACAGCACTAGGAGTGTGTCACACAGTATGAAAATTTTGTTTACTCACTAGTTGTGTTCTGGGCCTTGTTGGTACAAGACATCGTGATCTCTCCCAAGAGAACAGGGGCAAATTGGTGTTCAAATCTGGATAATTAATAAGCCTAACTCGAAAAGCCTTTGCGCTCTCACACGAGCTGACTGTGACTGGGAGCTTCTTCCAGATGATAGCATATCTGATAAGGAAATATTTATACCGCAGATTTACGCTGCACCGGAGCACAATCAAAGTAAACCCCTTATTGCGTAGCTCCCTTGTCGAACTATATTTTAGTTCTAGGAAGTACAAATAGCAGTGGGCGTTTTGATGAACCATGTTTCACAGAAGCATCAGGTTATGTCACAATCTTCGTAGCCAAAGTGGATCGAGCTGGAATTGTTGGCAGCCCTCCCCATAGTTCTTAGTGGATATTTTGCCTAGCAGAGGTTTGGTAAATAACATATGAATGCTTTCCAGATACTCAGTCAGATTTTCTCATGCTGCCGCATATGATACTGCAGTATTCCAAAATGGGGCGAGGATTTTGAGGAGTTCTACTCTGACTGGGGTTATGTGGATCTTATGCGATATATTAGCTATCGATTTTCTGGCCCTAGCCAGCTGGTATTCCACTTATTCAGAAACCTTGAACGTGCAAGAATACCTGTTTCCAAAGGTCACGGATAGACAGCTGTACACAAAGGTTTTCGCCATTGAGTATAATTGACCCCTCGGGTATCGAACAGCCGCGATACATGATGGTAGCTATTTTCACCGAGAACTTCATCATCCAGGTGTCACACAATTTCGCAAGGGAGTGGAGGTCATCCTGTATAAGCAGTAGGGTAACTTGAATTTCAGCTCGTCAGCATTTTAAGACTATCTTTATGTTATCTGCAAATAGAAATGACATGCCATGACTGATTACCGCATTAATGTCACTGACGTAGAGCAAGAACCATATCAGACCAAGTACACTCTCATGAATAACACCACTACTGACTGGACATGGTGAAATGTGGTGGTCGGCTATGGTAACTACCTGGGAACGGCCGCTCAGGTATGACAATAGCCAGCCTAGGAGTCGGTCCTTAATTCCAAAGAATGCAATCATTTTTTGCAGCTGTTTAAGATACACTCGATCGAATTCCATTTCTATGTCCATGAACGGAATTATGATTGCGTATGCTGAGTAAATGCAATCCGAAACATGGTTTAGATAATGTAATTGGCAGGTTATGCAGGATGGTTTGTCCAGGAAACCATGCTGTGACCTGTCTATTAGCTCCAGCGAATTGATGGATTTCAACATACCATTCTTAAGCAGTTTGTCTAATATTCTGGCTACTACAGGTGTGATGGGTTTGTCGGTAGTTATTAATTTCTTGTTTGGAGCCACCCATGTAATGGGAAATGCTGAGCGATGTTTTCCACTGGTCTGGAAAATAGCTTGATTCCAACAGAAGGGTAAACATGTTCAGCAATAGTAACGGCATGTCAATCCTTCCCAGTTTTATGGCGGCCGGGGAGGGGATACCATCGGAATGCAGATGGGAAGATGGTTTAGAGGATTTACTTAAATCTTGGATAGTAATGATAGAAAATTCAATGTCACACAGGGCGTTGGTTGTTTGCACCCCGAATCCTGCATTTAACGGGGTCGTCTGCAAGCGAATGTAGTTAGCGAAAGATGAGGTAAATGCTTCGCAAATGTCGGCTGGATCATGAAGGGATGGTCTGTCTACAGTGACCAATCCATCGCCCAAAGGGAAGTTCTTATTAGTCCTGCGTGAAGAATTTTAACCTGTTCCTTCCTTTTACATGTCGTTCGTAGAGCCATTGGTTCTTCGTGCATCCTCTTCGTTAACCGTATGTGCTTAACCCTGTCAAGAATGTTTTGCTACTGTAAAAGCATGTTGAAATTTCCCAGCTTTCTGTATTTCCGACTGACTGAAGGAAGGATTGCCAAATTTTGGGCACGTGTGGTCCCCTCGTCTTGGGGAGTAAGGACAGCAATGGCATGGTGGACCCAATGATAGAAATAGTCTACGGCATTGCATACATTTGTAGAGAAAGGATGCGTCCCAATCGGCTGGTCGGACAAAATGTTGGAATTGCTTCCAGTTTATCCTATGGGATGAATATTGCGGAATAAAAGGGTGTTTGACGACCAATTTGACCTAGAAAGTGAATCGTACCACCTTGTGTTCACTACTAGGGAGTTTGTCTAATATCTCTGCTTGTTCACATATGACCCCCAATGTGAATCTAAGGTCAAGTATACTAGTCGCGCTTGTGGGTTCAGTTAACCATTGTATCCAGCCACCAATTCTGAGAGAGAAAAGTAAAGCTGTATGTGTATATGAGGCTAGTTGAGAGGACCAGTTAATCTTTGTTAGGTTAAAGTCACTAGCGATTATATTCTGCCTGTGTGGCAACTCAGCAGCAAACTCGAAAGCTGAAGTGATGATGGTAACACTCGCGGTTGACGCAGTTGGCCGGTTGTAAACACATCCGAGTAAAATTTGAGAACCGGTTCCTGAGAAGGACAATCAAAGCGGTTCTAGAACCTTGTTAGCTGTGGATGATCTAGAAGTTCTGCTGCATGTGTACAGTGTGGATATATCATGCTGCCTTTTCCTTTGCCTGTGCTGCAATCTTTTCGGAACAGCTGCTAATTAAGAATCATTAAGATGGAGTTCAATGTTTCGGGGGAGCATCACGTTTCAGTAACGAGGATTACTTGTGGGTCGCTGATAGGCGCAAGCATACCTAGGAAGTATAATTTGTTGTTAATAGAGCTACCATTAAGTAGGAGTATGGAAAACGGACTATTGGGTGTGGGGTCATCGTGTTACGGTTCATTGTTATCCGCGTTGTTTTAGTGAGGGATTATGGAGGCAAGAGATATGAGTGAGAATACTGGGGTTGGGTTTACTCCTAACTTGCTTGGTAATATGCGTGATATGTCATTTGTGATTGCCGATATTGCTATGGATATGGAGGTGGTTGAGGGCGTAAGTTTAATTTGCGGTTGGCGTGGCAGTTGAGTCATCTGCAAAAATTGCAGGAACAGTTGGAACAGGTAGTTGGCTTCTGCCGGGTATGTAAACATTGGAGATGACCGCTGCTGCATCCCCTCCTGTACTAAAATGATGTCATACCGAAGGGTGTTGGGAAGGGCTGCACACATATGAGACAGGATGGGAGGTGGCATTGGCTTCGTAACATAGTTTATTCTATTATTAATGAACTCCAGTTGTGGTTTGGAATGGAATTATGTGGAGGGGTATCCAAAACACATATGTTGCTGGTTTTTGTCGGCTCAGGGTGTTGCTTTATTAAGTGTTTTTGCGATGTATGTTGGTAGATCTGGTTAGTTTATACTGTGATCATCAAAAACTTAAATCTTTCGTTGGATCCGGTGAGTGGTTGTGGGTTTTCTACATTATTGGATTGACTACCCATGGGACTCCTTTGGGCGTTGAGTTCAGCTTGCGACACAGCTATTTGGCTTTTGATATTCAGCTCTCCCCAGAGGTTAGAAGTTGCTCCATCATTTATGAACGGGGACTTCAATTCAGTTAGTTCACAGGCGTCAAGATTGGCCAGATAGTAGTTGGTAGGAGTTTGCCTAGATGACATTGCAGTATCGTCAGGAACAGCGGTGACCGAGGTCCCTATCATATAAGGTGAGCTGTCGAGACCCACCTCAAGGTGCTCAGTTGTCATAGTAGATAAATTATCTTGTTGAGCTTTGATCTGAGAAAACTTAACCCAAATAGCCGTTTGAGCTAGTGCTTTTGATGAAATATCACTAAGCAAACTTTGTAGAGGAGTGTGATCTGGTTTAATCAATAGGCCTTTGAAGAAGGTCCGCTGGGCTACCGTTAGCTGATTACTCAACAACCGGTTCGCCGATTCATCAGTTGAAAATTTAAAAACAACCGGGCAGCAGTGTTTAAGTGATTTCCTTTTCAGTCGAAGATAGTTGTACTCAATCTCGGACATGTTGCAGGCCGTAAGTACTGTAGTTTTAACTGTGCACAAACTAAGTCTATCAGAAAGGTTAAAAACGACCACCTTTTTCAGTCTATCCATTCATTCATGTACCTCAGATGAAATGGAAACCACTAACTCACCTTTCGTTCCCATTTGGGCTAGATCAAGGCTTTCCCATGGGTTACTGCCATAGTATAATGAAGCCAGGTGATCTAGGATTGGTTCGACGCTTGTTACTATTTCTCTCCTCTCGGAGATTTGGGATTCCATTGAGTTGACCTTTTCACTGAGTTTTGGAAAAAGAGCAGGAATGGGATCAGGACTGGCTCGCAGTTTGGTCGGGGCTTCATTTTTCGTTGGCCATGTTCGCGCGATGTGTGAAACACTACTTTTAGCTTGTCGAGTGAGGCTAGGCCTTGTTGATGCCATAATAAGGTGAACTGTACTGATAAGAAGGCTAGATGAAGTTGCTAGGAAAGGCGGATAGAAATAAACCGCTTAATCAAGGTCTTAAGAGCTTGAACTACGGGAAAACGTCAATACAAAGATAAGCGAATGCCATACAGACCAACCAGTTTTTAGTTTTGCGCTATCGGTTCAGTAGGAGTTGGTTCCGGCTGATGTTAATTTACATAAATCCAGATCTTTACACTTGTCGAGGTTTGTCCATGCTGCCAGTTCCACCTGAGGTCACGTGACCGCTCCACACAGGTTAGTTTACTGTAGAAATCCAAGATGTTCGACACAGACGGCAGTTAGGCCAATCAATGAGATGTTTGAAAGTAGGCAGAGAATATTCATCAAATTTGCACAGATTGTAAAATACACCAAAAGAAAAATATTGGTGGAAAATTCACATAGTAAGGATACATCTTACACAGTAATCCGGAAGAAAAAGTGAAATCCAACACTGCAATTCAGAAATCCGCGGCTCAGTGGGTACAGGTTCTGAGTAGTTTCATCAGGGCACGAGCTTTCTCTGTATTCGTGATGGCCCAGTTTTCCTCGGCAATCCTGGACTGTTGAGTTTGGTGTTCAAGTTTCTCTAAGGTTTCACGTATTTGAATTAATGTGGCGATATATTTGTTTTGGTAGCGCAGTGACCTCAAGTTCTTTAGCTTGGAACTGACCTTGGATGAGCTTTTGTATCAGTCGTCAAATGACTCTGTGTTCACCTTCTTCGCAGGTGCTAGGATGTGATGAGATGAGATGTGATGAGATTTTTCACGAATTCACATGCGGCTATGGCGCAGTTAGATCTGGAGAATAATCAGTCCCAAAGCATGCTCCCAAGCAGTTTGTCAAAATTGTTCTAATCAATAAGGTGTATTCGGAGTACTATCCTGCTTGTTCCTCTGGTCTTTATGGATGGCCTGATATTCATGCTGCAGAGCACCGTATTGTGGTCACATCCTATTAATTGATCTTCAATGAATACACATACAGCTGGAATACCCATGGTGAAAACCAGATCTAGAATATTATCTGTCAAGGTCCACATCGTTACCAGTATAATTGGTGTCAGGGCGAGAAATACTAGCGTCTGCATGATTCGTCTTACATGAAAACCTCCTGTGTAGTGGTGAAAGCGCACTGCACAACCACGACACATTTCGATATCATTTTATCTCATCAAGTGGATATAACAGTCCTTGAAGCCACGGCCATTGGAATAATAGCCGAAACCTCTACCCTTTTGGCTACCGGAAAGGTCTCAACACATGCTTCTATTATGCATGCCAAACACCAACTTCATTCTTAAAGAAAAATCGAAATATACCTACTTATGCAAAAATTAAACAAATGACCATGAACTGATGGACCGATATTAGAGCGAAGTTAGAAGCAATCACCTAATGTTACTTATTGGATGACGGAAGGCTAAAATGAAACGTCGGCTTGCGCAAGCCTCCTGCATCACCACTAGAGTTAACATCAGACGTGATAAAAAGCAAATGCTCACTAGATGGTATGGATTTTCTCGAGTTTACATAGCTCGCAGTTCCAGTTACCAGACGTTAATTGTCCGTGATCAAAACTGTCACAGTTTGTGCAGCAAACTCCAAGGAATAGAGTACAATATTCAACCACTTCTGTTTTACTCAGTGTGAGAGAAGGAAAAACTCAGTTTGACAGGTTGTTCCAAGGTCTACAGACTCGAAGAAAGAACAGTTCTGACAGCATTCTTGACAGCTGTATGAGTTGGAAAATAACAAAAACGTTGTTATAGCAAATCCTGGTAAAGGTTCCGGAGTAGTCATCCTAAAGAGATTAGACAGCTCACGCAAGATAGAAACCGTATTCCCAGACAGCACAAAGTTTAATCCCGATATTAAGTTCATCACTGTCCGTTTTGTTGGTAAACAATTATCACAAACTACAAATCCGGTGACTTTATGGATTTATCTCCGAATCCTACCCCCAATCTGAAAATATACGGCCTGTGCATAGTGCGTAACTAATGATTGCCCACGTGACCCATTATATCCGTGATACAATCGCCATATCAATTTATTGCTAAATCGTTGAAATGTATTCATCAACCTGTAAGAAAAGTAGTATTACGTAATTTATCAAAGATCTGGATACTGCTTCCTTACTTAGACTGTTCAAAGGTAACCCAGAAACGAATGTTTTCGTTTAATGTGCTGCATCTTTTTGCTAAAAGCCGCTAAGTGAGACAGTTGACTCTGTGTATACTTATCTCAGAGTACAATATGCACATGCAACTTCCAACGGAAAGGTTGCGACACATGCTTTTTGTATGCACACCAAATATCAAGTTGCATTTTCATAAAAAATTTACGGTAGAATGACAATATGGCAGCTAGAGGCCCTTGGGCCAGTGATTCACATTTGCATTAGTAAATGAATATATAATTGGATGACAAATGGAAATAGAAACTTCTGTTCTCGTTAATGCTGTTTGTGCACCACTTCGACTTCTCTCCCGCTTTGTGGCATTGCAGCCTTCGGTGTGCCAGTTACCTTCCACGTCCCCACAACGCACCACAATGTAACGATTCTTACCTCGCCTGTGATGCCATAGCTAGCTAAGAGCACAGTAGATGCAGCTATCAATTTAGTTGTTTTAGTGGGGTTATCGAAACCTAATAATAATAAAGTTAATACTATAAGTATGAACAGGTTGCTTTATCGTTCGTTCCACTTTAGTCCTGTAATCCGCGTAGCTCCCTTGCTCCTACAATTAACCACAAATTAATCCAAAGTATAGTTCGGGAGTAGGATGGAGACATAGTGATTTAACAAAGTGTCAATGAATGGATGTGTCATCCAACCAACTGGTAAATATAGTTATTGTCGATGCAGAGACAACCGAGCCGGAAAAGAGTTCCACGGAAAAGAAATTCCTGTGGTACTCCAGATCACTATACCGTTCTGCGAATTTCAATGATTGACCTATCAGGTTTGTATTGCTGCTGAGCTGTAGTGAACAGTAGCACACATGATTTGGATGGTGTAAAGTCAAGTATGCTATTATCAGGTCGACCCGTAATCCGCGAAACCGTCCGCTTAATACCTCCATTCTTTTCAGCCTTTCCTCCTATGGAAAATCGCGCATCGCAATGACCTAATTAGACGTTTGACGCCAAGACTGTTTTAGTGCATTAAGGGTGTATTTCAGCCATGGTTGCCAGGCTGGAACTGAGTGTACTACATGGGGGCAAACCAAAGCACTGAGCATCAGTTGAAAAATCGAGATGTCTACTTGTTCGAACACCCGTCGTAACATCACGACGTGCTGGCCACCAGCTTTCGGTTCCTTATGTGCTTGCCGGGAACAACCTAACTAAGCTTGAATCAGCACAACCAGAAACCCAGGTAACGTTTTGTTTTGTATAATCCCCATAACTATCATACGGATCATGTAAAGCTTTGGATTTTATAACCCTATGAAATCATTGTTCTATTATTCCATTGGTCACTTTCTACGGATGATTGCGGCAGTGCATGCGTTCCCAAGCGGTATACGTAGTTGATTTAGCGTCGTATAGAGGGTACGGTATCTTTCGGACCACAAGGCGCACTTAAAATCCTTACGTTTGTACAAAGACGGCACTGCGCCTTATATTCCGGTGCAAATTATGTATGAAAGTTGGGCTCAAGCACAGTGAACTCGAAAAAAATTATATGTTCACACTGCATTGGAAAATTCGTCAAGAATCGTTTATTACGACTTTGATTGTAGAAGCATAATCGGTGATCAGGAACCTCGTGGTGTCAGCTTTCTATGTTGTCTAGACAGACCTGCTTTGCGGGTGTAGAACTCTGTGCAGGAGCCAACCGATTCAAGCTTCTCTGGCGAAGAAAAACAAACCAAATATTAAACCACTCACACTGATATCCCATACTGTGATATATGCGATGGCTACTCCACTCGGCAAACTCACTTTGTCCAACAATGCACGTTACAAACACTGTCCAAAACACCCACCTGCATCTCGCTGGTTGCAGCTGAGCGTGTGAACACCTGATCTGCGCTCACACCAGGGTTCCAAAGACGCGCGATCATCCAGATAGTCGACGACGACCGTGTCATCTCCAAGCACATCATCGTCCAAACTGAGGTTTTCGGATAGACAACTGGAACATACGTCGTCGTGCGTGTACTACGGAGGGAGCAACAGTGCACTTACGGCGAAAGGCGTGATAACATACAATCTGGTCAACACGTGAGGTCAAGCACAACAAGATTTTTCGGCGCCAGTCGCATGCTGGCGGTCAAGACAAAGCTTTTTCGCTTACCCCTACCACTATTTCTGTTACCTACTGTGATTCAACATCCTGGTAATTAAGGACCCCAAACTGACACCTGTTAAGTGACATGCGTACGAAGCGGATTTCAAACTCAAGGCCATCAGCCACGAAGTACGACATAGGATTAGCGCAGCTGCGAAAGAATGCAACATAAAAGAATCAACGGCACGGAAGTGGATGAAGCAAGAAGCTGAACAGTGCCAAGTGAAGAAGACGAATAAGATTTTCCGAGGGAACAAAACAAGATGACCACAGTTAGAGGACAACATTAACCAGTGTATTACTGTACATGAAGCAGCAGGTAGAAGCGTCTCTACCGTCTCCATTCGAATAAGGGCAGTAGCGATGACACGTGATTTGAAGATGAGAGACATTCAAAGAAGTCTTTCTTGGTGCTTCCGTTTTATGAGAAGGCGTCATCTCTCCATCGGCACAAGAACTACCACCACGCAACAACTGCCAAATGATTACGAAGAAAAGTTGGCCCTTTTTCCGCACTTACTGCAAGAACAAGTTCACCGAAATGAAGATCCAGCCAGACCACATCAAAAACATGGACGAGGTTCCTCTCAGCTTTGACATCCTCCTGAACAGCACTGTTGAAAAAACGGACGTTTATTATGTCTATACGTACGACAGGCAATGAGAAATCATCCTTCACCGTAGTTCTCGGTTGACGGGCTAGTGGTCAGAAACTACCACCCATGGTCATTTTAAGAGGAAGACTTTGCTAAAACAAAGGTTTCCTGTTGGGACCATCGTCTAGGTCAACCCAAATGGCTGGATGGACGAGGAAAATATGAACGAGTGACTGCGAAGAGTTTACGTCAAGAGACTGGATGGTATTTTCCACATATCTCCGTCCTTACTGATCTACGACTCCATGTGTGACCATCTCACCGAAATTGTCAAACGCTAAATGAAGAAAACTAATTCGAAGCATGCCGTCGTTCATGGAGAATTGACCAAGGAACACCAACCGCTAGATATTGGTGTTAACAGGGCGTTCAATGTGAAATTGGGAACCGCGTGGGGGAATTGGATGACAGAAGGTAAGCACGCATTTACCAAGACAGGGCTAGTTACGCCACTATCTGCCAATGGATCGTTGATACCTGGGCCAGGGTATCCGTCTCAACTGTCGTCCGAACTTTCACGAAGGCCGGAATCATCAATGAACAGCCAAGCGACAGTAACCAGACTGATTCAGATGATGAGGAGAGGAATCCGGACCTACTTGATGCCGCTATCGCCCAACTGTTAAACTCCGACACTGAAGATGAAGAATTTGACGGATTTGTAGAAGAGGAATGGTTGAAAAAGTGAGTGTATTTTTCTGTGTTTTATGTCTGTTACAAGTGAACAATCTTGACAATTATTGTTGACGGGTCGAATTAAGTCTGAATTATCCCACTATTTTCTTTCGATTTATGCGCCTTATATCCTGTGCATCTTATATAGGAAATTAGATCCGTTCACTGATATTGCGTCTTCTACTCCGGTGCGCTTTTTCGTCCGAAAAGTACGGTACTCTGTATTTACTCAAATTGAGGTAGTAAAGTTTAGTCTAACCACTAAGGTGTCGTGTCTAGGTCACTCTGAAGTAGACGCTGGTCGGCATTCATCTGAATTATACGCCAATCTTGGTGTCATCAGCAAACAATAAGAAGTTTGATGGGGTTGCCTTTGCTAGGTCCTTAATAAGCACCAAAAACAATCTTGGAACTAGAGCTGAGCCTTGCGGCACACCACGCTCGACTTGTATGGGGTCAGCTAAACAGCTTTGAAATCTGACCACTAATTGGCTTTAAAGGCGAAAGTTGGTAATCCAACTTGAAAGGTCACCGATCAAGCAATACTGTAGCTAGGAAAGGAGTATTTGATGGTCTAGGGGATCAAATGCCCCCGAAAAATCTAGGTACATCGCATAAACTTCCTTTCCAGTGTCCACTGACTCTGTCCAACTGACTCCATGCAATTAGTAAATTCGTTGTGCACAATCGCCGTTGATGGAATCCGTGATGCACAGAGGTGATAGTGTTACAGTTTTCAAGCTAACACACCTGCACATCTGCAACGATGGATTCACTAACCTTGAAAAGCATAAGACGAAGAGGTTTTCCGGGCTGTAGTTTGAAGTCACCGTTCTGATTCCGCCATTATAAATCTGATATTATTCCAAGCTTCTACATAGCAGGGATTTGGATCTGGTGTAAACAGCACTGGCGGAACTCAGTCATATGTTCTGCCTGTTGTCGTGCTGCCATTCCCGGTGCCTTAAAACATATGGTATCGACAAGCGAGATGCTTTGGTTGTGCAGAAACGTCAGCTTCATAGGTACAAAAGATGTGGGTTAGTTCTGACAGCGGGAAGGCAAAAGCTGGAAAATCACTTGTTGTCAAGACCATCTGAAATATGGGGACACATTGCATCCCCAGCAGACGCACATCCAACGCAGTTCCCGTGATGGGGATACATACCGCTGCGAACTTCATAGTGGATCTTAGTATTACGTCTACCTGTGTTTGTTAGAATGGTATGCATTACGACAATTGTCATACAGTAAATGCTCTCTTTTTCAATATCGACCATAGACAGTGGAAGGCGATGAAAATACAGACCATACTTGAAAAAGATTAAAATGAATGATTTATCCTAGAAAGAGTCTCCCTTAGATCTGCTAGTTCTATTGAGGAAACAACTGATCTATTGCTCACTGTCCTCTGACACATCTGTGATGGATACCCACCGGGATGATGGTTTTCACATATTGTTTCAAGGGGTTTTCTGAATAGATCTTGGATGAATACGGGACAAATCCACTAGTATAAACCTCATACCATGATATAGCCCTCGCATTTTCAAGAATCTCATGCATCAGCGTCGCATGCTTGATGCGTGTGTTGTGAACATGTTCTACAGTTGATATTGGGTCTTGACTGCTCGCGAGCCTGCTTGTCTGCAACACTACACTCCATAACTGGGCTCAAACTTGCTTGTTCTTATCTGTTGGAAGTAGCAGGCGCGCGCTCGCACCCGAAGCGTTCGGGATATCAACCGAAACCTGTATCCCAAAGCCACGGAGTCGCGGTGGACAGCGTAGTACTGGAAGGTGTATGACCTCGAATGCCTCACAAATCTCATTACCCTCTCTTCAAAACGTCTCGAACATAACAGTTCACATAAGCTGTTACAATTTATGGCCTCATTCCAGGTTCTGTTCAATCGGTAGCCAATATGGACTCCCATGTCTTTCACATTTAAGTGTTGACCTTAAATCTTAACCATGTCTAGCTTAAAGCTCCTCCATCCAATAATGACGATTGCCTCATCGTTTGTGGGAAATCCGAACAACAACACAAACTGATCGAGCCAATACACAAACCGGTTTGTGTAATATCGCAGGTCAATTTGTGCAACACTGTATTGCTGCAGCATGTGATCGTAGCACTTAAGGAACCCGCCTGCGAAATTGCGGTTTGTATCATCTGAACCCCATTCGGCAACGTGAGTAGAGAGAAGTTCGTAAACAAAGCACAACCCCCAGCTTTATGGGCCTTATATGTTACTGTGGTAATATTCGCTCATGGTTCTACATTCATTAAACCGTCTTGATGTTCCTGGTTGAATGACCAGCAACGCTGGCAATCATAAAGGACTGAAGCCAGGAGTCAGGGATTTCAGCCTTCGAGTTGATCACTTACTTACCCGCTCTCAAGAGCATATTAGTGATAAGAAGGCCTGACGCGGATGGATCACTCTTAATCACCTGTCTACTAAGTTTGCTAAGCAAGGGAACTTGAAGTTTTGAACGGAAAACGAAGTTGCTAGTCCACTTCTGTCGTTCCGGTAAGTGAAATAGACTACATTCACATCATTGTCTCACGATTCGTTCGGTTTAGCATTTGTAGAGTGTTTCGATGGACTTTGCCAACTAGCAACTTAAAGATAAGTTTTAGTATTGCATAAGGAAACAGCAGGCTCCTTCAATGCTGTCGTTTTAACGGTGTACCCACTATCTCAGTCAGTTTGTAACCAAGCGTTCAGCGACCCTCCACTTTACATTTTCCTCCGCGAGTAAGCCGCAAATTAAGGTACATAGATCCATTCATCAAAGGTAAGAAATTACTTATCTCCTAGGAAGCCTGTATGCCATATGAGGAAGAGAAAGTCGCATGGAAGCCAATTTTCTCCTCGTCACGACACTGAACTTGACCGTGTTCGGCCTGGGTCTAATCCTAGTTGTAAGCACCTACTTCATGTACCAAGCTGTCAGCACAACACAGAGTGTCCACATTCCTGCCCTTCAAACCGAATTCCTCCACTGAACACCAGTAAATCTAGGTCACGTTCATCATCGATATGAAGGTCGGAGATGAAAGCGCGCCACCTTTTCTCACACCACGGAAAAACAAATCCTTGTTCCATCCAGCAACATCTCGGGTTTCGTGTACACTTGGGTGAGCATGTGCACTGTCGGTGGGGACGTCCATGGTGAATGCCCGCAATCACAACCGCTTTAAACGCCTTGGCAAAACCAATAAAAGCCGACGCACCCCCAATTGTTTCCGAATGAGCAACTCGTGGCATCTCCTGCGACGTATACGAAGCTTGTAAACCTGCACTTCTTATTAAAACTCCTGTTTTATAAGAGGTGGAGCGGCTGGTGGCTCAGCAGCGTTCAGCTTTCACTTTATATAGTATACCTAAAACAAGCAAGGCATTTGCTATCAGTTTGCGCTCTTTTGGTTGCGCAGCCTTTACTGTTTTAGACACTAGAGTTAGAGGGTGAAATACACGATAGGGACAATACGTGTAAAAGAATACAAATGCTGACATTTGCCTGCACCCTAAGGCCATATGTCAACAATTTGCAACAGTCCGCCCATCACGCCTCTACACTGTTTGGGCTCAAGAGCGACGTTCGCCTCGGATGATTCCGTAGACGTTAACACTTCCCAACTGTGGTTAGATGACGCTAAACGGGCGACAACACAGATTGTTGTGATGGGTAGCTCCGCCCGGTGCGCCTTATAGTCCGATGCAGCACTGCTGTCGAGCCTTTATGCATTCCTTCCATCTCTATTCAAGATGCACTTCGTGGCAACCTTCATTTGGGTCCTATTTAGTTGCGCTATAACCCCATTGGTCGTTTTAGGAATCCCATTCCTGCGGAGTGGTGATGGATTGATAGGAATCATCTTCTTAAGTTTCATCTTAGTAGCATACCTTTGTTCACGCTAGGCTGCCGAGGTGAATCTAGCTTTATTCACGCCCATCGGCACTACTTGTAAACCTAGAGCCAAATCAGATGACAACAGAAGGCTGTGCTCCACTTTCTGCTGATGGTGCAAACGTGCAACAACATGGTGCAATCCGCCGCTCTCTCACTAATCCGTTTCAGGAGTACAATCCTGGAGATTTCCCACCATGTGTTCAGTGCAATGCTTCAATGAGCCCAAAGGATTTACCCCGCCCGTTGCGCCTAACATATGCACACACCAAAAATGCGACTAAGGGCGCGGCATTTTCGTAGTGAAGTTAGTATGCATTGTCTTGGAATTTCTCCATTAAACTATTCTGCGGACGAATTAAATTCGATGCATGAGACCAGTGGCAGGGGACATATCGTTGTCTTTATCTAGTACTCCTTTTACAAGAGACCAATCCAGCTTCTGCACTTATTCTTTATTGTAACAAAGCTACGACGTAGGAAGTGTTTTTGAAGAGTTAGGCTCACAGCGAATGTCTACCAGATCTGGTCTGACTAAAAGCCAACTTACTGTAGGATAATGTAGTGTTGTCTATCACTGTGCAGCCACTTCCTTTAGTGAATCAAGACACACAGTTCAGCGATTTTGCTCAATCTAGTTTCCCTGGCACTTTTAGTAGCCAAGCCCCTCATGGTAGCGACTACCACTCCGTAGATTCATACTGATTATGAACTTTCCGTTGCATGGTTCATCAAATCTAGTCTTCACTCACTAGCTCCATTTGTGTGACAACTATCGAAGCTGCAAGCCTCAAGATTGATCTTCATTGGCTGTGGTTTGTCAACAACGTGAGTGCTTCAAATGAGGAGGACCTCCTACATTAAGTGCCCTGGCTATTAGCCCACCAACGGACACATCCCACTAAGTCAGGATCGGCAAACAGGATAAAAGCAAGATCAGATCTTATCCCGCCGTCACCACGAACATACGTCTACGTCCTGTGGTTGTCATAAGTTACCTGAAAAACTAAGTAAGCCAGGCAAGGTTGCTTCAATCTACGCTTATGCTCTACCAGATTCAACTACCTCCCCATATCCATCCTGACTCCGAATGACTAAGAACAGGATACATGCGGATAGAGGCCATGACTAAGTCGAAGCTGCCACGCACACTTTCCATATGTACATCATTCATGTGCGACTTGGGAAGCTTAACTGGTATAAATGAATAGGGCGTAGGATGGATAATAGTTCTTTCCATGCTAGTTGTGACCACACGTTCCGTACAGCACTGTAAGGAAGGCTATACACTCAGACTCCTCCAGCAACGATAAACTGCTTCTCGGAGCCAGTAATTAGATTAGCACTAGTCACATACATTATTCGTGTAGCATGCGAGAATTAACTTCAATCATGCATAAGCAACAACCCATTATTAGCGTCACATCTGCTGCAATGTCTGTCTCCATGGCAAGTGGACGACTCAGGAGGCCGCATCTTCTAACTGAACGAACAGTTACTCATCACTTTTCCGAAGTAGACTGTTCTTGAACACGCGGAACATATGCCAAACCCTGTAGACTGATACACATATAATCACGTGTACTCCAGCAACTTGTGGATAGCACAGATGTGTTTTGATATACTTGCATCCGGCGCTAGCGTACCAGACTGTACTTTTCACAATGCGACGGTCGTTTATCAGGCATTTGAGAGACAGCATTGTTGATGCGATCTTGTTCTTTAGTGTTATTTTGTTCTATTTTTCTCACCGTTTGAAGGTAATATCTGTTCATGAGAAACTGGTCAATTGGACTAGAGCTTGCTGGCACATGTTTCGGTTGCGTGGAATTTATGTCTCTTACACTCAGTTGGTCATTCGGCAGGTAGTTCGAGATTCTGGTAGCATCCATTCGGTGTACGCGACCTTTGACTATGTGTCACAGTACCTACATGAAATCCATTCTGTAGGCACCGCACTTGTAGACCGCATCCGTGTCGGTAACGCTGCACCCATACAAGTGATGCCCGAAATACAGAACAAGCATAGAGGATGGAATCCCTCACGATACCTGATATTCCTCTTGCATCATATCCATATTCCATCACTGCGTGGGTACCTCAACCATTTCAGTGACTTAGTCCCATTTGTCAGTTGAGGATTCTGCCGTACGATGTTCCAAATTTCCAAAAGCAGCACTTCAGTTTCCCACATGAGTGTACTGAGAGTAGTTATTCATCTAGTTCCTGTCCATTAGATTTTTTGCAGATCTCATAAGGTTTCGTCACCCACCCTGCCTTGCGGTTGTATGCTGGCTACATCGCCAAAGGAAGGCTGGGAAGGAAGAATAACAGGTTTATCACTGTAGTGAATGTTACGTGCTTTCGTCACCTGAATATCCTTTCACGACAGCCATCGGATTGCTTCCAGAAACCAATAGCAATTATTTATCATATTCCTGCTGCTGAATGCACTAGCTGATACATCTGGCGATGGCTATTTACAGGTACTCAAAGATAACCACACTAGTTTACTTGCGTATTTATATAATATTTATTAGTAGCAGTTTACGTGATAAATATGGAGTCATCGTAGGTACGTAATTTATGTATGTTCTGCCGATAACACATTGTTCATCTTTTTCTTACAAAGCAACTTTAAGAGTGTTATTCAGTTGTATCTTTGTCTTCATCAACCAGATATAACTCATTTCCCCAGGAGAACAACTCACTGCAACGCGTTAAAACTCAGGGGTCCATTTAAACCATCTATAGCGTATTCACAAATGTAAGGAGAATGAAATATCTTCAGTGTAAAAAGAATGATATACAAACTTTAATTCTGACATTTTCCAGCATAGTCACCCTAAAGCGCAACACGTAGGCTCCAGCGGTGTTAGAGCACTAACATCCCCGTATAAAAGGACTCCTCAGATAGTGACAAAAAGTTCCTCTATGGCTTCAAGGACGTCCCTGTTGTTGCGAAAATCTTGGCCAGTTGCAGCTATTTCCAAGTTTTGAAATAGGTGGAAGTTAGATGGAGTCAGCTCTGGAGAATATGGTAGGTGAAGAAGTAGCTGAAAGCCGCAAGCATACATTATTTTCTGAGCAACCGAATAGGCGTGGGCCGGAGTATTGTCTTTGGATGAATCGACTGTTCTCGTCAGCATTCCTGCCCACTTTCCTTGACTTTTTTCTATTAGACATTTCAGTAGTCCACAGTTATAATTTGCAGTGATGGTATGATCTGTTTCAAGTAAATCACTCGTTACCACATCTCGAGAATCCCAACCTACAGACGCCGTCAACATGCCAATTGATGACGTATCCTTGACTCCCTTTAGTGTAGGAGATGATGCACGCTCCCACTGTCTTGATTGTTCTCCTTTTTCTGGCTGGAAGTTTTGAACCTTGCAAGCTAATTAGCGGCGTTTAACTCAAACAGTTCCAACTTGTTCTTTAAAAGCACTTACCGGATGTGCTTATTCTCAGAAGTCAGAATACATGACACCCATTGGGTGGAAACATTTGGACAGCATAACTTATGCATCGGCAAAATACCTGCTCTCTCCTGCAAGACGCCGAACCTTTATGCTAGCTGAGAAGTTGTTACTCAGCGACCTTGCATGGTTATCTCTAAAGCTAGGTCAAAAGTTTCTTCGGTGGTGGCGGGCCATCACCCTGACTTAGGATGATATTTAAGATTCTCTGTGCAGCACATGAATCCTTACAAGCTTAAATGTGACATTTGAATGAGCGTTCACCTGCAAAGCATCGAGTATGTCTCAACGAACTTTGGATAGTGAAATTTTTGAGATGGAAATATTTTCTCACTGTACCATACCCCAAATATTTCACTATCGCCAAATTGCAGACTCAAGTGATCATAGTAAGCTTTAAGCATCGAGTTGGGTGCGTTTTTAATATTTTATACTAGCTACCACAAATGTAATAAAATGGCAGCAGTAAATAGGAGACGTTTGCATGTGTAACTACGGAATGGGAAGAGGGTGCACAGATGTCACTTGAGTAAACAGTTCCGCATCTTTGAGCCACGATAGTATAATCATAGAAAGAACTATATGATTCTTTATCCGCTTGTCGAGGTCAGCTCTTGTTAAAAGGTTTTTCAAAAGTTGGTTTCATCAGGATGAAAGAAGCGAACTGTGAGTTATGCGCGGTGTCCTACATAATTGTTTAAAAATTCGGCCTCAGTGACCTTGACGTTGTTCCCTTGACGTATTCGTCAAACTATTCATGCAAATTGATATGTTCGCGGTGTATAGTGCAAACAAAAACGATGTTTTGATGGAGAGTGGTAACGGCAAATTCAAGGGAACCGCCTACAAGAGTCTACTGAAATGAAAGGAAAAGTAGTAGAAATATGAATCTGTATGATATGAATGAGGAAAAGTGGCAGATTGTACAAGCTTTCTTTCGTTTATCTTGCCATCAGATTTCTACACCAAGCTCAAAACTTTTCATTCACCTCACGTAGGTGGACGTTTAACAAAACGTTGAATGCCTTCAAGGGCATGGTTGCCAGTCACAGATTTTGTGGCAGTGCTTCTAGATAATTCAACTTACTGGTTCGTAACTTGTTTAACGCCCGTATGGACCATTCACTCCTAAAACTTGAGGTGTCCGATGCAAGCATGCTCACTAGTTGTAATTATGGACATTCTAAGGAACATATCGTTATTCAAATGGTATGATAATTTGAATGCCGTATTCGACGATCACCTGCCGGTGGCCATGGTTGGTGTGCACGTATGTCCTTTCCAACGAACGCCTGCACTTCATTTCGATGATGTGACGTTCCATTTACATACTGAGGGTTAACCCATCTCGGGAGTGTATCCTTTGGTGAATCCCTTAACTGAAAAATAAGTCATAACTCATGCGTACAACTGTGTGGGCAAACTTGAAGCGATTTGTCCGGCGTTTATGCATTTCCTTGAGACAATTGCTGGCTTCTGTGCTGTTGGATTGCCATTACTGACACCCGGCCACCAGGACCGCCGGTTACTCACCATGCTGATTAACTGAATGGTTCCACATAAAGGACGCCTGATTACGAAAGTGACTGAGTAAATCCATGAGGCAAAGCTCGTTTTAAAGCGGTCACGCTTTAAAACTTCAGTTATTAAGACTGTGGATTCGCTCCCATGCATGAAAGAATAACAACGCCATATCTGGTCATACCCACCTGATCCTTTCGTTGTTATCTCAGCTATCGCAACAATATACGTGACACTCGATCTGCTGTGTTGCTGTCTGTTAGAAACAACAACGAAGAGCTATCGTTCGATATCCGGACTACTCAGATACGTCTGCCCGCTGGACGATCTTACTCTACTTCAACAGGTTCCCTGGTTATGGCATCGGTGGTGCATATTTGGACTGTACAGGTAACTATATTCTCCAACTTGAGCTAAAGGTCCATAGCGACTTGCTCGACTCAGGAATCGCCTAGTGTGTTGTCCCAAGGAGCCTAATACTGTTGATACAACCATTCCGAATCTTCTTTAAAGCTTTAGTAAGGATTCCGCCATCAAATTGCCTGCTCTGCACTGGCTATCAAGTTATGCGACTTGTTATCAACGCAGTAGAGTATCGCAAGTGCTACACAGCGAATTCGTTTGGAGCTGAAGCCGAGACAAATGACAATTTGTTCCGATGCAGGGCAGTTGAGTGAACATTTTCGGACCTACAACATTACGTCGCTTACCAGTACAGGACAAAGCCGCCGTTTCTGCTCAACATGTCCAATGAAAACAGGCTGCGACAGCTTGTACGCGATGTGGTTAACCTTTTCCACTTTCTGCAATAAACGCTTGTTTTCACGATGGAATTTCTTCCTTGTACAGTAAGCCACCTCGATCGTACTAGATCACTACGGCTAAAATGCGAAACAACCCCCTTACAGAAAGCTAGCTGCCCAGTACCAAATCCCACAATAAGTAGATAAACAAGAGGGAATAGACAAAGAGGACAGATAGAATGACATGGGCAGTAACATTTTAGAAAGCAGCTAGGTGATTGGAAGAGGAAATCACAGTGGCAGTGAAAACGGGCCTTGTACACTTTTCTTTCAACGGGTTAAACGAAAGCCCTAGGACAAAGTGAACTGCCCACCAACTTAGTTTGAAAACTCGAGAACTGTACAGCAGGGCTTATCTGCTTCCACTAGGCGATCTCAAACGATGTATCAGTATCACAGGAACTCCAACTATGCTTGACACCATCAGACGAATATCTTTTGAAACCGACTTCGAGAGGTCGTTTTCTTAAGCTGACTACAAACTATAGTAGGCTAGATCTTCGAGGGCACTTTCATTCTGTGAATGCTTCTACGATGGAACACTCAACTCGCGTTTTCTCTGCCTCTACCGTCTGGCTATTCAAAAGTCAACTTGAAGGTCCCTGACATATTTACACTAAATTACATCACCATGAAAACAAGTAACAAACTAGGATAGTAGTCAGCATCCTTTTATGTAATACAAAGTCCTCGACACATGGCGCTATATCTGTTCCCCTGCGACATCCAAGATGCGCTCGTCACCTAGTGCACCTGTGGAATTATTCAAAAGACGTATTCTAATATCAGAACCAAGTTGTACGAATCACTGAATGAGCAGGAGTCACTGAGCGCAGATATACATGATGGAGTTAAATCAGATACCTATACTGTAACGACATACATGCTTTTAAATTCTGATCCATTAACTACAGGCTACACAATGTAGGTCCGTAAGTCATTCTATATGGGCCTCGGGTTATGCTCATTACTGAAACCTGGCAATCATCCACTTCACATACCGGATCACAGAACATTATGTAATGGACGCACAACTAGCCGAGAAGGCAAATACCTTATTAACATATACATAAGGATCTACATGCTTCCACCTTTGAAGTCCTGTCTATTATTGACCTTCAGATTCAATTTGGGTACAGAGCACTAGGGACAAGTTGACGTGATTGGTTGCATCTGTAGCCTGCATCCGTTAAACAAAGAGGAGCTTGGTGGACACTTAAAACCATATTTCCCAACTGCGCTGGCGATTTTAACTTGCCGCACATCGATTGGCACTCTCAGATAGCATCAAAATACGCAGCTCTAATAGACACCATCACGTTACGTTATTGCACTGTGTATATTCGTGTATCTGCTAGACGAAGTGCTAAACTTAAATTCCGCACCTGGCATCTCCCCCGTATTGTCCAATGTGTTGGACCACGTCCAAGATAATGAAACTCCGCTTAGCTGACCAGATTGAGGAGACGAATTTTGAGGGCAATGAAACGTATTAACTGGGGTAGATTCACCTCTGATCGATGAACTAGGAGGACAGATTCCTCCTTACTGTAATGTACGAACTGCATAAAATAGAACGATACAGTTGACCGGCTCGTGCCAAGAAAAACGGACGTATATTGAGTTATCAGTTAACCGTGACTATTCCAGAATGTCCGACAAGCACAAACTATGAAGTCAGAATAAACGTATTGCCAACGAATTTCCTCTTCCTGCTTACATCAATGAAACTTTGTTGGCGTGTAACAACACATCATTTTGGTAAAATTAGTACAATAACAATTTGCGCTTACAAACGCAAAGCAATCTAAAGCACCTTCTGCTTTGTAAAACACAAAAGCACTTGTGATGCGACGTCCATGTCCACATTAATGCTGCAACACAAAAGATGATAATTAACCAGGTAAGTCGACATGAGTTTCCGAACCGACACATTACAACCCCTTCCTCTGCGTTACTACGATACTGCCAATCCACGCAACTACCCTCAAAGATACAGAGCTATCCAGCATTGACTTAGATTTTCGCAATATCGAAAGAACGATCAGCTCGCTCAAGTCGTCCTGCTCTCCTGGCACCGATGATTTCCTTTTCATGATGTAGATTTTAGGGGATTCAGAGTTCCATACTATTGAACACTTTTCAGCTTTGAGTGAGAGACAGCCCCTTCTTCGCCACCTGGAAGCATGCAGTGATTTTACTAATAAACAAAAGGGGCTGCGGTAAAGTTTTAACAATTACTGCCCAATAAACCACACACCTATTGCTTAAAGCTTCATGGGAAGAATCGTTAAAGTGTAAATCTTTGACTTCCCCTTGCCAAGTAGCCACAACATAGATTTTCACAGTTTTAATCCTGCCAAAAATATCATTTGGGTATTTTAGGCCTTGTAACTAAATAAATATTATCAGGTCGTGCACCTAGCATCCTTTTCTTTAACATAAGGAAATCTTTCGTCCGTGTCCCACATGCCAGCCTATGAGCTTCAGTCATTTGGTACGTTGCATCAGCTGTTGTCTGAGTTAGCAGCACACTGTCGGTGTGAACACAATCGTAATCGAAGCCCAGGCCTAGCGGCGTTTTTCATGGTAGCGTTTTAAATCCATTAATGTTTCCACTATTTGTTACTAACGAACTGGAGGCCATTCCTCTTTTGCAGATGATATCAAAAATGTCTTGTCCCTGCATGCTGTGAAAAGGCAACGCTTTCTCTCATATTCAGAGTGGTTCTAAAGCTCTGGACCATTAATCCGACCTATAGAAAATAGAATTCCCCCTCCAAGGTGTAACACCATTTAACATCCAACTGGTCTTCCGATTGATGCACTGACAATCAACGGAACACTGCCCATCAATAACCTTAAAGCATGTGACCTAAGGTTACATTAATTTATTTCACTGAACTTCGCTGAACACACAACATATGGCGTAGCTAAGACCATATCAGTCATCGCCAATGCTTAGGAACTCTAGACTTGCCGTATGTCCTGCGCTGGACAGATGCTAGAATCTTGCCCCTTGGTGCTTACTAACTTACGTAACAGTGGCGGAATAGCAAAGGCGAAATTGCTTCACTCATTTAATAAGCGCTGACTGGAATCATCCACACGTATCTATTCTGGTAGATGTAAGCAGCCCTAGCTAGATCCATTGTCGCATCGCGGGCTCAATCTTGACCCTTTATTTCCGTTGCAGATTTTGAGCCACCTAAATGTAAACAATGGATTATTTCTGCCGCAGAATGAAGATGACCGTTATCTACTACTAACCAAACCACATACTATCAGCTTGCTGTAAGCTCGTACCAGCAACGCTCGGGCTTTTTCCCCATTAGCTACTCTTTTGGATGGAATAGACTAGCAATGATAATCAGCTCGATCTCAAAGGTTGGAATATTTCGCACTATTTTATGAAGACGTCTCAATATAACCGATACTGCAGAACCTCTTGGCCTAGATCTGTCTCAAGATAAAGTATGCGAACGAGGTTTATTCCCAGCCAGTAAAGCGAATCATGCAGCTCGCCGTTCTATCCGACAGTTTGAACCTGCTAACAAATGGCTTATCAAAGATAACATAAACGCTACCGTTGGTGGACCTGTTGCGTAGTGGTTTTTGGCCCAACTGCTATGTGCGCTACCCCTACTAATACTCAGGGGATGGGTGTCTCCATCACATTGGTAATACACCAGCACATAAAAACTTAAGCAACGCCACATGTAGTTAACTCTCACGAAACCGCAGAGATGCACACCTACTCACTTTATGTTGACTCACTGTTGACGTGCCTTCTGATACCGTAAGGATATATGGCACCGATTTTTTTGAGTCTTTTCTCACATCTACATTTCCACATCTAATTTCACGACCTAATCTGATCAATGACTTACAGTGCATTAGTGGGAACATAATATACTCCACAGCTTGTAAGTCTTGTCACAGCCCATTCCGAGCTGTGCACTTGCGGTGGCACAATAGCGCCACGCATTTTATGAGTCTAGACTTAGTTTTAGTTAATTCAACGCCTAACTAGATTCTTTTTCTCCTTATACAACCTTAATTGCTTTGACTCGATCACGGCTTTAATTATGTTCCCCTCCTTAATGAAACAGTCAGGCATAAACTTTTCCCTATACAGCCATTCATGCCAGTGCGTCAAACTACCGCTACAAGCAGTGTGCTCATTTTTATTTCCTGCTTTTTATTTCCTAAAAGTCGGTAGTGAGGAATATGGTTAGGATGTAACCGAGCTGGACTTACGCAACACATCCGTCTACGTGAGTGGTACATAAGTGAGCGTTGTTAGCGCCGTTTTTTATTGGTTTCCACGGATTACGTGAACTGTAACTGTTCAATATAGTAATTTGTGTGCACTCATTCAATTCCCATTTCACATTATTGCGACACAGCAGTGCAGTTACATCGTTAGACGCTTAAACTGACGATTCACTTATCCTTGATTATTTTCATTTTCGCTCCAAGCAGCGTCGCGCACCGGAATACGTCGGCGAGCATCCATTAAATAGAGAGACTGTGTAGAGACCCAAATTCCGGTTTGGCAATTTGATTTGCCACATGTAGACAAGCCTAGTGATAGTAACGTTTGACGAATATACACAATCGGTTAGTTGCAGCAGTTTCCATGCCTGAGTCGCATACTGATCTGCTGCACATGAAACAAGGCAGATATTCTGACAAGTACTACTGATATTCTGTGGGTAATCAACTGGTAAAAGGTACGACAGAGGATTGGACTTAGTGAAGCAAGATGGATCTCCAAGAAATCTGCCTCAGAATCAGAAGTGAATTGCCAACTATCAGCTGAGGTTTACATCCCCAAATGCATTGGCTCGATCCGAGGTGCAAATTGGTTTCTCCATTCTACTGGCGATTCAAATGCGGTGGATTCCCTATCGGACTGCTCGGTTAAATCGCTCAATTCGTTTTGGTACTACGTAAAGACCTGGTCAAGTTAGCGACAACTTGGTGTAACAGACGTAGGTCGATGGTAGCCAAATAGTCTCTACACAGCGTCAAGAGACATGAACTGTTCGCGGCAATGTTGCTATGTGGTTTGTCTCTGCAAGATGATGAGATGGCAAAATTAGTGAGCATGTCTTTCCAGAATATGGGAGGAAGAGTTAAAACTGATGGTTGAATAATGCGACGTCGATGCCGGAGTTTCCCTTCAAATGTTGCATCCTTGAAAACTGGATTCCAATTGTGGCACCACATAGTTAATTATACACTTATCCTAGGACAGCGAGATAAACAACAGTGGGAGGAGAGCAAGACTACGAAAGTCAGTAAGTTTGCGATTTGCATTATGGGGTATCAGTCAGTACAAGCGTCTTAAATAGTTTTATGTTTTCTTATACTGCCATGCCGTCGCAATGCGGCTGGAACTGACCCTGGTTCGATGGTTAACGTGCCTCAGAAATCCATTGAGCTATGCTGGGTGGTGCTTTTTGGCACCTTCAGAGCCACTCATACCAGATTGGTCAATGGTTAGAGGCCAGACAAACTCAGCTTCCTGGTCCTCCAGGTTTGGGGTTGGAATAAGGGTGGCTCTTTACTCCACAAAACGGGCACTCTGTAGTCCAGTGCCAAAACCCCACTGCCTTGCGGTAAGGTTTATGAACCAAAGGCTTTGGTTGAGAACTCCAATCGTTCTCCTATCTGGGCCTGTGCAACCTGACAGTATTCTGCCCACGCAATAAAATGAATTCGACATCAAACAATTTCTTGATACTTTGGCCGTCACAGAGGATACTAAACAGAGCCATATTTGCTGCATCGAGCAGGGTGGATAGGGGTATGGATGCTACTGCTGCGGACTTCCTGTCTTCTTATCCCCCTTCTTGCGCTTCTTCATCCTTATAGCCCCGCTCCAACTTTACTTTTATCCCCATTTTCAAGCACCCAATCTTTGGCCCTTCCCCAGCTTGCTTCAATAGTCGCTTGTCTTTTGGTTTCAGCTCCCATACAATCGCAGGTCCTCGCTCCAATCCAGTCGACAAGTGCAAGTTCAACCAAGTGGACAACGTCAGGTCATCCGTTTCCCTTTGGAGTCCTCGCGTCTCGCTAAGACTGGCATGCCTCAACGTGCGCACTTCGCTACAGATTGGCCAACAGGCTGCACTTGCCCTCACACTAGAGAATCTATCGCTCGACTTTTACTGTTTATCAGCAACCCGCCTGCAATATTCCAGCTCCATGGTGACCGTGCGATGCCCCACATGCGACACTGGCGGCACATTCTCATTGCCCCTGTCTGGCGATGATGCAGCATCAAATGCGTGTCAAGCTGGCGTCAGCATTATTTTGAGTCCGCGTGCTGAACCTTCCCTGATCGATTGGATCCCAGTAAAAAGTAGGAGGTGCACCGTTAGGTTAGTTGGTTCGTTCCGTGCTACGAAGTCGCGCAGGCACAAACGATACCTGTTTGTCATTGCGGCCTACCCTCCTGCAAACTGTGGCACTGATTAGGTAAAAGATGATTTCTATCAGTAACTTCACGAGCTCCTTCTTTACAGAAGTAGCACGGATACTGAGGCGTTGGATTTCGATCAAAACGGCCAAGTCGGAAAATTGTCCCCTGATGAGCTTCATCTGGGCGGCCAACATGGTGTAGGCACTCGCAATAATAACGGTGAGCGATTGCTACATTTGTGTGAAGATGCTCGCCTCTTTCTCGGGAGCACCAACTTTCAACACAGCACGCACAGAAGGGTGACTTTGCGCCCACCAGCTTCGGGCCAGCCATGGACGCAAACCGATCACATCGCGATCAGTTAACGCTGGAGAGGCTGTGTCCAAAACTGTCGCTTGATTTGGAGAACGAGCGTGGACTCTGACCACCCACTTGTCTGCGCCGACCTACGGATGCTTTTCGGTGCACGGCCGCAACGTCGATGTGAACGGACTGACATCAGCCAGCTGGTGAAGCCAGGTGTTCTGTATGTGTATCCAAGTACGCTGACATCTGGGCTGAGTAAACAACCACTAGACACCGTCGAAGATCACTGGTCGCATATTCGTCAAACGCTACTATCACCAGGCATGTCTACATGTGGCAAATCAACTTGCCCAACCGGAATTTGGGTCTTTACACAGTCTCCTCATCTTATGGATACTCGCCGACGTATTCCGGCTGGAAGCGAATACAAAGAGACTCGCAAAAATCCCAGCACAAAACCAAGTGTTAGGTTGAAGAGAGACCATGAAGCGTGGTGGTCATCTTGTTCATCGTAGATGGAAACAACCGCTACCGTTGGCAATCATTGTAAGTTATTCCGTCTGATACGGGAAACAGGCAGCAGGAGACCTGGTGTTAGCAAGAAAATAAGCGACGAGAGTAGGTAGCCAATCCGCAGCCTGTCAAAACGCTTAAAGCAGTGGGCCGAACACTTTGTAAGGCAATATAACCAACCTGAGTCATCGCTTTTTTCGTGTATTGTGAGCCCTTCTCGCTGGGCCGTCTCTTTGGATCCGCCCACACGCGCAGAAGTCGAAAGTGAGATCAGGCTGTTACAATTGCATAAGGCCGCATGGGCAGATAGAATTCCCCCAGCCCTCTTCAAATTCGGGGGGACCTGCTCTAATAGATGATATACACGAGTTGCTAGTGAAAGTTTGAGAGCAGCAGACTGTCCCGACAGACTGGAACCGTTCCGTCATACTCCCGATTTTCAAGGGAGGCTCCCGTTCGGAATGCGGCAGTCATAGTGGGATCAGTCTGATCTCCATCGCCTCCAAATTGCTTGCGTCTGTCATTCTTCACAGACTGACTGGCACTCGTGAAAGCCAGATTCGTGAAGAGCAAACCGGATTTCGTCGAGGTCGGGGCTGCATCGACCACTTCTTCACCTTGCGTCAATTGTTGTAGCACCGCCGTAACTTTTTGGCGACCCACCGTTGTGGTGTTTGTTGACATAAAAGATTCTTTCGACTCAGTCCATCGACGTGCCCTTTGGGCTGTCTGCTTAGAAAAGGTGTACCAGATAAATATGTAAACATTATCAAAGCGCTATATGCGCATAGTAAGGGCAGAGTGAGGATTTATGGCAAACTGTCGACACCATTCCGGATCACCATCGGTGTGACAAGATTGATGAAGTCATGTGAACAGCGTTCACTGGGCATGACTTAGAAGGTGTGGAGCCACTTCCTGGTGAGCGAATTCTTGACTTAGAGTATGCGGACGATATTGCCCTAAGCTATGACAGCTCCCAAACATGCCAAGCAGCACTGACTGTCGATCGTTTCGGGCTATGCTTTGCTTCATCGAATTGCAAAGTGTTTCGCCAAGATGGGTAGGAACCCAACTCTGCGCTAATGCTTTGTTGAGAACAGCTAGAAATCTTTCAGGAATTCAAATACCTGGGCAGCTATATTAGCACCCGTGTGATCGAAGATGTGGTTACGAACCATATAGCAAATGCTAGAGGTGCTTTTGCCAACCTCTGACACCTGTGGCATAGAGGCGGCATTACTCTCGCTCTGAAGGGCAGAGTTTATAAAGCAGCCGTCAGTTCAACTCTCCTATATGGTTGGAAACCTGGCTCATCAGGTCGACAGACATCAAGAGTCACGTCATATTCGATCATCGCTGTCTTTGCAGCTTAGCTCAGTTCCGGTGGGAACACCGCGTGAGCAACGAGAGTATTTGGCGTCGGGTATTTGGTTCAGGAAGCGCGTATGAACCGCTCAGCACCATTATGTCATCCACCAGGCTCCGATGGTTGGTTCACGTGTTGCGCATGCCAACACACCGCCTTCCGCGACGTGCTTTGTTTGCACGCCGGGCGTGCGGTTGGAAGAGGAGGATGGGAGGCCAAGCGATGACTTGGTCGAGAGAGATGAAAACCCTCACTTCGAATTTGGCGTCGGTTAGTGCATCCCGACTGTCTGGCTGGGGTCTTAAGGACGGTGAACAAGTTTGGTTGGACACACTTGCTGATATGACTAGTAGCCGACCCCAGTGACGGTTGTGTTGTGAGTTACGTTCTCCATTTTCTCCTGCTTATCAACTTCCTCCAACCACGATCTCATTCGGTACGCATAACATAACATTTTACGGCACGATAGCCGGCTGTTTGCTCTCCAGAACGACGTCCAGCCGTTACTGGGGACTCCGCCGACATGCCACAGTTATTTTTCTCCTTGTTCTTTATATTGCGGCACAGTAGCTGAGGTGTTTTCCACCTGCAGCTGACGTTTATAGTGAAGATGAACTGATTGTTTTCGCCCAAGCCATCCTGACACAAATCGCCATTAATAATTGTTTGCTTATTTATCTCAGGGTGCCCGTACAAGGTGACCGTCGCTGTTCGCATCAAACCTAGCGAGCACCGAAGGCAGCAATTCAGCTCTTCGCTCTCCTACGTACAGCGTTTGCAAAGTTTGACAAAAATATTCGCAAATCTTTAGCTTACATCGGTAGCTGCCCGTGGAATACGCTATCGACGCCTAGCAACATTGACAGAGGCAATGGGCGATCGCGCTCGAAACTGCACAACTCAAGGATACGAAGAATGCTTACTGCTTTTCTCACCTGTCCTAACAACTCGGGTTGAATACTCCAAGGTTGCACCGCGGATGTTATTGACTTCTCCTAATGCTGTAGTTAATGCGGTAAAGCCCACCATATTTCAATGTCGTAAGGAAGCACCCCTTTGAGGGGCAATCAGGGTAAGTTGGTCAGTCGGTACAACCGCTTGGGTTGTCGCCGAAGTTTTTCTTCCTCCAAGCGTCGCAGTCATGTAAGCCCTCCCAGCGCACGTTAGCGAAGCCACTGCATTATCACTATTTAAATGACAGTCAAGCTAATACATTTACATCTCGACGAAATTAACACGACCCAAACGGCCACTCGGAAGATCCACTTAAAATGGAGCAAAGAATAATTACATCAGTGCTTATGCGAAAAGTTTAACGAGTCTATCAAACTTGCCTCACTTTCTTGGCACTGATTCATCAACTTATATTTTTCACCTTCACTAACATGTTAAGTTTGTCAACTAGTTCCCACTTTGCCAGTTAAACCATTTATCTATTATTCTATTATTAATCGTTATTTTTGGCGATATGCTAAAAGCAATCTTCGGTTTCCACTTTTGGTCCCTCAAAATGCATGTCAGGTATATTCCTGTTTCCCTTACCGATTAAATGCGAGTTGCGGGAATCCGTAAACCATCGGCTGATTCCACGTCATGCGGAGCTGGTTCACCACGTCTGTATACTTTCAGTCATGGATCAAAACTGTCAGGTCAGGCATTCCGTGGTGTTCATGAGCATTCACAGTTTTCTCTCTCCTATCTGCGGTTTCAAGTATGCCGACCTTCATCCGAATGCGTTATTGACTAGATTACGTAATAATTCATATTAACGGTCGCATTCATCAGGGACAGGCCAAGGTATAGTGGGTCATCCAACCTATAGTGTTCTCATGATGCGCAATATAGGTATCCAACTACTTTTGAGGCGCTATTAGAAACATTTAAGTCCACTGCGCTGTTCTTTACATGCTCTGCTTAAAGAGCCCATACTAAACTAGTCGAATTTTTTGATTCAAATGATACGGCAGTAACCAAGTATCAACCTCTTATCACGTATCCTTTCGTTGTTCTTTGCGTATATGAACTCCGTAATCAAGTTTTTCATGGACCATAACACTAGTAGGTCTTAACAATCGAGTAAGTACTTTCCAATACTGACACTAAAGAACGACTTTTTCCCGTTAGATCATCTCTACTCCATCTAATAGGTTTTGTGATTAACAACGCAATATAAATTTCGAATTTCTGCCATCCCTTTCATGGCACCTCCTCGTAATATATGGTGTAAAAATTTTCCTTTTGTTCTTAACCGACCAAAAATAACGCTCATTCCGAACCCCGAGGAACGATATTACTTTCCATTTAGTAACATTCCCTTCGGCCACGAACATTCACACAAAATCATTGCTGGCACTGTCCAAAGCGTAACCAAATGGATCCCAGGCGATTAACCACGCGATGGCAGGGAAGACACCTAGGTTAATTACACTAGCGCTGTCTGTCTTTGTGGTGGTATGGTGGAATTTTAAGTACATGCGTGTTCGAGGCAACCCATATATAACATGACGCTTTTTGTAACTTCATTAACGTCTAGTCTGTTTAAGTACGAACAGTGCGGGTTATGGATTCGGGCCACGCTGTGCATACAGCCGAGCGGTTGTGCAAGTTTCAGGACACTGAAATTCACAAACAGATTTGATTTTTTATGTTGAACCCGCTCAGGTGCAACGAGTAGTATTTACCGGCAAATTTTGGAGCTGCACAGCTCTTGTACTCGAATTCCACATACAAAATCCGTGCTTGATTAGTAACGATATTTAACTATGACTTTCAGCACCACTCGAGAGAAGCCATCCTTTACAACCTCAGTAGTGTTGCACTACGCACGCTGTTGTTTGGTTGTACGGTTGAATGCATGTGCGTCACGTGTATCCGACACGCATAGGCACTGTAATTGCCGCACGCAGCAATGAGGTAAAGTATGCATTGTCCAGTGGGTGATTTGCATTTGACTTGCGTTCCACGTGTCGCATTTGGCGGCTGGTGTCCAAATCTCCCATTTTCTATGCCTTCTGGACTTTTCCCGCATTGTAGACACTGCTTCCGGTCATATGCTATAGGAAAAACTGCAAGTGCAACCTATCATTTGGGAGGACAGCTAGGTGATTTGTTGAGCGTCACATGTGCCTGCCTTCCAATCACGTGCCCACATGCGAATGGGAGCAACTGTTCCGACCATTTCCTAGTCCACTGCGCCGGTTTTGCCACGTGCACAATGTCATGAGCATTTGCACATCAAAGCGTTCTGTCGACCAACCATAAGAGATTCCATTTAGTAGATTTATTCGTCTGAAGTCAGATTCAGGTTAATATCCTTCAAAGCACACTAGACTGAACGAATCAGAATTGGACTTCAGTTAATCATCGGTTTGATAACCCGACAATATTGCAAATACATTTTCACCAATAATTCTCTTAGATACTCTTACCAAATAGGATCAACTGCATAATTTAACCAGCTCTTTGGTAATCGATCTAGGAACGATCTGTATGAGAAAGACACTAAATGACCATGATGCTCACGACAAAGGCACACAATGTGTCACCAAATAATCGGTCGTCGATTTGTTACAATGTTTAGGACCACATGGTTAAACGGGAAATCAAAGTCAGAACTGAATTACAGTGCTATTTTATAAATGCCTTCGGCAACAAGTTGGTGACCAATTTCAATAATATTCAGACCATAAGATGTACAACTGTTCGGTCCTCAAAATACAACCGGACATCAATCATACCCAAAGGATGCAACAAAAGCTTGGTGCACAACGGGTCAATATGTCAATTAACAGAGCTGTAATCAACGCGGAAGAGACTATGGTACGCTGAGGCTGATGATGGCTAGATCCTGACAGATGGTCTACCCACTGCTGCTAATGTTGTGCCATGCGCTGATGTCCTGGATGCCTCCTCGTGGCGACCGCTGGGTGAGAGTTGGGATAGGCCCTTCTCCCTGCTAAGATCCAGGACACCAATCCGCATGAGTTAGTGAACTGACCAAGCGCTAGACCCGCTGAATTTCGGATGTACATTTAATCGAAGGCTTTGGCTGTGGACTCGAGTCGTTCTGCTGTCAGGTGTGGGCGCCCTGCCAGTATCCTAGTCCACCCACTTCGGAGGTTATGAAGTGGTCGATGACAGTCTTCCCGTAAAACCTAGTCATGGGAGACAACTGGTCTACGGGTTATAAGCTAACAGCTCGTTGGGCGTAGAGCAGGAGCGCCACGCATTGTCTCTGATGGTGGGAGCGCACCTCCGGGTGGTCAATGGTTAGTTACTGCCCGCCTTAAGCCAGGCAGCCCCTGGTCAAATTGGTGCAAACCCGCAATAACCCACCTGCGTCTGGCCGTGGTCGCAGGTGCGCATCCTACTACAGTCACAAAACATAGCTGAAACCTTCCAGTAACTCAAAGGATGCGTGTGACGGCCGTCAAGCAGATCCTAATCTGGCTCTGCAGTTATATTCCCTAGCTGGATCTGCCCCCCCCCCTAAATTGTGGGTCAGGCTATTGAGCCGAAGCCTCGGAGTGGAGCCCCTCAGCGTCGGGTGCTGGAACGTGTGCACACTACTGGACCAGAACTCGAGTGAGCGTTCCGAGGGACGCACTGCACTGGTCGCGATGGAACTGGCGCGTTACCACATCGATATTGCGGCGCTCAGTGAAACTCGGCTCGCTGGGCAAGGTAAGTTGCATGAAGCAGGTGCTGGCTACACATTCTACTGAGTGGGCAACGCCGCCTCTGCACCACGTGATCATGGGGTCGGGTTTGCAATATCCGATCGCCTCCATGGCCAGCTGGTGGGTGAACCAACAGGCATCAGCGCGCGACTGATGACTGTTCGCCTACGACTCGGAAGAGGTAAGTTTCCTACTTTTATAAGCACGTACGGTCCGACCATGTGTTATCCTGATGACACGCGTGATCAGTTCTACACTGAGCTATCCTCCGTGATACGATCTGAGCCGAGGAGCGACCGACTATTTCTGCTGGGGGATTTCAACGCGCATTCGGCGTGATGCATCGGTGTGGACAGATGTTATCGGTGTGCATGGCATTGGTTCAGCGAATGCGAACGGTAACAGGCTGCTCTCACTGTGTGCCACTAAGGGGCTGACGATCATGAACACTCGATTTGCACTGAGTGCGAGTGATACAGCAGCTTGGACACACCCACGGAGTGGTCATGCTCACCTGCTCGACTACGTCATCGTACGTCAGCAAGAGATGCGTGAAGTGCGCATGACCCGTGTAATGCGTGGAGCTGAGTGTGGCACTGCTCACAGATTGGTGCGGACCAACCTGTACATATATTTTCGTAAATCTATGTATTACACTCCCGCCGTGAACCGGCTTAGGTTTAACATTCTCTCCCTCGGTACTTTGGCGAAACGTATTGAGCTGGAGAAGGCGATGGCTGCACGACTATGATGTGAACTGCACAGTGGGCGACGTGTGGCACCACATTCTCTACCAGGTGACAGCTGCTGCCGAGGAGACCAACGGGCGCGCTAAATGCAAGCGTCCTGACTGGTTTGATTAGGAAAATGCGACGATTGGCGCATTGGTATCGGAGAAGAATGCAGCATTTGCTGCATTTTTGGAAGCTCCCAGTGACTTAAGGAAGAGTAGTCAATTACGCAAACTTCGACGGCGACTGAACCGATAGCTCCGTCGCATTAAATACGCATGGTACACGGAGAAGACGAAGCAGAAGGAATGCTATGCCGAACGCCGCCAACACAAGAAATCATTTGACTCCTTAACGGCGGTGTATGGACCAAGACTGGAGCCGCTGAGGACACTGATTGATGGTAGTTCTGGTTCTACCTGCAAACAAACTGCAGGCATAATACAGATCTGGCGAAATAACTTTGACTGTCTCTTGAACAACCGTTCAGTGATCGACTGGCCTACATTGTATGGCCTCAAGCAGCACGATGTGAAGACGAGTCTGGCGGATATGACGAGACTGGATGAGACGCAGAGGGCACTTGCTCAGCTGAGAAAGAGCAAATGTGTCTTTGCCGACGGGATCCCGCCTGAAGTATTGCAACACTGCGGAGCCGCGTTGGAGCCGCGCTGCACCACTTGGTGCAACGCGTATGGATTGAGGAGTTGCCTCCTGAGCTGTAGGATGCCTTTGTGCTACCACTGCACAAGGGCAAAGGGAGCAAACAACGTTGCATGGATTATCGTGGCATCAACTTGCTGAGTTGTGTGGGTGTGTGATTGCCTGAATCCTGCTCAACTACCTCAGGCAGGTCAGTCAGGTTGTGGAACCTAAGGTGGTGGCAGAGCAGTGTGGAATCCGTTCGGGTCGCAGCACAGGAGATATAGTGTTTTCGGCTCGGCAGTTGCAGGAGAAATGCAGAGAACGACACCAGCCATTGTATTGGTTTTTTGTTGATTTCACCAAAGCATTTGAAACTATGAACCGCGAGGCATTGTGGCTAGTGTAGAGTAAATTTGGTTGTCCGTGTAAGTTTATAAGTTTAATTGGATGTCTGCAAAGTGGTATGCGGACGAAGGTGAAGGTGAGTGGTGATACTTCGGATGATTTCGCAGTTGTCTCTGGTGTGAATCAAGGCTGTATCTTAGCTCCTGCCCCTTTTAGTATTTATATCCATGCAATGATGTCTTTGGCTGTTGATTCGGCTTGTGGCTACGGTGTTCGTGTGGAGAACCGTATTGATGGTGGATTGCTGAACGTCCGTCGTTTCGGTGTAAGAACGATAGTATGTGTGACAATTATCTGTACATTGCTGTTTGCTGATGACTGTGCGTTGTTTGCACCCAGCGCGGATGAGTTTCAGCAAATGACTGATGCTCTAGCATCAACAGCGGCCAAATTCGGGCTCACCATCAACACAAGCAAAATCTTGTCTCTTTCACTCTTCACCGGAAGTGCATTCTTCACTATTGCCGTTAATCAGCCTAGGGCTGAAGTATGAGAAACCACCTCCCGGTTCTGCTACCAGGGGGGAATGTGGTTTCGACTGACCAGCAACTATACACTGAGCTGCGTATCCGCGTCTCGAACGCAGCGGCGACATTCGAAAACGATTACCGAGTGCGGAAAAACCACAAGCTAAGCATTGGCACGAATCTGATGGTCTATAAATCCATGATGCCGTCCGTTCATACATACGGCAGCGAAACTTGGACGATGCACCGGCGGGCTGTGCGATACCTCGAGCTGTTCCATCAACAGTGCTTGCGACAGATTCTGTGCATTTGTTAGTGCGACAGAACTGCAGACATGGTGTTTAGCAGAAGAGGTATGTATGCAGTGCAACGCATACTTTTACTGAAACACCTGACGTGGCTCGTTCGCGCGTGCCTTATTGATTCGACGCATATAACATAAAAGTTGTTTTATGGTCAGCTGAGTTTGGGAATGCGGCATGTGCGGAAACCGAAGCTTCGTTACCAGGACATATTCAAAATGAGACTGTCAGTTCTAATTTTGATTCCAGATGTTGGGGATCGAAAGCGGTTGAGCATGGCGCGATCTGATCACGAAGGCGGTTGTCGAGGTAAAAGAGAAAGCCCTCGTGTATGTGGAGAAGAAACGGCATTTGCAGAAGCGACACGCGCCGATGTGGCCTACTCCAACGATGTCGAGCGCATGGTGTTGTATCAAATGCGGTCGCGAGTGTCTGAGTCAGGCAGGCCTAGTGAGCCACTAGCGAAGCCACTCTGTGACAAGATCGGAAAGACGCGCGGCCCAGCTGAAAACGTAATCAGCACCGCCGCAGCGCTGCATTCAATTTACTAACCGCGTGCTTGGGCGCTGATTTGCTTTTTATCTGTGATTGGTTTGCTATATTCTCCTAATGCTTATTCCGTTACCTAATTGTAATGTCCATGTGAATAATCATCTATTAACATTCACCCGACTTTTAAGCGAATTTCAGTTAACTTCGTTGACATCTTCGCGTTTTCGGCATTTTAAAAAAACATATTTTATAAAATCTTGCACTTAGTGCGGATTTGTTGATAGTCAATTTATTACGTATGCTCAGTTAGCGTATGCAAAGTTCAATGTTTCCGTATGCCTTATTCGAAATATATTATTGGCTATTGTCCTTTAAAGTGATTGGCTATTATTTGACATCCTCGGTGTGGCTATCCTTGATGTGACTGTAGACGAAGTGGCTACCTCTCTATTACACACTACCTCATCCATACTGGCTCCAGCAAGCAGTTGGTCGTTGCTGGAGTGGGAAGCGATGAACGGTCCCCGCGGCAGTGCTAGGCTCGAATAGTAGCTCCACGAACTCGCTTTGGAGCGGATTGCGGTCCAGCCACCGCCTTGTGTGCACTTGATTCCCCAAATACAGCGTGCTTGTGTTTGCCTGTGAAGGAGTGTGGATCGTCTGTGTTGATGAAAAGTAGCACCCATCCGCATGCCTCCTGGTCTTATTCCTTCGGTTTTACACTGGATATGGGGTGTGTGGTTGAAGCTGTGGGTGGTGCGGCGCAAACCACACATGGTCCCCCTGTAGGCGCAGACATCCTGTCCTATGGAGGCCGCAGTGACAGGCAAATCCGGAACCGGATGCCGCCAACCATCATCCAGATTTTCAAGAGTGGTATTCGTTCAGAGCCTGCCAAATATTGCCCAGTACTTCTCCTCCCACTGTTCTCAATGGTGCCGGAGTCGATCCTAGCTGAGGCTCTAATGGCACCGGCGCAACAGATTGCGTCAGCATCCGTCATGTACTATCAACTTACTGATTGCCCGTGGTAGTTAGACCGGGATGGCTGAGAACGGGACCAGCACTGCTGTTATCTACATAGAAGTTTCTAAACTCTATCACGGCTTAGATCACCGCATCGTTCTCCAAAAGCTGCAACCGTAAGAGATTTAGTACCCAGTTCTTGGATGCATCGGAAATTTCCTACTTCAGCTTCGCCTCCATGCTGTAGTCCGGGGCTCATTTTCAGAGCGAATTGCTGTGGACTCCGGCGTTCCACAGTGGTCAGTTTTGGGGCAGCCCTTATACTTGTTCTTCAATAGCGACGCTGTGTATCTCATTGGGTTCAGTTTCGCGCTTTTTACCGATGAGCTTTTTAGGTATGGCAAGCGATGACCTGTCATACAGATGATGATATGTTACAATCAGACTAAGACCACGCCTTTGAATGAGGAGAAGTAAATATACTTCCGTTTCATGCGGACAAGCGCAGAACTGTGCATGATCGCCACAAGCTCACTAATGCATATAAGCTTGGAGTCTAAATGTTGAAGACCGCCACACAAAAGCTCGACCTAGCGATGGTGATGCAAGATGACCTCGGCTACAGGGTGCAGTAGGGGAAAGCGCCCAAAACGCGGACTAACATGCTGGTTTCTTAGGGTGGACCTTCGGGATGTACGATCCCTAAAATTTTCCACCAAATGCTCAGTGTGTATGCGAAGCCTCGTGTAGCGTACGGGAACCAGCCTTGTCAAACCTGGTTAAAATGCGACATGGCTGCATTGGCTACCCTACAGCAAAGGGCAACTAAAAATGTGAATGGATTGTTCCACCCACCATACCACATGCAATTGAAAGCCCTGGGAATGTACAGCGGAGGATATTGCCCTCTACGACGTGATCCCGTCCTGACGTCCCAGATCTTGGAAAACTCCGACGAGGCTTGCTAAGATCTGGCTTGCGTTGTCATAAGTTGACCTGGCCACCCAACACAGTTGACTGCAGTGCCACCAGAATTAATTTTTCCACTGAAGTTTGCTTCCGTTGAATGTTCTTTCGCATTTTGTCATTGCTGCGCCCATGCCACCCAATTTTAAAAACGACCTGTCGGTGCTTCACACCGCCTGCTTTACTTTCTCTGATTCCTCTTCAGTGATGGATGAGAAGACACAAACAAATATTGTCTGTATAACATTATCCACCCGACTCACAATTAGTAATCTTGGGCTACACTAATCGGACTCCTTCAGTTTCATCGAACAGGAGCAGTATACTGTTGCAAAAGCCCGGAAACAAGAATGGCTGAAAGTGAAATCCTTAATTTTGCATGAACCCAAGCTCTACTTATATAAAACTCGGATAGGTCCCCTGTTAGAATATGGCTCATTAATATAATCCAACCTAAGAAAAAGTGGCAGAACTATAAGCGAAAACGTGCAGCCCCCCTGAACGAAACGTCTAATGAGAAACACTCGTACTCTCTCTTACTATGACTGCTGCTGTGAGATGAGCATAGAAGTCTTCTGATCAAGAAAATTAAAAACGAGCTTCATGTTTCACATGATCCATAAAAGCGTCTTTACTTTATCCATCGAAGTTACACTTCAACCTTCTCTCAAGTTCGATATAAAGAATAGAGGCAGCAGGTTACATCGCGAAAAAGCACGAACTAGTTGAAGATCAAATTTCTTTCGTGAGCGCTACTCAGTTTTGTGTAACAAGTTACCACAAATTCTGAGAAAATTAAACTCAAAGGGGTCTTTTTCACGCTCTGGTGAACAGAGAATTGACAGTGAATAAAGTAAGGTACATGTTCAACATAGACATGAGTATATAATTACGTTGTATGAGGAAGAGCTGAGTAACATATAACAAGTAACAAAATTCGCTGATTCGATGTCAACCGACCACTATCCCGTCTTTTATTCCTAAAACAACCTTCCTTCGCACTTCTGATTAGTTTCGTTTTTGTCCGCTGGTATCGACGGACAAATTGCGGAGTAATAACCGAAGACCGTTTATAACACGCCCTACGTATCTCTGCTGCCCCATACGGTTGAACTTCTGAAACATCGACTAGTAAACACTTTTCTTATGAACGAATTGAAAGCAAACCCTTCATGATGAACCAACTGCAAATTTGATCGTAGTAACCACAAGATTTGTGTCTCGCACTATCGAGATATAAACTATTTTTATATTTGTTATGATTCTTTTTTTACATGCCTACTGCAATGTTAAATATTTCTTGTTCATCCCCGGAGCCAACAGCACAGAAACAGAGTGCAAGCCTCATTGCTCATTCCCGTCTTTTTCGAATGCACGAAAATAAGGATGAACCGGAAATTTCGTATCAGAACTGTCTTCCGTATCAATACTTCTAGCGGTTATACGTTTTGAACACATCCCCTGTACCAATTGATCAATCAATCCTTCTTGTGTAGAAGCGGAACAGGCCATTTCTTTATTAAATACCATTACTATTATTGCTCTACTACCTCCACATGTACAATATGCTTCTTTACTTCCTTTTTGGGCACGAATTGATCCAAATCCTGAGGTGACGAAATGAAGCTTCCGACGCTAATAATTATACCCATGCAAGACGCATTGCCATTAGTTCCCTGGCGAAAAAGAAGGCTTGACTCAAAATGCCGATTGATAGTATGCGCTAGATAGCTTGACTGTCCACACTCTACACACAGAAAAATAACCCTAAAGGTGCGTTATATAGATGACGGTTTACCTGCTATAAATGTCACAACGGCACACGGTCAACTGGGGTATGGAAGTGCGGGTGAAACCCGTGGAGGGAATAATCTACATGAAAGTAGGTACCCAGGAAACGGTTGAATGTTTGGTTGTAATTATTCAATTATATATTTGTATTTATCTACACGGTATACTTTGACAACCTCTCAGTCTTCCCGAAAGAGCTTAGCGCTTACCTTGCCATGTCCAACAAAAGGAGTTGGAAAACAGCTTTGGAACACACGGAAAACCAAACATCTGCCTATTACGATTCCACAGTATATCAAGAATTGTAAAATACCATTGGAATGTAACTCACACGAACGAGGGATATACCGACGTTCTTTATTCTCCAATAATAAATATCGCTCATAAAATGGTATAGTAGTACCTAGATACAAATGATCAGCGCCAAATCTGGGCACAGCTTCTCACGTAAAGATACATATACCTATTGCTATTATTAGCATTATTGTTATTATTATTATTGATGATGATGAGGATGATGATCATGATGATGATAATGATGATGAGGATGATGATGATGATGATGATGATGATGATGATGATGATGATGATGATGATGATGATGATGATGATGATGATGATGATGATGATGATGATGATGATGATGATGATGATGATGATGATGATGATGATGATGATGATGATGATGATGATGATGATGATGATGATGATGATGATGATGATGATGATGATGATGATGATGATGATGATGATGATGATGATGATGATGATGATGATGATGATGATGATGATGATGATGATGATGATGATGATGATGATGATGATGATGATGATGATGATGATGATGATGATGATGATGATGATGATGATGATGATGATGATGATCATGATGATGATGATGATGATGATGATGATGATGATGATGATGATGATGATGATGATGATGATGATGATGATGATGATGATGATGATGATGATGATGATGATGATGATGATGATGATGATGATGATGATGATGATGATGATGATGATCATGATGATGATGATGATCATGATGATGATGATGATGATGATGATGATGATGATGATGATGATGATGATGATGATGATGATGATGATGATGATGATGATGATGAGATGATGATGATGATGATGATGATCATGATGATGATGATGATGATGATGATGATGATGATGATGATCATGATGATGATCATGATGATCATGATGATGATGATGATGATGGTGATGATGATGATGATGATGATGATGATGATGATGATGATGATGATGATGATGGTGATGATGATGATGATGATGATGATGATGATGATGATGATGATGATGAGAACTGAGTACTGAGAACTGAGAACGGAGAACTGGTGCGAAGCAGCGAGTAGAGGTTGCTCTGTGTAGCTGCATCATTCGTCGTTTTCGGACACGAACTTTTTATTTATCGTTTCGCTCTTTGTACTTTGCCTCTGCAAATTGTCGGTCTAGTAGCATCTTGAATTTAGACACGGTGTTCGCTTCTACTATATGCTGAGGCAGGTCGTTCCAGACATTCACCACTCTGCGTTCGAAACAGAGTTGATGGGCGACCCGCTTCAAATCCGGGACGATAAGTTTATACCGGTGTCCTCGCGTGCAGCTTGGTGTGCGCAGATGAAGTAGTTGTCTCAACAGGGGGTAATCACCCAGATGTAATATTCGGTGCGTCATGATGAGGTCAACTCTCAGCCGACGATAAGATAGGGTGTATAACCCTAGTTTCTTACATCGGTCTTCGTATGGCATACCTCGTAACTTGGGAATCAGCCTAGTGGCTACATGCTGCACCCGCTCAAGCTTTTCTACTTCGCTCCGGGTGATGGGACAGTATGCGGGAGTGCCGTACTCTAGCATTGGTCGTATTATCGAGACGAAGAGGCGAGTGGCAATCTCTTCGGACCAAGTGCTGAAGCTGCGCCTGAGGGCCCAAAGCATACGAAGGCTGTTTTGGTACAGCCTATTCGTGTTGTCAATGGACTTTAGGTCGCAGCGTGAGAGTACACCGAGGTCGCGCACGAAAGGAGCGGGATGCAACGGTTGTCCAGCCACTGTGTACGTTCGGCCGTGATCACACTTACCCAACCTCATGAATTGCGACTTGGCAGGGTTGATCGGAATGTTAACCTCTGCAGACCATGTTGAGAGGCGGTCGAGATCCTGCTGAAGTAAATCGCAATCATTGAGTGTGCGGATTACTCTCCACACTTTCAAGTCATCTGCGAACAAAGCACAATGTGATTGTAGTAGCTGAGGCACATCGTTTATATGGATTAGAAACAATATCGGGCCCAGTACAGTGCCTTGGGGCACGCCGCTGCTCGATGGATACCAGTCTGTTAGATGGTTGTCCACCTGGACTCTCCACTTCCGATCAATAAGGAAATTGCTGATCCAGTTGTGCAGCGAACCACCAACACCGCACATCCTCAGTCTGTCAAGGAGCACTGCATGGTTAACCTTGTCAAAAGCCTTACTGAAGTCAATGTAAATGACGTCAACCGATTGGCCTTTGTTCAGCGCTTGTAACCATTCGTGCCTCGTCAACAGTAGGTTGGTGATGCACGAACGACCTTTCAGGAAACCATGCTGTGCGGAGGTTAACAGGTTTTTCGATTCGAGAAGTTGCAGTAGGCTCTTCTTTACGATCTTCTCGAGCGTCTTTGCCAAAACTGCCGTCAGGCAGATCGGCCGGTAGTTATCCACTTTGCTTGGGTTACCACCTTTCGGGATAGGCTTTACGACTGAGCATTTCCAGTCGTCCGGTAGTAGACCAGTGGATAGTGACCTGTTAAACAGTTCAGTTACAGAAGGTGCAATTATGGTCGATAATGACTTGAGGATTAGTGGGTGTATACCATCTGGCCCAGCAGGTTTCGTCCCGTCAAGATTTGCTAGAATCTTGTGTACATCCTGAATATTGCAGTCCAGGTTGTTAAGTTCGGCTGGAGCGGTGCTCGTCGAACGCATTACTGACACCTGGTCACTTGCGAATACGGAGGCGAAGTGCGTTGCCAATGCTGACGCACGATCTGTACTCGAGGTTAGAGGCTGTCCTTCTGAG